>CM029387.1:13082863-13705363 GCA_017165825.1 Hepsetus odoe
TTTTTTTTTTTTTTTTTTTTTTTTTTTTTTTTTTTCTTCGTCTTTTTAAATGCTATGTGTTGTGGAATTAATTCATTAATTAATTTAATTTTTTAGATATTGTCATTAAATTTTAATCATATCACATCACCTCTGATGTTAATGTTAGAACGTTTGTTTTTTGTGTGTGTGTTATGTGGCATGCTCTAGTCTAGAAGGCAGACTGTGACTTTATTAATGAATTGAATGTTGAGCTGGAGATTTAATTGTAATGGGACTTTAGTTAGTTTTGTTTTTGTTTGTTTTTTGTTAATTTATCTTTAATAGCTGTGGTGGTTTGAATCTTCAGCTGATTATCACTGATGCTTGGTGGCAGTAATTTACCCTTTAACTCAGTGTCCCTTGCACGCATGCACACACACACACACACACACACAAAAAACAAACGTTCTAGTTTGTTAACCAAATAAGGTTTTAAAGTTTTAAATGCATTCTTTGTCACAGCTGTGCTTTGGTTGCCTATGTTTCATTTTATTAATACAGTTTTTCATCCTGTGTCTGGCTAGCCTGATTTATGACCTCAGTGTTTCGTGTGTATGTCAGAGGTGATCACAGAATTGGATTTCGAATAATAAGACAAGTACAAATACTGTCTATGGTACCATGGGTTACAGCAGATATTTTTATTTCTAAAAAATAAAGCAGAAAGAAGAGCTTTAGCTAATTTGATGTGGGCTGCATGTTTATTTTTATATAACCCTTTAAAAACAAAGAATCATCTAAAATGATTTTTTGAAATTGATTGTGGAACATTACATTAAATCTTAAGAAATTGTTTACAGGGTTTGAAAATACATTTGTAATTGTACATTTGTAATTGTTCATTACATTACTGAATACTTTACATTAGTAGTAATTTAGAAAAATCTCTACTTAAAAATGGTATTAAACACATATCTTAGAGCAATTGGATTTCAAAGACAAAAATATGTTTAAATATTCTCTTTCCCTAGTCACTACTTTACAGTTTCTTCTGGTCAATACCTAATTATAGAATATTATGTTTTTCCTCTTTTCTCTTTTTTGAGCAATGTGAGGAATGTCAGTATGTAATCTGATTTGTCTGTATGTGTTGTAGGAAGTATGAGTGTGAACTGTGTGAGCGGAGCTTTAGCGAGAAGTGGGCCCTGAATAATCACATGAAGCTCCACACTGGGGACAAACCATACAAATGCAGCTGGAAATCTTGCCACTATGCCTTCCTCACATTGTCTGCCATGAAGGATCATTACAGGACACACACAGGTGACAAAAACACTTGCTTTGTGTTTGTGAGACTTTCTTCAACATGTCTTTTGTGGCTGAGTTGCTGTAGAATTCATATGTAAATCTGTTACATACAAGAGCAGATTATGAATGATATAATGTTCTAGAAAAATTTCTAATTTTTATTAAAACAGTTACAATAAAGACAAAATGAAAAACAATTTATTAGACCTGCCTAGACCCTAGTACCTGGTTGTGTGCCTCATGCATGCTCATTTGCGTGTTCTACTCTACTTCTAGGTGCTGTTGTGAGTTTTTTGTAAAAAGTTCTGTATTTAAATGAAAATGAAAGTGACAACCCTTATCATTATGAGGTCACGGCACAGCACACAGTGAACCACAACGAAATTGGTCCTCTGCATTTAACCCTGTATTAACTGCATTTACACTGTATTAAAAACAATTTAAGGTCACAATGACAGAAGATATGTGTGTTTTCTCTTCAACATGCTAAGGCATCCTGTTCACTGACAACCTGTGTAAACTGCACACTACTATCATAGAACATTTCAGAATCTTCCCTATCATGGGCAACGGTTAAAGAATAATGGTAAAAACAAACTCAGCCTTATTAAAGAGGTATTAATGAGTTGTGGTTGAGTTTGATGTTCCCTAACAAATTGTCCAGCTATTCAACGGTAATGAACCATGAATATTTCTTAATAATAATGGGCTAATAATGGCAATGCGGCAGGTGTGTTATTTTATTAGGGCTGACACTGTCCACTAGATCAAGTAATATAGCAAATTATTTTAAGAGTAATATTATAAAAGCAAATATTTAATTGTATGTTTATAAATACACATATGCATTTGTGAAATTCTGCTGGTATAAGTTACATCACCTAAGCCAGTTCACAATAAAGTAAAATAAAGTGCTGAAACCACAGTTCTGCTTTGGAGACTGCTGACAGTTTTAAAATGAACTGTAGGTACCCTATTCATCAGAGTGCTTCAATGACAATACAGAATTACATTAATTGAGAATGTAAATGTTTAATTTTCTTTTATCAGGTAAACTTGACAGCCTTAGGGTGATTCTGCATGTGTGTCAGAGTTGTGATAAATCTTTCAATCTTTCTCTCTCTCTCTCTATAGGTGAAAAGTCATTTCTGTGTGATCTCTGCGGTTTTGCTGGTGGGACTCGCCATGCTCTCACCAAACACCGCCGGCAACACACAGGTAACAAACACATTTCTGCTCTAGGGTTGAAATAAATGACATCACCACAGTTCTAAGCAATAAATCCAGCCTTTATTGCCTGAGATCAGCCTCTGTTTTCTTATAAACACACGCAAACATGAAATATTTTTAGATCAATGGAACATTTATAAGCCTTTCACATGTATGGTTACACTTTTTATAACTTAAATTAAAGTAAAATGTTTACTGATTAGGATCTGCCTTTATTATTAATATTTGTGTGTGTGTGTGTGTGTGTGTGTGTGTGTGTGTGTGTGTGTGTGTATAAGTGTATAGAAAAAAAAAACTTCCTGAGTGTGTATATTGGCCATATTTTAACTTAATTTTACTTTAATCTTTTTATGTTTTATTGATTTCATTAGTTAGGTTTTTATTGCTTTCTTGCTTATATCTCTGTAAATCACATTGAATTACCTCTGTATGATAACACGTTGCAAATTAATTTAGTCTTCTCTTGAGTTGCTTAAGAGATACTTTGGAATATCAACCCCTTGTTGAAAATTACTAATGGGATGCTTGCTCTTGCTGTTTCTTTGTTATTGTTTGAGTAACTTCTTGCATTGGGTGTTGTAGGTGAGCGGCCGTTCAGGTGCCAATTGTGCAGTTTTGCTTCAACAACCCAGTCTCATTTAACCCGCCACAAGCGTGTTCACACAGGCGAGAAACCTTACCGCTGTCCATGGTGTGATTACAGGTAAAAACTACAATTAAACCTAAATTTTAAATCATGCAGGGGACAAATCATTCTTAATGTAAACCAAAAACAATAAACAATCACATGAGTTCTTGGGCACACTGCCCTGCACATTTTAGTTTTTGTTTGTTTTTAACTGATCAAACTGTTAAGCTTGCTTTAACCTAGGTCTAGTGGTAGGATACTCACCAAAAGGTTGCAGGTTCAAATCCCACTACCACCACTGTGTTCTTGAGCAAGACCCTTAACCCCAAATTGCTCCAAGGGGACTATTCCTATTCTATAAGAAATGGAAGTTGCTCTGGATAAGAGCGTCAGCTAAAATGCCGTAAAAGTAAATAGTAACTGTTTGACCGAACATAAATGCGAACCCGGGTGTCTGCAACTGAACTATATTATACATGAACATAACTACACATAGTCACCCAACGTGGAAACCAGAAATGACCAACGCTCTGTTCTGACTCATTGGGATCTTTATACCCTTGAGCCAATGAGGCACCTGACATCCTAACGAGGCACCAGGTGTGCCCAGTCGGTTTTGCTGAAAACCGTGACAAGAGAAGAAATGATCAAAAGATTTTTACTTGTATGTTTTGGCTGCTTTTCTTTTGCAGCAAAAGAAAATTGGTGTGTAAATTTTATAATATATTTGTAGATCAGTGTTACAGTTCTTTAGGCTGCAACATTACCTATTGCATTTTTAGCTAATTAACTTTTTAATTACAGAGCTCACAGATTTATTTAATTGTATTTAACAGGAGAAGCTAGAGATTGTTTTCTTGAAGTTAATACTAAATGCTTCTAATGAACAGGTTTTGAACAAAATGGCTTTGAATACTGTAGTGACCTGCAATGTGACATTGTGCTTGCTTTTTGTTTTGTTTAAGCTATCTTATTTTGACAAATAATTTTCACTTTAAACTTTTCTCAGACTGTACTGTTCTGCTGTCTTGCTCATTTTGTATTGTTCTACTTAAACCTTTGAAGAAAATACTTTCAGACTTTCCATACTGTTTTTTGAGTTTAAATCGTAACTGTCTTTTCACTACATGCACACAAAAGCACATAGGTGAACTGTTGTGCTGTTCAGATTATATCAAACATTTCTTTGTATTAGCGTTTTTCTTGTATAAGCATACATCCACTTGTGTCATAGTTATGTCCAGGGCTTTTTTCAGCTATGGTTTTAATAAAAGTGCACAATACATTTACTGACGTGTGTGTGTGTGTGTGTGTGTGTGTGTGATTTGTCAGGTCAAATTGTGCAGAGAATATTCGGAAGCATATTCTACATACTGGGAAGCATGAGGGGGTGATGATGTATAACTGCCCAAAGTGTGATTATGGCACTAACACTCCTATGGACTTCCGCAACCATCTGAAGGAAAATCATCCAGACATTGAAAACCCTGACCTGGCCTACCTGCATGCAGGTACCCTTCACATTTTCACTTTTCTTTCTATTTGGTTCAAAAAACAGTTCTTCCCAGAGTACAGGCAATGTGGTTGTAGACATAAAATGATTGTAATATGCTAGTCCTGGGGAGCATCTTAGGTTTCAAATAATAGGACTTTAGGAAACTGTAATGAAAAAATAAATGTGTAGTTGCACAGAATCATAAGAAAAGGACTGTGGATAATTTTAAAATGACAGGTATAATAACTTGCCTAAATGTGAATTATTATTATTATTTTTTATTTTTTATTTCTACCTTTTCATTACAACACTACACAGCTATTAAGGAATAGCTGTGTAGTGTTGTAATGAAAAGGTAGAAATAAAAAAATAATAATAATAATAATAATTCACATTTAGGCAAGTTATTGCTGTATACAAAATTATATTTTGTAATATAAATATGGTTCTGTTGTTTCATAAAGTAGTGTACACAGTATAATTTAAATTATAATAGTTTTTGTTTATATGTGGAAGTTATTTTAGTTAAGATCAGGTGTAATGATCAAGGGGTTTTTTTGTGGCACATGTGTGTGTTTGTGTGTGTGTGTGAGGGTGGTTCTCAACAACTCTTCCATGGTTTAATGTAATACGGCAGATTAATTTGAGAGGACCAGAATCAGTGCAGAGATTATAGAATGATGCTGAAATCTCCTGCTTTGTGATTGGTTGCAGTCAGAGTGAGGTGGCTGCCTGAGGAGCCAAACGCACTCCACTCATGCTGATTCGCCTTTCAAACATTCAGATCAAACACTGAGCACCGACACACTCACATCCATGCTTAGACAAGACTGTGATTGACACTTTGTGTTAATGTTACTCTCCTTGCTGCATGTGTAAGAAAGAGGGTAAACTACTGTGAGTAAACAATACACTGGGGTTCTGAAGGAAAACCCTACTCTGTTTATTGTATTATTTAGTATTATTTGGTGTGTGTGTATTGTTCTTGAATACAGAGAGAATACACTGGATTCCCAGATGAGTACATTGTTGATAACAACCCCAGTGACTGGTCAGTAGATATAGTCAGATTTTACTTTCTTTCTTTCTTTTTTTCTTTCTCTCTCCCTTCCTTCCTTCCTTACTTCCTTCCTCCCTTGTGGGTTAGAAATAAACCCTATGTGTGTATGTTTAGGTGTGTGCACGCATGAAGATGTGTGAAGACTGAAGACTCCCTGTTGCCTAATTACAGGGTGTAGAAAGCCACTCAAATGGAGAAAAACCCTTAAAAGGAAAATTAGCACTTAAAGGGTGTGGAAGACACACTCACTCAAACACATGCTAACACACACAAACTTAGCGTGAAATCATTTGTGACATGTGGGATAAAAGGAAAGAAATAGAAAGGCATGAAAAAACATCTTCTGTTGCCTTTGCTTTGTGTAATAGTAAGGATGTGGCATTGTGGACTTTTGACAGTCTCATTAGAATCTTCTGCTCTGTAGGTGTTTTTGTGTATTATTACAGGAATACAGTTATGTCTACTGGACTGTTTAAGGTGATAACCTTCCTTGCATCACAGTTCATCACTGAAATCTGAAATTTAGTTTTATTTTCTTAAGAAATGGAAATTTCATAGAGCTTAATTAAATTTTTTTAATTAAGCTGCATTTAAGTAAAAGCTACCATGTGTGCACAATTATTAGGCAAGTGAGTGTTTTGAGGATTAATTTTAATATGGGACAAATACAGTGCTATCAGTTACTCCACTATGTTTATAACCCTAAAACCTGAATGTTTTTTACAAAGGAAATGTGAGTGTGAACATTTTCAGGGGAATATGAGTGCAGAATTATTAAGCAAATAAATCAAAAAGAAAATTTTCCCTTACTTATTTGTTTACATCTGTTAATGGGAGAAACAAACAACTCTCAAAATTTACAAATCAATATTTCTGACATAAAAAAAACTGTGACCATTATAGCCACCCTTCTTTTCAATAACAGTCATAAGCTTTCCATTCATGTAGTCACTTTCTTGATCTGTTGACATTGACTTTTTGTGCAGCAGCAACCACAGTCTCCCAGAAACTGTTCAGAGAGGTGTACTGTTTTTCTTCACCATAAATCTCCCATTTTAAAAAGGGCCCACAAGTTAACAATAGGGTTTAGGTCAGGTGAGGAAGTAAAGTAAAGGAAGATCTTTACTGACTAGCCATGCAGTGGAGTACTTGGAAGCATGCGATGGAGCCTAATTCTGCACAAAAATCATGGTCTTCTTGAAAGATCCAGACTTTTTTCTGTACCACTGCTTGAGGAAAGTCTGTTTTATAAACTGGCAGTAGGTTTGGGAGTTGATTTTGAGTACATCTTCAACCTGAAAAAGCCCAACTAGCTGGCTGAAGCTTTGTGCCTGTTACTGATCCAGCCACAGGCCCATCCATCTGGTTCGTCAGGATTAAACTGATCATCTCATCAGTTTCTAAAACCTTTGAAAAACTGTCTCTGCTTTTACAAGTAAACTCCAACTCATAGTGTAATAGCTTCATGTTTAATTGTGGATCAAACTTATGATCATTGATTTCTTCCACACTGGGAGCTTCATCCACAGTTTAAATGACTAAAAGACTTATTATTATATTTTGAAATTTTAGGTAGATGCTTACATTTTTCCTACACAATGATAAAGTATGAGAGAAAGAGCTGGGGTGCTGTGTTTGTTTTGATTTCACTTGGTATGCATTTGTTCTGTGTGCGCTGGGTTGGACACCGGCACTCCCCCGCGACCCCGTTTGGGACAAGCGGCAGATAATGGATAATGGATAATGGATGCATTTGTTCTCTCTGTGCCAGCAAAGCGCAGCACCAGGCCTGACAATTCTGATCATTTCCGTTATCAGATTTATTTTCATTCGGTAGCCAGTTCTTGCCCTCTGAAACTCTCACACCTCCAGTGAAATGTGTGTGAGCTGCCAATCTTACTGATTGACAGCACACAAGTGGCCTGTGAAAATCTGCAGTGTGTGTGTCAATGTGGCGTTGATGTTCTTATCTGGAAACCTGATTTATTGCTGTTTCGGTGGCGCTGCGTGTCAGTCAGTGTGATTGACAGCTCTCAGGTTTGGTCTGCATTGAGACAGTCTTCGCATTCACTGCTTCACTTTCTCGCACGCACACACACACACACACACACACGCAATAATACCCACATCTTCTGTCTCCTGCTCTTTTCGCTGAGACTGATATTGTCAGTGATTGTTACAATAAACTTTATCTGTCAATATGTTCATTTCTGCTCTCCTGGAATTATTTGAAAGGCTGTTATTTGCAACTGTAATCCTCAAATTCCTGAAGATGGCAATGCATGTATGTGCTGCAAAGTCTGAAAAGACTGGCTCATTCTGCATGATAGAGGGAGTAGCTGCTTTATTAATTCTCACTAGAGCAATTTTGGCGTCCCTCTGTCAGTTGTGCTTTGCAATAACAATTCTGAGACACCAGGCAAAGCAGTGCAGTTACCATTTATTGAGGGCCGAAGTATCAGTATTTTTTCCTGCATTTGTCCTTTTTTGATGACCGTAAAAACATTTGCACTATTACAGCATTTATTTTTCTTGTTGTGTATTTTTAAAATTGGTATAAAAGAGTTCAATTGAAGACCTGCTACAGAGAGAGAGCAATTTGAGCACTGTTTTGGCATGACATAATCTCACATTTGTATTGCCAAAGCATGTCTAACATTAATTCATGTACTTTAAAGATCCTCCAATATTTTGGAAAAGGTGTTATGGACAGACAAGACCAAAAACAAAAATATGAATCAGAGGAAGGTATAGAGTCCCAAACATACTGCTAGGCAACACAGAGCTAAAAAAAAATTGAAAAAAGCCAGTTTAGTCAAGTCAACTTTATTTACATACGGCATTTTGCAACTGTTGTTGGCACAAAGCAGCTTTACAGAACCTGGGTCCTAGCCCCAATTGGGTAAGCCAAGGTTAAGTGGTTGACACCGGAAATAAAAAGGAAAGAAAGAAAGAAAGAGAAAAACCTGTATAGTGATATTTTTCAGTAAGCATGAGTTACAGTAAAAGTAAAAGAATGCATTGGTGAGTGTAATTGGAGGTTCATGAGCTAATGGTGGTAGCTCTGTTTAAGTGGGGGAAACTTAATCTTCCATTAAAGATTAAAGTTTACTGATTTAAATTGAGCCGAAAAAACTTAAAGCAGTTACAAGTAGGAGCTGAAGGTGCCTGCAGTATGGGCATGGCAGAGCATCACCAGAGAATATACTCAGCATCTGATGATGTCTATGAATTGTTGACTTCATGTTGACTTAATTTCATGTATTCATTGCATGAAAGGGATATGCAAAGTACTATAATAATTAACATCACTGCTTTAATAAACCAGTCATTACTTTGTCTCTAAGATTATGGTGCCTTGAATTGAGAGGGGCTATATAAAAAGTGTTGTAATTTCTATTTTCCAATTTCAGAAATTGAAATGTATGCAGATATCTTTAAAGTCTGTAATGTGCACTCTTATCATGTCTGAATTGTTTGATTTTAATTATTGGATATAAATTTGCAATGAAGAGCAGCGGGATAAATCAAGGAATAATGTGTCCTTGTCCCAAAACATTATGGATTATAGAATTATATAATTTTTAATCATTTGTTTTAATAATATAATCTTTAATATTATAATTTATTTGTATATTGTTGTTTATTATATACTAGGGTTAGGGTTAGATTTACATATTATTTACATATTATGTTACATATTTCTCACTGCTGTGTTGTTGAGAATGTTCCTGATGTTAAATAGAATAGGTTAACAGAAAGACTAATACAGAACGTAAACAAGTCCCTTGTCTTGGCTTAAGACAGCAATGTACTTTAGACTTAAAAAAAAAAAACATATTAGAGATCATATGGTGTAGCATCCTTTACTTACATTTACAGCATTTAGTAGACGCTCTTATTCAGAGCGACTTCCATGTCCTAATTACAGTGACAGTCCCCCTGGAGCAACTCAGGGTTAAGGGTCTTGCTCAGGGACCCTGTGTTGGTAGTGCTAGAGGTGGGAATCGAACCTGGGACCTCTTGAGCTATAGATCTATAGGCAAATACCCTACCACTAGACCACTGCCACCCCCCCATTACTTGTTTAATAGTACAGAATCATTCATTGTTTATTCCCACCAGTGTCTGCTTTATAGAGTAAAAAAATTTGAAAAACGCCCACTAAGGCCCCAAAGAACTTTTGCATATGCCATGTATCTTCTTTGCACTTTTCAGAGAGTATCACACAGAAGGCAGGTAGCAATTATGTACATGCAACTGATTTCATATTCCTCTCAGTTTAGTAAAGTTTGAGTTTTTTGTTTGTTTTTTTTTACAGCACCAACTGCATGTAGCAGTTTGTTATAACTGGGCAATCATGAGGCACATTGAAACTGGCTTATCGTAAAATGGAGAAAAAACAAAAAATGTTTATTGAAAAAAAAAAATTAGTGCTTTAACATTTACATTTACGGCATTTAGCAGACGCTCTTATCCAGAGCGACTTACATGTCCTAATTACAGGGACAGTTCCCCTGGAGCAACTCAGGGTTAAGGGTCTTGCTCAGGGACCCAGTGGTGGTAGTGCTAGAGGTGGGATACGGACCGGGGACCTCTTGATCCAGAGGTCCGTAGCCAAGTACCCTACCACTAGACCACCGCCACCCAAAACTTAAAAACATCAAGGCAGTCAAACAGTGTTAACAGTGTTATTCTGATGATACATTTTCTCCCAGCACATTTTTTGAAATTCTTGCTGCTCAAAAGAAATCTTTTAACAGAACATCTCATAAGACTGTAAATTTTACCTTGGTTCTAGAAGGCAGAGGGAAATCCAAACAAAATCAGCTGGTGCAGTGTTACTCCAACTTTCTAATTTGAGTTAGGATATGCTGTCAGCTGGGAAAGCAGTATCTCAATTCAGGTCAAGTCAGATTAACAGTGCATCTGGAAAGTATTCACAGCGCTCCACTTTTTCCACATTTTGTTATGTTACAGCCTTATTCCAAAATGGATTAAAAGAAAAAACATTACCTCAAAATTCTATACACAGTACTGCATAATGACAAAGTGAAAAAAGTTTGCTTAAAGCTTTTAAATTGTTTAAAAAAAAAAACCCCAAAAAACCCCCCAAAAAAACAAATTAACCATGTACATAACTATTCACAGCCTTTGCTCAATACTTTGCTCAATAACTTTGGCAGGAATTACAGCCTCAAGTCTTTTTGAGTATGATGGTACAAGCTTGGCACACCTATTTTTGGGCAGTTTCTCTCATGCTTATTTGCAGGACCTCTCAAGCTCCATCAGACTGGATTGGGAGCATCGGGGCACAGCCATTTTCAGACCTCTTCAGAGAGCTTCAGTGAAGGACATTCACTGAGTTGTCCTGAAGCCACTCCTTTGTTATCTTGGCTATGTGCTTTGGGTTGTTGTCCTGTTGGGAGACAAACCTTCGCCACAGTCCAAAGTCCAGAGCGCTCTGGAGTATATTATCATCAAGGATGTCTCTGTTCATTACTGCATTCATCTTTCCCTCGACCCTGACTAGTCTCCCAGTTCCTGCTGCCGAAAAAAAATCCCAACATCATGGTGCTGCCGCCACTATGCTTCATTGCAGGGATGGTATTTGCCAGGTGATTAGTGGTTCCTGGTTTTCTCCAGACATGATGCATGGCATTCAGGTAAAAGAGTTTGTTTCATCAAAACAGAGAATTTTGTTTCTCATGGTCTGAGAGTCCTTAAGGTGCCTTTTGGAAAACTCCAGGAAGGCTGTTGTGCATTTTACTGAGGAGTGGCTACCATCTGTACCATACAGGTCTGATTGGTGGAGTGCTGCAGAAATGGTTATCCTTCTGGAAATTTCTTCTGGAAGTTTCTACTCTCTCCATAGAGAGATGCTGGAGCGCTGTCATAGTGACCAGCTGTTATTTGTCACCTCCCTGACTAAAGCCTTTCTACCCTGATTGTGCAGATTGGCTGAGTCCTGAGTCTTGGTGGTTCCAAACTTTTTCCATTTATGGATGATGGAAGCCACTGTGCTCATTGGGTCCTTCAATGCTGCAGCAATTTTTCTGCCTTCCCCAGATCTGTGCCTCAATACAATCCGGTCTACAGACAGATTTTTCGTCTTAATGGCCCAGTTTGTGCTCTGTCAACTCTTTGACCTTATATAGAAAGGTGTGTGCTTTTCCAAATCATGTCAAATTAACTGAATTTACCATAACTGGACTCCAATCAAGTTATAGAAACATCTGAAGAAAGATCAGTGGAAACAGGATGCTAAGCTCACTTTTGAGTGTCATGGTAAAGGCTGTGAATACATATGTATGTTTTATTTTTAATACATTTGTAAAGGTTTCAAGCTAACAAAGTTCACTTTGTCATTATAGGGTATTGTTTATAGAATTTTGAGGTAAAAAAAATTTATTTAATACATTTTGAAATAAGGCTTTAGCATAGCAAAATGTGGAAAAAGTGGAGCCGTGTGAATGATTTCCGGATGCACTGTAATTACTGTGGTCTTATCATGGTCACATTTGATTATTTCAGGACAGTTATAAGTATAGTACTGTGCAAAAGTTTTAGGCAGGTGTGGAAAAAATGCTGTAAACAAAGAATGCTTTCAAAAATGGAAATCATTTATTTTCATCAATCAACAAAATGGAGTGAATGAACAAAAGAGAAATCTAAATCAAATCAATATTTGGTGTGACCACCCTTTGCTTTCAAAACAGCATCAATTCTTCTAGGTACACTTGTGCACAGCTTTTGAAGAATCTTGGCTGGTAGGTTGTTCCAAACATCTTGGAGAACTAACCACAGATGTGGATGTAGGCTTCCTCATATCCTTCTGTCTCTTCATGTAATCCCAGACACACTCGATGTTGAGATCAGGGCCCTGTGGGGGCCATAAGAATTGATGCTGGTTTGAAGGCAAAAGGTAGTAACACCAAATATTGATTTGATTTAGATTTTTCTTTTGTTCACTCACTTTGCATTTGGTAAATTGATACAAATAAACAGTCATTATTTATATTTCTGAAAGCATTCTTTGTTTACAGCATTTTTTCCACACCTGCCTAAAACCTTTGCATAGTACTGTATATATATTGCTGCTTTTTTGCAGATATGATGCTTTTTTTTGACAGTAGCATAAAACTTTCATTGTGGATTCAAAGTAGCACACGAGTTGTACTTCTGCTTAACTTATAGAACATTCGGTTCTGTGATTTTTGGGAATTGCCAGTATGTCTAAAACACTATGATGTGCAATGATGCTTTATGTCTGTAAATAAACAATGAGCAGCATGGTAGTGGCTGGATGAGGAAAGTTACCATGAACCTTACTTGTCTTACTTAAAATTTATTTCGTTACTTTGTTAAAAGGTCTTCACAACTTTTTCTTGGTGTGATATTAAAATTAAGTTGCTTAATTTTAAGAGAAATTGTTTTTCTTGTCTGTTTTTCTTTTCTTCACTTAGATAATAATTGTTCAATTTCAGGGTTGTTGCTGAAACAGGAAATTTCAATAAACCTAAAATTAAAACATGGAAGAAATGCTGGTAATAAATGAAAGCTTTAACACTTTTACAACTAAACAGACTTGAATGTTTTACAGTAAAAAAAAATGTTAACAGTAAAAATTTCAGAAACATCTTTTCATGAAGTATAATCAGTCACTGCAGCAGTGTCATGGAGAATCTCATATTGGTTGGTTTTATAGGGTGTACGGACAACAGTTTTTTACATTTTTCAATTTCTTTTTTCCTCTCTTTGTTGTGTGGCAGGAATTGTGTCCAAATCATTTGAGTGCCGTCTGAAGGGTCAAGGGGCATCATATGTTGAGGCTGAGTCTGCGTTTGCTCCGGAAGAGGGACGGCTGGGCTCGGAGGCCCTGCAGCAAGTCATCATTATACAGGGCTATAGCGAGGGGGGATCCATGGAGCAGGAATTGGAAGAATCTGCTGCCACTACATTGCAAACACTTGCTATGGCGCAAACACACACACAGCTGCAAGTGGCTCAGGTGCTGCACATAACAGAGGATGGACAGGTTATCCCCTGCCACAAAGCGGCACCATCCGGGACCTCTTTGCCTGAGGGAGCGACACAGTATCTTCTAGTGGAGGGCCAGGAAGAGTGTCAGGGTGGTGCTGAGCATGCTGGTGTTAGCCAGTTGCTGTCTGAATCCTCCACTGCTCTAGATGCTCTTCTGTGTGCAGTGTCAGAGATAGGCCAGCAGGGCAGCACTGGAGAGATTGAAAATGTCAGCACTGAGCAAGAGGGCCATGCCCAGGGGGATGGGCATGAGGAGGTCCAGATATCTGGAGAGGTTGTAGAAGGTGAGGAGGCAGAGTCAGTTGGTGTGGTCACACAGGTGGTAAGTCACAACCCCCAGGGCACGCCTGAAGGGATAGTACAGGAGGTGCTGCAGTTTGCTGCCAGCCAGTTGATGATGAAGGAGGGGCTGACACAGGTAATTGTAAATGATGAGGGAACACATTATATTGTAACCGAGCTAGATGACTCTACCCTCCAGGTGGAGGGTGCTGTGTATGAGCAGAGTGATGGGGCAGTGTCAGGGGATATAGTCAACCAAATGCAGAGTGAGGGAACCATAACATATTCACATATTAACCTTGACCAAGATGCTCACTAATGGTGTAGCTTTGCTTAGAGTACAGTCCCTCCTCCCTTTCCTTGTTCGCTGACTTTTAGTTAAAATGGTTTGGCTGCAATTTTTCATATTACAATATAAAACTTTTTATAAAGAGGCAGTGTTAAAGCTAAAGTATGATTAGAGATCCATTTATGGAATATTTTTTTCACACAAAAAATTAACAAAAGTTGTTCATGATAAATCTGAAGAAGCTACATCACTACTCAACTGGAAGTGCTCCAAAAAGCCATATTGTATATATGTTTTTTTTTCCCTTGTTAACATGGATGGTATACAAATTATGAAATTCAAACTGATTTTGTAGAAATTGCATTATTTGTTTTGGATCATTTCAGTAAATGTTTCTGAGGAGGCTACATCTTTCCTGCTGTGTTTTGTTCATTTTGCCTGTTGAATATTTTAGAATGTTACCTTGTGTGAGCAATTGTACAGTGTTCAGCAGTGGTTATGTCCCCTCAAATAATATTAACACTTAGCACCACTACATCAAAGGACGCTTGGCCCATGATGCTTTTCATTAAATTTGAAACCCATGAACAATAGCAATGTGGTTCAGTTCCTGAGACCTAACGTGATTTTTTGGCAGTCCATGCCAAAATATATTTGTCCCATCCATGCTTCACCTAGAGTGTGATTTTATAGCTTCTTTAAGAGAAGTTGAAGCTTTAAAGAAACCTTAAATTCAAGTTAATCTAATGAGTCATAGATTTTTAATAACATTTGAATTATACTACTTTTGAAATTTAGTTATATTTGTTTCTTTTGTGCTGCATTTTTTTAGTTTGAAGGGGATTTTACCTGCAGTCTTTAAAATTCATCCAGGCTAGCAGCAATTATGTGGCTTTAGTATGAGAAGGTGAGTAAATTGTAAAAAGTAACAGTTTTGATACTTTGCAATAACTGCCTAGGTTCTGTGTGAGAATAATATTTGTTTTTTATTGAAATTTACTGGCAGTTCTAGGCCTGGCATTGGAAGAAATTGGATTCTAGCTGGATGCTTAGTGTTTATGTTCTGCTTTCAAGTTTGCTGTGTTGATTCTTACCTATATATAAATTATTCTGGGACTTATTGCGGAACACCTCAGCTTAAAATGCCCATATTCTATTTGTCTTTTGCATTTTATTTTCCTCTTGAGTTCCATGTATAACAATGATGTGGTTTTTGGCTTTATGTCTTTGTCTTAAAATTAAACTGCTGGTTTAGTTGCTATACTTTTAAGAATGATATGTAAAGTTCTGGTATTGCGTCTTTGCACAAAAAGTAGTCTGAATAGACAGAGCTAAACTGCTCTAGGCTAGGACATAATTTTAAAATTCTAAACGGACTGTTTTTGCTGTGTATTTTGTGTGTGATTAATGATATAGAATGTAGACTTGTAAATCCCACACAGACATAATGAAATAAATAAAAACAAAAAAAAAAAATGGGATGTCCTGGACAAGCTAGTTCAGTCTGTCTCACAAGTTACATCTTGTTCACCTCTTGAGGTCAGATACCACAGCACACCTCCAGCGGTTTTGAAGAGTCCATGCTTCAAAGTGTCAGAACTGTTTTGGCAGCATTTGGGGTACACCTACCCAATATAGTAGTTTTCAAACAGAAAAAGGGATAATAAAAACTTCAGCACTACAGTAGCTGTCTTGAGAATAGATAGCAGTAAAAAAACAAAAAAAAACAAAAAAACCTTCAAAGGCCCCCTTGCCAAACACACATGGACACATTTTATTTGCCTTCCACATAAAAACGGCTTTACCCACTTAAAGTATGCCATTTGGCACATTCAATTTAGTAAATTTCTGACTTGGGTTAAATAGGGCAGTGTGTTTTTGATCTGAATCTTCTGGTAATCAAGAAATGTAAGTGTCATACATACATTTCTTATACACATACTGTTAAATACACTAACATGTAGCTTAATTGTAGGCTTTCTATTTAACATTATTTAATGTTCCTGTGTGTATGTGTGTGTGTGTTTGTTAGCATTAAGAAATTAATGAGGAAAAAAAATGTTGGTTGAGCTGTGGATGTGTATTCCATCTTTTGGGATGGTAGGCAGGTAATATGAATTTATGTCTGAAAGAATAGCAAGAAATTTTAGCTCATTAATTCACTTCCAATCAACTGTAGCACAACAAAATCTATGTCTGACCTGACAATAGCCAAACAAAATACTCTCAATCTGACTGTAGCCTGATTAAATTTTCTTTGAACTCAGCTGCATCTTGACAACATTCTCTGCCGACCCAGCTGTAAACAGACTGAAAATAAGTCTGCACCTAAAATCACTAGCCCAGCCCTCCTGTCTGTCTAAAAGCTTTTACTGGTGTAGCCTGACAAAATTCTGCTAGAACCTGTGTAGCGTAATAAAACTTTCTTAGAACCCGACTGGGCTCTGATAAAATTCTGGTAGAACCTTAATGAAGCCTGATAAAAGTTGGTTAAAACTTGAATAAAACCTGATATACCTCAAATGTGAAAAATTAGATTAGGTTGTAGCCACATAAGAGCCTCATATAAAGTCTTATATAAGCTGACTGGCTTGATAAAACTATTTGAACAAGACTGTAGCATGAAAAAAACTTTCTAAAATCAAGTCTGTTGTTTGGGCAAATTCTGCAGCCCTACTGTGTGGCCTGATTAAATTGTGACCTATTTTAACAAACATAACTGTCTAAACCTGACCACTGTCTGACAGAATTCTGTCTGTCCTGTGTTCAATTTTGGACAAATATGTAAGTTAAAGTGAAGCCTGGTTGAGGCCATACTCAACATTGCACTGTCCATCCCTACTTAATACTCTCTCTCTTTATCTCTCTTGTCTCACAGAGGACACACTCTCTGCTGCTTAGCTCTCAGCACCTGGCCATGGCCCAGAGCTCAGATCAGAGAGAGCAAAGACACCCCGGGAATTCCTTACGCACACACACGAACTTAGAGGATGATAGGGGTGTCTCTGCGGGTGTGTTTGCAGTGAATAAGCTGTCAGTGTGTGCATTGTTTAGGTTGAGCTGGGGCAACAATGCCCGCATGTCAAACTCCAAGAGTTACCCACAATCCCCTGCAGAAACACACACCAGCAGCATCTACACAGCTATAGACAGATCGGTGTAGAAGGAGAAAGGAGTGAAAAAAGAAAAGAAAGAAGTCTGATGCAGATGGATGACAGGAAGAATGGAAGAAAAGAATAAAGAAATAATGCAAAGGAGAGATGAAAGTAGCAGAGAATCATTCCTGCTGAGGCAATGTTATTACTGCATTAAAATGCATCAAAATGCACAGTGCTCTGTGATTTCTGGTGTTTCATTTAGAACATCAACAGAATGTATCAGCACCTAAATTTTTATACAATAGTTTTCTTCTTTTGGCTTCTCCTGTTTAGGGGTCACCACCGCAGATATCATCTGGTTTCCATTTCTTTCTGCCCTCTGCATCTTCCTCACTCAAACCGACCACCTGCATGTCCTCTCTCACAACATTCATAAACCTCCTCTTTGGTCTTCCTTTTTGAGGAGGTTATACATTACTGTTTGGTCTCTGGGCTTAACTGTTTGATATTGTAGGGAAAGCTAAAAAAATCCATATTTCTGTGAAAAAAAAATATTTAAGAGGGAGCTATTTTGTTAGTGTATATATAACATTCATCCCACAAAATGTCTCATCTAATGCATGCATCAAATTGTCCATGGAAATTCAAATAAAAAGCACAAGCCTTTGAATAAGCATTATTTATTGACATTGTCTGCTTCATCAGTAATTGCTAGTCAATTGTAATTAAAAAAAGGAAAGGTTCTGGTGAAGAGTGTAACAGTGGCGGGGTGCTGGAAGGACGCCAGCACTGAGCCAGGAGTTCGGGACATAGTTTTATTATCTAAATTAACAAAACAATATCCAAGGACTGCAGTTCTAACTCAAACCAAGGAACTGCAGTCCACACCAAGTTACCAAAATGTTAACAAAACCACCATTCCATGTAGGCTTAGCCTAACGAATGAGCTGCGCTCTGTTCTGACTCATCGGGGCTTAAATAGTCAGCCCCAATGAAGCACACCTGTGCCTTCATGAGCTCAGGTGTGCTCAGTCAGAACAGAGCGCCCTCTACCGTGCCCAAAACATCTCATCTGTGACAACGAGATAAAATGTTCAAATTTATTTGGACATACTTTTGAAACCATTTATTAAATATTTTGGCATAAATAGTATATACGTTTAAATAAATCAAAAGTGTATTTTTCAGAAATGAAAAAGTCTTTTAGTCTTAATTTGTGTGATATACGGACTATGTATTGAACAAGTGGCATTCAGTGTGCAGATTATACAGATTATGTAAATTGCCTCATTGCATTATTTAATTATGCCCCTGGTATTTGAGATTATGTATTAAAACAAAAGGGTGAAATTAGTATTTTAACAATGTTTAACGGGCAAAAGATTTGAACTGTGCCCCAGATATTTGAGATTTTTTTATTGAATTTGTATTTTAACATTTTAACCATTTCAACCTTCTTCTTCTTCTTTTTCTTTCGGCTGCTCCCGTTTAGGGGTCGCCACAGCGGATCAACTGTCTCCATTTCTTCCTGTCTTTTGCATCTTCCTGATTCAAACCGACCACCTGCATGTCCTCTCTCACCACATCCATAAACCTCCTCTTTGGTCTTCCTCTTCTCCTCTTTCCTGGCAGCTCCATCTTCAACGTCCTCCTTCCAATATATTCCTCATCTCTTCTCTGGACATGTCCAGACCAACGCAACCTTGCTTCTCTAACCTTGTCTCCAAGACGTCTAACCTGAGCTGTCCCTCTAATATACTCATTTCTAATCCTGTCCATCCTCGTCACACCCAATGAAAATCTCAGCATCTTTAACTCTGACACCTCCAGCTCCGCCTCCTGCCTTTTCGTCAGTGCCACTGTCTCCAACCCATACAACATAGCTGGTCTCACTACTGTCCTGTGAACCTTCCCTTTTGCTCTAGCTGGTACGCGTCTGTCACAAATCACTCCAGCCACTCTTCTCCACCCATTCCAACCAGCCTGCACTCTCTTCTTCACCTCTCTTTTACTCTGAACTGTTGATCCCAAGTATTTAAACTCCTCTACCTTTGTTACCTCCACTCCCTGCATCCTAACCACGCCACTTTCCTCCCTTTCATTCACACTCATGTATTCTGTCTTTGCCCTACTCACTTTCATTCCTCTCCTCTCAAGAGCATATCTCCATCTCTCCAGGTTCTCCTCAAGCTGCTCCCTACTCTCACTACAGATCACAATATCATCAGCAAACATCATCGTCCGTCAACCTGTCCATTACTATTACAAACAAGAATGGGCTCAGTGCTGATCCTTGATGTAATCCAACATCTACCTTAAATGCATCCGTCACTCCCACTGCAGATCTCACCACTGTTACACTGTCATCATACATATCCTGAACTACTCTCACATACTTCTCTGTAACACCAGACTTCCTCATACAAAACCACAACTCCTCTCTAGGCACCCTGTCATATGCTTTCTCCAAATCCACAAAGGCACAATGCAGCTCCTTCTGACCTTCTCTGTACTTCTCCATCAACACCCTCAGAGCAAACATTGCATCTGTGGTGCACTTTCTCGGCATAAAACCATACTGCTGTTCACTGATCCTCACCTCTTTTCTTAACCGAGCTTCCACTACTCTTTCCCATAACTTCATGGTGTGGCTGATCAACTTTATCCCTCTATAGTTACTACAGCTCTGTGCATCACCCTTTTTCTTGAAGATCGGTACCAGTACACTTTGTCTCCACTCCTCAGGCATCTTCTCACTTGCCAAGATTGTGTTAAACAATCTGGTCAGAAACTCAACTGCCATCTCCCCTAAACATCTCCATGCTTCCACTGGTATGTCATCCGGTCCAACAGCCTTTCCATTCTTCATCCTCTTCATCGCTGCCCTTACTTCCATCTTGTTTATTTGCTGCACTTCCTGGATAACTCTTCTCACATCATCCAGTCTTCTCTCTCTCTCATTTTCTTCATTCATCAGCTCCTCAAAGTATTCCTTCCATCTGCTCAACACGCTCTGTTCACCTGTGAGTACGTTACCATTTCTATCTTTAATCGCCCTGACCTGTAGCACATCTTTCCCAGATCTGTCTCTCTGTCTAGCCAATCGGTAAAGGTCCTTTTCTCCCTCTTTACTGTCCAACCTCTCATACAATTCACCAAACACCTTATCTTTGGCCTTCACCACTGCTTTCTTCGCCCTGCGGTTCATCTCCTTGTACACCTGTCTACTTTCTTCATCTCTCTGACTGTCCCATGTCTTCTTTGCCTCCCTCTTCTTTTGAATACACTCCTGGACTTCTTGGTTCCACCACCAGGTTTCCTTATCCTCTTTCTTCCTTCCAGATGTCACACCAAGTACATTTCTAGCCGTCTGCCTTATCACTTCTGCAGTAGTTTCCCAGCAATCCGGTAGCTCTTCAACACCTCCCAGTGCCCGTGTTAACTCCTGCCTGAATTCCACCTTACAGTCCTCCTCCTTCAGCTTCCACCACTTGATCCTCGACTCTGCCCTCACTTTCCTCCTCTTCTTGACCTCCAAGGTCATCCTACAGACCACCATCCTATGCTGTTTAGCTACACTCTCCCCTGTCACTACTTTGCAGTCTCTGATCTCTTTCAAACTGACCCTCCTGCAAAGAATATAATCCACCTGTGAGCATCTTCCTCCACTCCTTCCTCCACGTCACCCTGTGCTCCTCCCTCTTCTTAAAATAAGTATTAACTACAGCCATTTCCATCCTTTTTGCAAAATCTACAACCATCTGACCTTCAGCATTCCTCTCCTTGACACCATGCCTACCCATCACCTCCTCATCACCTCTGTTCCCTTCACCAAAATGACCATTAAAATCTGCACCAATCATCACTCTCTCTCCCCTGGGTACACTCTCTATCACTTCATCTAACTCACTCCAGAATTTTTCCTTCTCTTTCATCTTACAACCAACTTGTGGAGCATAAGCACTAACAACATTCATTATCACACCTTCAACTTCCAGCTTCAAACTCATCACCCTCCCTGACACCCTCTTCACTTCCAAAACACTCTCCACATACTCTTCCTTCAGGATAACACCTACTCCATTCCTCCTTCTATCCACACCATGGTAGAACAGTTTAAACCCCCCTCCAATACACCTGGCCTTACTACCCTTCCATCTAGTCTCTTGCACACACAAAATGTCAACCTTCCTTCTCTCCATCATATCAGCTAATTCTCTACCTTTACCAGTCATGCTGCCAACATTCAAAGTCCCTACCCTCACTTCCACTCTCCTCTGCTTCTTTCTCTCCTTCTCCCTCTGGACATGCCTTCCTCCTCTTCTTCTTCTTCTTTGGCCAACAGTAGTCCAATTTCCACCAGCACCCTGTAGGCTAACAGCACTGATGGCGGTCGTTGTTAACCCAGGCCTCGACCGATCCGGTATGGAATTCTGTATCGTTGTCCGCATATTGACTTGGCAAAGTTTTACACCGGATGCCCTTCCTGACGTAACCCTCCCCATTTACCCGGGCTTGGGAACGGCACGAAGAAATACACTGGCTTGTGCATCCCTAGTGGCTGGGTTATTTTAACCATTTCAACCAGTATTCAAAATTCAGCATTTCAGTTTCTTACATTATAAAATAATAATACAAAATAAAAAGAAATAAGCAAAATGTATGTGGAAACACTTCTAATTATTGAGTTCAAATGTATCAGCCACAAACATTGCTTAACCAAAGCGTAAAAATCATGCACAATGGCAGGCAGCCTTCGTAGAAAAACACTGGGATGCTGGGGAGTGTTTTCCAGAAAAATTCGCTGAAACAACAAAGTTCCACCAGAAGCAATATCTGCACAAGAACCGTGCATTGGGAAGGACAAGCAGCTGTAAGCAAGCCTATAACCACTACTAGTAACACCAAAACTCAGCTGGAGTTGCACAAATACAAAGAACCAGCACCAGTGGATTCTGTGTAATGTCTAAATGTGTACGTAGGGGTGGCATATAATGTTTTAAATGCTGCCAGTGTAATGAACAAATCTTGTTTTAGTTGTCAGGAAAACACAACCCACAGTTGAATTATTCTCCTCTACCATTAAAGATTGATAGATGAGGATTAATTTTCTGGGCTTCAGGTGTAAGAAAAACCACTGCCATACATCAGCTCTTGTGCAACTGGATAACAGTACATGTGGGCACAGGCATCATGACCTAACTGGAAAATGGGTTCAGATAAAAAAACCCCCTGCTGACAATTACTTCAGGTGAAATGGCTATAGGTTGAAAATGTTTTAGACAGCGAAGTCTAAAGATTATCCATTGCTCAGCATTATTGATAATGATATGTTTGTGAACAGAGCTAATCAGGAGGCGATGGGTAAGTATGGTGTCAAGGAGAAAACTGTAGAAATTCAGATGGTTGTGGATTTTGCTAAAAGGATAAAACTGGCTGAGGGAGGAGCACATGGTGACATACAAGAGTGGAGGAAGATGCACACAGGTGGATTACATCCTTTCCAGGAGGGTCAATCTGAAGGAGATTGGAGACTGTGAAATAGTTACAATGGAGAATGTAGGTCAATAGCATAGGGTGGTGGTGTGAAGGATGACCTTGAAGGTCAAGAAGATGAGAAGACGAGTGATGACAAGTTGAGGATCAAGTACTGGAAGCTGAAGAAGCAGTTAGTTACCAGATTACTGGACAATTTATGCAAAAGTGGTAAGGGAGACAGCTGTCCAGATATCACAACAGGTACTTGGTGTGACATCTAGACAGAAGAAAGAACACTAGAAAACCTGTTGGTGGAACAGGTTCAGAAGTTCAGATGTGTAGAGAAGAAGCGGCAAGCAAAAAAGAAAGAAAATAGAAAACAGTTAGAGAAATTAGACAGGAGTACAAAGAGCTGAAGCAACTAACAAAGGCAATAGTGAATTGTGTGAGAGACTGAACAATAAGGAGGGAGGAAAGGACCTATACTGATTGACTGGAAAGAGGGACAGAGATGGGCAGCAGGTTAAGATGATAAAGAAATTGAAAGTGATTGTGAAACACAGCACAGCACCACTACAAAATGAATACATAATGTGCAGCAGGGGTAAACCATATCCAGCACCAGGGGAACAGTGTTGGGGAACTTTGCTCAAGGGTACCTCAGGGTAACCTACTGGATCAGAATTCAAACCAATGACCTTCCCATCCTGGGGACTAGGCCCCGACCACTAGGCAGCTCCTGCACCAACAAAGGAATGAAATGGAAATGTACTCACAAGTGAGCAGAGCAGAGAGAAGATAGGATAGTGTGAGGATAGTGAACCAGGAAGTTGCATTGGATTAGCAATATGGAAGTAAGGACAGCGATGAAGAGAATGAATAATGGAAAGCATGGAAAGCCTGTGGAAGCATGGAGGTGTTTAAAAGAGATGCCAGTGGAGTTTCTGACTATATTGTTTAACACAAAAGTGAGAGAGTGCCTGAGGAGTGGAGACTGCTACCTAATTTCATAGATAAGTGTTATGCATAGAGCAGTAGTAACTATAAAGAGGGATAAAGTTTATCAGCCAAAGCATGAAGTTATGGGAAAGAGTAATGGAAGGTTAAGAAAAGACGTGATTATTAGTGAGCAGTATGGTTTTATGCCAAAAAAGAGCACTACAGATGCAATGTTTGCTCTGAGGGTTTTAATGGAGAAGTATAGAGAAGGTCAGAAGGAGTTGCATTTTGCCTTTGTACTTGGAGAAAGCATATGACAGGATGCCTAGAGAGGAGTTGTGGTTTTGCATAAGCAAGTAAGGAGTATGCTACGGTACCTTTTCCCAGATGGCAGAAGGGAGAAGAGTGTGTGGGCTGGGTGTGTGGGATCATTCACAATGTCTTTATGTGCCTCATGACCAGCCTCTTAAAGCACTTCATGATGACATGTATGAGTGTGATGGGACGAGACTAATTGAGGCAGGATACAGATGATGTCGTTGGCATGGGGTGGTGGTCTTGAAGCACCTTGGAACAACAGTGGTGCACTGAGAGATGTTAAAGATGTCTGTGAAAACATCTGCCAGCTGTTCTGCACATGAGCACATGGTCAGGAATGTTAGTGACTACCCTTGTCATTGCGAGGTCACGGCACAGCACACATGAACCACAACGAAATTGGACCTCTGCATTTTACCCATGCACACTCAAACCCGTGCAGCAGTGGGCAGCTATTGAAAGCGCCCGGGGAGCAGTGACAGGGACGGTACCTTGCTCAAGGGTACCTCAGGGCAACCTATTGGGAAGGGGTTTGAACCCCCGATCCTCCAATCATGCGGCTGACGCCCTAACCGCTAGGCCACCGCTGCCCCAGAATGTTGTCTGGACCAGCAGCTTTCTGTGGATTGACTTTCAGTTGAGATCTTCTCACCTCAGCTGTGGTCAGGCAGAAAACTTGGTCATTAGGAGGAGGGATGGACTTCCTCATCACCTTGTTATTCTCTGCTTCAAACCATGCATAGAACTGGTTCAGTGCATCTGAGCAATGTTCTGTGAAAACAAAAACACAGCACTCTCTGTACTCAAGATGGGTGGTCCGTTAATGTTGTATGTAGTCTAGTTCATTGTCCAAAGTGCGGACATTGGCAATTAGCATTAGCCGGCTAGCATTAACCTTTATCTGAGCCCAGACCCCAACACACTTGCTGCAATTCAGCTTCCCTCACTCCGTTTTCGGTGCAGAGGTGACAAAGGTATAGGAATTGAAATACTTAGGATCAACAGTTCAGAGTAATGGTGAGTGCAAAGGATGGGTGAAGAAGAGAGTGCAGGCAGGTTTGAATGGATGGGGAGGAGTGGCATGAGTGATCTGTGACAGACAGGTACCAGCAAGAGTGAAAGGGAAGGTTGCAGAGTTAAAGATGCTAAGATTTTCATTGGGAGTGACAAAGATGGATTAGAAATATACTAGAGGCAAAACTCAAATGACACGTTGGAGACAAAGTTAGACAAGCAAGAATACGTTGGCTTGGACATACAGAGGAGTAGAAGACTCAAAGGCATTTTTGACAATTATACTTTTATTCTATGTGACAACAGTATGTGAATGTTTGTGAACAAAGCAAGGCTAATAGAATATGATTTGATGAGTCTGGTGGGAAGGACTTGTAGCCTGCACAGAGCTCTGACCTCAGCCCAGCTAAACATCCTTGGAATTAATTGTAATGGTGATTGTTAGCTAAGTCTGCTTGTCCAGCATCAGTGATTGACCTTAATACTCTTTTGCCTGAACTGGTACAGAAGGTCTGTGAAGGTGGATATACTTTCTTGCCACATCGATGACTTTTTTAAAACTTTGGACCACTATAATGTTAATGCTATATTATATTGCATGGACATGCTCAATTTTGGGTAGGTGTAGAACTTGTGATCAACACCTCTGAAATGGAGCATGTCCATGAAATTGAGCACTAGACTAAAAATAAACAGGCTTGAGGACCATAGGCCTAAGTAGGCAGGAATGAGCAAGCAAGATAGGAGGCTGAAGCTGTTGACTGCAGGAAAGAATAGCACTAGGCCTTGCAGGCAGGTTTGCAGGCTAGATTACTAGGTTCCATGTGATATATGTTTGAAGCAAGCTGGTACAAGCATTAATAATCAAGACAGTGCAGACTGCAGATTTCTAGTTCAAAGTTCAAAGCTCAAAACTAGTTCATAGCTCTCCTAGTGGTAAGGGATTAGGCCCCAGGTTCAGTTGGTCGTGGGTTCGAATATCAGACCAGTAGGTTGCCCCCTACTGCACGTATGTATGGGCAGAGGTTGCGGGGCAGCGGTGGCCTATTGGACAGGGAGTTGGACCCAGCATTAGAAGATTGGGGGTTCAAATCTTAGACCAGTAGATTGCCCTGAGGTACCCTTGAGCAAGGTTTCTTCCCCACTGTGCCCTGGGTGCTGTAAATAGCAGCCCCCTGCTGCACAATGTGTATTGATGAAAAGCAGAGGTTGAATTTTGTTGTGTCTCACTGTGTGTTGTGGTGTTTCACAGTGACAGTCACTTTCCAAAGTGTCTGCTAGAGCTTAGCATTTTGTAGCTGTCTGGGGGAAGGGCTGATAAAGGAAGCTGTGGCTCCTTCTATTTTATACTAAATCCACTCAGTGGAGAAAGTGCAAGAGGTGGAGCTGTGGATCAAGCCACTCCCTATAACTGAGAATAATATTAAACACAGTTCAATACAGGCATGATATTGCACACACTGAAAGGTGTGCTGACTTGAGGAAGCAAATAGAACTGCCCGGTGTGGAAATAGGGGAAATCAAAGCATAACTATTGGTTCCCAGACACTCAACATGACAGCAACCTTTATATAAAACCAGGAAACACAGAAAAAGAAATTAATCTTTATTTATTTACACTTTTTAAAATTTTGGTGTAATTGTTTTTGTGTGATTGGGAGGGAAAACACAATTACAAAATATATATTTGTAAGTCAGATAATTTTGATTAAGTTTGCATTATGCTAATTTTGATGTAACTAAACCAGAAACATATTTTTATTGCCTAAGAGTACAAAGTGCAAGCTAGGGCATAGGTTCTTGAATGGTCTTTGTCCCTGAATGCCTTTTGTTCTGCACATGTTAGAATTTTTCCTTGCTCCCAACACACCTGATCCAAACAATCAGCTAATTAATGAAATTTTCATGGGTTGGTTGGTACTATCATTCATTTACTCAAATTTGTTGACAGTATGGAGAGATGTCAGTGTCTTAGTGAGCCCTCATGCATGTCCTACCTTTTTGACTCCTTTTTAAGCGATGGCTATAGGCATGCTTTAGCTATAGTCAAGCGATGGCTATAGGCATGCCTGTTTTCACCATAATGCATTACATCATTATCATCATGTCATGTGAACTCCACACAAAAGTAATGATAAACTTTGGTTTCAGTTTCAGTCTAGAAAGTGTAATGACATAGGACAGTTATTTTTATAATTGTCTATGTATTTATATATGAATTATCAAAAAAGCCTTATTTAGATAATCTGTAGCAATATGAACATACTGAACTATCTGCTTCTTTGTCCCTATCTCTCCAGTTTAATGCTAGTGAGAGATTCACCTGTGTTGTATGTGATCCTCTTTAATAAAATCAGCAGTGAAAAAACATCAAATTGCAAAGAAAAACAGTTTGCTTTTTCAAATCTAAAATTAATGTGAGTTTGTAAGTCTGAAGTTTTTGTTTTAACATTGGTCTTGCCACACAATTCCTGTTCCAGGGCTCTGTGTAGCACTTTAGTCTCTAAAGACTTATTATGGCCTCTCAAACAGCTTCTTGCTTTAGCACTTCATCAAGAAGAAGTGTGTGTTTTCCACGGTGCAGAAAGCAATCGTCTGTGTGTGTATGTGTGTTTGTGTATGCATGTAGAGCAGGCGATTAAAGAAGTAGTGAACAACATCTCCCAGCCTTTTGAGACTGCTCCTCTGAGTGGATTTAAATGAGATGTGTTTGAGTCATGATAGCTGCTTGGGTGACGTTTTAGTGCATGTCTGTGTTAGGGTGTTTAGGTTGCTTCCTTTAGTCACCAACCTCATTAATGGCTTATTTCATGGCAATATAATTACTGGCAACCCATAGAGATTGCTTAGAGCTCCTTTCACATACCCCTCACCCACCAGTGCAATGCTCCCTGCATTCTGCTGCATTTATTTTATCTTAGAAGGCTTGGAATCACATCATCCTCCAAAGTCTGAGCTACATAAAAAAAATGGAGACCTCCATGAAAGCAAGTATAATTGGCAACAAGCTAGGGAAAAGAAATATCTGTTCACTTACTCTGTAAAAAATGCCAGAATTCTGTGAGCTTTCCCAATATTTTGGCTTCTCATTGATGTGTTAAAAGCATCCAGAATATATTTAAGCAGATTAATTAAACTGAACTGAATTAACCTGAATAGATCATAAATACTCAGTATACATTTTCGAAAAGCTCTAGAGAGTAAAATCTCAGTTGACACGCAAAATCGTGAAGCGTTCCTTATTTTATGTGGGGCAGCGGTGGCCTAGTGGTTAGGGCGTTAGCCAGAGGATCGGGGGTTCGAACCCCTTCCCAATTGGTTGCCCTGAGGTACCCTTGAGCAAGGTGCCGACCTGTCACTGCTCCCAGTGTGCTTTCAATAGCTGCCTCCTGCTGCACATGTTTTTGTGTATGGATAAAATGCAGAGGTGTAATTCTGTTGTGGTTCACTGTGTGCTGTGCTGTATACTCACTATGACGAGAACAGTCACTTTCACTTTCACTTATTAAGTAATGAAGTCATTGCTAGACTGTTATTTCATTCTTTAGGGAAAAAGTGCAGGGAAAGGTTATAGAGACCTTTCCTGTGTCAAAATTACCATTTGTCATGAATATTTATGTTTCTAATTAAGACAACCTTTGTTTAATCAAAAATGCACTGGAGCATGAGCCAGCCATGGTCACATTCTTTCTTCCTCTCATTCTCTCTTTCTGGGAGAAAACTAGTTCTCTAGGGTTTAGAGAGGCAAACATTCACATAGGGGTTTCATTCATATGAAATACAGAGGCATTATATTTATTTGAAAGACTGAATTGGATACAATGTGTATGCCCTTACTTTATCATCTGCTAACACACTAGCCAAACAATCTAGTTTAAGACTTCATAAACATTTGAGCTGAATTCTGCAGACAGATCAACATTAGGAGCAAGTGTAATCAGCTGTATTTTTAATATAATAATATGATTATATATATATATATATGTATGTATATAATTTCAGTATAAAACTGTTCCAAATCTAATTTAAAAATTCTAATGGCCACATTAAGATATCTGTCTCACATAATTAATACAAGAATTGTTAGTGTGAACACAGACATTAGCTGTCTTCCTTACTTTCCAGAGAAGAATAAAAGGGCTCAGTCTTGCTGGTATTCAGTTTGAGATCTGCCATCTATTTTGTCTGCCAGAAACTAGTGTATCTAATGATAGGGAGGAAATAATTACTGGTGTTATAAAAAGAAAAGAGAAGACAAGCAAGCACTGTATCACTTGCATTATGTATCCTGTGGTTATGGCCAAAGAATTGCATACAGTTCACACTGTACATTTAGATATTACAATAATTTAATAGAGAATCTTCTTTCGTTTGTTCCAGTTTAAGAGACTTTTCAGCAGCGCCACCGCCTTCAACCATCTATCAAAACTGGTCTCACCACCATCCTGTAAACAATTGCTTTTAGTCTTGGTGGTATGTGTCTCTCACAGATCACTTCTGACACTATTTGTCACGATGTGGTATTGTGGGCTGAACATCAATGTAGAGCCGAGCGCTTCGTACTGAACTTTATAACAGATAAAGTGCACAGAACTCATAAACTAAATGTACGAAACATAACATGTGTAAAACACAAAGGTAAGCACACAGAATGACCAGTGCCCTGCTCTGATTCGTTTGGGTTTATAACGCCAGCCCCCAATGAGGCACACCTGGCACCCAATGCCCAGGTGTGCACAATCAAAGCAGGGCGCCCTCTACTGTCACAGAACTGTTACAGTACCCCCCCCAAAGGGGCCACTCCTGGGGTGCCAGACCCTACCTCATCTGAAGCAGGACCCCAAAAAGGAGAGAGGTTACGCAAGCGTTCAACAAAAAGTCCAGCTAAAGTCCAAACATACGCTCTGCGGTCACCGTGGTCTTCTGGCGGGTTCGGCTGCAAGCCCTGAAACCCCGCTTTCTCTCCAGTGGTCTGGCTTGGACACAGCCCCTGAAACCACGTAGGTAACCGTGCGGAGGTCCTGTCCACCCAGGCTGACGTGGATGGCAATGCCGGGTCTCCACCTACCTGGGCACACCTGGGCGTGGGTGACAGCTCCGTCATCCCGCCTACCTGGACTGACGATTGTGTTACCGACCTCGCAGCTGCCTCCTCCGCGGTGAAGATGGCGGATGTCTTTGAAGTCCCACCTTGTGCTGATGAGTGAGCCGGCATCGCAGCCCCACTTCTCCCTCCTGGTTGCTGGAGCTGGAACTAGCACAACCTTGGCCAATCCTGGGAGGGGAGTGGACACCGCAAAAACACCCTAGGCGCCGCTCAACCTCTATTGTCCCAGCCTCCAGGAGCTGGAAGGTCCGGTGGTTCTTCGTGGACATCCCAACGGAGCTCTCGGCTTGCGATGTCCATTTGTGGTGGCTGGTCATTTCTGTCACAATGTGGTGTCATGGGCTGAACATCAGTGCAGAGCTTCGTACTGAACTTTAATAACAGATAACGTGCACAGAACTCATAAACTAAATGTACTAAACATAACATGTGTAAAACATAACATAAATAAACACAAAGGTAAGCACACAGAATGAACAGCGCCCTGCTCTGATTCGTTTGGGCTTATAACGCCAGCCCCCGATGAGGCACACCTGGCACCCAATGCCCAGGTGTGCACAATCAAAGCAGGGCGCCCTCTACTGTCACAGAACTGTTACAGTACCCCCCCCAAAGGGGCCACTCCTGGGGTGCCAGACCCTACCACACCCAATGCCCAGGTGTGCACAATCAGAGCAGGGCGCCCTCTACTGTCACAGAGCCGTTACACTCTTCTCCAACAATTCCAACCTGCCTGCATTCTGTTTACCACCTCTCTTCAGCACACCCCGTTACCCTGAACAACTGATCCCAAGTATTTATACTCTTGTCTTTTGTCACATTTACTCCCTGCATCCTAACCATTTCAGTGCCCTCCCTTTCATTCACAATCATATATTCTTAGTCCTACTGAATTTCATTCCTCTCCTCTCTGTAGTATATACACCTCTCTGGGGTTTTCTCAAGCTGCTTCTTACTTCTTCTCCAGATCACAATATCCTCAGCAAATACTGTAGTCAACTGGCTCTCCTGTCTAATCTCATCCATCAAACTGTCCATTACCATACAAACAAGAATGATTGTTAATTCTTGATGTAATCCCACCTCTACTTTAATGCATCTGTCACTCCTACTGCAGACCTCATCACTGTCACATAGGCTTCATACTTATTATGTAGTACTTTAACATACTTCTCTGCCAGTTCCTCATACAATACCACAACTGCTCACTTGACACCCTGGCACAATGCAACTCCTGACCTTCTCTATACTACTCCATCAAATTCCTCAGAGCAAACAATGCTTCTGTAGTGTTCTTTCTTAGTATAAATCCATACTGCTTTCTTTATCCTAACTTCCACTACTTCCACACTTATTCTTGAAAATCAGTATCAGTACATTTATTCTACACTCCTCAGGCATCCTAATTTCCAAGATGGTGTTATACAATAAAAATAAAAAAACATGTTGTGCCCTTAAAGGGATCTGGCTCAAAGGGCTTTTTCCCATTTCCAACATTACATTTAAAGATTTCTTCGGTTCACCAGTGGTTTTCTTTGTTATATCTTTTTCTTCTTCTTTTGGCTGCTCCCATTTAGAGGTTGCCACAGCGGATCATGCTTTTCCATTTCTTCCTGTTCTCTGGGTCACCCTCCTTCAAACTGACCACCTGCATGTCCTCTATCATCACATCATCACCAAAGTTTTACACCGGATCCCTGATGTAACCCTCCCCATTTTTCTGGACTGGCACGAAGAAATAAACTGGCTTTTGCACCCCAGTGGCTGGGTTGGTTTTACTTGTTATAAAAAATTGCAATATCTGTGTTGTAGACATTATGACCTATCATCACTGTAAAGAAATCCCAATGTTTCTGTGCAATGCACCATTTATCTAATTTCTCACAAAGATTCAATATTTAACTAATTTTTCCAGTACCCCTCTTCACCTTTTTATTAGTTTAAGATAAAGCATAGCAATCCATAGTATTTTTCCTGAGAGACTGTGGGAGAAATAAAAAAAAAAAACATGTACTTAAGTTACTGAGTTACTGAAAATGTCTTCTCAGATTTTTTATTAAATTTTTTAAATAATTATAATATTCCTCCTTCAGCTCATGTTCTGGAGGTTACACTGGAAACCCAAGCATTATGTAAATTACCATTTAGCGGAACAGCTGCTACAGACATTTCTAATATTTTCTTGCTGAAGGGATATCCAGAGTGTGTGCAATCAGCCACATGGGGGGGGTAGATGAAAGGGCAAAAAAAAGAAACCTTCACTTCACACATACCAACACTTTCAAAATCCTTATTTTTACTTGCTTGTTTGTTTGTTTGTTTGTTAACCTTGCCCTGTCAGATGACCTTTAAAATCTTTTGGTTAAAGTAAAAAAAAAAAAAGAAGAGGAAAAAACATTCTGAGAGTAAGAAATTAAAGACATTTTCATAATGAGTCATTAAAAGCTCTTTGTGTGTGTGTGTGTGTGTGTATTGCTGCATGTCAGTGTGTGTAGACATCTTCAGCACTAAGTGCAAGTATATTTGTGTGTGACCCCCCTGCTGGAGAAAAATTTGAATCCCCACATGATGTGACAGGTGTCATAAACTCACCTCCATGGCCGTCTGCTTCCTGTCCACCTTAGACAGCAGGAGGGCTGACATGCATGCACACACACACACACACACACACACACACACAGGATAGGAAAAGGGTCATTCTACTCACCAACAGCAAGGCCATTTCAAGTCATGTCAAGTAGGCTTTATTGTCATTTAAATCATAAACACAGTTCACAGTGAAATGAAAAAACGTTCCAAAAAGACTGTGGTGCTACACATGAGACAACACAGAATGTGACACAGAACACACCATAAGACATAATGAGTATATTATACTGGTGTTGGAGTAAGTCCAACACTAGGTGCAATACAATATTATGACAGACACTGTATTTAATTGCAGATAATAAAGCGCAGACTGCATAGGCTTAATATTATTGATAAATACATGAGCAAACAAATAAGATAAATTCGGGTGTATGGACTGCAATGGGCTGGCGGCCTGTCTAGTGTGTATCCCCCGTCCTTCGCCCTGTGTGAGCTGGGATGGACTCCAGCACTCCCCTGCGACCCCGCTTGGGACAAGCGGCAGAAAACCACTGACTGACTGGGTGTATGGATGAAGAATGGGAATGTGAGAGTCAGTTCTGGTTCTAGACTTTGATGAGCAGGGTGAATAAATGTTTCCGATGGTAGTGGAGGCCAGTATGTTATGGACCCTTTTTCCTAGATGGCAGGAGTGAGAAAAGTGTGGGTGCGTGGGTTCATCCACAATGCTGGTTGCTTTGTGGATGCAGCGAGTGTTGAAAATGATCAGTGGAGAGTGGTCATGATATGGTCCCCTTAGTTTTGCCAACATTAAGAGAAAGATCATTGGATCTGCACCAGTCCAGTTGTACCTCCTCTTTGTATGCCGTCTCATTGTCCCCACTACGGATGTATCATCAGCAACTTGATGATGTGGTTAAAGCTGTGTGTAGCTGCACAGCTGTGGGTCATCATTGTGAACAGCATTGGGCTGAGCATACTGCCTGGAGGGGCCTCTGTGCTCAGCATGATGGTGGGAGATGATCATGTTGAATGATGAAATGAAGGTTGGAAGTGAGGGTAGGAACATAAGTCATGCTAAAGCAGCATGACTGTTAAAGGTGGAGAGCTAGCTGAATTGATGGTGAGAAGGAAGGTTGATATTTTGTGTGTACAAACTAGACTAGATGGACAGGTAGTAAGGTCAGGTGTATTGGAGGTGGGTTATCCTGAAGGAAGAGTATGTCTGTTTTGGAGGTGAAAAGAAATACAGGGATGAGTATGAAGCAGGATGTGGTATGATAATGAATGTTGTCAGTGGTTATGGCCCACAAGTTAGAAGAAGTGATAGAGTTTACCCATTGGAGCGAGAGTGGTGATTTGTGCTGACTTTAATAGGCATGTTGGTGAAGGCAAAGGAGGACATGAGGAGGTGATGGGTAGATATGATGTGAAGAAGAGGAATGCAGAAGGTCAGATGGAATACTGATTTTAAGAAGAGGGTGGGACACTGGCTGAGATCAGAGGAGTGGAGGAAGAAAACAAACAGGTGGATTATATCCTTTGCAACAAGGTCAATCTGAAGGAGAAAACAGGATGGAGTGTAGCTAAACAGCATAGGATGGTGCTTGATGTGACATCTGGACAGAAAAGGGAAGATAAGGAACCTGGTGGTGGAATACAGAGGTTCAAGAGTGTATATAGATGAAGAGGCTGGCAAAAACAATTGGGATAGTCAGAGAAATAAAGAAAGTAGACAGGAATACAAGGAGAGGAAGCGCAGATTGAAGGAAGAGTTGGCGAAGATTAAAGGCACAGTGAGTTGTATGTGATGGTTGGATACTAAAAAGGTACAAAAGGTGCACAGTTCAGAGCAACAAGGAGTGTGGAAGAGATGTGAATATGGGTGCAGGCTGGTTGGAATAGGTGGAGAACAGTGGCACCCATAATCTGTGACAGACACATACCAACAAGAGCAAAAGGGAAGGTTAAATGGTAATGGTAGCTGGCTGAGGAGGTTAGACTAAAAGTCCTTTTCCCTGACCACTTACACTTATACTGGAGGATCCAAAGGTGCACCAGGGCCAGATATGATATCTAATCTTCCCATCGTGTCATGTGTCTCCCACATGGCCTCCTCCCAGTTGGTCATTCCCGTGCCAACTCATCTGGCTTCTTTAAACGCAGAGGAGCAGTGGCTCTGCTCTGAGCTTTTCCTGAAGGTGTGAGCTCCTCACTCTATTCCTAAGGGGGTGCCCAGTCTGCTTGTGCAGAAAATTCATTTCCATCACTTGTGGACTCATTCTTTTGGTCACTAACGGGGTTGGAACAAAGATCAGCTGGTAAACTGAGATCTTTGCCTTTTGGCTCTACTCCCTTTTCACCAGAAGGGTATTGTATAGATATGGTATGTGGTATGTGACAGGTACCACAAGGGTATGGTATGACCACATGAGCTGCCGCAGCCTCAATCTGTATATCAATCTCTCGCTCCTCACTCATGAAAAAGATCCTGAGATACCTAAACTCCTCCACTTGAGGCAATAACTCTGGTGGCTTGCCCAGAGTGGAGCACCATGGCCACAGATTTGGAGATGCTGATCCTCATCCATACTGAGGATACACTTGACTACAGCATGCCATAATGCATGCTGGAGGTAACAGTCTGATGAAGCCAACAAATCTGCTTGCATTATTATTTTCTTAATTACAGCTTAACTGCAAATATATATCTTAAAATATATTTGTATTATTAGATGGAAGCATGTTGACGGCACCGAGACAGATAGAGAGATAACAGCCACTGATTTATTTTACATTGCAACAGATATTTACATTCTAATTAAAACCGATTTTTATTTCTTTTTGCTTCTGGATATGAAATACTGTTTGGCTAGAAAGTTTTATAGTCAATAACATTTACAAGCGGGGGCAGCGGTGGTCTAGTGGTTAGGGAGTTGGCCGAAGATTGTGGGTTCAAATCCCTTACCGGTGGGTTGCCCTGAGGTGCCCTTGAGCAAGTTGCCGTCCCTGTCAGTTTGCTCCTCCCTGCGATAGACTGGCGACCTGTCCAGGGTGTGACCCCGTCCTTCGCCCTGTGTGAGCTGGGATGGACTCCAGCAGCCCCCCACAACCCTAATTAGGACAAGTGGCCCAGAAAATGACTGACTGACATTAACAAGCATTTTGCAAGTTCAGTGGAAATTATTGTTGTTGTGGTTGTGGTGGTGTTGTGCTAATTGGGGTGTGAAGGTGCAATAACATTAACCTGGGCAGGTGTCTCGAGGCTAACACATAAACACTTGCTAAATAAAGAGAGATACAGTCACAGGGAGCACTTTCATTAGAGCTGTGTTGCAAAAATTTTTAATCTACAGTGTTATTAGAAAATATAAAAATGACAAAAAGATCATGATTAAGATCAAGGCATAGTTTGGGAAATGCAGTTTTTTAATCGTATCAGAAATAGTCAGTCGTTTGCATGGTTAATGTAGCTAAAACGTAATAAAGGCTTTATTCCACCAATTAGCCTCATTCAAACTGCACACATAAATCAAACCCTTGCCTCAAACAATGTTAAATTATTATACTTTCAAATAGACTTTCATTTTTTTACACACTGAGACATTCTGTCATATAAACCTAAAATCTGAAAAAGAGTGTTAAATGGCTAAATAGATAAGTAACAATCAAACAACTACATCCCATAAAAATGAAACACTCTTTTTAAACTTTCTTTTTCTTTTTTTTTTTTTGAAAATATATGCTAAGCAATTTGTACTTACATTTAAATGATTATACAATTACTTTTAAGGATTTGTTTTCAGCTTTCCTTCAGTTACTTTTGGTATTTAGTGTTTCTATTGTACAATCCAAAGATGTTTTGAATATGTTTGTTCAGAGATTTTTTTTAAAGGCTGTTGAGCATGTGATGGAGACCTTCTGACAACATGTCTTTATCAGACTTGAGTGGACACCTGCATCAAGAAATGAACATTTACTCCTAATTCAGACCAGGCAACCAGCAGCTGCATGATCTCTATTTTATTTACTTTGATATTTGAAAAGTAAAAAAAACACAGACCAGGAAACAATTTATTTATTGCATGACTGCAAAACCCACCGTAGAACTTCAGTAGAACTGTGCAGCAATATCTGTTTTTTTTAATCTGTTTTCAATATCTGTTCAATATCTGTTTTGCTCGATAGTTGAGTGACACTGAGAATTAAAGACGCCAAGAATTACAATGAACAGTGTACTATGATGTATAACCCTTGCTTGAACTACACATCAGAGAACTTGTAATGAAAAAAATCTTACTTACCTGGCAGGGGAGACACCATGATCAAGAAGGTGATTCACCCAGGGTGAGGCTCGGCCTTTGCATTCTGGCTGTGCTGACCTCTGCGAATTCCCCAAATGTGGGAATCTCGAATGCATAATTTGTGGTAGTGGGGGACTGCATTCGCACTCTCCCCTGATTTTTTGAAGGGGCAGCGGTGACCTAGTGGTTAGGGAGTTGCCCCCACATTGGAAGATTGTGGGTTCGATTCCCTCACCAGTAGGTTTCCCTGAGGTACCCTTGAGCAAGGTACCATCCCCGTCACTGCTCCCCGGGTGCTTTCAATAGCTGCCCCCTGCTGCACGGTGTTTGAGTGCATGGGTTAAATGCAGAGGTCCAATTTCGTTGTGGTTCACTGTGTGCTGTGCTGTGTCCTTGCAATGACAAGGGTTGTCACTAAAAAAAAAAAGTGCCATGACATCTTCACAGTGGGTCAAACATTCATTAATACTGAGTGTGTCCAAAATTAATGGACTCATTTGGAGCTTTTGTGCAAGCTTGTTAACCCAGCCACTAGGGCCAGTGTATTTCTTCGTGTCGGTCCCAAGCCGGATAAATGGGGAGGGTTACATCAGGAAGGGCATCCGTAAAACTTTGCCAAATCAATATGTGGACATCTAAACAAACTTCCAAACCAGATCGGTCGAGGCCTGGGATAACAACAACTGCCACCAGTGCTGTTAGCCTACAGGATGGAAATTGTAGGCTATGGAAATTGTAGGATGGAAATTGGACTACTGTTGGCCAAAGGAGAAGAAGAAGAAGATGAGGAAGGCATGTCCAGAGGGAGGAGGAGGAGAGAAAGAAGAGGAGGAGAGTGGAAGTGAGGGTAGGGACTTTGAATGTTGGCAGCATGACTGGTAAAGGTAGAGAATTAGCTGATATGATGGCGAGAAGGAAGGTTGACATTTTGTGTGTGCAAGAGACTAGATGGAAGGGTAGTAAAGCCAGGTGTATTGGAGGAGGGTTTAAATAGTTGATGGGGGTTAAATAGGTGATGGGTAGATATGGTGTCAAGGAGAGGAATGCTAAAGGTCAGATGGTTGTAGATTTTGCAAAAAGCTGGGAAACTACTGCCGAAGTGATAAGGCAGACAGCTAGAAATGTACTTGGTGTGACATCTGGAAGGAAGAAGGAGGATAAGGAAAACTGGTGTAGTATACAAGGGAGTGTATACAAAAAAACAGGGAGGCAAAGAAGACATGGGACAGTCAGAGAGATGAAGAAAGTAGACAGGTGTACAATTTGATGAACCGCAGGGCGAAGAAAGCAGTGGCAAAGGCCAAAGATAAGGTGATTGGTGAATTGTATGAGCGGTTGGACAGTAAAGAAGGAGAAAAGGACCTATACCGATTGGCTAGACAGAGAAACAGAGCTGGGAAAGATGTACAGCAGGTCAGGGCGATTAAACATAGAAATGGAAATGTACATACAGGTGAACAGAGTGTGTTGAGTAGATGGAAGGAGTACTTTGTACTTTGTACTTTGAATGAAGAAAATTAGAGAGAGAAGATTGGATGATGTGAGGATAGTGAACCAGGAAGTGCAGCAAATAAATAAGATGGAAGGCAAATAAATAAGATTAGGGCAGCAATGAAGAGGATGAAGAATGGAAAGGCTGTTGGACCGGATGACATACCAGTGGAAGCATAGAGGTGTTTAGAGGAGATGGCAGTTGAGTTTCTGACCAGATTGTTTAACACAGTCTTGGAAAGAGGATGCCTGAGGAGTGGAGACGAAGTGTACTGGTATCGATTTTCATGAATAAGGGTGATGCACAGAGCTGTGGTAACTATAGAGGGATAAAGTTGATCAGCCACAGCATGACGTTATGGGAAAGAGTAGTGGAAACTAAGTTAAGAAAAGAGGTGAGGATTAGTTAGTATTACTAACGATAGGTTTCTTAAGTATTTTAATAATAAAATTAACAACATTAGGCTCCAAATGTGCCCTAACAGTCCTCAAATTAGTCCATTACCAGAACAGTGCCCACAATATTTTAGTGATTTTAATCTAATTGATGCTAATTTCGGTTATAACCAAGGCACAACCTGTCGGTTCGATCTCATTCCAACCAAGCTCCTGAAGGAATCCTTAGGAGTACTATGAACACCTATACTTGGTATCATGAACGCATCCTTGACCTCAGGTGCAGTCCCCAATCAATCTAAAATGGCAGAGGTTAGACTACAGCTTAAAAAACCTAACTTGGACCCTCGCTTACCAAGTAATTATAGACCTCTAATGTTCTGTTTCTCTTTAAGATTCTAGAAAAATTAGATGTGAGACAACTGCAGTCATATCTAGACACGCATAATCTTTTAGATAAATTCTAATCAGGCTTCCGTCACGGCCATAGCACAGAAACTGCTCTAACTAGAGTGGTAAATTATATAATGGTTTCAAGTGATGTAGGAAACATTACTGTTCTTGTTCTGTTAGATCTTAGTGGTGCGTTTGACATGGTGGATCATTCAATTTTGGTAAATAGGCTTCATTCCAATGTCAGCATTAGCGGAACAGCCCTTAAATGGTTCAACTCCTATCTCACAAACCATTATTACTTCATCCAAATAGATGATTATGGCACCCCCTTGCCTATGTCACTAGTTCATTATGGAGTCCCACAAGGGTTGGTGTTGGGCCCAGTGCTCTTCTCCCTCTACATGCTCCCATTAAGTACTATTATACGGAAGCATAATGTTAGTTACCACTCTTACGCTGATGACACTCAGTTATACTTATCTGTTAAATCATGTGATAAAGCATTAACTGGCACTTTAATTAGTTGCCTCAATTATATTAGGGATTGGATGAATAAAAACTTCCTCTCACTAAACTCTGAAAAAACTGAGCTGCTTTTGTTTTGTAGTAGTGATGTAGATAGAGTCAACTTCATTTCGCATATCAGGGATGCAGGGTTGAAGTTTTCAGTTAGTACTTTGGCATGTAGCCTTGGTGTTATTTTTTATTCAAATCTTTCATTTAATCCCCATGTTAATGCAATTGCATTAGACATGCTTCTTGCAACTTTGGAACATAGCCAAACTACGGCGCTTTCTGTCAATGGAAGACACGGTGAAAGTAGTACATGCATTTGAATACAGTAGATTAGATTACTGTAATGCCCTACTTTCTGGAAACACTCAGGGCACATTAAGCACCCTAACGCACATTCGGAACACAGCTGCTAGGATTGTTAGCAGGAGCAGGAAGTACAATCACATAACTCCCATACTCTCCTTGCTTTATTGGCTTCCTTTTAGGTACAGGGCTGACTTCAAGGTCCTCCTCCTAACCTACAAGGCACTTAATGGTCTTGCCCCAATATACCTAACCGAACTGCTTAATGCCTATACACCTAATCGCCCACTTAGATCCCATAATAAAGATCTTCTTATTGTCCCTCGCATAAATAAATGTATAGGCGCACGAGCTTTTAGTTACAGGGCCCATAGATTATGAAATAACTTGCCTGCTTAAGTACAGGATGCTGAATCAGTCTCAGTCTTTAAATCACGGCTGAAGACCTACTTTTTTAGTTTATCTTACCCGCACCAATCACCATAGTGCAGCATTACTAATGTCGCTGGTGCTGCTGTACATGCCATTGCACTGTATTGTTTCCTTTCTGTGTCTGTCACTGCTGGATCCTGCTCATTACTGACCCTCCCCATTTCATTTCTTTCCCCACATGTCCCGGGGGTGCCCGCTGTGGTCATCGCCTGAGTCCAGTAATGACCTCCCAACTGGTTTGTGCGGTGCATCTTATGTGATCCTCATCAAAGGATCCTGGCGGCTCACCGGTACCTGGGGCTGTGCTCGATTTGCTGAGCCTGGGAAGCAGCTTAAGACTCTGCGCTGATCCTTGGGTTAAACCCTAACTAACTCTTTGTACTGCTAGTATACCCAAGGGGGTTGGGTAGCCAGTCGACCTTAGACCCTCAGAGGTTTTTTTTCACAGTGGAGTTTTTGGTTCCTCTCCTCTGTAGTCGTCCGGCTTTAGCTTCTAGCCTTCAGTTTTGTCTTCCAACTATGTTAAGCGCCTTGGGGCAACTCTTTTGTGAAAGGCGCTATACAAGAATAAATTTAATTGAACTGAATTAGTGAACAGCAGTATGGTTTTATGCTGAGAAAGAGCTCTATAGATGCAATGTTTGCTCTGACTGTATTGATGGAGAAGTACAGAGATGGTCAGAAGGAACTGCATTGTGACTTGGTGGACTTGGAGAAAACATATGACAGGGTGCCTAGAGAGGAGTTGTGGTTTTGTATAAGGAATTCAGGTGTTGCTGAGCAGTATGTGAGAGTAGTTCAGGATATGTATGATGGCAGTGTAACAGTGGTGAAATCTGCAATGGGAGTGACGGATGCATTTAAGGTAGAGGTTGGATTACATCAAGGATCAGCACTGAGCATCCATTCTTGTTTGCAATAGAGTTGTTGACTCGTGAGCTGTCTTTTTCTGTGGATATAGAGTGTCATTACTACAAGCATTACCGCTCAGATAAGGTGGGTTTTGCTCTCAAGTGGTGGGTGACGCATTCACCTGGGGACTGAGAACTCAACCTGTAGAGTGCAGGCTGTTTTGCTCCTGGCATGGTCATACTATTGGTGAGCCAATTTACTTTGAGGCAAGAGGCTCTCTTCCTCAGACAGGGAGGAGGTTGTACCTGAACTACTTTTACATAAAACCATGTGCAGCCCCTACGTCTACACCCAAATATGTTGTGTTGGAGAACTATGGGCGTATGGTTGACAGTAAGAAGAATGCTCAGACAAAGTTCTATGAGATTCATGACATGACTAATGCAGGGTCCTCTTTGGGAACTCTTGTTTTCAATGACATGGTTTTTTCTGCCAGCAGCAGAGAAGATGGTATTTATTAATTACGAGCTGTCTTTTGAACCAGAGAAACCCATGACCATATCCTATATACTATGACCATAGTGCCAAAGGGTGGACTAGGACTTTGGGGCACCCCTCGCCGCCGCTCACAGCCCTGGATGTTGCTGCAGTGGGACATATGTCGGCCCTAGAATGGGCAATTTGATTTATGGAATTTGATTTATGAAGTTTTTGTATATTATAGTTGCAGTCATTTAAGAGGCTTAGCCTTTCCCGGTGACACTAAAAGGGAAAATGACTATTCTTGTCATTGTGATTTACATTTATGGCATTTAGCAGACGCTCTTATCGAGAGCAAGTTCCATGTCCTTACAGGGACAGACCCCCTGGAGCAACTCAGGGTTAAGGGTGGGATTCGAACCTGTGACCTCTTGAGCCATAGGTCCATAGGCAAGTATTCTACCGCTAGACCACCACCACTCATGTGAGAATACACAGCACAGCACACAGTGAACCACAATTTACATTTATGGGTTAAAGTTAGACTTCTGCATTTAACCCATGCACACAAACACACAGCATGCAGCAGGGGGTAGCTATGAAAGTGCCAGGGGAGCAGTACCTTGCTCAAGGGTATCTCAGGTCAACCTCCTGGTAAGAAGTTTAAACCCACAAACTCCCTAGCCACTCGGTCACCTCTGCCCCACTGGTGATTAAGTTTAAGTGTTTAAGTGTTTAAGTTCTTGGTTTGTTATGTTCAGTATGGTAAATTAAGTAAAGAACCAGACTCCCGGCTAGAGTTAACTAACATAAAATGCTGTTAAACACCCAGACATGTCATATGGAAGAAACAATGCTGCAAAATATTAATTGATTTAATGATGATTGTAGCTCCGCAACCACTTTGCCCAAGTTCTCTCACTCACTCATTTTCATAATTGCTTGTCCTGATTAAGGTAGCAGAGGGTGCTGGAGCCTATCCCAGTTTTCACAGGGCATAAAATGAAAGTGAAAGTGAAATTACGTATGCCCATTATCAAACTAACTAGGCATATTGAGAGTAAGCAACTTGAACTCCATCATGTAGCTTTTGCAGTGTAACAGAGCATATTAATGAGTTGAAAAAGCCACTGACAATAGAGGAAAACCATTGCCAATGAAAGGGTGTATCTTGTCTTTAACATTGTTTGAGTTAGTGATACAAATCAAAGTACATTTTTTGCAAAACCACATTTCAAAGACTGGATAAGGTTTTTATGCTGTAACACCAACAATCACTTTTCTGTTTCCTCTGAATTCTGTTTCTTCACAATACTTGTTTGCTTGTATCATGAGATATTTTAACAAATGTGTTTCATTTGAAATGAAAATACAAAACATTATGGTAATATTTACAGTGATTATTCTCTCATTTTTTTAGCACTTAGCTTTTAATTACTTCTTAACTACAGAATTTAATAGTGTCATATTTGCAAGGAAAGAGTGACCTTCGAAGCAGGAACCTTGACAAACCTGTGTAAAGGGACTTCATTCACAACTGAGCTAAGTTAAGGGGCAGAGTTCTATGTAACCTGGAACAGACCACAAGTAAACCACACAGTGCCAGCTGCAGTTTAACATACACTCTCACACACACACACACACACACACACACACACACACAAACGCACGCACACACATTTTTTATTCAGTTCCAATTTGGGCTTGCCACATGGCCCAATATCTGCTGGTGCAGAACCATCAAGCCCCTTCCTGATTTATCCCTTTTTTAAAGTGCAACAAATCAACCTACACTCAATAAATTCATAAAACTTTTGTTACACAGTTGTAATAACCAACTGACAGTTTAATTTATTTAAACATTTATTTTTGATGCAGAAATTAGTTTTGCAATAACAGTGTAAACAATAGAGTTAAATAAGGCTGTAACGCACGGTTTTCTTTTTCCAAACAAAGCTCGGATGACAATTATTATTAATATAATAATCATTATTAAAGTAAAAATAATTATCATCATTATAAAGTAATGCAGTACGAAATAAATAAATCAGATGACTAACTGTAGTTATCCATCTCAATAAATTACTTTTAACAGGTTATTAAGGTATTCTAAAGTTTTGGGATGCAATACGCAAAAAAAAAAAAAAAAAAAAGTTTTCATTAATTTGCAGTAACGGCAGCAATGCACCGCAGCACAAAACGTTGGTGAATATGCTGAGTCGGTCTGAAAGCAAACTCCCGCCCTGTGATTTGCTAACACTGATACGTCCAGTAGCACAGGGATTGGTTAATGATTCGTTGGCGTGAAGCAAACGAGTGTGAACTATCGACCAATCTAGGCACAAGAGGGTAGGAACCCGCCACTTGTAAAATACGGATAAAATAAAAAAAACTAAAACATAGCAGCACGCTGAGAGCCAATCTGCAGTTTTAACGTAGAGGGATCAGTCCGTATCCAGCTCGCAGGTGAATGTGCTCGACTTACGCTCATCTTTTAAACACGTCCCTGTCTTCCCGCCTCCGACACGGACGAGAAGTCTAGAATTGTAGGAGGGTGCAGAGTTAGCCCGCTTTAGGCTATCCTGCGCTCCTTCGTTCCGCCCCCTCGGAACGCTGGAAGTAGAGCACAGGCGACTTTCCGCTCAAAGGAACCCGGACAATGAGCGATGAGCTCAGCTTCACTCTTCATCAAAGCCGCTTGACTCACTCAGCAAGGGTCACTATTTTCTCTCCTGCCTTTAAACCTTTTTTTCTCCACAGAAATCAAGCAAACAAAAAACTTTATTTTCTCAGTTTAAACGAGCATGTTTGCCTCCACTGGTCTTTTCTGAGCCTTTTCCAAACGTGGCTGAAGAAGAAACTTTCTTTAAAATGGACCATTCACTAGACTCGTTTCTTATTTTCGGTTTTAGATGTGTATTTACTCCAGAGCTCGATTTGATATAGAAACCTGCGTGCTTAAAAAAAGTCGAGTTTGGATGAGCGGCAAAGTTCCGGACATAGCCGGACACCTCAAGCCTTCTTGCCGCCTCAGGAGCTTCGGGTGCGCTACCGAGAAGCAGCTTTTCTGCCGCGTAGCTGGAGCAGCATGCCGAGGAGAAAACAGCAGGAGCCGCGGAGAGTTGCAGGTAAAAGCGGCCTCACACACATACTCTGGAGGGCGACATGAATTGACTTCAGAGAAAAACTGGACCTGGGGAGCTGTTTAACAGTTTATCAGGAAGGTTTATGTTTAAGTCAAATAGCAGTTGTTCTACTGCAGGTTGGGTTTAGGTGGTGGAGACCTTTACATTTACAGCATTTAGCAGACGCTCTTATCCAGAGCGACTTACATGTCTTGATTACAGGGACAGTCCCCCTGGAGCAACTCAGGGTTAAGGGTCTTGCTCAGGGACCCAGTGGTGGTAGTGTTGGAGGTGGGATTCGAACCTGGGACCTCTTGATCCAGAGGTCCGTAGGCAAGTACCCTACCACTAGACAACCTTTTATGTTGTTACCACCAGAAATCACGCGCAGGTGCTCTGTCAATCAGGAGAAGTTCCGAGAAAAGCTGTCCAGCAAAGAGTAGTCGTTTTCAGAGCTGAATGAATAGGCCTGAAAGAAATGGGTCATGATTTCAAGCAGTTTGTAATTTAATATGTTGAAGTGTGTTTGTGTATGCGTGTGTGTACACAACAGAAAGATTACACTTACACTTAGATTACACTTTTTAGCAATGTGTAAATCTGTATGGATACGGGAAATAATCCTTCCCTGTGAATCCTAGTCAAACTCACAGAATGTTAGCTTGGAATAAATAATTTTTGTCAGCTTTATCCACAGTTATGGTTTAACCGCAGGAGCAATGGTTTTAGAAACTGCTGTTTTAACTGCTTTATAGGACCCATGTTTATGCCACTTTAAATCAATCATCATGTTTGTAATAGGGTCTGACCGATTTCATATATGGTGATAATAATGATGAAGCAATAATCAATAAAAATATAAAGTAATTTATAAAATCTAAAATAAAATCCGACCTGTCCCTACCTGCAGTGGAATCAAATGAAATAAAATACCATATTTCTAATTAAATAAATTACAGGGATTTTCTGTGCTTTCGCTAATGATCCTCAGTCTTTGAAAGTTCTCTTTCACCACAACACAAAGAGAGTTGGAGAATTTCAGAACAGTGAATTCTGATTTTCCAGTTTAGAATTTTAGTTGCATTTATGTGTATTTAGAAATTTTTCACTTTTCTACAGTACATGTCCTGGTACCTGTCTGGTTAACCTAACCTGATTTGAAAACGCCAGATACTCTTTATTACAAGCAATTATATTTTGTTTATAAAATGTTTTTAAAATCCCCTTTCTGGTCCTTCTCCTAGTAAACCTAGTAAATAATTTTAAAGACTTTTTACATCAGCAGTCCTTTTCTTTGCATATTTATTTGCCAGGTGATTTAAATTAGAGCTGATTACAAAAATGCAAAAAAGTAGAAGCTAAACCAATAAAAAGTACTCAATTTGAAGAGTTGTGTTTTTGAGCATTGAATTTTGAGCAATGAATCTTGCTGAATAGCTTTTGTTAAACTTTGAATTGTAATAGTTAACTTCAGTTTCATGCCCACTCGATTAAACAGTAAACAGAATTTTCTGTTTTTATATCCATTTTCTCAAACTTCTTCTTTTTTTTATTTAACTTTTTCATTTTTTCAGAATTATAGACTTTCAGGATAAGGATTTTTGCTAGAGAACTAGCTGTGTTCAGAATGAAAGTGGTTTAAAATTCTAAAGTTGTATTCTCACTACATTATGTGTTTATGTGTGAGTCTCATTGGGGATGCATTCATGCTTGCATATGCAGTTTTTTGAATATTTTTAATTATTTAATTATGGATTATTTCAAATTAAGCTGCGTGTTTTGTAGTAAAGACAAACATTTGTCTTTATTAAAACTGTAATTATTTTGGTGTTAAGAATTCAGTGTTTCAGTGTTTCAGTCCATTAACCAGTGTAAGAAAGAACGCTACCGCAGGTCATTCCTACCTGCTGCAATAAGACTCCACAACTCATCATAACATTACATTGCTTGTTTATTATTATTATATATTATATTATATATATATTATTATTATTGTTGTATATTATTATTATTATTATTACTGTATTGTATATTATATTATTATTATTATTATTATTATTATTATTATTATTATTATTATTATTATTTTCATTATTACATTTATTATTTATTATTACATTTATATTCATATTTTTGCTATATTTATATTTTGCTACTTGTTATTTATATGTATAATTCATTCAAAACTTATTACCGTGTATATTACTCTGTAGATATGTATATGTATATATATATAGATATATATAGATAGATAATTTATTATTTATTTATAGCTCCTCTACTTTTCTCCTGTACTTGTTCCTGTTCTCTCTCTATATCTTTATATATTTTTTCCTTTCTTTCTGTACACCTGTCTTTTTTATAAGAGCCCTGTAACACCCAAATTTCCCATTCGTGGGATAATAAAAGATCACTCTACTACTCTACTACTCTACATTATATCAATTGTCCATTTTCTATCTAGATGAATTATTTTATTCTGTTGCAGCATCTTTGTAAAAGTATTAGAAAAGGTGAGTGAGCATAGTCATGCTTTTGCTTTGGCCACAAAGCATGTAGAAAAGTGATTCATGTGATTAAGATCCTCAAGTTAGCATAAAGCCTGAAGTAATGCTGGTGGTTCTTCTGCAGCATTTGTATCTGAGTGAAGTTAAGTCATAAGGAGAGGTGATTTTGAAGACTAAACTGTTCAGGAACACAACTTTAAACACTGCAATGTAATGCAAATGTAATGCAAAAAGTCCAGGTAATTGGACGCAAAAAAAAACAAAAAATGCAGCTGTACAGTGGGCCATGTGAAAAAGCAATTTGAAATGAAATATGATTAGAAATTATGGTGCAGAGAATTTCATATGTGATACCAGCAAATGCCAGAATAGGTTACACACCTGCATGATTAAAAAAAAAGACTCACACTTCAAAAGGGCAAGAGTAAATATGCTGTGTTTTGACTGTATGATGACTTGATCACTAGGTTGGGATTGTGGCGATTGAATATCAAATATTAACAGAACTAAGGTCAGGCTAAAGGTCATGTGATTGTATTCAAGGCCAGAGAATAGAAATGGTATGGTGTTCATTTTGTCTACTGGTGTATGGAAACTTCTACGTAAATAAAATAAATGTTTGAATGGGAGTTAATCAGTAAACATCTAATGCATTTATTCTTGTCTTATTACATTTTATTCTGTTTTGTGAGTTGCAGTTTGTTCTGTTTGTCTTATTTTTATAAGATCCTTTTTTATTGAAGAGACATTTAACATTTAACTTAATAAAAGATCAACTGCAACTGCATCTTTTCATGATCTAATTATGTCACTTTGGATTGAATGTGTTTACAGCACTGATACAAAAGAAACAAGGCCAGTTTGACCCGCTTTGATGGTATGGTGGACAAGTACTGATTGTGAAGGGGGAGGGAGGAATTTTGCTGGGTTTATGGAGGGGGTTAGGAAGAGTTATTTAGAGGGAATGGTAAATGTGTAGAGGAATAGATGAAGAGATGGAGTTGGTTTTAGAATTAAGGGTGGGGATAGGAATAGGAATCCCAATGAATGGGATGAATAGGAACAGGAGAAAAAGTTGCAGAACGATGGGAAGATGGATGGATCAAGGCATGTAGAAGGATGTATGGAGTGCTTTAAACTTGACAACTGAAAAGATGAATGGAATGATGGACAGGTCCCCCTTCCCTCTCTGGAGCAGCAGCTGTGTGTCTGCAGCTTTACCCTGACACGTGTCAATTAAAAATTACAACAGCAGTCACACACACACAGCATGCTACAGCCCAGCAGGAGAGAAATAACTCCTTACCTAACTTAGTCTAAATTCAATGTAGCAGAGTAATACCTAATTACTGGTTGACTGGCCATGGTCCACATGTGTTGTGTTGTGTTGTTTTTATCAGTGCTGTTATGAGATTGGGTAACCTTTTTTAAAATTCTGTTTATCCTAAAGTAATTATGAGTATAGGTTATTTCAATTCAAACTGTGTGTTTTGTAGTAAAGACAAACCTCTCTTTGATCTAGAAACACTAACACACACAAGCAGACACACAAAAGGTAACCACACATTACATACAAAGACAGTAGTGTTACTGGTTTTAATAGCATTTTGCAACATTCTATAAATATAATTTTCATAATTTGCATAGCTCTGATGTTGCAGGATAAGCGTTATATGAAGATGTGCTGGAGGAATTAAACAGCCTTCTTGTGAAAAAAAGAAGCAACACATCCTTATGGAATAAAAGTTGAACAGAGAGCGGAAGTAGTGCTGCAGATTTAGTAAACTGTGATTATTTTGGTGTATATCAAGTATAAACAGAATTATGGTCAGGCTGTTCAGAAAGTGATTATATTCAAGGCCAGAGAACAGAGATGGATGGTGTTTGGTGTGCATTTTGTTTATTGGTGTTTTGAAACTGCTGTATACTTTCCGTAAACCTTTCAGTAAATAAGTGAGTTGTGCTTCACTTCAAAAAATTATGCCGTTGAATCAAAATGGCTCCTTTAAACAGATGATGAATTTGTCACTATTATAAATGTGAATATTGATTACACAACAGTTATGCTATGCTACACTTGGTCTCACAATGGCCTTTCCCAAGCATGCAAAATACATTTTTAAAATGTAATGTTTTGATACAAATTTTATCAAGTATTTGTCCTGTCATTTTCCCTCTTATTTTATGGAATTGTGATGTCTTCAGTAAAGTGGATCTGAAATACACTGAAAAGACTTTAACAGGTCTTGTGAAGTCAGTGTCATAGCTCAATGAGTCATAGCTGTTTTGTTGGCACAAGGGGGACCTTCACTGTTTTACGCAGAAGGTTTTAATTTTATGTTTTCTCAATAGAAAGATGCATTGGTTTACCGAAAAACTAAATTATTTTCTCAAATTCACCATGCTCTGACAATTTCATATATATTTCCTTTATTTCAAGGACATTTTTATTATTATTATGCCTGATCCATGTACTGTTGTTCATTTAAAATTTTGACCTTGATCTATATGAAGATTCATATGAAAAATCAAAAATCAAAGGACCATGCTACCAGCGATTTGCCATTTTTATGTCATCAGTGTAGTCGATCAAATATGGGCCATGGTAATATTGGTGCAGCATATTCCCTATATAGGGATAAGTATTTGAATAAATGTTAAATTCACATCAAAGTGTCCATGTTAATTTGCATCCAGGAATAAAATTAAAACAGCATTGGACAATCAACAAAAACCAATGCTACTTGATCATATTTCAGTCATCTGTGACTACAGTTGATTCACCAAAAAATCCTGCACATAAATCCTATCTACAGTGAACGTTTTCTTTCTTTAAAATCTAATTTCTTTAAAAGCTAACAAATTTTATTTGTAACACAAAGGGAAATTACTTTTTATTTCTTTGCTGCTCCAGACAATAAAAGAAAAAAAATCAAACTGCTTTATTTTCTACACTCATTATGTTTTCTGTAAAATGGGAGACACATCAAGCCCACACCAAGAACAGTGAAGTGAGAGAAGAGCAGTAGGTGGTAGCAGGCAGGATTAAACCATGGTTTCAGGGTCCAGCAGGGTCAGTGTGAGGAACAAATTGGTGAGTCCCCTGTTTAAACATATAACATGGTTTAAGTCTTCAGTTAACTGACAGGTTGAATTAATGTTTTTGAGTAACTCTGCTGGATTCCAGGACTCTTGGACCGGAGCTGTGAACGCAATAGTTTAAACTCTGCCTTCTTCTCAGCTTCATTCTCTCCATTGTTCTGTGTATGTGTTTGGATTGCTCAGTGTTTTCAGTGCATGTCTTGAAGTGTATATAACGATGGCCTCACTCACTGAAGCAAATTACAGCTCCATCCTTCAGCCAGGAATCAGGAATCAGGAATCAGCCAGGAAGAGAGGAATCACTTTCTAATGGGGTGTTTTTAGCCATACTGAGGTAATTTTTGCGTGTCTTCTCTGAAGTAGTGAAGTTCTCTGTGTAGATAAAATATCTAAAATATAAAAATATATACATTTTAGTTTTTTTCATAATTTACTACTATACTGGTTAAATGACACACTGTCACTCAGACAAGGTATTATGCACTTTAAGACTGGCTGTTGTCATTTTATCTATGAGCTCCACAGTGCTTAATATGATCAATATGATCATCCTGACATTATAGGACAAGACCCTTGGGGTACTGCACTATAAAAGAAGAAATTACCTGTTGCACACAGGTACAGAACAGAGATAGAAGACATAATATTTGGCTTAGTACTTCAGTTTTATAGTAGTTGATATATAAATATTTAATTGAAATACTCTGAGGTCTTTACTTTCAACTAGACTAGTGATCTGTGACAGATGGGTACTAGCAAGAGTACAGTATGGTAGTGAGGCCTGCTATGCTATACGTTTCGGAGATGGTGGCACTGACAAAAAGACAGGTAGAGCTGTAGGTGGCATTGTTAAAGATGCTAAGATGTTTGTTGGGTGTTATGAGGATGGACAGGATTACAATGATTATAGTACATCTGGAAAGTATTCACAGCAGTCCACTTTTTCCACATTTTGCTGTGTTACAGTCTTATTCCAAAAGTGATTAAATTCATTTTTTACCTCAAAATTCTACAGACAATACCCCATAATGTCAAAGTGAAAAAAGGTTTGCTTGAAACTTTTGCAAATTATATTAATTATATTAATATATAATTATATTAAAGATAAAATTGTATGCCTTTGCCATTGCACTCAAAAGTGAGCAACTTTGATTGGAATCCACCTCTGGTAAATTCATGTTGATTTGACATGGTTCCGAAAAGCACGCACCTTTCTTTATAAGGTTCCATAGTTGACGGTGCATGTCAGAGCACAAACCAAGCCATAAAGTCTAAAGAATTGTTTGTAAACCTCAGAGATAGGACTGTATTGAGGCATAGATCTGGGGTAGGCTACTTGAAAATTGGTCCCAATGAGCACAATGGCCTCCATCATACATAAATGGAAGGACTCCCAGCCAAACTGAGTGATCAGGGTGGGAGGATAGCCTTAGGGAGGTGACCAAGAAGCCAATGGTCACTCTGACAGAGCTCCAGCACATGAACATCGGACTGGGGCTGTTCATTTTCCTACAGCCAAGATAACAAAGGAGTGGCTTCGGGACAACTCTGTGAATGTTCTTGAGTGGCCCAGCCAGAGCCCAGACTTGAACCCGATCGAACATCTCTGGAGAGATCTGAATATGGCTGTGCACCATTGCTCCCCATCCAACCTGATGGAGCTTGTGAGGTTCTGCAAAGAAGTATGAGAGAAACTGCTCAAAAATAGGTGTGTGTAGCACCATATTCAAAAAGACTTGAGGCTGGAATTGTGGCTAAAGGGGCTATAACAAAATATTGGGCAGAGAATACTTATGTACATGTTTTATATTTTAAATAAATCTGCAAAAGTTTCAAGCAAACTTTTTTCATTTTGTCATTATGGGGTATTGTGTGTAGAATTTTGAGGTAAAAATGTTATTTAATCTTTTTTTTTATAAAACCGTAACATAGCAAAATGTGGAAGTGTGGAGCACTGTGAATACTTACTGGATGCGCTGTATATTAGTGGGACAGCTCAGGATGGACTTTTTGGAGACAAAGCTAGAGAAGCAAAGTTATGTCAGTTTGAACATGTACAGAGGAGAGACAAGGATTATATCAGGAGAAGGATGTTGAGGATGGAGCTGCCAGGAAAGAGGAAATGAGGAAAGTCCAAGAGGAGGATCATGAATGTTGTGAGAGAGGACATGCAGGCAGACCGGGAGAAATGGAGACGGTTGATCCGTTGTGGTGACCCTTAACGGGTGCAGCTAAAAGAAGAATTAAACTAGACTAGACTAATCTAGAGTAAGTTTATTCTAATTTATAGTGGGTTCATCATGAGGTTTCATCAATGTTGGTGGGTTTTGCTGTGGCATGCTTCATATTTCAAAATTCTGTTTTGTTCCTACATTTCTGTTCAAAATCTTGTCTAATTTCATGTTAACAAGTTCAACAGTAGCAACAAGTTCTAGGCATTCCACTAAACACCACTGCTTTGTTCAAACAACACTGCATGAAGCTACCTTCTTGCAGGGGCACAAACAGGTTATTTTGTCAATTACATCTAATAATTAGTAATATAACATCAGCTCTTTTTATTTCATTTTGTTATTCAACTTTCCTTTGGGCCAGCAAATGTCTGTTCATTTAGTCACCCATATTTAAAGATGACAATTAGACAAAATATATGTCTGTACCTTTTCATCTCCAGACTCCTCCATCCTGCTTTCTACTCTAAAGTTCTTAGTGGTTATAAAGTTAAAGCTGTCACATGATTTTTCTATTTGTCTGTCTGTTTTCCGTTCTTTCTTCTTTCTGTATTCTTGGGTACTACGGCCTATGCGTGAGCAAAAATAATCATGCAGCACACATGCATGCATGGCTCTGCTATTTTAAGAGATTAACTTTTTACTTAGCTTTTAATTAACTTTATGCTGTTACTTTCAACTGTTTAACATTTACATTTTACCTTAGAGTGCTGATTTTTAATGATTTGAAATAGGATGAAGGCTAAGAAAAGCCAAGGTCCATGTCTAGTTTATTTTGCATCATTACGTGCCAGTGTTCCTTACACATTGTTACCATTGTTTTGTCTAAACCACAGCTACATTAATTTTAATTTCTTCTGGTCTCCAGGAAAGAGATGGAATGGAGAGGCAGGTTAGAGAAGGAAAATCTGAACTAAATGCTTCAATAAAAGAAAAACACTCAAACTGAGCAGAAGGAGAAAGAGACCAACATAGTGAAAGAAAGGAAGAGACAGAGAGAAAGGCGGACAAAGAGAATAACCCCTTTTGCAGCAGTATTGTAGATTACAGTGTTGCAGCTGCACTGACAGAATGATGTGTGATTTATCAAAGGGAGCTGCAAAAAGGGGGGCATGGGAAACACAAAACCTAAGGGACCACACGTGTGTTCACACCGTCACTGTGCCTTGGGTTTTTCTCTGTCTCTGTACTGCTGGGTTTTTTTTCTGAGCTTTTTTTTCTTCTGTTTATATCCTTGTTTTGTGACATTTATGTTTGACTTGCCTAAGTAAGAATTTGGAGGGGTGTGTGTCTGTCTGTGTGGTAAACTAACCCTCATGCTTCTCTGCAGTGTTTAACACAGGAGCAGCCAAATGTACTTTAGGCATTTTGGGGCAGCGGTGGCCTAGTGGTTAGGGAGCTGCCCCTGCATTGGAAGATTGTGGGTTGGATTCCCTCACAAGTAGGTTGCCCTGAGGTGCCATTGAGCAAGGTACTGTCCCTGTCACTGCTCCCTGGGTGCTTTCAATAGCTGCCCACTGCTGCACGGTGTTTGCATGGGTTAAATGCAGAGGTCCAGTTTGTGTGACCTTGCAATGACAATGGTTGTCACTTTCACTTCATTTCACCTTCATGTGGACCTGGTGTGCAGTCATTTTAAAGTGATAGTTTAAAGAGTCTAGAATTTTCTGTTGGTGCTACAGAGGCCAGTGTAGCCAACAAACAACAGATGCTTATTTCCTGCCAATGAGTGCTTTGCAAACAGCTTACCACAAGCTGCCTAAAACTCTTAAAAAGATCTAAAAAGATGTTTATGTGGTTTTTGACACTGTCCACATTCATAAATGGAGGTGTTTTTTTTTTTGAAAGGGCATATTCACAGGGCAGCCTAGGGTGGCCTAGTGGTTAGGAAGTTGGCCCTGAATCAGAACGTTGTGGGTTCGAATCCCATACCAGTAGGATGCCCTACTATACTCAACTGTCCCCGTTACTGCTCCCGGCAGCTTTAAATAGCTGTCCCCTGCTGCACATGTGTGTATTGAAATGCAGAGTTTGAATTTTGTTGTGTTGTGCTATCCTGCGTTTCACAGTGACAAGAGTAGTCACTTTCACTTCACTCTTCAGAGGGGTTAGAGATAATTCAGCATTTCCATTTTTCTCTACATTCAGCACCCCTCTCCAAAAGCAGCAGTGGTTTCAGGTTTATTTTTTGTTGTTTCTATTTCTTCACATCTGTTTAATTTAGTTCACTTTAATAAGATGATTTAGAGACTTGAGATCAGTTATACTTTTTGGATCTTGTGTCTTTACGTGTTTGTATGTATGTATCATGAAGACAGTAGCCTTTCTGACATGGCAAAACTTATTAACCTTTGTTTTACAAAATGAAAAGACCTTTTGTAGAAAGGTTTATGTAAATATTCATTGTGAAATGTCCAATTCCTTCCATATATAAGTAGATGTGCATTCACCAACTGACATTCAGATGCATGTGGCGACACTAAACAGCCCTGGCCTGCATGTGTTTCTGTTGGTGACAGGGTGAGTGACAGAATAAGTAAAGGACACACTTGTAGGGCTGAAAAAAGGAAAAGTTCATGATATTAGGTTTAGACAAGAGTGAATCAGTGGAGAAAATAAGTATTGAACACGTTAATGTAATCTCAGTAATTATGGGGCCCCCCCTTATGAAATTAGACAACACTCTTGATTTCTCCATGAAAATTACCATTAATAACAAGTGTTTGTTATTTTGGAAACAAATACACTATAAAAAACAATGTCCACTAAGTTTAATTAGGACATTTTATTGATACACCGAGTTGAAACAAGAAAGGGCAAAAATGAGACATCCAAAATTATTAGCCCCCTGGCCATTAATAATCAATAGTGTACCCTTTCTGAGCCACAACTGACAACAATCTGTTAGAGTAGTTCTTTACTAGGTTGGCACAGGTCTCCTGAGAGATTTTGGCCCATTCTTCCATTGCAGATTGTTCTAGCTGGTCCAAATTGCATGGTTTCCGAGCATGGATGTTCACTTTGAGCACCCGACACAGATTCTCAATAGGATTGAGGTTTGGGCTCTGTGCGGGTAATGCAGTATCTTGGTTTTGGTATCCTTGAGGAACTGGTGGACTAATTTTGATGTATGCTTTGGCTCATTGTCTTGTTGGAAGATCCAGTAACGACCTAAGTCTAGACTATGAGCAGATTTCTGCATATTCTCCCTCAAAATGTCAACATAATTTTCTTTTTTCATGATGCCATGCACCCGAACAAGGCTCCCTGTGCCTGAGGCTGCAAAACAGGCCCACAGCATGATGCTCCCACCAACATGTTTAACTGTAGGAACTGTGTTCCTATGGTTGAAGGCCTCTCCCTTTCTTCGCCAAACATAATCATCCATGTGCCCAAACAGTTCCAGTTTAGTCTCATCAGACCAAAGCACAGACTTCCAAAACTCATCTTTACCTTTCAAATGTTCATGGGCAAACCTCAGTCGGGCTGTGATGTGCCGCTCTTTGAGTAAAGGTGTTCTTCTGGGACGATAGCCCTGAAGCCAACCACGTTAAAGAGCCCTCACATCTTGAAACATTATCTCCAGAAGAGGCCAGGTCAGCAACAATCATCTTGGCAGATGTCTGGGGCTCCTTGCTGACATCTCTGACTATTTTCCTCTCCAGAGTTCCTGAAATCTTGTGCTTACGGCCACAGCCAGGTTAGCTTCTTACAGATTTTGTCTCCTTGTACTTGGCAATGATGCAATGTACAGCAGTTCTAGACACTGTGAATCACCTGGAAATGGCAGTGTAACCTTCCCCCTTATCATGAGCCTCTACTATCTTCTTTCTGAGCACCAGACTGATTACTGATTTTATATTACAAAATGTACCAAAAGCTACTAAATAGCACTGGTTAATGTTTGCTTATATCAAGTTTCATCAATGCTGCAAACACTGGGAAGAAGTTTAGAAAAATGTTCCATAATTCCTGAGGGGGCTAATAATTTTTGCCTGTAAGTTCATAAATTAAAGTGCATCTTGAAAAAAGTTTGCTTGAAACTTTTGCAAATTCATTAAAAATAAAAATAAAAATAAAACATGTACAAAAGTATTCACAACCTTTATTCAATACTTTGTTGAAGCACCATTGTGTCTTATGTTGTCTTTGTGTCTTATGTTGTCTTGTGTTTGTCTTGTGTCTTGTCTTGTGTGTAGCATCAGGGTCCTGGAGGAACGTTATTTCGTTTCACTGTGTACTGTGTATATGGCTGAAATGACAATAAAATCCTACTTGACTTGACTTGACTTGACTTTGGCCACTAGCACAGCCTCAGATCTTTTTGAGTATGATGCTACAAGCTAGGCACACCTACAGACATGATGCTTGGCATTGAGGCCAAAGAGTTCAATCTCAAATTTTGTTTCTCATGGTCTGAGTATCCTTCAGGCGGGCTGTCTTGTGCCCTTTACTGAGGAGTGGTGGAGTGCTGCTAGTGAAATGCTAAAAGGTTGTCCTTCTGAAAGGTTCTCCTCTCACCACAGAGCAATGGTGGAGCACTGTCAGAGTGACCATCAGGTTCTTGGTCACCTCCATGACTAAGGTCCTTCTACCCCAATAGCTCAGATTGGCTGGATGGCCAGCTCGAGGAAGAGTCTTTCTTCCATTTATGTATAATGTAGGACACTGTGCTCATTGGAACCTTCAATGTTGCAGTAATTTTTCTGTAGCCTTCCCCAGATCTGTGTCTCAATACAATCCTACCTCCTGAGGTCTACAGACAATTCTTTGAACTTCATGGCTTGGTTTGTGCTCTGACATTCAACTATGGAACCTTGTACAGAAAAGTGCCTTTCCATATCATGTCATCAGCTGATTTTACCACAGTTGGACAATTAAGTCATAGAAACTTCTGAAATAAGATCAGTGGAAACAAGATGAACCTGAGCTCACTTTCGAGTATCATGGCAAAGGCGTGTACATTTTTGTTTTTTATTTTTAAAAATATAAAATATAAAAATATAATTTGCAGAAATTTGAAGCGAATTTCACTTTGTCATTATGGGGTATACTGGGCGAATCAAGTCTGGTCAGATTAGACCAAAATTTGTTTGGATGTTATTGCGCACACCATTTCTGGAGAAATTGGACCGCACATCACCCCAAAAACACCATACCAACAGTGAAGTTTGGAGGGCGTAACATCATAGTGTGGAGCTGTTCTTCAGAATATGGTACTGTCAGATTTCATATAATTCAAAGATAAATGGAAAAATGTACCAGGACATTCTAGATAAGAATCTGCTACTAAATAGCTACTAAATAGCTAAATGTACCAGGATGCCAAAGATGAACTGAGAATGATCTAAACAGCCAAGGAAACTCAATTGGTTTCAGAGAAAGAAAATAAAGCTGCTAGAATGGCCCAGTCAACCACCTGACTTTGAAAATCTGTGGAAAGAACTGAAGCTCAGAGTTCATGGAAGAGGCCCCTGGAAGTTTTGAAGACCAAAATTGCATACAATCAAAATCAAAATGTTTGCGACTAGTTTCTCCGTATATGAACCAACAAAGGCTTTTCTACTGAGTACTGAATAAATTTCAATACTTATTCAAATCTTATTCCCTGTGTCATTCCACTTTACATAACATTTTTTATTTATTCATTCTTTTTGATAATTTTTTTTGATTTCTTTGTATGGATTATATGGATTGCCGACATCTGGTGTAAATTTAGCCATTCCATTTTACATTACCTTTATCGCTGCCATTACTTACACTGCTGAATTGCTGCACTTCCTGATTCACTATCCTAACATCGTTCAATATCTCTTGTTCTTTTCATTCATCAACCATTCAAAGTTCTCTTTCCTTCTGCTTAACATATTCTGCTCTATCTTAACTTTAGCCTTCATCACTGCTTTCTTCACCCTGCGCTTAATGTCCTTGTACTTCTGTCTGCTTTCTTCATCTCTCTGACCATCCCATTTCTTTTTCATTAGGCTCTTCTTCTGTATACACTCCTGAACCTCTTAGTTCTAACACCAGGTTTCTTTATTCTCTTACTTCCTTCCAGATGTCATGCCAAGTACTTTTCTAGCTGTTTCTTTTACCACTTTTGCAGTAGTTGTCCAGCAATCCGGTATATCTTCACTACCTCCCAGTGCATGTCTTGACTCCTCCTGCCTGCCTTCTTGTACCCTTCCTTCTTCAGCTTTCACCATTTGATCTTGCCTTCCACTTGATCCTACTACTCTGCCATCACCTTCCTCCAGGCATGCCTTCCTTCCGCTTCTTCTTCTCCTTTAGCCAATAGTAGCCCAATTTTGGCTAGCAGTACTGCAGGCGGTCGTTGTTAACCTGGGCCTTGACTGATCCTGTATGGAAATCTGTATTGATGCATAATCCACATTTTGATTTGGCAAAGGTTTTACACTGGATGCCTTTCCTTAAGTAACCTTCCCCATTTATCAGGGCCCATTTATCTGTGGCTTGTGCATCTCTGGTGGCTGGGTTGAACAATATCTGTTGAATATTGGATGCAAATTCATCAAATGGGTGGGAGTGCTGACTCCAGGTGTGAATGGCACAAATAAATTAAAATTATATTTGCTGATTTAGGTGTTTTGATAAGTTCAGTGTTATGCACTACAAATTAACTTTAGAGTTAAATTGAATTTTTAGAAGCTTTCAGTCAAATTTGCAGAACTTTCTAATTGGAACATGCAGAGAAAATTTGTTTGCGTACCCTGGATATGTTGATTACTAGCTCCAGAGTAATGTCCCCCCTTGTGTATGTGTTATAGGCTGTATGTGAGTAGAGTATCTTCAGTAATACTCAGATGGAGGGAATTCTTCTTTATTCCTGTTTTGCATCACCAGTGGATGATGGAAAAGCTGCTGAATATGGGATTAAACTGCAGTGACCGTACACATTATCAGTCAGGGAAGATTATGGCAAATGGTTCACAAACATGCACAAATACAAACACATTTGAATGTGTGTGACTGTATGTAAGTTTGTTTAAGTTGATAACATTTGTCTCAACTTCATTCTCTGAGGCAGGTTAGTTGACAGCTAATTTGCAGGGTGTAATGCTGAGTGTGTGTGTTTCTTTCACCCCCAAATACTTTACATCTCTTTAGCATCTAACCTATGCTAGCAAATTTTAAGCAAATGTAGTAAAATTTATAATTCTTATATCAAAGGCAGATATTTAGCTAGTGAACCATAATGTGGATATCCACTGTTCCACACAAACTGAATAAGTATGAATCTATTATAAAATGTTATACAGTCCCGATCAAAAGTTTAAGACCACTTGACAAATGGGAAAAAATCATATGTTGCATGGTTGGATCTTAACAAGGTTCCAAGTAGAGCTTCAACATGCTACAATGGGAAAGAAATGGGAGTGAGACAAAACATTTCTTTGAGCATGCAATTTATTGAAAACAAAGCTTAAACTGAAACAGGCTGTTTTACAGCTGATCAAAAGTTTAGGACTGCACCTCCAAAAAAACCCGAAAACCCCCAAAACAGAAATCAAAGTTCCAAACATGAACTCAGTAATGAGTAGCTCCACCGTTATTGTTGATCACTTCAATAATTCGTTGCGGCATGCTTGATGCAAGCGTTTCCATGAGGTGAGAGGGAACATTTCTCAAGTGGTGAAGACGGCCGCATCTACTGTCTGGAACTGTTGACAATTTTTGGAAACTTCCCTTGCCATCCATCCCCAAAGGTTCTCAATTGGATTTAGATCAGGGGAACATGCAGGATGGTCCAAAAGAGTGCTGTTATTCTCCTGGAAGAAGTCCCTTGTCCTGCGGGCATTGTGTACTGTAGCGTTGTCCTGTTGAAAAACACAGTCGTTACCACACAGACAAGGGCCCTCAGTCATGAGGGATGCTCTCTGCAACATCTGGACATAGCCAGCGGCCGTTTGACGCCCTTCTGCACCTCCTGAAGCTCCATTGTTCCACTGAAGGAAAAAGCACCCCAGACCATTATGGCGCCCCCTCCACTGTGGCAAGTAGAAAACATCTCAGGTGGGATCTGCTTGTCATGCCAGTAATGTTGGAAACCATCAGGACCATCAAGGTTCAATTTTTTCTCATCAGAAAATAAAACTTTCTTCCACCTTTCAATGTCCCATGTTTGGTGCTCTCTTGCAAAGTCTAAACAGTCAGTTATGTGGCGTTCAAGGAGACAAGGCCTTTGAAGACATTTTTTGTTTCTGAAGCCATTCAGTCTCAGATGCCGTCTGATGGTTATGGGGCTGCAGTCAGCACCAGTAACTGACTTAATTTGGGTCCAGGATCGTCCAGTGGCTTGACAGACAGCCAATTGGATCCTCCAGCTCAGTGCTGGTGAATTTTTTTTGGGTCTTCCACTTGATTTTTTTGTTCCATAACCCTCAGGATCATTTAAGAAATTCCAAATGTCTTACTGAGTCCCACCTCAGCAGCGATGGCACGCTGCGAGAGACTCTGCTTATGCAGTTAACCACGTTCAAAAAGGGAAAGTGTTTTTGCCTTTGCCATCAGAATGTCATGACAGTGTGACTACCTGATTTAATTATTAATTAAATCATTAACAATTAAATTAAATGTAATTTAATTGTTAATGAATCCACATTTTTGCACAGATTTGGCCTTTTAAAGGCAAGTGGTTCTAAGATCTTGATCAGCTGTAAAACAGCCTGTTTCAGTTTAAGCGCTGTTTTCAATAAATTGCATGCTCAAAGAAATGTTTTGTCTCACTCCCATTTCTTCTTGTAGCATGCTGAAGCTCTACTTGGAACCTTGTTAAGATCCAACCATGCAACATATGATTTTTTTGCCTTTTGTCAAGTGGTCTTAAACTTTTGATTGGGACTGTATTAAATATTTGTGGGGTGGAAGAGGCAGATGAGGAGAAGTGTTTTAAAAGAGATAAGGAAACAAGGGAGAAACTTTATTCTACCCGAGGTAAACTACAGAGCAGATTTAACATGTTCAGGATTGCAACAGAAAAGCCAGCTTTAGAAAACCAGAGATTTCCAGTCAGCCTTTACTGGTGCCATGAAGGCGTATGTCAATGTATAGGGACATTATGATGTTATGACATTATGAATTGAGTGTGGCTTTGTCACAGATGTGGTGTTTTGTGCACGATAGAGGGCGCTCTGTTCTGACTTAACACACCTGAGCTAATGAAGGCACAGGTGTGTTTCATTGGGGCTGACTATTTAAGCCCCGATGAGTCAGAACAGAGCGCGGCTCATTTGTTAGGCTTAGCCTACACTCTGTGGTGGTTTTGTGTTTGGTCATCTGGGTATCTTGGTTTAGGCTGCAGTTCCCTTGTTTTAGTTAGGACTGCAGTCCTTGTTTCTTGTTTTTGTAAATATAGTTAATAAAAGCTTTTGATCTGAACTCCTGGCTCAGCGTTGGCGTCCTCCCTTAACCCCACCACCGTTACAGAATGAGCCGCCAGTACCTGGACGTCGCGAGTCAGGAGTGCGATCATGAGCAGGTGTTGCGCACGAATGCAGCCGTGATCAAAAAGACGTTAGAGTTTATTGGAACCTGGGAGACGAGGATGCCGGCGTGCGTTGAGTCCGTGGACCTCCGTGAGGAATTGGAGGGCGAGGATTGGGTACAACGTACGCCGGCGGCCACCGCCAGGGAACTCCAGAAACGTCTGACGCGGCTGACGTCAGATATCCCGCTCGTCAGCCGCCTGGGTCCCGAGGTAGGCGCGGACTGGTTCGACTTCCTGCTGCAGAAGCTGGTCGCTCTAGCCGCGAACACCCAGCGCTACCTCGATACGCTGAACCATGTGTTTTTTCCCGCACGCGACATGGAAGGCGGGGCTTCGTTGACGACAGGCGTCACGCACTGCGGAAGGGCGACAGTCAACGAGCCCTACGTCATTCAAAGCGGAACGCTGATAGTGGAGCCGCCCTGCGCTGTTCAACGCGGAGATTCAGCGGTGAAAGCACCGCGCGACAATCACCGTGATCCGCCAGCGGAGAAAGTGCCCCGTGCAGCTGATAGAGGAGCCACGGTAAAGAATTCTCACTGCGCAGCTAATGGAGTAGCTACGGTAAAGAATTCTCCCTGCGCAGCTAATGGAGGCGTTACGGTAAAGAATTCTTCTTGCGCAGCTAATGGAGGCGTTACGGTAAATGTGGCGTTCTGCACAGCTCAACGTGAGAATACAGCGGTGAACACAGCCAGCGCGAATAACAGCAAAACGGTGGAAATTAAACGCTTCCTGCAACCTTAAACACAAGAGGAAGGCAAAGAAGGCCGCCCACAACAGAAGAAGCGAGGCAGTGGCAAAGAAGGCCGTTCCTGACACAGAGAGCAGGGAGACAGCAGAGACCGATTCCTGCATCGGGCAACCGGGGAGGTCGACCAAGGAAGCCCTTCACAGCAAGGAGAGCGGCATCAAGGAGTCGACCCCCAAACCCCGCATCACTAAGCCATCCGCTGCACAGAAAGCCGAGAAGGAGCAGCTCCAGGTTAGTGGGAAGTTTAGTATGAAAGTTCGGGTGCAGAGGCAAATTGAACATGAGGCTGCAGTAACCATTCAGGTGCAGGTGAGGAAGCATTTGAGCAGAAAGTACTACCTGAAGCTACTGTGGGCAGCCAGGACTGTTCAGCGATATTACCGAGCTAATAAGATGATGAAGCAAGAAATGAAGTCTTTGAAGGAGAAAAAGATGGCTGCTGTTGTTCTGCAAGCCGTATTCCGAGGGATGAAGGCCAGACAGACTCTGAAACAGAAGCACCAGGCTGCAACTGTGATACAATGTGCTTACAGGGCTCACTGTGCTCGGACATGATATTTACGCATCAAGTATGCTGCTATTGCCATCCAGCTTAGGTATCGCTCCACACTTGATGCCAGAAAGCAGAGGGAGGAATTCTTGAAATTGTGGCCTGGGATTCAGGTGTTTCTGATTTTGTGGAACAAGGAGAGAGAGAGAGAGTGACGGCTGTCCAAAGAGAAAGGCTGGAGAGAACGGATGAACAGAGGGACCAAACTGTATGCCAGGCAACTAAGAAGGTTGAGACTCCAACCATTCAGGAGAAGCTGGAAGCTAAAATAGCCACTATGGAAGAACAACTGAATCAGACCAGAGCGGAGCTGAGACGGGTGCGGGACCACAGCGTTGCTCTGCAGGCTGAACTGAGAGAAGCCCAAAGTGAGGTTAGCAAGCTCAGCGAGCTGGAGAAGCAGGTCAGAGGTATGGAAGCAAGATTGGCGATCTTCGAATCTCGACTCACTCCACAGACACCAGTGTATGCTGGGACCCTGGTGATTAAAGCCAGAGCGGAGCAGCTGAAGAACAGTCTGATGGAGAAGCAGGGAAAGATTCCAGAGGTTGAACAGCTGCATGATGACTCCCTACCTTTAGTTCACCCTCACAGTTCAGCAGACTCAGAACAAGGTGGTTCGTGGAGGAGTCCAAGTGGAGCTTCACGTAATGGAACCAGGAGCTGGAATGTTGCCTCACTGGGCTCCAAGCAGCAGGGAGGTATGATCAAGAAGAGGAAGGAGCCAAAAGACATCAGCAATGACCTGTCTCAGTTCAAGAAAGCGAACGACTGTTTCTGCACTGTAGATTCTGTGATGAGAGACATGAAGAACAAGGATGGCAGGGGTTGGAAACAGAGTTCGGACTATGTGAGAAAGACTTCCTCTTTGAACCCTTTAAGATCTGTGTTTAGCCCTCTCTCAGATTCCACCAAGGCGAGGTGTTCCACTGAATCGGGCGATTCCTCCAGTGACTCTAGGGTCAAGTCCGGGCAACAGTTAAAGAGGTGGACTGAACTTCTGGGATTCCCCTCACCGCCTCCAGTGCCTGGACATGGCTGGTCGGGGGTCCTTTGTGTGGAGATTGTTTTGTGGACCTGGCCGTAAGCCCCTAGGGGAGACTTTTGTGAAGTGAGTCACAGAAGTTTTTTGTTCTTGACCTCCCCCCAGGGGTTCAGCTGTGTTTTGGCGTTTCGGGAGCCGCGCCTTTCGGGGGGGGATTCTGTCACAGATGAGGTGTTTTGTGCACAATAGAGGGCGCTCTGTTCTGACTGAACACACCTGAGCTAATGAAGGCACAGGTGTGTTTCATTGGGGCTGACTATTTAAGCCCCGATGAGTCAGAACAGAGCGCGGCTCATTTGTTAGGCTTAGCCTACACTCTGTGGTGGTTTTGTGTTTGGTCATCTGGGTATCTTGGTTTAGGCTGCAGTTCCCTTGTTTTAGTTAGGACTGCAGTCCTTGTTTCTTGTTTTTGTAAATATAGTTAATAAAGGTTTTTGATCCGAACTGGCTCAGCGTTGGCGTCCTCCCTTAACCCCACCACCGTTACAGGCTTATGGGATTAATATTTCAGTATGTACTTATAAATACAGAGGGGAACCTACTTCAGAACCTACTTGTTCTTCCAAATAGGCCTTAAATTATGCCTGTTTTTTATTTTATTTTCTAATATCTAATAATATCTCTAATAATATCTAATGCCCAGTGAAAAAATTATCCACTCAGAATTTTAAGAATACAGGCTGCAAAAAAAATAAATCAACAGATCAGGGTAAACATTTTTAGTATACTGAAAAGGATTAAATATTTCAGGTGCAAAATGTTATATTTGTTATAAATGTTATATTATATTTGGCTAATAACTGGATGACAGGGGCAGTGGTGGCCTAGTGGTTAGGGCGTTGCCCACATGATCGGAGGATCGGGGGTTCGAACCCCTTCCCAGTGGGTTGCCCTGAGGTACCCTTGAGCAAGGTGCCGTCCCCGTCCCGCTCCTCCCTGCGATGGGCTGGCGACCTGTCCAGGGTGCGTCCCCTGTCCTCGCCCTGTGTGTGCTGGGTTGGACACCAGCACTCCCCTGCGACCCCGTTTGGGACAAGCGGCAGATAATGGATGGAACTGGATGACAAATTAACAAATTGTTTGTCTGAATTGTGTTTTCTTCTGCTTAAGGTGGATAATAGTCTCTGATAAATTCGCACCTGTGACCTGAAGACACTTTCAAATCTGTTTGACAGGCAGTTGGGGATTTTTGTGTACCATAGTGAGGATTCCTGAGTGCATCAAGAGTGCTCAAGAGTGCATCCTTTCTTCTTAATGATATTCAAATAAAGTTGATTTTGATAATCTTAAGGTTTTACCAGTCAGTCTATTGTTTTTTTTCTTGTTTGTTAGCCTCATACTAGCTTTTTCCTCATAGTGAAAAACAGAGGCAACTACAGATTCCATATCGTACAAGGGGCAAGATACCTCTAGGTATCTTGCCCCTGACTAATGCAGTAATGAAACACCTGAGTAATTGCAAACATCTGTGAAACCAGTTATCCCAAACATTTTGGGGGCCTGAAATGTGGGGGACTATCTATAAAAAGTGTTGTAATTCCTACATGGTGAAACTGAAGTGTAAGTAAATAACTTTTAATGTAAAGTCTGGAACGTATCCTCTCACATTGGTTTGTGGATGGTGGCCAGATGAGAGGCTGACCGTCACCCAAGCCTCCTCAGGAATGCTCTCCAGACCTGTGAGGTAAACTTGGGTCCTCGGCCAGAAAGGAGGTCATCCGGTGTGGCGGGAGCTTAGTAGCCTTCTTGGCGCTTAAAACCTGGCTCAAGGAGGCATACTTAGCCAGGGTGGAGGAAGGTAGGTGTGCCAAGAGACTCACCAGTATTGCTGGGGTGAGACCGTGGGCAGTACACCCTGGGGAGCATGTCCTAATTCTGCCCACTGCCCAGTCCAGCATTGGGTTGTGTAAACCAAGGGAGACCTAGCACGTCATCATAACAGGAATGGATGAGTATAAAGAATGTAATGGTTTCCGTATGGGACAATTGTATGGTGAGGGTGATTTGATCCATTACCTGCGACAACCCGTTAGGCTAAGGAGCCCAACCTTACCTTTAACTGAGCTGCTCAGTTCTCATGAGGTCTGTCAGTGCTGAAACAGAAAACATAATATCACCATAACCCACAGAAACTTGTACCACAAACTAGTTTGCTGATAAAGAGACATGGGTGAGGATTCGTTATATTGTCCTTTCTCAAGGATGGGCAGTCCTCCTTCCAGTGCCTGGGACTGCCACAATAAAAACATAACCTCTACTAGGAGTGCTGGGCCCTGACTCAGACTTCATTGTAGCTCCCAGCTCCAAAGGCTCCCCAAACTGTTCCTCCTCTGACTGCTTGGTGGGGCATGTCCTGCGCGGTGGCAAGTGGCAAGGGCTTGCTGCACGAGATTGCAGTGGACGGGACTGCTTTGAATGGCGGTGCTGGTCCATCCGGATCGCCAGGTTGATAACCTCCTCCAATGAAAGCTCTACGTCTCAGTAGGCCAATTCTTGCTGGGGTTCCTCTGCCAGCAGCCACAGAGATTTTTTCACGGCCATGTGTACTAACCCTAACCCTAACCCTAGAGTACAAAGCTATGACATGTCTCTGGATCACCGGCATACCTCTCTGGCAGCGCAATATGGATTCCTGGGGCTCTTGGAGGAGGCGTGAGTAGCGCCAGCTGTTGTGGTGGGAGGAGCTGGGGATGGCCTCATCTGTTCCAGATGCTGGGAAATTGCCATAATGGCAATGGTGAAAAAATTTTGGAAACCCTGATCATAACCCTAAAAAACCCTGAGCGTCTAGCGCTCCTCTTTTTCCATTGAGGGGAAAACCTCTGGTTGCGCCTCCTTGGTTGGTCCGTTCATCTGTCGTTGTGGCCAGTGTGAGGGAAAAAAAGGAGTGGAAGCACACTGGGATTCAGGTGTTTCTGATTTTGTGGAACAAGGAGAGAGAGAGAGAGTGAAAACCTGGTTAGTATGGGGACCGGAGTCACTACATAGTATATAAAAATAACATTATTTCCTCTACACATATAGACACATTTGGAATGTACTGAAAATGAGTGAATTTCTTTGAGGGTGCTTGTTGTTTGAGATGTAAGTGCTACTGCTTATGGTTGGCCTGGGATTTATGGTGTGGATTTGTTCTCAGCATTCCTGGGTTTGGTGTAGATGTGGTCTGGGGTATATGATGATATTTAATCACCGTTATACCTTCATAGTATGCTTTTCTGAGCAGTACAACTGGCATTTTCCAGTTAAAACGGGGCATATTCCTCAAGTTTAGTTGAAATTAGCACAATCCTGTGTGTTAAATAACTAAGTATAGTTATTGATATTACTTTTTCACTGTGGCACTATGTTTTTTTGTGCCTTATAATATATTAAACAAAGAAAATGGTCATGCTTATCATATGAAAGTGATTATTCTTGTCATTGCGAGGTCACAGCACAGCACACAGTGAAACACAACGAAATTGGACCTCTGCATTTAACCCATGCAAACACTGTGCAGCAGGGGGTAGCTATGAAAGCGCCCAGAGAGCAGTGATGGGGACGGTACCTTGCTCAAGGGTGTAGTTTGTAGTTTTACAAAACTCAATTTCTTCAAGATACATTATCAGATGGGGCTTTCCTGTTTTTAAACTAGAAAATTTTACTTTAGAGAATGTTACATCACAGTTGGAGGACAAAAATGGATTCATAAACAGTGCAGTTGTTTGAAAAGGATTTTGACACTCTGTAAAGCTAGCATACTTATGCATCCAACTAGCTTTTCTCCTGCTGCTTCAGCAGTGGGGAATAGTGCCAGCAAACATATGTCAGGTATTAAGTCCACTTAGGATTATGATATGACAGCTTAGCATGTTTTTGAAGCTGACACGACAGCTGTTTCATCACAGACAAAATGATGCTGGCAGCAAGGACATACATCTCACCAAGTAGGCAAGAGATAAGTGAAAGAGTCCAGAGGGCTGCCTCACCTGCTCTTATGTTACTAATCTCACTTCTTCATGTGGCACATGTTATTATTTAGTAAGATAATTTACAGATTATTTAATAATTATTATTTGAGAACCAGAGCCATTGATCATTGGCGGGGTTGATTGGTGATGAAAAGACCAAATCTTGTTTCTCCTTAATGCAGTTTGAAAGGCTCAGGATATTATTTTATATATATTTATAAACATGTCATATCAATATTCATTTCCAGTCTGGAATAAAAATGCTATAGTAAACTAGTAGTATAGAACTAATAATAGTAGACATCTTTCCCTAAAGTATTTTCAGATAAACATAAATTTTCTTTGCAGTTAAAAAATGTAACTCTTCATTTTGAAACAAATGTCAGTAAGTCAGACATACAAATTGATACAGATTGTCAATGTTTATTTTTTAAAAAGCTGAAAACTTTCTAATTTTCTTTCTTTCTAAGTTTCTAATACCATAGCTGGTGTGGAGCACTGATTGTTCTTTTTTTTTCTCTGTTTCACAGTTTATGTGCCAGAGGTTGAGATTAAGGCAGCTGCCCTTGATGAAGAGACTCTTCAAGATGATGGGCTCTCATTGGACAGCCAAGATGCTGAATATATGTGCAACGAAGAAGAGGAAGACACTGTGAAAGGCCCTCCAACACTCTCTCAGCCCTCTCCAATCAGCAGTGGCACCAACCCAGATGCTGGCTATGCTTCCCCACTCAGTGATACAAGTGAACAAATTGGAGATTATAAGCACACCTCATCAAAGGAAGAAAATAAAGAAGGGTCCTGGCGCATGGACAACGGCAACACCCTGCAGGACAGCTTGGCACAGATGAAAGCTTTTTATGCAGACCTAATTTTTGATGCCTCTGATGCCAGATTTTCCATGAATATTATGAAATCCAAGCCAGTGTCCACCACACCTAACCATCCTACTGATATCACAAATGAGAATAGCCACCACAGCCAGAAGACCTCTACAGCCTGCAGGCTTTATGGAACTACTGGCAACAGTTCAAATACCAACACTACCAACCCAGTCTTCAGCAGTGGAAGTAACAAATACAGCAGTGCCAGTAATGGTAACAGTGTGGCTTATGATTGGCATCAAGCTGCTTTAGCCAAAACACTCCAGCAAACTCCATACCACTTGCTGCCAGAAGCCAGTCTGTTCAGCACGGTCCAGCTGTATCGTCAAAACAACAAACTCTTCGGCTCTGTTTTCACTGGTGCTAGCAAGTTTAGATGCAAAGACTGCAGTGCAGCTTATGACTCATTAGTTGGACTTACAGTTCACATGAATGAAATGGGTCATTACCGTGACGACAACAAAGACAAGGAGGAGGACGGTGGCAAGCTCTGGTCAAAGCCCCGTAAACGCTCATTGATGGAAATGGAGGGCAAAGAGGATGCACAGAAAGTCCTGAAGTGTATGTATTGTGGTCATTCCTTTGAATCTTTGCAGGACCTTAGCGTACACATGATCAAGACTAAGCATTACCAGAAAGTACCTCTTAAAGAACCAGTGCCAGTCCTGGCCACCAAACTCATGCCATCAGCCAAAAATCAATCCCTTCAGGACCCACTAATTTCACCATGTTCCCCAGAGTCACTAACAGGTTCCAGTGGTGTTTTATCAGTAGTAGAAGTCAGAAGGGATACAAAGGGAACCACAAACCCTTACATTACTCTCAACAATCGCTATGGATGCCAGAATGGGGCTAGTTACACATGGCAGTTTGAAGCACGCAAGTCACAGATTCTAAAGTGCATGGAGTGTGGCAGCTCTCATGATACTCTGCCGCAGTTGACTGCCCACATGATGGTGACTGGCCACTTCCTTCAGGTCACAAACACTGCTTCCAAGAAGAAGAAGAAGCAGCTGGTGTTTGATCCAATGATGGAGGAAAAGACCCAGTCAATCCCATTAGCACCCACTACTACCAGGATGCCTGTTCCAAACCTTATGTCTCAGGAGGCAAAAATGGGGGTTTGTGAACATGTGGAGAAAAAGGTGAAGGAGGAGGAACCAATTGAGAAGGCAGGTATGGACTCTATGTTATACAAGTATATAAGAGAAGAGGATATTGAAGAGGCTCCCAAAGGAGGGATAAACATCCTCAAGTCTCTAGAAAAAATAGTTTCCAGTGCAATCAGCAAAGCTCAAACAGGTACACCAACCAGGGGAGGATACTCAAGTATACATGCAGCTTATCAACTTCAGGGATCTGTGAAGTCCTCCTTACTTTCACCAGTAGTTCAGAGTGTACCAGTGCAGCCAGCCTTCAATACTGGGCTCCAAACCCTTTTGCCTGACTATGCAGCAAACCTCCATACACCCCAGAGCCCCTCAGTACACCCATCTCTTAAGAACAATGTATCTGCAATGGAGGAGCTGGTGGAGAAGGTTACAGGAAAGGTCTCAGTAAAAAAAGAAAAGGAAGAACCAATGGTAAGTACAATTGCACCCCAATCACAGAAGGATACTGTGAAAGCTAGGGAAATTTTAAGAAGCAACAACCCAAGAAAGTCAGACAGGAATATTATATGTAAAACTGAGCCCAAAGAAACTTTTGAAGAAAGCCAGAACCATATGGACAATTGCCCAGAATCATGTAAGTCAACCATTTTTAATGGCAACAGTTTGGGAGTTATCACTGATCTTATGCCTGAGATGCCATTTATCAGCCCACTTAGTGCACTACAGTCAGTCATGAATGCTCACCTCAGCAAAGCCTCAGCCAGTGATTCATCAGAACCCCTTTCATTTTTCTACAAGATCAGCAAGCCCCACTACCACTCTACTTCTTCTAAGCAAAATGAGTATTTCACTACAAATATCTATGAGGACAATGACCAGCCAATAGATTTGAGGAAATGCAAAAGCATGAGCAATGAGAGCAATATCAGTGCCACAAGTCACCCAGAACTGGCAAACATCATTAATGGGACTAGGCCTCTTTACCAAGGCTTACCTTTCTCAAACCCTGTATCTTCCTTGCAAGAGAATGCACTTATGGATATCTCAGATATGGTGAAGAACCTCACTGACCACCTAATGTCTAAATCCTCCACTCCATCATCTGTCTCAGAGAAGTCTGATGCAGACAGCAGTGTGTTTGAGGATACACTAGATGATTTTTCCCCTTCACAAAGGCATAAAAGCCATCAGTCCAACTGGAACCCTCAGCACCTGCTAATTCTGCAGGCTCAGTTAGCATCTACTTTTAAGGAAACACCAGAGGGCCGTTATGCCATGACAGACCTGGGGCCTCAGGAGTGTGTGCACATATGCAAGTTCACTGGACTCTCAATGACAACCATCTCCCACTGGTTTGCCAATGAGAAGAACCAACTGAGGAGAACTGGTGGGACCAAGTTTCTGAAGAACATGGACTCCAGCCACCCAGTGTTTTTGTGTGGAGACTGTGACTCACAGTTCAGGGCTCCTTCATCTTATATTAGTCATCTGGAGACTCACCTGGGCTTCAGCATCAAAGACCTGTCTAAACTGTCTGTGCTCCACCTCCAGGAACAAGAGGCTGTTTCCAAGGCATCTATGGACAAAATGCTATTTGGCAGCCCCCTACTAAACTTGATGTCACTCAGTGAGGGCTCTAGCCCTGGTTCTATTTACCAGTGTAGACTTTGCAATCGGACATTTGTCAGCAAACATGCAATCAAACTACATTTGAGCAAGACCCATGGAAAGCCACCAGAAGATCACTTGGTGTTTGTCACCACTTTTGAGAAACTGGAAAAAGAAGAACTATGAGATGCTGAATAATCAAGGACAGATGCTTGAACGAGTTACATTGCACTAAACTAGCTTCTGCACTGGGCAAAAACTGAGCCAACAAGAATCATCATACTTTTTTTGTAAAACTGCCTCGATTAACAATGTTTCTTTGTTATTTTCTATTTACACTCCTTTTTAACATATTTATATTATTTTTGTCAGATCTGTGCTCTTGGTAATGGGTACCAAGTTTTCATTCCTAAATGCTATTAAATTACCTATTGTTATTATGACAATAGTTTTTGGCGGCAAAGAATTGGCCAGAAGAAAATTAGAAAATATAAATGAGTACTTAAGTTCAGTACTGTCTAATTATGGAAAAAGCTTTTTGAAAATAATTCGACATAACATTTCTAAATCCTTTTGTTGAGCATTTGATCTTTAATGAGTCTGAAAGTGATGGCCTATGGTTGCTATGTTTCTTATTTTCAAATTTTCTTATTTTCTAGAATCTGACAACTGCAGTAGGTTCATTTCTGCCAGACCGATGGTGGGGTATTAAAGTATGAAATGTATAAAAATAGTGTTGCTTTGTTGTTGTTTTTCTTTTGAATTACATTATAGTTGTTTATTACAAATTTCTCATTTGGTATTGTTCCACTCTGATTTCTCCGGAAGAAAACAATACTTGTTACAATGATTGGTATCTAAATAATGTAACATGTCTTGTCATTTGTGACAGCCCAGCATCCTTTGTATTTAGAATGTGCATATTCTTTAACTTTTCTATTGTGATTTTATAAGAATAAATCATAGTGTAAATAGAAACTTATACCTGCACCGTGTTTGATGCATGAAGTGTGTGAGATTGAGCAAAATAGCTAAACATTTCCATGTTTTGTAAATGTAAACCATGTAAAATGTTGACCTTTTTAGTGTGAACGTTAACGTTATTCTTCAATTGTAAAATAAACTCAAAACAGTTAAAAAGTACCTCTTTCTTGCTTAACTTGTCTTTTGTGGCTCAACATATATTGTAAATAATGTATATTTTTAGAATAATGGGGTCTGTCTCATGAACAAGGCTTTGCTAGCTAACATAGGCTTAGATAATCAACCATGTTTTTTTCATATGAATCTGTGGATCACTTTTTAGCAGGCTAAATCACAGCAGCTTATGCTATATTTACATTTACATTTACGGCATTTAGCAGACGCTCTTATCCAGAGTGACTTACAACAGTGCTTTATTTCCACATTAGCTCATCATCTTGGTAACCAGCACAGATCAGTAACTGCTGATTAGCTAGTACCACCTAAGTAACAAACTAAGAGCCCTTGTGACAAGTACATACCATACAATTTATTATTATTATTTTTTAATATATAGACAGGAAAGAGCAGAGGGTTTTTAAATTTTTTTTTTTAGGAAAGAAAGAGCAAGGGTAGGAGAGTGAATGGTTTGGGAGGGTAAGTCCCTCAGAAATTCTGTGAACAGGGGGGTCTTTAATCTGTGTTTGAAGACAGCGAGGGACTCAGCAGTTCTGACCATCAGGGGGAGTTCGTTCCACCACTGAGGGGCCAGAACTGAGAAGAGTCTCGATGCTTGTCTTCCTCTGTTTTTCAACGGTGGGGGTTCAAGATGAGTAGTGCTTGAAGGTCTGAGGGGACGAGAAGAAACACGATGTTTGATTAGAGCAGACAGGTAAGTTTGGCTGTTAGTAGCCTTGTAAGCAAGAGTTAGATTTTTAAACCTGATATGAGCAGCCACTGGGAGCCAGTGTAGGTCCTGCAGCAGAGGAGTGGAAGAAGAGAACTTGGAATGGTTGAAGACAAGTCTTGCAGCAGCGTTTTGAATCAATTTTAGTGGTGTTGTTGCCTTCAGTGGAAGACCTGCCAGAAGAGAGTTGCAGTAGTCCAGTTTCGAGATGACCAGGGACTGGACCAGCAGTTGGGTTGCCTGGGTGGTGAGGAAAGGACGGATTCTTCTAATGTTGAAAAGAAGGTGTCGGCAGGATCTAGAAAGATTAAAAACATGGGAGGAGAAGGAGAGCTCATTGTCCAAAGTGACACAGAGATTCCTAGCAGATCTCGATGGGACGAGAAGTGAACCGCCAAAGGAGATGTGAAGGTCCTGACGCGGAGATTGATGGCCTTCGAGGTAGAGCAGCTCGGTCTTGTTAGTGTTGAGCTTGAGGTGGTGAGCTGTCATCCATGCAGCCATGTCAGCCAGGCAGTTAGAGATTTGGGTAGAGACCTGTTGATCGTGGGAGGGAAAAGAGAGGATAAGTTGGGTGTCGTCTGCATAAGAATGATAGGAGAAGCCATGAGAGAGTATGACCTTCCCAAGAGAGCCAGTATATAGAGTGAATAGAAGGGGACCGAGGACAGATCCTTGGGGAATGCCAGTTTTCAAATTTCGTGGAGTGGACTGATGGCCCTGCCATGACACTTGGTACTGTCGATCCTGTAGGTATGAGAAGAACCACTGTCAGGCAGTGCCAGCAATCCCCAGGTTTGAGAGAGTGGTCAGGAGGATCCGGTAGTTCACGGTGTCGAAGGCTGCCGAGAGGTCCAGGAGAATCAAGACTGAGGACAGGTTGTTAGATCTTGCAGCATGGAGTTCGTGAGTGACAGTCAGATGAGCCGTTTCAGTTGAGTGTGATGTTTTAAATCCAGACTGGTAGGGATCCTGGAGACCGTTTTGAGCCAATATATACCTTCAACAGTGGCCGGTCCATCAACCAGTACAACATGAGAAAGAGGTGGCAGCCTCAAGGTTTTAGTTTAACATTATTTATTTTCTTATCTATGGCATAAAACCATAGCCAGCCACTAGGGATGCAAAAGCAAAGGTATTTCTTTGAGCTGATTCCAAACCCAAATAAATAGGGAGGATTATCTCAGTAAGGGCATCTGGTGTAAAACTTGCCAAATCAATATTTTCAGGTTTTCATACCAGGTTGGTAATGGCCCAGGTTAACATATACCACCACCAGTACCAACAGGTAGAAATTGGGCTACTGTTGTCCAAAGGAGAAGAAGATTTACTAGAGTGGAAGTGAGGGTAAGTGCCAAGACTAGTAAAGGCAGAGTACTAACTGATAAGATTGAGAGAAAGAAGGTTCATATTTTCTGTGTGCAAGAGACTAGATGGAAGGGTAAGTTCAAATTGTTTTACCATTGTGCAGCTGGAAGAATTTCTACTTCCAGCTGCACAATGGTAAAACAATTTGAACACAATTTGGTGTGAAAAGTATGTCAAGAGTGTTATGGAGGTGAAGAAAGTGTCCGAGTGGAGGAAGATGCACATAGGTGGATTATATCCTTTGCAGGAGGGTCTGTCTGAAGGAGAATGGACACTGAAAAGTAGTGATAGGGGAGAGCATAACTAAGCTGCATAGGATATTGGTCTATAGGATGACCTTGGAGGTCGATTAGAGGAGGAAAGTGAAGGCAGAGTCGACGATCAAATGGTGGAAGCTGAGGAAGGAAGACTGCAAGGTGGAATTCAGGCAGTAGTTAAGATGGGTGACAGTGAAGTGTTAACAGATTAATAAGTAACTACTCCAAAAGTGGTAAGGGAAAGGTACTTGGTGGGAAAGGTACTTGGTGGTGAAACCCAGATGTTCAGGAGTGTATACAAAAGAAAAGGCTGGAAAAGAAGTGGGATAAGTAGAGAGATGAAGAAAGTGGAGAGGAATACAAGGAGATGAAGTGCAGGGTGAAGAAGAATAAAATAGGTTGTGGCAAAGGCTAAAGATAAGATGTACAGTGAATTGTATATAAGTTTGAACAGTAAGAAGAGAGAAAGGAACTATGTTGTTTGGCAAGGCAGAGAGACAGAGCTGGGAAAGATGTGCAGCAGGTTATGGCGATAAAGTATAGCAATGGAACCATGCTCATAAATAAGCAGAGTGTTCTGAGCAGATGGAAGGAATATTGAGAGGCTGATAAATGAAGAATAATGAGAGGCTGATAAATGAAGAGAATAAGAGATGGATTGGATAATGTGAGGATGGTGCAGGAAGTGCAGCGAATAAGCAAGATTAAAGTAAGGGCAGCATTTAGGAGGATGAAGAATGAAAAGACTGCTGGTTCAGAAGACATACCTTTAGAAACAAGAGGTGTTTAGGGTTGTGGAAAAATTATACCCAAGGAACAAGTCAGAGGCACTTTTAGTCTACCAAAGAGTTTAATAATCACTGCAGTGAGGATTCCGCTCGCACTCTATCAAGAATACAAGGGGAAGCCCCGAGTACATTAAAACAGAGGTTCTTATACACATTTTGGGCCCCAGGCCCACCTCCCCTCTACCTTCAAGTCCCAGTAAGCCTGACAGTTGCTTTGTCTAAGTCCCTTCTTAGTTCTTTTCCCTTATCTGTTTACGTCTTTTGCAGTAGCATGAGACCTGTCAGGGACATTCTGTCCAATTTATCTTTCTGCCTTATGTCGAAAACAACAACACGTTAAAGAACATGATATACTAAATAAAGGTTAGAACAAAATTTTCCTCCACATTTAGGAGAGATGGCAGTGGAGTTTCTGACCAGATTGTTTAACGCAATCTTGGAAAGTGAGAAGATGCATGAATGGAGAAGCCATGTACTGGTACTGATTTTCAAGATTAAGTGTGATTGGCAAAGCTGTAGAAGATAAAGTTGATCAGACACAGCATCAAGTCAAGTCAAGTCAAGTAGGATTTTATTGTCATTTCAGCCACATACACAGTACATAGTGAAACGAAATAACGTTCCTCCAGGACCCTGGTGCTACACACAAGACAACAACAGACAAGATATAGGACACAAGACAACATAAGACATAACAGAAGACACAACATAATACACAAGAAGGGGCAGCAAGTGCAGGACAACACACAACAGACAGCACAACAGACAGTACTTTCATCCGGAACAGCAGGTTGTTGGGCAGTGTAACAGAGCAGCATTAGTAAAGTGCAGAGTGCAAGAAGAAAATAAATAGATAATAGCTAGCTATGGATGAATCATAGGTGTGGAGAAATTAACGCTTTAGAAGTCTGTTGGCCAGGGGGAAAAAGCTATTCCCCATCCTGGAAGTGGAGGCCCGTATGCTTCGGAACCTTTTTCTGGATGGAAGGAGGGAGAATAGAGTGTCGGACGGGTGAGAGGGATCATCCACGATGCTGGTTGCTTTGTGGATGCAGCGAGTGGTGAAAATGTCCTGTACAGAGGGCAGAGAGACCCTGATGATCTTCTCAGCTGTTCTCATTACCCATTGTAGGGACTTGTGGTCTAAGATGTTGCAGTTCCCATACCAGGCCGTAATGCAGCTGCTCAGGATGCTCTCGATGGTTCCTCTGTAGAAGATGGTGAGAATGGAAGGTGGGAGATGGGATTTCCTCAGTCTACATAGGAAGTAGAGACACTGCTGGGCTTTCTTAGTGATGGAGTTGGTGTTGAGGGTCAATGTGAGGTTGTCGGTTATGTGAACACCAAGAAACTTGGTGCCCTGGACCATCTCCACAGGTGAAGTGTTGATAATAAGTGGAGCGTGTTCCCAACGTGGTCTCCTGAAGTCAACAACCATCTCTTTAGTCTTGTCGACGTTCAGATACAGGTTGTTGGTTCTGCACCAGTCCGTCAGCTGTTCTATCTCCTCTCTGTAGGCCGCCTCGTCTCCACCGCTGATCAGACCCACCACGGTTGTATCATCAGCTAATTTGATGATGTGGTTCGAGCTGTGCTTGGATGCACAGTTGTGGGTCATCAATGTTAACAGCAGTGGACTGAGCTCACAGCCCTGAGGGGCCCCTGTGCTCAGCATGATGGTGTTGGAGGTGCTGCTACTGGGGTCTCCCAGTCAGGAAGTCTAGGATCCAGTTACAGAGGGAAGTATTCAGGCCCAGCAGCCTCAGCTTCTCACTCAGATGCTGAGGGATGATGGTGTTGAATGCTGAACTGTAGTTGATGTACAGCATTCTGACATAACTGTCCTTTCTGTCCAGATGAGAAAGGGCCATGTGAAGGGTGGTGGAGATTGCATCGTCCATTGAGCGGTTGGGACGGTAGGCAGGGGGTCCAGTGAGGAAGGGATCTGAGACTTGATGTGCCTCATGACCAGCCTCTCGAAGCACTTCATGATGATAGGTGTGAGTGTGACGGGACGAGTCACTGAGGCAGGAGACAGATGATTTCTTTGTCACAGGAATGATGCTGTTGGTCTTAAAGCACCTGGGAACAACAGTGGTGCTCAGAGTGATGTTGAAGATGTCAGTGAGAACATCTGCCAGCTGTTCTGCACATCCTCTGAGCACACGACCTTGATTGTTGTCTGGACCAGCAGCTTTCCGTGGGTCGACTCTCAGTAGAGATCTTCTCACCTTGGCCGTGGTCAAACAGAAAACCTGGTTGTTTGAAGGAGGGATGGTCTTCCTCCTTATCGTGTTGTTCACAGCATCAAACCGCGCGTAGAAGCGGTTCAGCGCATCTGGGAGGGAGGAGCCACCGTCACAGGCAGGTGGAGATGTCCTGTAGTTGGTGAGGGCCTGGATGCCGTGCCACATGCGCCGCGTATCACCGGTTTTTCTGAAGTGGCCATGGATTCTCTGTGCGTGAGCTCGCTTTGCTGCTCTGATGGCCCGAGACAGGTTTGCCCTCGCTGTTCTTAGGGTGGCCTCGTCCCCTGACTTGAAGGCCTTGTCCCAGGTCCTCAGGAGTCTGCGCACCTCCGCAGTCATCCATGGCTTCTGGTTGGGTCGTGTTATGATGGACCTGGAGACAGTAACATCCTCAATGCACTTGCTGATGTAGCCAGTCACTGAAGCTGTGTACTCCTCCATGTTCCCTAAACATGTCCCAGTCGGTGCGTTCAAAGCAGTCCTGAAGAGCAGAGATGGCTCCTGTGGGCCAGGTCTTTACCTGCTGAGTGTCTGAGTGTCCAAGGTGGGGGCGGGGCTCCACTCTGTACGCGCTGGCCATGTTTGTGTAAACACAGTCCAGCGTGTTTTCCCCTCTTGTGGCAAAATCCACATGTTGGTGAAATTTAAGGAGAACTGACTTGAGATTTGCATGATTGAAATCTCCAGCGACAAATAAACAGTCCGTCCGGGTGGGAGTTTTGGAACTTGCTGATTGCTCCATAAAGTTCAGCCAGCGCACTGTTAGCATTAGTGCTGTTAGCGCTAGCACTGGGTGGAATGTAGACCGCCGTAATAAAAACTGTGGAGAACTCCCAGGGCAGATAAAAAGGTCTGCACCTGACTGTGAGGACTTCCAGCAGTGTCGAACAATGAGTCGATACTAACACAGCATTCATACACCATTGTCTGTTTACATAAACACACAGCCCCCCTCCGTGACTCTTGCCGGACAGAGCGGTGTTTCTGTCTGAGTGAAACACGGAGAGTCCAGCGAGCTGGATGGCGGTGTCCGGAATGCTGTCGCCGAGCCATGTCTCCATAAAAACAAAAACACAGCAGTCTCTGTACTCACGCTAGGTTGTCAGCTGGAGTCGTATGCAGTCCAGTTTATTATCCAGGGAGTGGACATTGGCGAGGAGGACGGACGGGATAGCTGGTCGGCTAGCGTTAGCCTTAAGCTGAGCCCGGACCCCAGCACGCTTGCCACATTTCTGTTTCCTCTCACACCGCTTTTGCTGTCCTCTCAGTCAGCCAGGTACAACAGGCGATCTCGGGGACTGAAGACCTGGTTGTCGCAGCATGCCGAACTCCCGTAGCGAAAAAAAAAAGACTTTTTTTACAGACTTTAGCACCAAAGTTTGGACCCTGGAGCGGCCGCTGCTTGTTACCGCGCCGCAATCTTAGATAAAGAAGCATGGGAAAGAGTAGTGGAAGTTTCAGCAGTTCAGAGTAATGATGAGTCTGGAAGAGGAGTGTGATGGATAGGACGTTGGTAGAGCAAGTTACATAAACTGCAACGTCTTAGACCGCAAGTCCCTACAGCAGGTAATGAGAACAGCTGAGAAGCTCATGTTGGAATGGGTGGAGAAGAGTGGCTGGTGTGATTTTCTGACAGACAGGTACCAGCAAGAGCAAAAGGGAGGGTTTGCTGGACAGTAGTGAGACCAGTCATGGTCCACAGAATGGAGACGGTGGCACTGTCGAAAAGACAGGTGGCAGAGCTGGAGGTGTCAGAGTTAAAGATGCTAAAAATCACATTGGGTGTGATGAGGATGGACAGGATTAGAAATGCTGGCCAAGAGGAAAAGAGGAACATCAAAGAGGAGGTTAATGGATGTGTTTAGAGAAGACTTACAGGTGGCTGGTTTGAAGGGGGAAGATGCATATGACAGGAAGAAATGGAAAAGGATTATTCACTGTGGCAACCCCTAAATGGGAGCAGCCAAAAGAAGAAGAAGAAGCCAGTCTCAAGTCTCCTTGAGTAATACTATAGATTTTTCTTTCCTAAATTTTTGTCTTGTTGAAATTTAAACCTGAGTACTCTGTGAAAATGTAAACATAGGACTGGTAAGTATTTTTCTGCATTCATCTTTCTCTCTGTCCTGTCTAACCACAGCTGCCACTCCCATATTTGGCTATAGGATAGTGTTGGATGGTGATGCCCAAGGTTTAGTTTCTATCACAAACATGCTGGAGAATTGTAGGATACATTGGTCTTTGTTTCATCAGGCCAGAGGATATTGCTAAACTGAGAAATTGATTCTATTTTAGCCAGTCTTTAAAGTGTACTGAGTATAAATGCCTGATTGGTGGAGAGCTGCCTTAATGGATATGCTTCTATAATGTTCCCCATTCCTAAGCAAAAAAAAAGTGAATGTCAAGTCAAGTCAACTTTATTTAAATAGCGCTTTTTACAACTGTTGTCACAAAGCAGACAACAAAAGACAATCATTTACATTTACAATTTGATAGCACTTGGTCAAGTATGATTTAGACCAGGGGAGGGTTATTCCTGTTATACCAGCCAGGTTTTCTAATCTGTACAGTAAGATATTGTTTCTTACTGCACAGATGTGGTGTCAAACGCTGCACTAAGTACAAGGACTAACGCTGCACTAAGGTCTAGTAAGGATAAATGCCATTGTCGAATGGCAAAAAAAGATAATTTACTATTTTCACTAGCACTGTTTCAGTGCTATGGTGTGGCCGAAAACCAGACTGAAATTTCTCAAAGATGTTATTTTTGTGTAGATTTGAGCACAACTGCTACAGCTTTCTCCAGATCTTTGATAGAAATGGCAAATTAGAAATCGGTTAATAATTTAAGTTGAATGGATCAAGATTAGGCTTCTTGAGTAGAGGCTTAATGACTGCTATTTTGAAAACTTTTGGCACATGGTTAGCCACTGCTGATAATCCAGGGCCAGGACCAGACCAGCTAAACCAACCGTCTGCAAGCTGCAGTGAGGTGTCACTCAAGGCTCACCATATTGACACTGTGTCTGTTCCCCAAACAAAACTATACAGAAGAAAAAATCAGAAAACTTGCTCTGCCAATTTGATTAATGTTGAACGTTCTAAATCAGCCAACAACATCACCATAGATCTCACCTTCGATTGAGACTTCTCAATATAAGATCATTAAACTCTAAAGCCATGATTGTAAATGAGATGATTAATGAAGAGGATTTTGATGTTCTGTGTCTCACAAAAACCTGGGTTAAACCTGATGAGTTTATTACATTAAATGAAAGCACCCCGACAGGTTATAGTTATAGGGGGAGGTATAGCAGTTATACATAAAAACACCATATTGTTCAGTGAGAGAACAGGTTAAAATTTCTCTTCTTTTGAAACCCTTTTTCTTAATATAACTAACCCAAATACAAAAAAGACAGCCTTTTCACTGATTACCATCTATAGACCACCAAGACCCTACTCACTGTTCCTAAAGGAGTTCAGCGATTTTCTAGCAAGCCTGGCAGTTTATAAAAATAAACTTATAATTGTTGGAGACTTTAATATTCATGTAGAGAAAGAGCAAGACTAATTCCAATTAGCCTTTATATCTATCCTTAATACTATGGGTTTTATCCAGAATGTAATGGGACCCGCTCATTGTCATAATCATACTTTAGACTTAATCCTTAAACTAGGTGTCCAAGTTGACAACATAGCCATTATTCCCCAGCCAGCAGTAATCTCAGATACTCATCACATATGAGATCCATATAGCTCGAATCTATATATATATCATTTTGTGATCGCGTTAGCCATACAATAACATCCTCCACAGCCTATAGTGTTATTGAAAATCTTCCAGACTTATCAACACTCGTTAAGTCACCATCTGGTCCAGAAGAGCTGGATAATGTTACTGAACGTTTAGAGAACACGTTTCGTTCCAAGTTAGACAATGTAGCACCGTTAACATGTAAAAGAATTATACAAAAATTTTTTTTAGGCTTGTTCCAAGGTACACTTACCAAACATGTTCTCTAAAGCAAAAGATGTGGAAACGAGAGCATAAATGGCGGCTATGGTGATCTTCTACATCCATCCTAGATGCAGTCCTTACCAGACTACTTAAAGAGGTCACACCAGTGATAATTCTGCCTTTATTAGAAATAGTCTATTCTTCTCTCAACCTGGGCTATTTGCCAAAAGTATTCAAAATAGCCGTTATTAAACCTCTAGTCAAGAAGCCTAATCTTGATCCATTCTAGTTAACAAATGATTGACCAATTTCTAATTTACCTTTTATATCAAAGATTCTGGAGAAAGTTGTGACCCAGCAGTTGTGTTCATATCTACACAAAAATAGCATCTTTGAGAAATTTCAGTCTGGTATTCGACCACACCATAGCACTGAAACAGCACTAGTGAGAATAGTAAACACATCTGACATAGGGTCAGTATTCTTACTAGACCTCCTCGATCTTAGTGCAGCATTTGACACAGACCACAATATCTCACCGCACAGACTAGAAAACCTGGTTGGTATAACAAGAACAGCCCTCTCCTGGTTTAAATCATACTTGACCAACTGCTATCAATTTGTAAACGTAAGTGAAGAAACATCAGTTCATATAAAAGTTAGTTATGCAGTTCCGTAAGGCTCTGTCCTAGGCCCACTACTCTTCATATTATACATGCTCCCTCTGGGTCAGTTATCCTGAAACATGGAATCAGCTTCCACTGTTATGCTGATGACACACAACTATATATATCAGCTAAACCTGAAGATAAACTCAAATTAAAAAAGATTGAGGATTGTATAGGAGATACATAAGAGCGGATGTCACTCAATTTTCTTATGTTAAATTCTGAAATGACAGAAGTTTTTTTTTTTTTTTGCTAGGTCACAAAATTGCTAGAGACAAACTTTCAGGTTTAATGCTAGATTTTCCTAATCTTACAGTTAATCTTAAGGACTCTGTCAAAAGCCTGGGCATCACTATTGACTCAGATCTATCTCTAGATACATACATTGGAAACATCACTAAAATAGCTTTACAAAGCTTAACCTAAAATAACGTACAAAGCCCTAAACAGCTTCGCTCCCGAGCATCTCTCCAAGCTTATCTCCAGTTATGAACCTTCACGCTCACTTAGATCACAAGGTGCTGGGTGTCTAACAGATCCCAGAATGCTGAAAACAACAACAGGGGGAAGAGCTTTTTCATTCAAAGCCCCCCCATCTCTGGAACAGTCTTCCAGCTGCTGTCCTGGACTCGGACACAGTCTCAGTATTTAAGTCCAGACTGCAGGCAGGTTGGAATGGGTGGTGTTAAAAAAGATTGAGGATTGTATAGGAGATATAAGCGAGTGGATGTTAAATTCTGAAAAGGCAGAAGAAAGTTTGCTAGAGACAAACTTTCAGGTTTAATGCTAGATTTTCCTAATTTTACAATAAGTCTTAAACACATTGTCAAAAGCCTGGGCGTTACAATTGACTCGGATCTATATCTAGATACACACATTGGAAATATGACTAAAATAGCTTTTCTTCACCTTAGAAACATTGCTCAACTTAGAAGTGCACTCACACCACATGATGCAGAAATATTGATACACACATTTATCACCTCAAGACTAGATTACCGTAATGCCCTGCTGTCAGGATGTTCCAGTAAAAGCCTTTATAAACTCCACAGTTAGTCCAGAAGGCAGCAGCTAGATTCCTCACTCAATCTAAAAAATTTGATCATAATAGTCTGATATTATTTAGACTTCACTGGCTTCGTGCAAAATTTCGCATTGACTATAAAGCTTTACTACCAACTTACAAAGCCCTGAACGGCCTCGCGCCTGAGTATCTCTCTGAACTTTTCTCTAGTTATGAACCTTCACGCTTACATAGAATGCAAGGTACTTATGCTTACTGGAAATTATCACAGGGTTTTTCTCTTTCTTTCTTTCCTTTTATTTCCGTGTTGACCAAAGGAGGATTGGTTCCCCTTTTGGATCTTGGTTTTTCCCAAGGTCTTTTCCTCATGTTTGGGGAAGGTTTTCCTTGCCTCCGTTACCCTCGGCCCAATTAGGGCTTGGACTCAGATTCTCTAAAGCTGCTTCACACTTCACACTCTCAGTATTTAAGTCCAGACTAAAGAATACAAGCACAGATGCTTGATAGAATCTTAGTGGATAAGTACAAATATGATTTATCACCTGCTACAAATTTTTCACTTATAATTTACAAAATACTAACTTGCCAAGCTGCCGATTTAGGTCAGAAGGAGTGGCATTGTGCCTTTGTGGATTTAGAGAAAGGTATGTCAGGATGACTAGAGAGGAGTGGTGGGATAGTGGTGATCTGTATTGATCTATATTTACATATAATTGTTAAGCTGTTACAGACATATAATTTGACACTTTGTGTGATAAACCTGATGATCATGCCATTTGGTCAACAACGACTTTAAGCCTCATAAGACTCATCTCTGAAGATATTCTTATAATTTTAATCTCCACATTGTGTGTTCCATTTCTACCACTTTCGCTACTCATACACACTCAGTAATGCACACACACACACACACACACACACACACACACACACACACACACACACACACACACACACACACACACACACACACTCATTCATTAAATACAGATGGGATATACAAACAGGCCTATATTGATGTACAGACAGGCATAGTTTTAAAACATAGTAGTAATACTACAGAATAATTATGAAAATATGATCTGTAGTGAGAGTAGGGAGGACAGCTACAGGTGACAAGGATGGACAAAATTAGGACTGACTTTATTAGAGGAACAGCTCAGGATGCATGATTTGGGGACAAATACAGAGATGTGAGATTGCATTGTTCAAGACAAGTGTAGAGGACAGATGTGGAGTATATTAGGAGAGGGATATTGAGGATGGATCTACCAGACAGGAGGGGAAGAGAAAGTGCAAACAGGAGTTTTATGGATGTGGTGAGAGATGAAATGCAAGCTGTTGGTGAGACATAGAAAAAATTATGAATGATGATCGGCTGTAGTGACCACTAATAGGAGCAGCTGAAGAAGAAGAAGAAGAAGAAGAAGAAGAAGAAGATGAAGAAAGGTCTCAAGAGATACAGGTGGGTCCTGGGTTGTAAGCTTTCTTCCTCTTGTCTTCAAGTACCTGGTGATAAATTACCATGGATGCCCCCATGTTCCATCCACACCTAACTGGCAGTTGAAAAACATGGAAAATAGTGCTTCATTACTTGGGGCCATAGCTGGCTACAAAGCTAATGTTTGCCTCCTGCAATACCCTGGTTGCTAAGAGATTAATAGCTCTGTTAATTTTTTAAAAATGATCTAGCTCTGCTGGGTCCATTCGAAATGGTTAAGTCTTGCTTTAATGTGGAAGTGACCTAGAGGTAGATTTTAATCCCAGTTGTGGCACATTAAACCTGAAACGCTAAACACTGTATCACAACCTCAAACTGGTGGTGGACCCAAATGCTGGGCGTCCTTTGCATCAAAGCTGTAATAGATTAATCATTACAACATTTGTTACATAATTAACATTTTTAATTATTAGTATCCATAAAAAGTGATTTTTGCCTTTTTAGGAGCCCCCTTAATTTACTGTTTTTCTCTAGGGAGCACATGAGTGTAAGGAGAAAAAGGCCTCTAGTGTAAATATGTAGATTTAAATGAAGACTGGTTCAATATCTAAGTAGGTTGACAGGAATAATCAATGTTCTGTGCAACCTCACAATTAAGGCTTTGGAGGATCCTGGTGAAGACCATTACACCTAAAGAACTTCAGCATGCATGTACCACCCTAAAGAACAATTCTTGGCTATTTTGGTGTATACAAACATTTTTTTGTATGTGTGCATGTATGTGTGTGTTGTCAACCTGCATCTTTGCATTTCCTCAGACCGTGCCGTCCATCCACACACACATATACACACACACACACTGATGGAGCCAAGGTGGCGGCCGGATGTGCATCATTAGCATGAGCTGAGAGAGTGTGGTGCAGTGACACATGTCACAGTCAAAATGTTGCAACACACATACATGTTGAAGCTACAACCTGACATGGTACGCATAATTTAAAGACAATCTGCATGCAGGCCTTTTGATCTGCTTTCGGCCTGGACACAGCACTGTCAGGAGGAGCGGCAGGGTTTGTTACTTTTGGGGGTTTGTGTGTGTGTGTGTGTGTGTGTGTGTGTGTGTGTGTGTGTGTGTGTGTTTGTTTACATTTGTGTGCATTTGTTTGCAGTGTATCCATACCAATCTGACAGACAGTCACATTGGGGTAGTGAGCAGAGCTTCGGTTTTACATTTGTCACATCCACTGAGGGAGATCAGCCAAAATCAGGAAAAATGTATATGTGTGTGTGTGTGTGTGAAGGTGTGGGTGGGTTGTTATGTGGATGGGAGTATATGATCTGATATCTGATCACACTTGCTCTCCTTAACTGATTTGGATTCCTGTAGGCATAATAATGCTTTGTGTCTCATTGAACATCAGTTTGTGTTTGTGTGTATTCCATCATTTGTGTTTGTCAGACATTGCCCTCTATACCAGGCCATTTGCATGAATTATGCTAATGAGCTGCCTTATTAGACCCCTCACACTCCTGTCTGGTCATCTCACTATAAAAAAGACAATGACAATAGAGGGACAAGGAGAAACAGAGCAAGAGTGAAAATTTATAAGTACAGAAAGTAACCAATGTTTAAAAGGTACATATATAATAATTACTCATTACTAGTGCATATTTTGAAAGAAACAAACAACATGTTAAAACTACCATTTTGGTTTAATGTAGCATTTACACATAATCAATTATTTATTCATATCATTACCTTATTCCAGTACTTCATAAAACCATGTTGTATCGACTTCTTGCACAATGTAAACAGAATACATGCTTAATGCCAAAATGACTGAAATATGGACATGAATAAAAATATAATCTTTGTTGTGATGCTTAATGTAAGCATCTTTATCTGGTCACTTTGTATCTTTAGACCAGGGGTCTGTTCTAAAAATAGCTGAACTCACCAGTGAGCAGCATCTAAAATTTTATTTTATCCTGTTGCTATTCTTCTTTAATCACATTTGCATTTAATTAAATTTGAAAATGACAATATAAAAAAACATTTAAAACATGTTTATTATACATGAAGTTTAGATAACTAGGTAACTTTTTAGGTAACTGGTAGCCCATCCTATGGCTCCTGTCAGTCTATCGTGCCTGTGGTTCCGGCCGGGCACGACAGATGGCGCTCTGTTCTGACTGAGCATACCTGGGCTCGTTCAGACACAGGTGTGCTTCATTGGGGCTGCTATCTAATCCCCAGTGAGTCAGAACAGAGCGCAGTTCATTAATGAGGCTACGCCTTACAGTTAATGGTGGCACTTTTGGTTTTATGTTTTGGTTTAAGTTTAATAAAGTTTTGTTTTTGACTACTGGCTCTGTGTTGGCGTCCTCCTCGCACCCCGCCACCGTTACAGAATGAACCGCCAGTACCTGGACGTCGCGAGCCATGAGGGCGAGCAGGAGCGCGTGTTGTGGGCGGCAGCGAACGTTGTCGAGTAGACGCTGCAGCTGATAAAGACCTGGGAGATGGAGGCGACTTCTCTGGACCTCCGCGAGCATCTGGAGGGTGAGGAATGGGTGCGACGGACGCAGATGGCCACGGCCAAGGAGCTCCGTCTGAAGAATGTGACGTCGCTGCTCCCACTCGATCTCACCCCGGATCCAAAGCTTCGCATGGATCGGTTTGCGCTTTGTCTCCGGATGCTGGTCTCCATGGCTGCAAGGGCACAGCACTACCTCGACACGCTGAACCACGTGTATTTTTCCGCACGCGACATGGAAGGCGGGGCTTCGTTGATGGCTGGCGTCACACAACGCGGAAGGACGGCAGTGAATGCGCCCTACGTCAAAGCGGGACGTTGATAGTGGAGCCGCCCTATGCTGTTCAACGCGGAAATACAGCAGAAAACACTCCCTACGCTGTTCAATGCAGAAATACAGCGGAAAACGCTCCCTACGCTGTTCAACGCAAAAATACAGCGGAAAACGCTCCCTACGCTGCTCAACGGTGAAATACAGCGGAAAACGCTCCCTGCGCTGTTCAACGTGGAAATACAGCGAAAAACGCGCCCTGCGCCCTTCAACATGAGAGAATGGCAAAGAAGGCCACCTGCAACATCTCCATTTCTTACGGTAAAGGAAATGGAGATTTCCCCGTCCCAATAAAATCCTCATCTCTCCTCTGGACATGTCCAAACCAGTGCAACCTTGATTCTCTAACTTTGTCTCCAAAAGATCTAACCTGAGCTGTCCCTCTAATATACTCATTTCTAATTCTGTCCATCTTCATCACACCCAACGAAAATCTCAGCATCTTTTACTCTGACACCTCCAGCTCTGCCTCCTGTCTTTTCGGCAGTGCCACTGTCTCCATCCCATACAACAAAGCGAGTCTCACTACTGTCCTGTAAACCTTCCCTTTTACTCTAGCCCGTCTGTCACAAATCATTCTAGCCGCTCGTCTCCACCCATTCCAACCTGCCTGCAGTCTGGACTTAAATACTGAGACGAGTCCAGGACAGCAGCTGGAAGACTGTTCCAGAAATGGGGGGGCTTTGAATGAAAAAGCTCTTTCCCCTGTTGTTGTTTTCAACATTCTGGGATCTGTTAGACAGCCAGCACCTTGTGATCTAAGTGAGCGTGAAGGTTCATAACTGGAGATAAGCTTGGAGAGATGCTAGGGAGCAAAGCTGTTTCGGGCTTTGTAAGTTATTTTAGGTTAAGCTTTGTAAAGCTATTTTAGTGATGTTTCCAATGTGTGTATCTAGAGATAGATCTGAGTCAATTGTGAAGCCCAGGCTTTTGACAGAGTCCTTAAGATTAACTGTCTAGCATTAAACCTGAAAGTTTATCTCTAGCAATTTTGTGACCTAGCAAAAGAACTTCTGTCATTTCAGAATTTAACATAAGAAAATTGAGTGACATCCACTCTTATTTATCTCCTATACAATCCTCAATCTTTTTTAATTTAAGTTTATCTTCAGGTTTAGCTGATATATATAGTTGTGTGTCATCAGCATAACAGTGGAAGCTGATTCCATGTTTCAAGATAACTGACCCAGAGGGAGCATGTATAATATGAAGAGTAGTGGGCCTAGGACAGAGCCTTATGGAACTCCATAACTTTTCCATAACTACCTTTTGTATGAACTGACGTTTCTTCACTTACGTTTACAAATTGATCACAGTTGGTCAAGTATGATTTAAACCAGGAGAGGGCTGTTCTTGTTATACCAACCAGGTTTTCTAGTCTGTGCAGTAAGATATTGTGGTCTGTGTCAAATGCTGCACTAAGACTGAGGAGGTCTAGTAAGGATACCGACTCTATGTCAGATGCGTTAACTATTTTCACTAGTGCTGTTTCAGTGCTATGGTGTAGTCGAATACCAGACTGAAATTTCTCAAAGATGCTATTTTTGTGTAGATATGAGCACAACTGCTGGGCCACAACTTTCTCCAGAATCTTTGATATAAAAGATTAGAACTTTGATATAAATTAGAACTTGGTCAGACAGAGGACAGAGCCTTGTGGAACTCCATAACTAACTTTTGTACAAACTGAGGTTTCTTCACTTATGTTTATAAATTGATAGCGGTTGGTCAAGTATGATTTAAACCAGGAGAGGGCTGTTCCTGTACTTCTCCATCAACACCCTCAGAGCAAACATTGCATCTGTGGTGCTCTTTCTTGGCATGAAACCATACTGCTGTTCACTAATCCTCACCTCTTTTCTTAAGTTAGCTTCCATGAGTCCTTCCCATAACTTCATGCTGTGGTTGATCCTCTCTTTATCCCTCTATAGTTACTACAGCTCTGTGCATCACCCTTATTCTTGAGAATCAGTACCAGTACACATTGTCTCCACTCCTCAGGCATCCTCTCACTTTCTATGATTGTTTTAAACAGTCTGATCAGAAACTCCACTGCCATCTCCCCTAAACATCTCCATGGTTCCACTGGTAGATCATCCGAACCAACAGCCTTTCCATTCTTCATCCTCTTAATTACTTCCATCTTGCAGTAGTAGTAGCAGTAGTAGCAGTAGTAGTAGTAGTAATTCTGAACACACAGTGTTCTACCAGTGCTTAAAACTGGCCATACCATACCACATGTGCACTATGTCACTTTATATTTATTTATTTATTACTATGAAATGTCATAGAAAATTGAATTGTGAGCCCAAGTCTGAGACTTTTTCTAAGTCAGAAATCAAATGAAGTTAAAAATCAAGCCAAGTCAGAGAGTTGCAGCACAACCACTTTACTGAAAAGTTTCAGCAGGCGTGGTCCAGTGGGAGCAGCTCCAAAATGCTCATCCCAACTTCGGACCTTAAATACAATCCATACACTTGACTCCTCCTTTGACATTTACATTATTACAGCCCATTGATGGTTTTCCACCAATACTTCCCAATGCTACCATGATCAACACCAATAGACAAAAATCTTAAAGCTGATACCCCAATACTGATGTCATCTTACCTTATCTAAAGCTGGCACCCTATTATGGAATGTTGCTTACCAATAGTTCAAAGCTGCATTGGATCAAGACTGCCTCCCTTTAAGTTTTTAATTGCCTCTCTTCGAGTTTTTAACTAATGAGGTAACTGTTTACAGATGCAGCTACTGGCTATCTTCTGGGGTCAGATTTAGGCCAACAAACTCTTTGAACTCAGTAGTGTAAGGCACTGTGAGACAAGGACAAAAGTAAAGGGACAAAAGCAAAGGGATTTTTACTATAGAAACAATAACATTTGTGTTATTACTCTAAAACAAATACTAATTTCTGCTCTGATCACCTCAGCAATCACACATATCAAGAAACAAATATACAAAGCATTTATACTCCTATTATGCATCTTATTAAACACAATAATTGCTGAATTACAGTACAAGCTAGCTCATGGTGCAATACTGTTTACTATTCCTGTCATTATATCTATAGGGCAGCATTGTCCTAGTGGTAAGGGAGTTGGCCCCAGGATCAGAAGATTGTGGGTTCAAATCCCAGACCAGTAAGTTGCCCTGAGGTACCCTTAAGCAAGGTACTGTTCCCACCACTGCTTCCCAGGCATTGGGTGGTCAGTGGTAGTATACTTGTCTATGGACCAAGAGGTTGCAGGTTCCAATCCCACCTCCAGCACTAATATCATTGGGTTCCTGAAGCAAAACCCTTAATCTTCAGTTGTTCCAGGGGTAGCTGTAGTTAGGAATTGGAAGTCGCATCTTTGTCCCTGTCATCTGCTATGTTAACATCACACACATTTTCTCCACACACTGCAGTCTTTTATCCTAAATGCAATAGCAGGATGCTGCTGGAGGCGGATAGGGGATTGTTGGTAATTACTGTATCCACTAATAGTACCTCAAGTAAAGCAGGTGTATGCATTTTGCGTGATGAGAATATGCATCAGCCTGCCTAATTGAGAGTAAAATGAACCAGGACCTATTCATCAGCAGTGATAAAGGAAAGTGTAATTAACCCAGCCACTAGGGATGCACACACTGTTTTTCTTTGTGCTGGTCCTAAGCCTGGATAAATGGGGAGGGTTGCGTAAGGAAGGGCATCCGGTATAAAACTTTTGCCAAATCAATATGTGGACAACAATACAGAATTCCATACCGGATCGGTTGAGGCCTGGGTTAACAATGACTACCAACAGTGCTATTAGCCTACAGGGTGCTGGTGGTAATTTGACCAACTGTTGGCCAAAGGAGAAGAAGAAGGAGAAGAGGAGGAAAGCATGTCCGGAGGGATGAGGAAGGAAAGAAAGGAAGGAGAGTGGACAAAAAAGCATATGAGTGGTGAAAGCAAATGACAGAGTGCCTACAGAAGAGCTTTGGTTTTGTATGAGGAAGTCAGGTGTGGCAGAAAAGTATATGAGAGCAGGATATGTATGAGGGCAGTGTGACAGTGGTGAGATCTGTAGTGGGAGTGATGGATGCATTTAAGGTAGAGGTTGGATTACATCAAGGATCAGCACTGAGCCCATTTTTGTTTTCAATAGTAATGGACAGGTTGATGGAGGAGGTTAGACAGGAGACCCAGTGTGGACAATGATGTTTGCTGATGATATTGAGGAGGCAGAGCAGAGCATTGGTAATTTTGGATTCCAGTTTGGGTGATTGTTTTTAGAAAGCACTTTGAGTTCAGTGTTTGTGTGAGTACATGCTTATCTTTATGTTTAATAAAGTTAATTTAGTTGCATTTATGTCCAGTCCAACCCACCTAATTGTCAGAATATATACATACATATATTAATGGCTTCCAGTCCAACCTAAAAATGAATGAAAAAGCAACACAAGGTTTTAAACAAAACCTATATATATATATATATATAGGTTGAACTGAAAGCCATTTTGTGTAAAATGTGTAAAAGACTGCAAAATGTCATCTAAATTTACTGTACAATTTGTCCACGTTTTAATTAATTAAAAATGCAAATCCATTTAATTAGTGATATATTACTTGTGGGGCAGTGGTGGCCTAGTGATTTGGGAGTTGGCCCTGGATTGGAGGATTGTGGTTTCGAACCCCTTACCGGTGGGTTGCCCTGAGGTACCCTTGAGCAAGGTACCATCCCCATCAGCTTGCTCCTCCCTGTGATAGGCTGGTGACCTGTCTAGGGTGTGTCCCCGTCCTTTGCCCTATGTGAGCTGGGATGGACTCCAGCACCCCCCTGCGACCCTAATTAGGTCAAGCAGCCCAGAAAATGACTGACTATATTACTTGTCTAACTTCTACAAGGTTTAACTGGGTTATATAACAACCATAAAGCCTAAGAGTTTAGGCTTCAGGAACACTGGGCATTTTAAAATTGTTTTACATTTTTTTTGTTGTGTATAACATCAACTCAAATTAGTCTTCCATTTTCAGATGCATGTAATGATTCAATATTGATGGTGCAATTATTCATAATTAAACTCCACAGGCTCTGGAAGATAATCTGGGTGAGTTAGACATTTAGATCAGCCTGAACAGTTACACATTTCTGTGTTTCATTGGAGTTTTAGTAATGTGTTTATTTCTGTTTATTTGATGAGACTTTAGATGAGATGAGATTTGAGGATAAAGAAACACTGAGGAGCTGTGGTCTGCTTTGTTGATATAAAAATGGTTTGTTTTTCTTTCCATTTTTTCCACCCAGCTCTTACCTATTTATAGACTTTGAGTTTGTAACCATCTCTATAGCTTGCTCTCCACCTTGATGAAATGGAGTGGCAAAAGCACATTAAGGAAAGAGATAGGGGTAATTAGAGTGGGAGCAGAGACAGATAAAGGCTCAGATCCCCCCCAAACCAGCTCAAAGTGCAATAGAGTGATGACGGAGAGAATGTTCTTTGTTCTGCTTTTTTACCCCATTGCAACATTGTACATCAGCTATACAAACTCTCACGTATTGCAGTAATTTTCAGTTCAACATTTCTCACTTGCAGCTCATTTAAAAAGGGAAACATTTTGAGGAAACTGCATGTAACAATCTTAATTTGTACAATTTAAATAGAGAACACATCTTTGCACATTTTACTAAAGAATAAATGTTCATTTCCTTTTTTTGTTTCATTTTGTTTTATTCCACTTTTATGGGATTTTTTTTTCAATATTTAGTACATAAAAAGAAATCATGCTTTAAAATATGGATAAATGTAAAATACTATATTTATATTAAATTTGTTCTCTGTAAAGGAGATGAGATGAGTTCCTGAGATGTTTAATCTGCCATTTACAAGGGGTTCAAATGAATGGTATCACTCATGAATGCTTACTATGCTTGCTCAGGCTCTTCTAGAGACACTTTGGCTTGTGCTGGAAAATGTAAATAAATGTAGCTCATTCTGATGCAAGGAAAATCAGCTATTTTTTTCAGTTCAGTTTTTTGTCCACTTCCTTTCTAAATTAAAGATCAAGAATATCTCAGCTGAAATGGCCAGTGCTGTTTCCAATTTTCATTTATGTCAATAGAAAGTTCTTGTGAAACCCTGTCGTTAAGATCATGAGCTGTCAACTCCAGCATCTATTGTACAGCAACTAAAATGTGAATTGTTAATTTATGTTGGAGGAACTAGCATCATGCCACAACACACGCAAGAGTCTTTATTTCTAATTACCTTTAATAAAGTGGACAGGGGTGATTTAATGTGTCAGTGATTGTTTGATCTGTGTGTGGTTGTCAGCAGGACAGTAACTGAGGTCCACTCCCATATATGTTCACCGTAGCCTGCTGACTTTAGCTAAAGTGTCAGGCTGGAGTTATTTTATCCTCCACACTACTGTTATCACCTGATGCAATGCCTGCCTATACACTCCGTTATGCACAGTCATGAGCAGCCAGTTGCTGACCATCGCAACGTGGCCACAGTATTTTGTGTCTGACTGCTTGCTCTGCTTGTCATGTTAAAAATCCTCTCCATTGCATCTCATCACATTAGGTCAAGCTGCATTTGACCTCATTCTGCTACAGCTGATTCTTTCAGAGAAAAAAGAATCAAACTCTGAGACATGCACAACAGTGGGTTAACCTCCCTGGTGTCTGTCTGGTGGCTGTGGCTACACACCCTTCCACTTCCTGCACCCGAGGGCTGGTGTTGAGCCCTGTCAGCTCCATCATTTTCAGCCAAGCCCTAAAATAAGTAAAGTCCAGATCTGCAGCTTATAGAGAAACTGCATATAGCACATGTTGCTAAAACAATCATTTGGTAAAACATGTATGTAGGGGATGGATTCCAAACAGGGGAGGTAGTTATGCCTCTGAAAAGTGAAAGTGAAAACCCTTGTCATTGCAAGGTCACAGCACAGCAGACAGTGTACCACAATGAAATTGGACCTCTGCATTTAACCCATGCACACTCAAACACTGTACAGCTATTGAAAGCACCCGGGGAGCAGTGACGGGGATGACACCTTGCTCAAGGGTACCTCAGGGCAACCTATCGGGAAGGGATTTGAACCCCTGCTCCTCTGATCATTCGGCTAATGCCCTAACCACTAGGCCACCACTGCCCATATAAATATAGACAATGATTTCTTAAAATGAAAAATGGTTTTGATTTAGAATGTAAGTTGCTACTCATCAGACCTGAACAGTATTTCCATTATGATAAAAAATCAAATCAGGAGATTTTTTTGTGGTTTTAGTTAACTTTGTAAAAGTACTTGCTATTTAAAAAAGTGCTTACAGGAATTATTTGGCAACCCTTTGTTTAAGGCAACAAACCAACCAACTAGCTCTTGGGAAACAACAGGGAGAAGTGCAGTATTGTCAGAAAATATACAAATGCTTTCCATGGCACTTTTTTGTATACTGTTATACTGTTGTTATACAGTTGGAGCACCAAACATGTCTGGGATAAACCATATGTATCATAGTCGATGGTAAAGCAAGTGTGGAATAATTTGAAATATAGTTCATAGTGTTTTATGCCATGTCTTGTCTGAATGCACTACTATTTATTTTCCGTGCACTTATTATTGTTCTTTTTTTATTATTCTTTTCTCTGGGCTAGAACCTACCTAAATCAACCCACTTAGAAACGCAGCTAGCAAGATTTTAAGCAAAAATAAAAAAAATGCTCTAAGAATAAATGAACTGCACAGAACATATTAGATAAAACTAATAATTTTGAGGATTTTAAAAAGCAGAATGATTCATGAGGAATTAATTCTCAGATTTCATTTATGTGAGTTACTTTAAAAATACAGATGTGCTTTAAGGTGCTATTTAGTAGGCTATGAATTCTAAAATAATATGTAATACTTAAGACATATGAGGTTCTCGAAGGCTTATCCTATTTTATAAAGGAAAACTTCACACACACACATGCACACACAAACACACACAAACACACACATACACACACATACACACACACACAATCTTGTCGCTGTCAGACAATGTTATCCTATTTCATAAGGGACGAATTCACACACATACACATACACACACACACACACACACACACACACACACACACACACACAATCTTCTTGCTGTCAGTTATTATACTTCATAAGGGAAGAGTACACAAACACACAGACTTACACATACACACATGCACTTTCCTCTGTCAATATTCTGTTTCTCTTTTCTGTCCTATCCAATCTAACTTCTGTTTTTGCATTTTGTTTTAAACCCAGAACCAACGGCTCCTCAGCCAGACTGCATATGGCCAACTGGACAACACGTCAGCTCCAGTATCAAAATGACCATGGCCTGAATGGGAAAGAATTTTATATATATGCCCTCCATGTCTGCTGTATAAGGCTGCTAATACATGGAACACACATGCCCGCACACAAACACCGATCTGAACAATCATTCATAATTGCATTACATAGCCAACATATATGTATATGTAATTGTTTTTGATTTATTTTGCATGTTAAGTTTCTACATTTAATTATTTACTTATTTTTTATTAATCTAATTTATGGAATGATTATGTCTGAAAAAATCTGGACACCTGTCCATCACATTATACTGGTTGGAAATCCTATTCCAAAGCCATTAATATGGAGTCTTCACGCATGTTTATAGTTACAAGAGTCTCCACTTTTCTATAAAAGCTTTCCACAAAAAACTGGGTCAGTGAAATTTGCATTTGTAAGCTTGGACACAGACACTGAATATGAAACACTGCCTCACAAAAATATTTTAGGTAATTTCAGTTGTGTTCAATTGGAGCCTAGCACCAACTCTGAAAAGAGACAATTATTCCATGTCCATCAGACTTTAATATTGGTTGTTTTGTCCAGCAGATTACTAGAAGCTTGATTCATCCTTCCAGACATGTTTCACGTTCCAGGGTTTCATTTGCTAATTTACATTTAATGTACATTTTAGCAGGTTTGCCAGAAAGGCATCTTAAACACTATAAAAATAAACATTATTTATAGAAAATATAGATAAAACACCTGTCAAAATATTCTGCAAAAATGCTAATCCAAAATGTTAACTTATGGAGGCTATAGCTAAACAGCATGCTTGTGCAAGAACAGTGGAACACTTTCATACACACATAAGCAAACCCTTGGTTACAAGTGAAAATAAGAAATTGCATTGAAATAAGGAAATAATCAAATGTAAGCCTATATTTTTTGCCTTGCAAGCCTTACTCTTTTTAAACAGGGTACAGAAATTTCCTAATAGCCTATAATAAAGTAGTTAGGTGAGATTTTGGTCAAGCTACCTTTGTGTTTCATGGCATTCAAAATGGCTCTTTTTTCTCTCCCTCTCTTTCCTGCATTTCACACATGATGCCATCTTCTTTGCATATTGAACACTCCAAAACACACACACACACACGCCTCTGTTTGTCATGTCAGTAACAAGGGAGGGAGATATGTTTTTTCTTTGCACTCATCAGTGAGGAGGATTTGACAAGAGAAAGCTAGCACTGGTAGGTGAAGGATGCCAATTACCCCTAACTACACATTCTGCTGAAGTTATTATAGACATTATTTACTCTCAGTATTTAAGTCCAGGCTAAAAACCTACTTGTTTAGTCAGGCTTTTAGATTAATTCAGTAATTAATCTTCCTCTTACTTAAAAGGTGTAGATTAAGGGGTTCATGGATACACAGGATTACAGCAAACTGGGATGTTGATGGTGCTGGCCCACCACTCTCACGGCATCGTTCAGGTTTGTGGACGGTGGTGTGGGGGCACCAGTGTCTCAGGGTGCCTTCCTATTTGTAAACATCCTCGGCTCTGTCCTTTCTAGACAGGCTGCAACAGCAAGTTTGCCAGAGTCACAGTACTGCACTCTATAAATTCAAAACAACTAATTGCTTTCTCTCTGTTTGAGATGGCAGTTGTCCACAACCTGTACGGTGGGCAGATTAGACATTTCTGGAAAGCAAAGGCCCCCCAGCCAAGTCAATAATTTACCGTGAGGGTTTCCTAAACTTCATAGCAGCTAGCCCACCAAGTTGACAAACCAACCATCATCAGATTTCTCTCCCCACCTGAACTTCAGATCAGCTACATCATACTGGATCATCTGCAGGAGCTGCTACAACAACCTTATTTTAACAATCTACTGTTAATAGTTTAAAGTTTAGTAGTTTAGTAGTAGTAGTAGTAGTAGTTTAAAGTTGTGGACTATAAAAATTGTAACAGCAAAACCTGAAATAGTACCATGAATGTAACTATAAGGACTATGATTTTTTTCTCAACATTGTTTCAAGTGTGGTAGGATACCCTAAAGCAGTAAGGGGTGGCTGATTTCTCCACTGACTTTGAGGTGAGCTGCTTCTACACCACAACCCCCCCCTTTGTAGTCAGACTTCACCCTTTACTGTGTGGCTCCTACCTCACTTTCTAAGGTTGATTCTTTACAGTGTGACAAATGTATCCATGTGGGTCACTTAGCAATTTTTACAGCAGTTTGGGTGGTCAACAGTACTTGGTATGGACCTTCCCACTGGGGGCTTGTCACGGTCTGTCGTACCCGTGGTTCCGATCGGGCACGACAGATGGCGCTCTGTCCTGACTGAGCACACCTGGGCTTGTTTAGACACAGGTGTGCTTCATAGGGGCTGCTATTTAAGCCCCGGTGGGTCAGGACAGAGCGCGGTTCATTATCGAGGCTACGCCTCACAGTTAGTGGTGGCACTTTTGGTTTGTGTGGTTACTTTGGCTAATAAAATTACGTTTCGGAACCACTGGCTCTGCGTTGGCGTCCTTCACACTGCCCGCCACCGTTACAGAATGAACCGCCAGTACCTGGACGTCGCGAGCCAAGAGCGCGAGCAGGAGCACGCGTTATGGACAGCAGCAAACGTGGTCGAGCAGACGCTGCGGCTAATAAAGGCCTGGGAGACGGAGGAAGCGGTTCTGGACCTCCGCGAGCGTCTGGAGGGTGAGGAATGGGTGCGACGGACACCGACGGCCACGGCCAAGGAGCTCGAGCGCCGTCTGAGGAATGTGACGTCGCTGCTCCCACTCGGTCCCACCCCGGATCCCGAGCTGCGCATGGATCGGTTCGCGCTGTTCCTCCGGATGCTGGTCTCCATGGCTACAAGGGCACAGCGCTACCTCCACACGCTGAACCTCGTGGTGTTTTCTACAGGCGACATGGAAGGCGGGGCTTCTTTGACGGCTGCCGCCACGCAATGCGGAGGCACAGCGCCAGCCGCGCCGCCCTCCGCGCAATGCGGAAGCACAGCGCCAGCCACGCCGCCCTCCGTGCAATGCGGAAGCACAGCGCCAGCCGCGCCGCCCTCCGCGCAATGCGGAAGCACAGCGCCAGCCCCGCCGCCCTCCGCGCAATGCGGAAGCACAGCGCCAGCCGCGCCGCCCTCCGCGCAATGCGGAAGCACTGCGCCAGCCGCGCCGCCCTCCGCGCAATGCGGAAGCACAGCGCCAGCCGCGTCGCCCTCCGCGCAACGCGGAAGCACTGCGCCCACCCCTCCTCACGACAGAACGGCAAAGAAGGCCGCCTGCAACCAGAAAAGCGTGGCAAAGGCAAAGAAAGTCGTCCCTGACACTGAGAGCAGGAGGATGGGGGAGACCACTTCCTGCATCGTGCAACCAGGGAGGTCGACCAAGAAAGCCCGTCGCAACAAGAAAAGCGGCATCAAGAAGTCGACCCCCGAATCCACTACTAACCCATCTGCTGGGCTGAAAGCAGAGAAGCAGCAGCTCCAGGTTAGTGGGTATTTTGAAATGAAAGTTTGGGTACAGATGTGGATTGAACATGAGGCTGCAGTAACCATTCAGGCACAGGTGAGAAAGCACTTAGGCAGAAAACACTACCTGAAGCTACTGTGGGCAGCCAGGACTGTGCAGCAACATTACCGAGCTAAGAAGATGATGAAGCAAGAGATGAGGTCTTTGAAGGAGAAAAGGGGGGCTGCTGTTGTTCTGCAAGCCGCATTCCGAGGGATAAAGGCCAGACAGACTCTGAGACAGAAACACCAGGCCGCCACAGTGATACAATGCGTTTACAGGGCTCACTGTGCTCGGACGCGATATCTATGTATGAAATATGCTGCTGTTGCCATCCAGCTTAGGTATCGCTCCACACTTGATGCCAGAAAGCAGAGGGAGGAATTCTTGGAATTGCGCTCTGCTGCAATGTTCCTGCAAGCCTGCGTCAGAGGTCAGAGGGTCAGAAGGGAGATTGTCCGGCAACATCAGGCAGCTTCCCTAATACAGGCGGCGTTCAGAGGACACAGGGAGGTAGCAAAGTACCAGGCCATAAGGGTGTCAGCTGTCATCATTCAAAGACATTATAGGTCTTACATTACAGGCAAACTGGAACATGAAAGATTCCAGGTGTTGAGAAGGTCAGTGATATGCATCCAGGCAGCTTTTAGGGGTTTTTCTGTTCGAAAGAATGTTGCTGCAATGCACAAAGCTGCCACCATGATCCAGGCTATAGTAAGAATGCACCAGCAAAGATTGGTTTTCAAGAAGCAGTGCTGGGCAGCAAGTGTTCTTCAGAGGAGGTTCAGAAGGTGGAAGCTTGGGCATCAACAAAAGCAGAGGTATCAGCTGTTCAGACATGCTGCAATTTGCTTGCAAAAGTCATTCAGAGGAAAGCAGGCAAGGGATCTGGCCAAACGGATCAGAGCTGCAAAGACAATCCAATCTCACCTCAGAGATGAACAAATCAGCTACATGAATGTTCAGCTCACTGAACAGAAGGAGTTGCTGACAGAGCTCTACCAGCAGCTGATGGCGAAAGAAGCCTCGATGCTACAGGTGAATGCCTCGGTCACGAATGAAGGGTTGAAACGCAAGGAAAGGATCACCTATCTGCTTCCTCAGCTGGAGAGGACCAAAGGACTCTTGTCCAGTTGCCAAGGGGAGATTGAAGCCATGGAAACAGAAAGAAAAGCTCTGGCTCAAGACAAAGGTGAGCTTCAAGGAAAGAGCACGAAAATCAGAGAAGGGAGAGATGTCTCTAGAATAAAGCTGCACGCTGTGACGGCTGTCCAAAGAGAGAGGCTGGAGAGAACGGATGAACAGAGGAACCTAACTGTCTGCCAGACAACGAGGAAAGTTGAGACTCCAACCATTCAGGAGAAGCTGGAAGCTAAAATAGCCACTATGGAAGAACAACTGAACCAGACCAGGGCAGAGTTGAGACAGGTGCAAGACCAAAACGTCGCTCTGCGGGCAGAACTGGGAAAAGCCAGGAGAGAGACTGGTAAACCCATTGAGCTGCAAGACCTGCCAAGAGGTGATCCAGAGAAGGAGGGCTCCAGAGGCTTTGTGGGAGCTACCGCTGACGACAATCCAGCCGCCCCACCTGATGTGCCTGTGGAGGACCCATGGACACCAGAGGCTTCGGGATTAATCGAAACCCCGCCTATTCAGAAAAGAGGAGTAATCCAGGTTGCCAAGAGTTTTTTGTTTTGTTGCCTAAATGCATCATTATCATCTTGTAGTCCACTGTTTTCTACAAAGACGTGTTGAAACATTCCTCTGAATTCTAAAACTCTCACCACCTTTTTGCTTTGTTTGTATTAATGATTGCATAATTAGCTCTCTTTCTATATACTTCTTGGATTCTATTTAGGAGTCGCTCCACTCGCTGTAGCAGCTGTGGGCTATTACGTGCTAGGGGCCCGGGAGGATTCCCACCGTCCATTGGGTCCCAGTCCCCTCTAACTCTGAACCATTCCGTTTTCTGCCATGAATACTTGTTGAATTTCAGGGCCATTCAGATGGTACGAATTGATCAGGTTCGTCACATCTGAGCAACACTGATTAGGATCCTTATTTGGAGATGTTGCAGATTCGGCAGCCTTTTTGACGTCTTCATGGATCCAGGTTCTATATACTAACATGGTTCTATCTCCCGTCTCTGCATGATTAGGATCCCAGGCTGGATTAGCTACTTCCACCATGGGGAATTCATCTGCAGTATTTGGGTTTAATGCCCTCACTAAACCTGCCTGGGCTAAGAAGTCCTCCCATTGTTTTACTCCACTCCCCCACCTTGCCCTTATGGCCCCTAGTACTTGTAGCTGGGCCGTCAGGCATTTTAAAAGCATCTAAATTTGGATACAAGTTTGTTTGCACATAAGGGAGTAGTTTCAGGGAGGATCCCATTTGTCTCTCCAGGGCAGGAGGTGCAGCTGCAGCACTTACTTTGGCATGATGTCTTTAACCTTGAGTCTCACTGCACATGCCTCTGTTGCTTTAATTTTTACCATCCTATTTATTTTTACCATCCTATTTATTATATAATTACATAATGTGAATTTTATTAATATAATTTCATTATTCTTTATACCATTTCTACCTTCCTGGTACTCCTCCTTTAATTTCTTTAAATCTTTCAAAACCTTAGTACTGAAAGAACCATCTTCTGGAAACCCATGTTTCACAAACCATCTACCTAATATCGTCGGGTCAGTCACTTCTCCATACTTCCCATAACAGTCAGTCTTTGCGAATTCCCCTTAATCTCTTTTCCTAGATCCCGTGACTGTGAGGTCTCCATATTTCAACGCATTTCTGTTCCTGTCCCAGACAGGAGTAGCGCGCTACCTTATTGCAGTTGATCGTCACCGACAGGGAAGGTAAACTTTTATTACTCTCAACCTTTCCTTGAAAGAGTTGGACCCAATCTATCTCAGTTCTTGAACTGTCCTCTAGGTACTGGTCCCCACCCGGGGTTACCCCCAAGGTCCACCTAAGTCCCTTGCCTAGGTGTGCCTAAGTCCCTGACTTAGGTCTTTGCGTTCCCTCCTTATGACAGACCTCACAGGCAGGAGCATCTAGGTTAAACAAATGTCGTCTTTTTCTTCCTTTTTTCTCTTTCTATTTTTTTCATTTTTCTCTTTACACCTGTTGCTCTGTAGCCACAATATTTGCAAACTCCTCTAGAATGTCCTAATAACATTCACAAGGCTGCCTCAAACATTCACTTCATTTGACAACAAGGCACTTATGAGTCCACTGTGGTGGGTCACTAATGGCCCAAAGAGGACTTTTCTAAACACTCTCTGGAGAACAAGCTTCTAGGCTAGACCTATTGTCCAGTCCGGTCCTCTAATGGGGGTTTAATCCCGAGAAATGAAAAACGTTTTCGATTCTGTTAACCACCACCTAAATCCTCGATGGAGAGGATCACCAGTCCAGTCCTCTGGGACAACTTCATGTAGCACCGTTAGGTTTTGGGTTGTCCTGTTTCAGAACTAGGACAACTAGGACAACTAGTTTCCCATTCACACAGACAGACACACAAACCTCAGTCTATAGTAACTACCTTAGTTACTTCTCAGGAGCATCTCAATTGATTAGTTCTAGGGCAATCCTTCTGATCTACCCTTTAGACTGTTAGAGTCCCAGACTCTCTAGACATCTTTCTAAGGTTCCCTGAACCTTCCAGCGCTATTCCAAAAAATCCTTGTCTTACCTGTTTTCTCACGCTCTCACTGTCTCAACCAAAATGTACAGATCGCATCAATCCGGTCCAGCGGAACAACTCGAGACTTACTGGCCGACATAGAATTCACTATGGCGGGCTTTCATCCATGGTCCCAGACTCGTGGGCTGTGCACAGACTTCAGCGTCCGCCAAGTGCTCTGCAGGGACAGGGATATGTAGCAATCCGGCTCGAAGGACCATGTTATCTCAGAAAATTCCTGTACGCAGAGACAGTAGAACGAAGGAAAACACCAGACACAGATTTTACCAGATTTTACAACGGCAATTAGCCCACATTTCTGGTTACAAAATGGTAAACAGAAAAGAGGAATTCTGTGTCTGGCAAGGTTCAGGCACAAAGGTTAACTGTCATAACAAGCTTTTTGCAGAAGTCGTAAAGAAGGATTCCGAAAAGGTTAACAGTTCATCAATGATGAATATTTATGATTTTCCTAACATTATGTTTTGAGTTTATTAAAGTTTTGTTTTGGACTGCTGGCTCTGCGTTGGCGTACTTCACACTCCCCGCCACCGTTACAGCCCTTCTATAGTCTTTGATTGTACCATCATGCAGCTGAAGTGCCACCCATCCACCCAGCTGCAGAGGTTCCACAGTCAGAATTGTATTTTATTACAGTTATGCTTTGAGTGAAGGCGAGGCATAAGTTGTTGTTTGGCAGGGCCTTTGGGATGGACAATTGTTTAGTGTAAAGATCACACAGCTGCAGGGGTTCCACAGTCGGAACTTTTATTTTATTGCTAGAAACAAGCACGCTTTGCCAAAATTGAAAGGCAAGCTGCAACGGCAGGAAACAGTAGATTGTTAAAATAAGGTTAAATGGCAGAATGGGCATTATTCCACACACTTGTTTGCTGCAGTTTATTGCTTACATTTATGAAGAGTTTACATGGAAGACCATCCTTGGTATGTTCACACACACTTATATTGTACAGGTATATTCAGAGCATCTCATGATCAAGTCTTGTCAACTGACCTGACACTACTCCTTTTTAGGGTCGGCGTTCACTTACACATGCCCTCCCAAGGCAAAACACACCTTCTGGTAAGTATTGTCTATGCTAGAATTGGCCCCTAAAAACTAGGCATGCACTTGTCACAGGGGCACATGAGGCATAGTTTAAATAATCCAGGCTGGCAAAAAAAACCTACTGCTGCACTTTGCCACCTTAAAATGGGAGGAGGATTGGGGTCTCCTATTAATTTTCACATCCCTAGCAAATAACCCCTCGCAACTAAGGCCCATTCTCCAGGTTTTGAGCAGAAAAAAACCCCAGGACAACCAGATCAGTTCAGGGGTTGTGGTGGCCTAGTGGTTAGGGAGATGGCCCTAGGATCAGAAGATCATGGCTTTGATTCCCAGACCAGTAGGTTATGCTGAGGTACACTTAAGCAAGGTATACATCACTGCTCCCTGGGTGCTTTTAATAGCTGCCCTTTGCTGCACATGTTTGTGTATATGGGTAAAATGCAAAAATAAAAAATTGTTGTGGTTCACTGTGTTGTACTGTGTACAATGACATGAATAGTCATTTTCAAAACAATTTTACTGACTAAAAGAGACAAATTCATACAGCTGACCAGGAAGACAATAAATAAAATACAAAAAGGTAGTCAATGTAGTGTTAAAATGTCAAGTCATTGTATGGTCGTATGGAGATGATGCAGTGTTGCTAAGAGAAGTTCCAATGTGCTTCATCATCCATCAACCACTACTCTTCCGTCTGTCATCAGCATCCAAAATATTAAATCCTTGGCACAACCAATGCTTACCATTTGCACCACCACTTCCAGGGCAAAAAAGTAGGGCTACTCACACCTGTCAGGCCTTGACCCTGCCGAAGGCTTTGACCATGGGGAACTGGCTTGTGACAGCTCAATGGATGCTACCAATCCTTTCCTTGGAGACAACCCTTATTTCCAGGCTCCCTCATATATCCTTACCCACTGCAACAGTCCAACCCTATTCTGGGTAGGACAAATTTACCTACAAAACCTTTGCAGGTGTTTGGTGTTTTGCAGCACCACAGCCAGTTTACCCAGAACACACCCAACTCAAACTGGTACCACTATCTTTAAAAATGTAAACTCCCACCTGACTCCTTCAATGGTCCACCCATTTGCAGGGCTTGGTCACGCACTGAACAATGATTGGTGAGGGAAATGTCACAGGAGATCCTCCAATGAAAAGGACACACATCAAACAAACCCACATTGAAGCTAATTAGTAGAAAGAAAAAACAACACAAAACCCAATGAAAAGAAAGCACATCAAACATAAAGGTAAACCATGAACACCACTATTATTGGGAAACTGGGCTACTGTTGGCCAACAGAGAAGATGATGACACGTGTGGAGGCAGGTAGAAAGAAGGTAGTTGAGGAGAATGGAAGTGAGGGTAGGAGCTTTGAATAATAGCAGCATAACTGGTAAAGGTAGAGAATTAGCTGATATGATGGATAGAAGGAAGGTTGATATTTTGTGTGTGCAAGAGACTAGATGGAAAGGTCGTAAGGCCAGATGTATTGGAGGAGGGTTTAAATTGTCTTACCATGGTGTGGCTGGAAGGAGGAATTGTTGCTGGAAGGAATAAGTGGTATCCTGAAGGAAGAGTATGTGAAGGTGGGGTGCTGGTGGTCTAGTGGTCGGATACTTGCCTATGGACCAAGTGGTCACAGATTCAAATCCCACCTAAGCAAGACCCTTTACCCTGAGTTGCTCCAGGCGGACTGTCCCTGTAATTAGGACATGGAAGTTTCTCTGGAAAGGGCATCTGCTTAATGCCATAAATGTAAATGAAGAGTGTTTTGGAGGTGAAGAGGGTGTCAGAGTAATGAGTTTGAATTCTGGAGTGAGTTAGATTAAGTTATAGAGAGTGTACCCAGGGGAGAGAGCGTGAAGACTGGTGTAGACTTTAGTGGACATGATGAAGGGAACAGAGATGATGAGGAGGTGATGGGTCGGTATGGTCTCAAGGAGAGGAATGCTGAAGGTCAGATGGTTGTAGATTTTATGAAAATTATGGAAATGGTTGTAGCTGATAGTTCTTTTAAGAAGAGGAATGAGCACAGGGTGATGAATAAGAGATGCACACAGGTGTATTATATCCATTGTAGGAGGTTCCGTCTGAAAGGAATTGGAAACTGTGACAGGGGAGAGTGTAAGTGTAAGAGGCAAGTTAGGGCAGAGTCAAGGATTAAGTGCACTAAGGGCACAAGGTGTTGAAGAGCTACCAGATTGCTGGCAAACTACTGCAAAATCTGGAAGAAGGAGGATAAGGAAACTTGATGGTGGAACCCAGAAGTCCAAGAGTGTAGACAGAAGAAGAGACAAGCAAAGAAGTGGGATAGTCAGAGAGATGAAGAAAGTAGATAGGAGTACAAGGAGATGAAGCAGTGGGCGAAGGCTAAAGATAAGGTGTATGGTGAATTATATGAGAGGTTATACAGTAAAGAGGGTGAAAAGGACCTATACCAATTGGCTAGACAGAGAGAAAGAGTTACATTTATGGCATTTTAACAGATGCTCTTATCCAGAGCGACTTCCATGTCCTAATTACAGGGACCGGAGGAATTCCCCTGGAGAAATTCAGGGTTAAGGGTCTTGCTCAGAGACCCAGAAGTGGTAGTGCCAGAGGTGGGACTCATACCTGGGACCTCTTGATCCATAGGTAGGTACCCTACCAATAGACCACCACCACCCTATTGAGAGTTGAGTTGGGAAAGATGGGAAAGATGTGCAGCAGGCCAGGGCAAAGAGACAGGTCCACAGTACAGGTCCTCGTTGACTTACGACCATGATTGTTTACGACTGACTGGTCGTAACACGATTTGGTCGTAAGTCGCATATGTATAGCCTACTGTAATGTATTGTTATAAAAATCTTTAAGTCATACCTTATCATAATTTTCCTCCTTCAGAGTCTGAAATAGACTTCTAGCCTTCGTCTGCACAGTAAAAAGACTTAGCGGTGTCCGTTTTTGGATTTGATCTTCCATCCAAATGTATGTAGCATTTTCTCCATTTCATGAATGGGCCCGCTACGTTGCTTTGTTATAACTGTTGATCGCATGGGTGCAGAACCTTTCACAGCTTCACGAATTCTTGCTTTATCCTTCAAAATCGTCGACACAGTAGAGTGTGATAACTTCATATCACGCGCAATCACGTTCACTTTCTTTCCTCCTTCATACTGTTTAATCACTGTCATTTTTGTGTCGAGATCAATGGCCTTTCTTTCCTTCTTGGCAGGCTGAGGCGTAGATAGAGACAATTTCCTCTTGGCAGACATCTTAGGAGGGGGTTTGAATAAAAGTATCTAAGACACAAATGGCAGATGCTTGCTGTACCGAATCTGGGATAACAGTTAGCGGCTTAGCGCGTGTGGGAATGGTAGTGCAACATTCGCGCTGCCAGACATATGAGCTGCGATCATGGTCGTAAAGTCGATTGGTTGTAAATTGGATAGGTCGTAAGTTGACGAGGACCTGTAATAACCAGGCTTTTATTAGAAATAGTAAACTAGTTAAGTAAAAAAAAAAAAATAGTAAAAAGTTAGAAATTAAGGAAATGTACTCACAGTTAAACAGAGCATGTTGAGCAGATGGAAGGCGTACATTTAGTGTATGAATGGGAGAGAATGAGAGAGAGAGAGAAGATTGGATGATATGAGGATAGTGAACGTGAAGTGCAGCACATAAGCAAGATGGAAGTAAGGGCAGCGATGAAGAGGATGAAGAATGGAAAGGCTGTTGGTCCAGATGACATACAGGTGTGTAGCAGAGATGGCAGATGAGTGTCTGATCAGATTGTTTAACACAATCTTGGAAAGTGAGAGGAAGCCTGAGGAATGGAAATTAAGTATACTGGTACCAATTTTCAAGAATAAGGGTGATGCAGAGTTGTAGTAACTATAGAGGGATAAAGTTGATCAGCCACAGCATGAAGTTATGGGAAAGAGTAGTGGAAGCTATGTTAAGAAAAGAGGTGAAATGAGACAAATGCACCTAGACAAAAAACATCTCTGTGGCTGGAGGGGGGGTCTGTCATCACGCCTTCCGACACCAATGGTCCCAGGATCACTTGCCTGAGAAGGGAGACATGAAACATGGGAGTTATAGTCAAGTAATTAAGTCAAGTAGGTTTTTGTCATTTCAACCATATACACAGTACAAAGTGAAACGAAATAACATTCCACCAGGACCCTGGTGCTATACACTATATTCATGTGTGAGGGCAGTTTCAAGTGGTATGTGACTTGGTTGATTCAGGCTTTTATAGGGGAAGGTGTGGAGGGTTACTACAGTTTTTCTCCTCTGAGTGATCATGGCAGTCCATAGTGCCATCAAAGCAGAACTTCAAGGACATGCACTGGTCACTGGTGCATCAAGACTTCTCTTTCAGAGCTCAGCCAATCTCATCTGAGCTATCAAAGCAGTCTCCTTCAACATCACAGACAACTCTCATAGGAGGGCACCGGCATCAGCTGTCACCGCAAAGCTGGTGGCAATCCTCAGACAAACAAAAGCAGTTCATTACATCAGAGCAATCTTGAACATGAGGGATTACATCACACATCACTTTCTGGTTAATACACTTCTCACACTGGACACACTGACAACATTCCTTGTTGCACTGGCTTTCACAAACATTTTCCTCTGCACCCTGCTTGCAGTCCTTCTCTATCACACAAATGACTGTAGGGGATGTACAGACCTTCATCACTGCAAGGATTAAAACTTACTGAACAGTTCAAGGTTGAAGTTCCTTCAGCGATGCACTCATGGTTGTCTAAGCCATTCTTGTTGGAGCTGTTTGCAAGGCCCTTGTTGCCATCTTCACAGTGACTGCAGTTTTTTCTGTGTGTTATAGTGAAAATCCCTCCAATACATCTGGCCTTACGACCTTTCCATCTAGTCTCTTGCACACACAAAATATCAACCTTCCTTCTATCCATCATATCAGCTAATTCTCTACCTTTACCAGTTATGCTGCTATTATTCAAAGCTCCTACCCTCACTTCCACTCTCCTCAACTACCTTCTTTCTACCTGCCTCCACACGTGTCGTCGTCTTCTCTGTTGGCCAACAGTAGCCCAGTTTCCCAATAGCCCAATAATAGTGGTGTTCATGGTTTACCTTTATGTTTGATGTGCTTTCTTTTCATTGGGTTTTGTGTTGTGTTGTTTTTTCTTTCTACTAATTAGCTTCAATGTGGGTTTGTTTGATGTGTGTCCTTTTCATTGGAGGATCTCCTGTGACATTTCCCTCACCAATCATTGTTCAGTGCGTGACCAAGCCCTGCAAATGGGTGGACCATTGAAGGAGTCAGGTGGGAGTTTACATTTTTAAAGATAGTGGTACCAGTTTGAGTTGGGTGTGTTCTGGGTAAACTGGCTGTGGTGCTGCAAAACACCAAACACCTGCAAAGGTTTTGTAGGTAAATTTGTCCTACCCAGAATAGGGTTGGACTGTTGCAGTGGGTAAGGATATATGAGGGAGCCTGGAAATAAGGGTTGTCTCCAAGGAAAGGATTGGTAGCATCCATTGAGCTGTCACAAGCCAGTTCCCCATGGTCAAAGCCTTCGGCAGGGTCAAGGCCTGACAGGTGTGAGTAGCCCTACTTTTTTGCCCTGGAAGTGGTGGTGCAAATGGTAAGCATTGGTGTTGCCAAGGATTTCTGTGTGTTATAGTGAAAATCCCTTTACTTTTGTCCCTGTCTCACAGTGCCTCACATTACTGAGGTCACAGAGTTTGTTGGCCTAAATCTGACCCCAGGAGATAGCAAGTGGCTGAACCTGCACTTAGTTACATTCTTACTTGCTTGCATCATCTCATGACCCCCCAGGAAACATCCAGCACGAAAGAGTTACAGCTCTACTTAGCCAGATGCACTCTTAAGTGGGAGCCTGGATGGGTGGGATGCCTTGAAATATAGGTGGTAGGTAAGGCAGGAATGTAAACAGTGAGAACGCCTAAGCCTAATGGTGGGAAAGGGGCAAAGGTGGGGGAACTGAGGTTTCAATCATGACAGCATTGAATATTATTGGTGGAAAACTATTAATGAGATGGATTTATGCAAATTCTAGAGGGGTTTGAAATGTATTTAAAGTCCAAAGATGGGATGAGCATTTGGAGTTGCTCCCACGGAACCACGCCTGCTGAAACTCTTCAGTAAATTGGTTGTGCTGCATCTCTCTGACTTCGCTAGATTTTTGACTTTGTTTGGTTTCTGACTTAGAAAAAGTTTCAGACTTAGGTTCACACTTCAATTTTCCACACCAGTGTCATGCATTCTCCTTCCTCAGAATGCTCCTGACCCTGAGCAGTCTCAGAAGCTCTGATGTCCGTGACTGGTGCATAATCAAGAACATTGACATTGCTTGCCATCTCAGATACATAATCCAGGCCAAGAACCAGCAAGGCCTCCAAGGCATGCACATAACTAAGAATGGGAGCCCTGCTTTTGGTTTCACTGAGAGAAGCTCCGCATTGACCCCTCAGGGCCTGCAGTGCAACTTTCCTCAACCAGTTACCCTGTTCTGAGTCTGCTGAAGTGTGAGGAAAAACAAGGTAGGGTGTTTATGACCTCCTTGTGGAAAGAGTTTGGCTAGTGTTCTGTTGGGCTCTGAGCACTCTTCTCAGAGTTCTCACATGGCTGCTCAGCCTCTGGAATCTTTTCCTGCCTCTCCTTTTCCGTCAGATTGTTCCTCAGCTGCCCCACTTTGGAGTTATCCAGCATGCACTGGTGTCTGCTGAGTGAGTTGAGATTTCAAGATCTTCACTTCTGAGCACCAGGTCAATTCTGCTTCCATATCTCTGACATGCTTTTCATGCTTCTCTCTCTGGGCTTTTCCCAGTTCAGCCTGCAGAGTGACACTGTTGTCCTGCACCTGCTTCAGCTCTGCCCTGGTCTGATTCAGCTGTTCTTCCATAGTGGCCACTTTAGTCTCCAGCTTCTCCTGAAAGGTTGGAATCTCTACTCTCTTTGTTGCATTGCATGCAGTTTGGTTCTTCTGTTCATCTGTTTTCTTCAGCCTTTCTCTCCGGAAAACAATCACAGCTTGCAGCTTTTTCCTCAAGACCATTCTCTCTTTTATGAGTTTACTGATCTCTCCTTGAAGCCTCTCACCTTTGTCTTGAGCCAGAGCTTTTCTTTCTGTTTCCATGGTTTCGATCTCCCTCTGACAAAGAGACAAGAGTCCTTTGGCCTCTTCAAGTTGAGAAAGCATCTTTTTCCTCATGTTTCAGCCTTTCATTTGTGGCCGAGGTTCTTGTCTGTATACTCTGTGTATACAGGAGGGAAGAAGTCAGCCTCTGAAGAAGAAACAGTCCGTGCCTAGTTCGGGCCCCAAGCTGTTTACGAGCGGGATATCCGATGTCAGCTGCGTCAAACGTTGCTCGAGCTCCCTGGCTGTGGCTACCGGTGGCGGTTGCACCCACTCCTCACCCTCCAGTTGCTCATGGAGATCCGTAGAAGCAACGCATACCAACACCTTCGTGCCCCTATCAGCCCAGGTGTGCTCAGTCATAACAGAGCGCCCTCTACCGTAACATGAACAAAACATGGGAAGGGGTTCGACAAAATATTGTCAGTTGACAATACTTCTGAGTAGAAAAACATGAAATATTTGATTCAGTATATACTACAGTTTAAATGTCAATGGTCACTTTATTTTTGACAATGCCTGATTTCTAAAAAGCTTGTTAAATACCCATGCTAGCAAAATCTATTTGCTCACTTAAATCAGTCACTTTCTTGCTAAGAAGGAAGAGTGACATGTCTGTATAGGAAAGGTACATTAAAGATATAATCATCCAGAGAGGACAACAGAGATGCTGAGAGACAGAGAGAGAAATGATAGAAGACAGGGATAGAAAGAGTTTTCTTTTTCTGTCCTTCATATAACCTGTGTAGTGTGCACAGAGTGCAGTGTTTTCAGTTTTTTTTTTTTTTTCTATTTTTATGGATGGTGAAACATTGGACACCAATCATTTCTGAATACATACTTTAAGGGGAAAAAGTTTATTTTTTCAGCATTAAAGGATGCATGGTGCCCATATAAATAAATCAATACAATTCTAATACATGTCTTACGGACATCTGTTTATAAAAGGAACTGCTGGGAATTTAGTTCTTTTTTGTGAGATAATAATTAACTGCATAATGTTATTGAGTATCAGGCTTTTGTTGTTTGCTTTTTTTTAATTAACCCAATTAACCCTACAATATCCCTGACTTTGCGCAAGTGTACCTATAAGAATTGATGCTGGTTTGAAGCAAAAGGTAGTAACACCAAATTTTGATTTGATTTAGATTTTTCTTTTGTTTGCTTACTTTACATTTTGTAAATTGATAAAAATAAACAATCATATTTATATTTCTGAAAGCATTCTTTGTTTACAGCATTTTTTCATACCTGCCTAAGACAGTACTGTATATAGTAATTATGTGATGCAGAATATTATCTTTATTATCTCAGACATGATAACACATGAAAGAGACTGCATGGACATTATTCTCTGGCATCTGCAAACCCTGCATAATAGCGGCTGGTTTACATTTTATTGGTGATTTGCCACACAGTGTGACAAAAATCTCCATGGTGAATCCTTTTGGTTTAAACCTGTTCTTGTGACAAAGGCTCAGAGGATGCAAACATATCCCAGGCATCTGTTAATGGTGACATTTCCACCAGATAGCAGTTAGCCCCAAGGCTGAGGTTGTTCTCCTTATTATGCTCTTTGGGTTCTGTGGTGTACCAGTGCTACCTTGTTTTGAACTAAAGTCCATTTGCTCATTATGCTGAAACCAAAGGGTGGACATATGGCATTGAGGGAGAAAAATTCAGTTTTATTTATTATATATTTTATAGTTTTTTATAATAACATTATGACATAAAGTAAGTCAAGTGCAATATTCTTAGCCAAATCATATTAAATCCATTTGCAGTCTGTCAAATGATATAAAAAAATAGTTGCTACATTGTTGCCCACAGTTCTAAAATGCGCTCTGCTTACTTTTAACAGGCCTAGAGCCATCAGGCACCTTAAACACTTCAGGAGAAAAAGAAGGGCATGAAGAAAGAACAGTCCAAACTGTCCAAAGAGAGAGAGAGAGAGAGGGGGAACATCTTTTCCATCCATAATATCTTGCTGAAAGAGGTCACTGTATATAGGATATACTACTGCCTTAAAGAGGTAACCCAGCAAAACATTGAACAGGGCTTCATGCTGCTTCCACCAGCGTGCCTTTTTTCCGTGAAGCATTTTATTGCCATCTCTTATCCAGGCAAGACACTTTCACTTGTCTTTTTCTGAACATGTTGCATCTATCTCCTGGTAGTGTTGCTTGACTCTATACAACATAAGGAATAACAGAATGTACCTGATTCAGTTTGCCACATAACTCAGGCCATGATTATGTCCTGCCTCAGTTACTTTAATGCTCTGCTAGCAGGTTGCCTGGCATGCAAAGTAAAAACCACCAGATTTTCCAGAACATGATGTCATGCCTGACCCCCAATGGCCACCCTATCAAATTCAAAATTTACTCTTATCATATATTATGCTCAGCATATGAACAGCTCATTTCATGCATTTTTTGTGGCATTGTTATTTTATTTTATTTTATTCTCTTTCACTTCAAGTGGCATTTAATGTTCATGTAGGCTCTTTCTGCACAGTTTTAAAAAGCATTTGCTAAATGAATGTAATTATAATTGTAATATTATTTGATAATTTAATTATTTTAATGATTTTTGAAATTATTTTTTGAAACTCACCTGTGACAAACTGTGAGAAATTTAAATGTTTCTTAATCTTATTTTATGTGATGAATCTGCTCAAAAAGTTGAAGTGAAATGAAAAAAACATACAGTACTGTGCAAAAGTTTTAGGCAGGTGTGGAAAAAATGCTGTAAACAAAGAATGCTTTCAAAAATGGGAGAAAAGAATCATGTAATCATTCATTTTCATCAATCAACAAAATGCAGTTGACTGATTGATGATCTTTAGCACCTGTTTGGTAAAACTGGTTGATCATACACCTGACTATAATCCTACAAAATCCCTGATTTAGTTTTTTCTTTTGTTTGCTCCCTTTGCATTTTGTAAATTGATAAAAATAAACAATCATTATTTATATTTCTGAGAGCATTCTTTGTTTACAGCATTTTTTCACACCTGCCAAAAACTTTTGCACAGTACTATACATTTATTAATAATCATTAAAAAAAATGGCATGTGCCAATATACATATGAACCCATGATTTGAAGCCCCTAAAAAGTCCTGGTGCAACCAGTCATATCAGTCAGTCATTTTCTGCCGCTTGTCCCAAGCGGGGTCATGGAGTGCTGGAGTCCATCCCAGCTCACACAGGGCGAAGGACAGGGGAAAAACCCTGGACAGGTCGCCAGCCCATCGCAGGGAGAAACGTGACGGGGACGACACCTTGCTCAAGGGTACCTCAGGGCAACCTATCTGGGAAGGGGTTCGAACCACCGATCCTCTGATCATGTGGCCAACGCCCTAACCACTAGGCCACCGCTGCCCCCCTGGTGCAACTAATTACCTTCAAAATAATTAGTGAAATGAAGTCCACCTGTGTGCAATCTAAGTGTCACATGATCTGTCATTATAAACACACCTTTTCTGAAAGGCCCCAGACACTGCAACACCACTAAGCAAGAGGCATGACACTATGAAGACCAAAGAGCTCTCCAGACAAGTCAGGGAAAAGGTTGTTGAGTACAAGTCAGGGCTGAGTTATAAAAACATATCCAAATCTTTGATGATCCCCCAGAGAACCATTAAATCCATCATCTTCAAATGGAAATAACATGGTACCATAAAAATGGTGTTGGAATGGCCTAGTCAAAGTCCAGACCTCGATCCAATTGAGAATCTGTGGTCAGACTTGAAGACTGCTGTTATCAAGTGAAAACCATCCAATATGAAAAAGCTGGAGCAGTTTTGCCTTGAGGAATGGGCAAAAATCCCAGTGGCAAAATGTGGCAAGCTCATAGAGACTTTTCCAAAGCGACTTGCAGCTGTAATTGCCACAAAAGGTGGCTCTACAAAGTACTGACTTTAGGGTGGTGAATAGTTGTGCACGCTGAAGTTTTCTGTTATTTTGTCCTATTTGTTGTTTGCTTCACAATAAACAAAGGCTTTTTTCTGTAAATGAAATGGTGTAAACTCTCAAACAATCCATTTTAATTCATGAACATGAAAAATGCCAAGGGGGTGACCACTTTTAGCAAGGCACTGTAGGAAAGAGTATGGCTAGGTGATGCTAGATGAAGAAAAGAGATAATGATCAGTGAACAGAAGTATGGTTTCATGCTGAGAAAGCGCACTACAGTTGCAATGTTTGCTTTGAGTTTGTTAATGGAGAAGAACAGAGAATGTCAGAAGGAGTTGCATTGTGGATTTTGATGCTCTGTGTCTTACTGAAACTCTGGTCAAACCTGATGAGTTTATTTCACTAAATGAAAGCACCCGACAGGTTATAGCTTTATACACAATCCTCGCTTAAGTGGTCAAGGGGGAGGTGTAGCAGTTATACATAAAAACACCATAGTGCTCAATCAGAGACCAGTTTTAAGCTTCTCTTCTTTTGAAACACTTTATCTCAGCATAGCTAACTTAAATACAAAAAAGACAGCCTTTTCATTGATGACCATCTATAGGCCACCAGGACCCTACACACAGTTCCTAAAGGAGTTCAGCAATTTTCTAGCAAGCGTGGCAGTTTATAAAAAGTCAGTCATTTTCTGCCGCTTGTCAGATGGGGTGCTGGAGTCCATCCCAGCGCACACAGGGTGAAGGACAGTGGTTAGTGGTTAGTGTACCATGGAACAAGCTTTTTACGCCTAATTCTTATACGTTTTAATGGTACTACAATATCTATTATGGAACGAAGTGTGTTCTAAAAACTGTAGGCTTTGAAGGACATTATTGTATGGCTAACACGATCACAAAGTCAGTCAGTCGTTTTCTGCCGCTTGTCCCAAGCAGGGTCGCAGGGGAGTGCTGGAGTCCATCCCAGCGCACACAGAATGAAGGACACACCCTGGACAGGTCGCCAGCCCATTGCAGGGAGGCGCGTGATGGGGACAGCACCTTGCTCAAGGGTACCTCAGGGCAACCTATTGGCAAGGGGTTTGAACCCCTGATCCTCTGACCACTAGGCCACCGCTGCCCCAGTTTATAAAAATAAAGTTATAATTACTGGAGACTTTAATATCCACATAGAGAAATAAAATGGAGACTAATTGAAATTAGCTTTCACATCCATTCTTAATGCTATGAGTTTTGTCCAGAACGTAATGGGGCCCACTCACTGTCATAATCATACTTTAGACTTGATTCTTACACTAAGTGTCCAAGCTGACAATATAGCCATTATTCCCCAGCCAGCAGTAATCTCAGACCACCATCTCATCATATGAGATCCACAACAGTTCTAATTTATATACAACACTTGATTGTGTAAGCCGTACAATAACATCCTTCACAGCTCAAAGTTTTATTGAAAATCTTTCAGACTTATCAACGCTTATTAGTTCACCATCTGGTCCAGAAGAGCTGGATTATCTTACTGTACATCTAGAGAACATGTTTCATTCCATGTTAGACAATGTGGCACATAAACGAATGAAAAAAAGCAAAAAAAGCTCGCTCCATGGTACACTAACCAAACACGAGCTCTAAAGCAAAATATGCAGAAACGAGAACGTAAATGGTGGCTGAGAAAATTAGAATCATTTCACTCTGCCAGGGACTGAGAGTTTCATACAATAGAAGAGGGCACTAGCATTCGCACGCTTTGCCTACCTATCCACTTTAATAGAATCCAATAAAAATAATCCCAGATTTCTTTTCAACACAATATCTACACTCATGAAGAACCATGCAGGAGCTGAAAGTCAGATACCTGCAAATGTACAATAGTGATAATTTTATGGATTTCTTAAACAATAAGATTGAAATAATTCAGCAAGAACTCCAAAAACAAATAACAAATACACCACGTACACTGCCTGAGACAGATATAGACACAGAACAAAACCTCATGCCAACAAAGAGGTTAGCCTACTTTCATCCAGTACTGCAGACCGACCTCATCTGAGCTATTTCCTCTTCCAGATGCTCTACTTGCATCCTGGATTCAGTTCACACCAGACTACGTAAACAGGTCATGCCAGTAATAATCAGGCCTTTATTAGAAATAGTAAATTCCTCTCTCAACCTGGGCTATGTGCCAAAAGTATTAAAAATAGCAGCTATTAAGCCTCTACTCAAGAAGCCTATTCTTGATCCAGTCAAGTAGGATTTTGTCATTTCAGCCATATACACAGTACATAGTGAAACGAAATAACGTTCCTCCAGGACCCTGGTGCTACACACAAGACAGCTTCAGACACAACATAAAACACAAGACAAGGCAACAAGTGTGCACAACAGACAGTACTTTCATCCGTAAGAGGGCCGCAGTGTTATAGAACAAAGCAGCCCAGGTTGTTGGGCAGTGTAACAGTGTAACTGAGCAATGGTATGAGTAAACAGTGTAACGGAGCAGTGTTATGAGTGAAACAGTGTAATGGAGCAGCGTTATGAGTTAACAAACTATTGACCAATTTTTTATTTACCTTTCATATCAAAGATTCTGGAGAAAGTTGTGGCCCAGCAGTTCTGCTCATATTTACACAAAAATAGCATCAGTCTGGTTTTTGACTACACCATAGCACTGAAACAGCGCTAGTGAAAATAGTAAACAATCTGTTAATGGCATCTGACAAAGGGTTAAGTGAAAAGTGAAGTGAAAGTGACAACCCTTGTCATTGCAAGGTCACAGCACATCACTCAGTGAACCACAACAAAATTGGACCTCTGCATTTAACCCATGCACTCAAACACCGTGCAGCAGCAGGCAGCTATTGAAAGCGCCCGGGGAGCAGTGACAGGAACGGTACCTTGCTTAAGGGTACCTCAGGGCAACCTACAGGTGAGGGAATCAAACCCACAATCTTCTGATGCAGGGGCCAACTCCCTAACCACGAGGCCACCACTGGTTGGTATCCTTACTGGTCCTCCTTGAACTTAGTGCAGCGTATGACAGCATCGATCACAATATCTTACTGCACAGACTAGGAAACTTAAATTTAACAGTTATATATCTCAGCTAAAACTGAAGATAAACTCAAAGTAAAAAAGATTGAGGATTGTATAGGAGATTTAAAAGAGAAAATCACTCAATTTTCTTATATTAAATTCTAAAAAGACAGAACTTCTTTTGCTAGATCACAGAATTGCTAGAAACAAACTTTCAGGTTTAATGCTTGATTTTCCTAATCTTAAAATTAACTTTATGCAGTTTGTCAAAAGCCTGGGCATCGCAATTGACGCAGATCTTTCTCTAGGTACACTCGTTGGAAACATCACTGAAATAGCTTTCCTCCACCTTAGAAACATTGCTAACCTTGGAAGCACACTCACACTACGTGAGGCAGAAATACTGATGCATGCATTTATCACCTCAAGACTAGATTATTGTAATGCCCTGCTGCCAGGATGTTCCAGCAAAAGCCTTCATAAAGGTCGTAAAGGTTCATAAAGGTCCTAAAGTCCTGAGTCCATCGATCTCCGTAAGTGTCTTCTGAGTTACATACCAGCAGCTACTCCGAGTCGGCAATACTACGATCATCTTATTTTTCTGCCAACCTTAACTTCAGATCAGCTACATCAGACTGGCTCTTCTGCAGGAGCTGCTGCTACGAAGATTAAAGCTTTCCCCATTCAAACAGAGCTACCACCATTAGATCATCAACCTCCAATTATAGTCACTAGTGGACTTTTATTGAAACTCATATTTACTGGAAACTGCTACTATACAGGGTTTTACTCTTTACTTTTCTTTCCGGTGTCGACCAGAAAAGGATGGGTTCCCATTTTGGGTCTTGGTTTCCCTCAAGGTTTCTTCCTCATGTTTGGGGGAGTTTTTCCTGGCCTCTGTCGCCCTTGGCTTACCCAACTAGGGCTTGAGCTTTTGTATGAGGAAATCAGAGTGTGGCAGAGCGAGGGGGGGAGTGCTGGAGTCCATCCCAGCGCACACAGGGCGAAGGACGGGGGACACACCCTGGACAGGTCGCCAGCCCATCGCATGGAGGAGCGTGATGGGGACAGCACCTTGCTCAAGGGTACCTCAGGGCAACCTATTGGGAAGGGGTTCCAACCCCCGATCATGTGGCCAACGCCCTAACCATTAGGCCACCGCTGCCCCACGATCACAAAGTGATGTATATAAATTAGAGTTATTGTGAATGTCATGTTTGATAAGATGGTGATCTGAGATTACTGCTTACTGTACAATAATGGCTATTTTGTCAACTTGAAGACCTAGTGTAAGGCTAATTTCAATGAGTCTAAATCATGATTGACATTGAGTGGGCCCCATTACATTCTGGATAAAGCCTATAATATCAAGGATGGATGTGAAGGCTAATTTCAATGAGTCTTGCACTTTCTCTATATGGACATTAAAGTCTCCAACAATTATAACTTTATTTTTATAAACTGACAGGCTTGCTAGAAAATCACGTCATGGTCCTGGTGGCCTATAGATGGTAATCAATGAAAAGGCTGTCTTTTTTGTATTTGGGTTACTTATATTGAGTTTCAAAAGCAAATAAGTTTAAACCTCTTCTCTGACTAAAAACTATGGTGTTATGTACAAATGCTATGCCTGTTTATGTACAAATGCTATGCCTCCCCCTCTGCCACTTAAGCGAGGATTGTGATAGCTATAACCTGTAGGGGTGCTTTCATTTAATATAATAAACTAATTTAACCCAGGTTTCTGTGAGGCACAGAATGTCAAAATCCTCCTCATTAATCATCTCATTTAAAATGACAGCTTTAGAATTATCTAATATTGAGAAGTCCCAGCTTTAGATCTAAGGTGCTGTTGTTTACTGATTAAGTTTAACATTAATGAAATTCGTAGAGTAGATTGAGTTTTTCTTTTGTATACTTTTGTTTGGGGAACAGACACTGTCTCAATATGGTGAACCTTGTGTGCTGCCTCACAGTCAGTTCTGTGGCCTGATCCCAGCCCGGTTTGTCAGCAGGGGCTACCTCAACTACTCTGCCGTCTAACTAGAAGACTGTGGACTATGCTGCAAGAAGTGACAGCAGCACCCTCCTGCGAAGGGTGGACACCATCCTGACCTAAAAAACCAGGCTTGCCCTCAAAAGTAGACCAATTATCTATATACCTCACATTATTTTTTGAGCACCACTTGGACATCCAGCAGTGTAACACCCACAGCCTGCTGTAAGCTTCAGTGCTGTGCTGCATTTGTATCGGGCCAGAGCATATTATGCCATCAGACATTGTCTGGGCAAATTTGCACACCTCTAAAACATTACACTTAGTTACCTCTGACTGCTGCAGACAAATATCATTTGCCCCTACATGGTAGACTACCCTTTCATATATATGGCTAGCTAACAGTATAAGATTCCCTAACAAGTCTGGGGGCCTGGCTCCTGAGATATCCAACAATAGCTGGCCCTGGTGCCCCTAAAGGAGTAGCTATTTTCAGGTGCTGGATAATAGTGTTTCCAATCACCAGAGCACCTTTAACAGGCTTCTCAGCTGGTGCCTCACTGAGTGGGGGCAAATTTGTTTGACACGTGAAAAGTTTGGGGGTTGGTGCTCGTGTGGGGGTGCCTCAGAGCGAGCTTTGGCTTTATGGCTATGCCGCCGACACATCACCCACTCACCCTGCTGCTAGGGCTCTACAGCTGGAGTCGAGGGCGTGCTAGCTCTCCCTGAGGCACCCAGAGCAGCTAGCGGCGAGTCTGACTCTCTAGCCCTCATTAAAATCTGGATGTGCTCCTCTAACACAGACAACTTCTCCATCAAGGACAAAACTAACTGGCACTTCTCACAAACCTACTTAATGCTAATGCTAGTGATGGAGAAACAGCTAGAACTAAACATACCGCACTTGGAACAAGCAACAAACTTGACACCTGCCATATTAATACTCACACTGTTGATGGTCGGTCTAGACGTTAAACGAATGGCAATTTAGCGATTTTGTTGTGCTTGGTCCGACTTTACAAACTTGGCAGAAGTTATTAGGTGGCGTCAGGAAGCAGCGAGCTACAGCGTCAGAAAGCGGCAAGAAGCAGGTGAAAGAGAGGTGAAGAAGAGTGCAGGCAGCTTAGAATGTGTCAAAGATATCGTGATCTGTAGTAAGAGTAGGGAGAGAATACCCTTAGAGATGAAGATATGCTCTAGAGAAGAGAGGAATGAAAATGGGTAGGGCAAAGAATACATGAGTGTGGACAAAAGGGAAGACAGTTGAATGGTTAGGATGCAGGAAGAAGTGTTAAAGGTAGAGAAATTTGAATACCTGGGATCAAAAGTTCAGAGTAAAGGGGAGTGCAGCAGAGAGGTGTAGAGTGCAGAAAGGTTGGAATGGAATGGGAAAATTTTAATTTGCTGCAGTACGTCAAGTCAAGTAGGATTTTATTGTCATTTCAACCATATACACAGTACATAGTGAAACGAAGTAACGTTCCTCCAGGACCCTGGTGCTACAAGTAAGACACGGCGTAAGACACGGCGTAAGACACGGCGTAAGACACGACGTAAGACACGACGTAAGACACGATGTAAGACACGACGTAAGACACGACGTAAGACACGACAGACAGTGCAACAACAACAGACAGAACATGCAGTGCATTCATCTGTCGCTGCTTTGTTCTTGCAGTGTTATAGAACAAAGCAGCCCATGCTACTAGCAATATGATGGAGCAGCAGTGTTTTGGAGCAGTGCGGAGTGCAGAAAATAAATACTAGTAATAAGTAGTAAGTATTAAATATTGCAATAAGTAGTAAGTGTTGCAGTGGTAAAGTTCAAGAGTCTGATGGCCAGGGGGATGGTCCTGGAAGTGGAGGGCCGTATGCTGTGGAACCTTTTCCCGGATGGCAGGAGGGAGAAGGTTGCTTTGCAGATGCAGCGAGTGGTGAAGATGTCCTGAACAGAAGGCAGAGAGACCCCAATGATTTTCTCAGCTGTTCTCACTACCCGTTGTAGGGACTTGCGGTCTAAGACGTTGCAGTTCCCGTAGCAGGCAGTAATGAAGCTGCTCCCAGTAAGGAAGTCCAGGATCCAGTTACAGAGGGAGGTGTTCAGGCCCAGCAGCCTCAGCTTCTCACTCAGATGCTGAGGGATGATGGTGTTGAATGCTGAATTGTAATTGATGAACAGCATTCTGACATAACTGTCCTTTCTGTCCAGATGAGAAAGGGCCAGATGGAGGGTGGTGGAGATTGCATCGTCCGTTGAGTGGTTGGGACAATACGCAAGGGGATCCAGTGAGGAAGGGATCTGGATCTTGATGTGCCTCATGACCAGCCTCTCGAAGCACTTCATGAGGATAGGTGTGAGTGCGACAGGATGATAGTCATTGAGGGAGGAGACAGATGATTTCTTGAAGCACCTTGGACCAACAGTGGTGCTCAGAGAGATGTTGAAGATGCCGGTGAGAACATCTGCCAGCTGTTCTGCACATCCTCTGAGCACGCGACCTTGTATGTTGTCTGGGCCAGCAGCTTTCCGTGGGTTGACTCTCAGTAGAGATCTTCTCACCTCGGCCGTGGTCAAACAGAGAACCTGGTTGTTTGGAGGAGGGATGGGCTTCCTCATTTCTGTGTTGTTCGCCACATCAAACCTTGCGTAGAAGCGGTTCAGCGCATCTGGGAGGGAGGAGTCACCGTCACAGACAGGTGGAGATGTCCTGTAGTTGGTGAGGGCCTGAATGCCCTGCCACATGACAGGATAGCCGGTTGGCTAGCATTAGCCTTCAGCTGAGCCCGGACTCCAGCACGCGCGCCGCATTTCTCTTTCCTCTCGCACCGCTTTCAATGTCCTCTCAGTCAGCCAGGTACAACAGGCGATCTCAGGGACTGAAGGCTGAAGGTCTTCTCAGCACGCCGAGCTCCCGTAGCGTAGTGTGGAGCTCCAGCAGTGTTTGGAGGTTATATTTAAGAGCATTCGCAGTTGTGATGCTCATGTTCAAATCTACTGATGAAAAGATGATACCCAGTCACATTATACTCTTTCACATTTAATCTAGGATTAATCAAAATTTTATATTATACTATCTACTTCAACCATACATGAGTTTGAAATTTAAAATACGTTTTACATTTAAAATACATTTAAAATTTTAAAAATGTATGTAATATGAATAATTATAATTAAAATTATGCAAATATTATTATTTTGGGGCAGCAGTAGCATAATGTTTAGGGACTTGGCCCCAGATCGGAAGATTGTGGGTTCGATTCCCTAACCAGTAGGTTGCCATGAGGTACCATTGAGCAAGGTACCGTCCCCATCACTGCTCCCTGGGCGCTTTCAATAGCTGCCCCCTGCTGCACGTATGTGTATGGGTGAAATGCGTAGATTGAGTTTCGTTGTGTTGTGCTGTGCTGTGTTTCACAATGACGAGGATAGTCACTTTCACTTTTTAATTGAAATCTGTGTATATGTTTTGCTCACTACAATGAGATTTGGCACTATCCAACTTAGTTGTTTAAAGGCCAGTATCATTTGGGACCACTGAGTCAGCTATGAGCTTCATATCATGAAGAGTATGGTAAAGAATTCATCCTGAAGTTTTCTCAGAATGCCTTCTTCTTAGGGAGCATAAATGGTCAACACTTTTCTACTCATCCACTCTTTGTTAATTCTACTGACCTATCTAAGCGTTCTTCCACAAATGTTTTGAAAGCCTCTGTTGCAAATAAAACTCACTTAACCTTATTTACAGTGACACTCACTTTACTACATTTACAAAACCCTGGCACCCAGTTTCTCCTCCGGTTCGTACTACGCACCAATGATTTCCCATTCTACGTCTATATCTCATTTTCTTTTGTTTGCTTAGCGTATACAGGGACTAACAAAGATGCTGGCATGTTCAGTCTCTCCCTGTACATCGTTTTCGGTCAGATGTCGGTTCATTCGCCGTGAACTCTTTGTGCTGTATTTCATGTGCTTTTGCATTAACTTTGCAATTAACTATGGCTCACTTATCACTCCACACTTCCTTCACGCCAGAACTCGACTCACGCAAGCTTAGTTTTTTTTGGTTGTTTAGGTTTAGTTTTTGTAATTAAGGATTTTTCAGACTTTATTTTTTTGCGTGTGGGAATGTTCGTAAGTGTCTAGCATGAAATTGGTCTAGCACAAACTCTTAAAATGTGTTCAAAGTTTTCACATTTTGTTGACTATTACACTATGTATTCAATGGTATAATTAACTATTTTTGTTCTTAAAAATCTTTAATCCATTCCAGACCATACAAACTGTATGTAAGTATTTTTTAATCATATTTACATACAATCTTATGGGGAAATTACGGTTGGGTCACATCCAAATTAGGTTGCGTCCAGAGTTTTGGAATGAATCATTGTCGTGACCAAAGATTTCACTGTCACTTGAACACATGAGAGGGACTACTGTTACTCATCATGCCAAAGACAAAGGAAAGCAGTCTGGAGCTCAGAAAGAAGATAGTAGAGGCTCATGATAAGGGGGAAGGCTACACTGCCATTTCGAAGCAGTTCACAGTGTCTAGAACCACTGTACTTTGCATCATTGCCAAGTACAAGGAGACGAATTCTGTAAGAAACAAACCTGGCTGTGGCCAAAAGCGCAAGATTTCAAGAAATCTGGAGAGGAAAATAGTCAGAGATGTCTGCAAGGAGCCCCGGACATCTGCCAAGATGATTGTTGCTGACCTGGCCTCTTCTGGAGTTGATATTTCAAGGAACACAGTTGTGAGGGCTCTTCATTGTGGTGGGCTTCAGAGCCATCGTCCCAGAAGAACCCCTTTACTCAAAAAGCGGCACATCACAGCCCAACTGAGGTTTGCCTGTGAACATTGGAAAAGTAAAGATGTGTTCTGGAAGTCTGTGCTTTGTTCTGATGAGACTAAACTGGAACTGTTTGGGCACATGGATGTTGCTTATGTTTGGCGAAGAAAGGGAGAGGCATTCAACCCTAGGAACACAGTCCCCACAATTAAACATGGTGGTGGGAGCATCATGCCATGGAGTTGTTATGCAGCCTCAGGCACAGGGAGTGTTCAGGTGCATGGCATCATGGAAAAAGAAAATTATGCTGATATTTTGAGGGGGAATATGTAGAAATCTGCTCATAGTCTAGGCTTAGGTCATTGCTGGATCTTCCAACAAGACAATGACCCAAAGCATACATCAAAATTAGTCCAACAATTCCTCAAGGATACGAAAACCAAGATCCTGGAGTGGCCCGCACAGAGCCCAGACCTCAGTCCTATTGAGAATCTGTGGCGGGTGCTCAAAGTGAATGTCCATTCTCGGAAACCATGCAATTTGGACCAGCCAGAACAATTTGCAATGGAAGAATGGGCCAAAATCCCTCAGGAGACCTGTGCCAACCTAGTAAAGAACTACTCTAAGAGATTGTTGTCAGTTGGGGCTCAAAAAGGGTACACTATTTACTATTAATGGCCAGGGGGCTAATAATTTTGGATGTCTCATTTTTGCCCTTTCTTGTTTCAACTTGGTGTATCAATAAAATATCCTAATTAAACATAGTGGACATTGTTTTTTATAGTGTATTTGTTTTCAAAATAACAAACACTTGTTGTTAATGGTCATTTTCATGGAGAAATCAAGAGTTTTGTCTAATTTCATAAGGGGGGTTTATAATCTTAGGGTTTTAGCTAAGCTGTCTTAGTTATCACAACAGGGAATTCCAAAGACATGTTAATGAATGATCACCGGTCAGTAGAAGAGTTTAGGTTTTCTCAACTCCCTGGGTAAGCCTAGTAACAGTGATGTTTCAAGAACTAATGTGTGATTTTTCTTCTTTTTTCTTTTGGCTGTGCTCGTTTAGAGGTCGCCGCAGTGGTTCAACCTTCTCCACTTCTTCTGATCCTCTGCATCTTCCTGCTTCAAACCAACCACCTGCATGTCCTCTCTCACCACATCCACAAACCTCCTCTTTGGTCTTCCTCTTTCCTGGCAGCTCCATCTTCAACATCCTCCTTCCAATATAATCCTCATCTCTCCTCTGGACATGTCCAAACCAACACAACCTTGCCTCTCGAACTTTGTCTCTACAATGTCTAACCTAAGCTGTCCCTCTAATATACTAATTTCTTATTCTGTCCATCCTTATCACACCCAATGAAACACCTCACACCTCAGCATCTTTTACTCTGACACCTCCAGCACTGACTCCTGTCTTTTCATCAGGAGTCTGCCATTACTCTGAACTGCTGATCCCAAATATTTAAACTCCTCCACCTTTGTCACCTCTACTCCCTGCATCCTAACCACTCCACTTTCCACCCTTTCATTCACACTCATGTTTTCTGCCTTTTTGTCTCTGGGACCTCAGTTTCATTCCTCTCCTCTCTAGAGCATATCTCCAGGTTCTCCTCAAGCTGCTGCCTACCTACATTGTTCACGGAGACTCCTGTCTAACCTCGTCCATCAACCAGTCCATTACTATTGCAAACAAGAATGGGCTCAGCACTGATCCTTGATGTAATCCAACCTTTACCTTAATTCAGTTCAATTCAGTTTATTCTTGTATAGCGCCTTTCACAACAGAGATGCCCCAAGGTGCTTTACATAGTTGTGAGACATAGGTTGTAAGCATTGTCTAAAACTCCAAAAACTCCACTGTGTGGAGAAAAACTTCTGAGGGTCCAAGATCGACTGGCTACCCAACCCCCTTGGGTATACTAGCAGTACAAAGAGTTAGTTCGGGTTTGACCCCAGGATCAGCATGGAGTCCTAAGCTGCTTCCCAGGCTCAGTAGGTCGAGCGCAGCCCCAGGTACCGGTGAGCCGCCAGGATCCCTTGACAAGGATCACATCAGATGCACCGCACAGACCAGTTGGTAGTTCAGTAGTTCAGGCGATGACCACAGCGGGCACCCCCCGGACATGTGGGGAAAGAAATGGAATGGGGAGGGTCAGCAATGAGCAGGATCCAGTAGTGACAGACACAGAAAGAAAGCAATACAGTGCAATGGCATGTACAGCAGCACCAGCGACATAAGTAATGAAAGTGAAAAAAAAGTGAAAGTGACAACCCTTGTCATTGCGAGGTCATGGCACAGCACACATGAACCACAACGAAATTGGACCTCTGCATTTTACCCATGCACACTCAAACCCATGCAGCAGTGGGCAGCTATTGAAAGCGCCCGGGGAGCAGTGATGGGGACAGTACCTTGCTCAAGGGTACCTCAGGGCAAGCTATTGGGAAGGGGTTTGAAGCCCTGATCTTCCGAGCATGCGCCTGACGCCCTAACCGCTAGGCCACCGCTGCCCCAAATGGCACTATGGTGACTGGTGCGGGTAAACTAAACTAAAAAAGTAAGTTTTCTTACTTTGATTTAAAGACTGAGACTGATTCGGCATCCCGTATGTAAACAGGCAGGCTATTCCATAATCTAGGGACCCGGTAACTAAAAGCTTGTGTGCCTATACATTTATTTATGCAAGGGACAATTAGAAGATCTTTATTCTAGGATCTAAATGGGCGATTAAGTGTATAGGCATTAAGCAGTTTGGTTAGGTATATTGGGGCAAGATCTTTAAGTGCCTTGTAGATTAAGAGGAGGACCTTGAAGTCAGCCCTGTACCTAACAGGAAACCAGTGAAGCGAGGAGAGTATGGGAGTTATGTGGTCGTACTTCCTGCTCCTGCTAACAATCCTAGCGGCTGTGTTCTGAATGCGCTGTAGGGTGCTTAATGTGCCCTGAGTGCTTCCAGAAAGTAGGGCATTACAGTAATCTAATCTACTGTATACGAATGCATGTACTACTTTTGCCGTGTCTTCTATTGACAGAAAACACCGTAGTTTGGCAATGTTCCGAAATTGCAAGAAGCATGTCTTCGCAATTGCATTAACAGGGGGATTAAATGAAAGATTTGAATCAAAAATAACACCAAGGTTACGTGCCAAAGTACTAACTGAAAACTTCAACCCATCACTGAAATGCGAAATGAAGTTGGCCCTTGTAACGGTGGCGGGGTGCAGGGAGGACGCCAATGCTGAGCCAGGAGTTTGGATCATAGTTTTATTAACTATATTAACAAAACAAAACCAAGGACTGCAGTTCTAACTAAAATCAAGGAACTGCAGCTTAAACCAAGATACCAAATACCGAAACCACCACAGAGTGTGTAGGCTGAGCCTAACTAATGAGCCGCGCTCTGTTCTGACTCATTGGGGCTTAAATAGTCAGCCCCAATGAGGCACACCTGTGCCTTCATGAGCTCAGGTATGCTCAATCAGAACAGAGTGTCCTCTATCGTGCCCAAAACACACCTCATTCGTGACAGAATCCACCCCCAAAAGGCGCGGCTCCCGAAGCGCCAAAACATAGCCGAACCTCTGGGGGGAGGCCAAGAACAAAAATCACCCTAGAAAAAAGTCTCTTTTTGGGGCATATGGTCAGGTCCACAAAACACTTCAATACAAAAGGACCTCTGACCAGCCATGTCCAGGCAGAAGGTGGTGGTGAGGGGAATCCTAGAAGTTCAGTCCACTTCTTTATCTGTTGCCTGAACTCAACCTTGGAGTCACTGGAGGAATCACCTGACTCAGTGGAACGCCTTGCCTTGACGGAACCTGAAAGAGAACTAAACACAGATTTTACAGGATTCAAAGAGGAAGTCTTTTTCACATAGTCCGAACTCTGCTTCCAACCCCTGCCATCCTTGTTCTTCACGTCTCTTATCACAGAATCTACAGTGCAGAAGCTGTCGTTCACGTTCTTGAATTGAGACAGGTCACTGCTGATGTCTCTTGGCTCCTTCTCCTTCTTGATCATACTTCTCTGCTGCTTGGAGCTCAGTGAGGCAGTATCCCAGCTCCTGGTTCCACTACGAGAAGTTCCACATGGACTCCTCCACGAGCCACCTTGTTCTGAGCCTGCTGAACTGTGAGGGTGAACTGAAGGTACGGAGTCATAATGTAGCAGCTCAACCTCTGGAATCTTTACCTGCTTCTCCATCAGACTGTTCTTCAGCTGCTCTGCTCTGGCGTTAACCAAGGGTCCCAGCATGCACTGGTGTCTGTGGAATGAGTCGAGATTCGAAGATCGCCAATTTTGCTTCCATACCTCTGACCTGCTTCTCCAGCTCGCTGAGCTTACTAGCCTCACTTCGGGCTTCTCTCAGTTCAGCTTGCAGAGCAACGTTGTGGTCCTGCACCCATCTCAGCTCTGCTCTGGTCTGATTCAGTTGTTCTTCCATAGTGGCTATTTTAGCTTCCAGCTTCTCCTGAATGGTTGGAGTCTCAACTCTCCTTGTTGTCTGGCATGCAGTTTGGTCTCTCTGTTCATCTGTTCTCTCCAGCCTTTCTCTTTGGACAGCCATCACAGCTTGCAGCTTTATTCTAGAGACCTCTCTCTCTTCTCTGAATTTCGAGCTCTTTCTGTGAAGCTCAACTTTGTCTTGAGCCAGAGCTTTTCTTTCTGTTTCCATGGCTTCGATCTCCCTTTGGCAACTGGACAAGAGTCCTTTTGGTCCTCTCCAGCTGAGGAAGCAGATAGGTGATCCTTTCCTTGCGTTTCAACCCTTCATTCATGACCGAGGCATTCACCTGTAGCATCGAGGCTTCTTTCTCCGTCAGCTGCTGGTAGAGCTCTGTCAGCAACTCCTCCTGTTCAGTGATCTGAACATTCATGTAGCTGATTTGTTCATCTCTGAGGTGAGATTGGATTGTCCTTGCAGCTCTGATCCGTTTGGCCAGATCCCTTGCCTGCTTTCCTCTGAATGACTTTAGCAAGCAAATTGCAGCATGTCTGAACAGCTGATACCTCTGCCTTTGTTGATGCCCAAGCTTCCACCTTCTGAACCTCCTCTGAAGAACACTTTCTGCCCAGCATTGCTTCTTGAAAACCAATCTTTGCTGGTGCATTCTTACTGCAGCCTCAATAATGGTAGCAGCTTTGTGCATTGCAGCAACATTCTTTCGAACAGAATAACCCCTAAAAGCTGCCTGGATGTGTATCACAGACCTTTTCAACATCTGGAATTTCTCATGTTCAAATTTACTCTTAATGTAGGACCTGTAATGTCTTTGAATGATGATGGCTGACACCCTTATGGCCAGGTACTTTACTACCTCCCGGTGTCTTCTGAATGCAGCCTGAATCAGGGAAGCTGCCTGATGTTGCAGGATCACATTTACGGCATTTAGCAGACGCTCTTATCCAGAGCGACTTCCATGTCCTAATTACAGGGACAGTCCCCCTGGAGCAACTCAGGGTTAAGGGTCTTGCTCAGGGACCCAGTGATGGTAGTGCCAGAGGTGGGATTCGAACCTGGAACCTCTTGAGCCATAGGTCCATAGGCAAGGACCACCGCCACCCACATCACCTCCCTTCTGACCCTCTGACCTCTGAAGCAGGCTTGCAGGAACATTGCAGCAGAGCGCAATTTCCCTCTGCTTTCTGGCATCAAGTGTGGAGCGATACCTAAGCTGGATGGCAATAGCAGCATACATATCGTGTCCGAGCACAGTGAGCCCTGTAAGGACATTGTATCACAGTGGCAGCCTGGTGCTTCTGTTTCAGAGTCTGTCTGGTCTTCATCCCTCTGAATGTGGCTTGCAGAACAACAGCAGCCATCTTTTTCTCCTTCAAAGACTTCATTTCTTGCTTCATCATTTTATTAGCTCGGTAATATCGCTGAACAGTCCTGGTTGCCCACAGTAGCTTCAGGTAGTACTTTCTGCTCAAGTGCTTCCTCACCTGCGCCTAAATGGTTACTGCAGCCTCATGTTCAATTTGCATCTGCACCCGAATTTTCATTCTAAACTTCCCACTAACCTGGAGCTGCTCCTTTTCTGCTTTCTGTGCAGCAGATGGGTCAGTGATGCTGGGTTTGGGGGTCGACTCCTTCATGCTGCTTTCCTTGCTGCGAAGGGCTTTCTTGGTCGACCTCCCCGGTTGCACGATGCAAGAAGCGGTCTCTGTTGTCTTCCTGCTCTCTGTGTCAGGAACGGCCTTCTTTGCCACTGCCTCACTTCCGTTGTTGCGGGCGGCCTTCTTTGCCTTCCTCTCGTGTTTAAGGTTGCAGGGAGCGTTTATTTCCACTGTTTTGCTGTTATTCACGCTGGCTGTGTTCACCGCTGTGTTCTCACGTTGAGCTGCGCAGAGCGCCACATTTACCGTAACGCCTCCATTAGCTGCGCAGGGAGAATTCTTTACCGTAGTTCCGCTATCAGCTGCGCGTGGCGCTTTCTCTGCTGGCGGATCGTGGTGCTTGGCGCGCTGCACTGTCGGCGCTGAATTTCCGCGTTGAACAGCGTAGGGCGGCGCCACTATCAACGTTCCGCTTTGAATGACGTAGGGCTCCTTGACTGGCGTCCTTCCGCATTGCGTGACGCCTGTCGTCAACGAAGCCCCGCCTTCCCTATCACGTGCGAAAAAATACACGTGGTTCAGCGTGTCGAGGTAGCGCTGTGCTCTTGCAGCCATGGAGACCAGCATCCGGAGACAAAGCGCGAACCGATCCCTGCGAAGCTCGGGATCCGGGATGATATCGAGTGGGAGCAGTGACGTCGCATTCTTCAGACGGCGCTCGAGCTCCTTGGCCGTGCCCGTCTGCATCCGTCGCACCCACTCCTCACCGTCCAGATGCTCGCGGAGGTCCAGAGAAGTCGCCTCTGTGTCCCAGGTCTTTATCAGCTGCAGCGTCTGCTCAACAACGTTCGCTGCCACCCACAACACGCGCTCCTGCTTGCCCGCATGGCTTGCGACATCCAGGTACATCCAGGCTCATTTCTGTAACAGTGGCGGGGTGCAGGGAGGACGCCAACGCTGAGCCAGGAGTTCGGATCATTGTTTTATTAACTATATTAATAAAACAAAACCAAGGACTGCAGTTCTAACTAAAATCAAGGAAGCCTAAACCAAGTTACCAAATACCAAAACCACCACAGAATGTGTAGGCTGAGCCTAACTAATGAGCCGCGCTCTGTTCTGACTCATTGGGGCTTAAATAGTCAGCCCCAGTGAGGCACACCTGTGCCTTCATGAGCTCAGGTGTGCTCAATCAGAACAGAGCGCCCTCTATCTTGCCTAAAACACACCTCATTCGTGACAGCCCTATCTACATCACTACTACAAAACAAAAGCAGCTCAGTTTTTTCAGAGTTTAGTGAGAGGAAGTTGTTATTCATCCAATCCCTAATATCATTGAGGCAACTAATTAAAGTGCCGGTTGATGCTTTATCACATGATTTAACAAATAAGTATAACTGAGTGTCATCAGCATAGGAGTGGTAGCTAACATTATGCTTCCGTATAATAGTACATAATGGGATCATGTAGAGGGAGAAGACCACTGGGCCCAACACCGACCCCTGTTAACTAGTGACATAGGTGAGGCGGTGTCATATTCATCCATTTGGATGAAGTAATAACGGTTTGTGTGATAGGAGTTGAACCATTTAAGGGCTGTTCCACTAATGCCGACATTGGAATGAAGCCTATTTACCAAAATGGAATGATCCACTGTGTCAAATGCAGCACTAAGATCTAACAGAACAAGAACAGTATTGTTTCCTGCATCACTTGAAACCATTATATCATTTACCACTCTAGTTAGAGCAGTTTCTGTGCTATGGCTGTGCCAGAAGCCTGATTGGAATTTATCTAAAAGATTATGCATGTCTAGATATGACTCGCAGTTGTCTCGCAACTAATTTTTCTAGAATCTTAGAGAGAAACGGGACATTAGAAATAGGTCTATAATTACATGGTAAGCGAGGGTCCAAGTTCTGGTTTTTTAAGCTGTGGTCTAACCACTGCCGTTTTAAATTGATTAGGGACTGCACCTGAGGTCAAGGATGCATTCATGATCTCAAGTATAGGTGTTAATAGTACTCCTAAGGATTTCTTCAGGAGCTTGGTTGGAATGGGATCTAACTGACAGGTTATGGACTTTGCCATGGTTATAACCGAAATTAGCTCAGAGGCATCAATGAGATTAAAATCACTAAAATATTGTGGGCACTGTTCTGGCAATGGACTAATTTGAGGCCTGTTAGGGCACATTTAGAGCCTAATGTTGTTAATTTTATCATTAAAAAACTTAAGAAACCTATCGTTAGTAATACTACACACTGGCCTTCTATCAATTTTGTCTGTTAGCTGAGCTAGTGGCATGTTATTTTCAATAAGTTTTGAATAGTACTCAGTGCGAGCACTATATAAAGCTTTCTTATATTGTTTCAATTTAGCAAACCATAGAACCTGAGAGGCTTGGAGACCTGTTGTCTTCCATCTGCGCTCTAGCTTACGGCACTCCCGCTTAGCAGCTCGTGTGTAATCATTGAACCAGGGAGAGTGCCTGATAGTTCTAACCTTCTTTGTCTTAATTGGGGCTACCTGATCAAGGATCTGCCCAACTACTGTACTGTACATGTCGGTGATGTCATTAACAGTTTTGTTACAGGTGAAATCTATCTATGTTAAGGCCTCCATAAATCGAATACATTTAGCCCTATTTTAAGTGTCGTGTTGTACTAGTCCTTTCATTGAGGTACAGTGGAGACATAGTAATCTCAAACGTGATTAAAGAATGGTCGGAACAAAATTTATTTAAAGAATGGACCAATACAGCATCAATGTCAAGTCCATACAAGATAATTAGATCTAGCGTGTGTCCTTGCACATGGGTAGGTCCTGATATATGCTGAGTGCAACCGACAGAGTCGAGGAGCGATAGAAAGCTTTTGGTACATGCATCTGTCTCTATATCAATATGTATGTTAAAGTCGCCTAACATCACAAATCTAGTAAACCTAATAACCAACTCAGAGAACAGATTGCCAAATTCATCAATAAAGGCAGCATATGGTCCTGGAGGTCTATAAATTAATAGAATATGGAACAAAAAATCTGACCTAATGCTTAGCAGCATCGCTTCAAATGTGTGAAAGTTCTCAGTGGTTTTTGATTCAACCTTAAATGATTCATCAAAAATTGCAGCCAGGCCACCACAATGCCCTACTGAGCGTGATTTATGCAGGTACGAGAACCCATCAGGGGAGGCTTCCACTAAGGGGATGGTATCAGTGGGTCTAAGCCACGTTTCGGTCAGTAGGCAAATATCTGACTTTGTATCAAGTACCATCTCATTAATAGGCACTGCCTTGTTTCCTAAGGAGTGAACATTTAGCAGTGAACATTTTATTTTAGTCAAACGCTGTGTTTTATTTGTTTTTATGATTGGTACTCTGAGCAGGTTACCGGCGCAGGAGCCCCTAGATTGGCATCTATACTGCTTCCTTATTGGACTAAGAATAGATATACTCTGGTAATGATGAGAGAAGTCTGGTTCTAAGCCCATGTGTTACACTGCCATCATACATATCCTGAGCTACTCTCACATACTTCTCTGTAACACCTGACTTTCTCATACAAAACCACAACTCCTCTCTAGGCACCCTGTCATATGCTTTCTCCAAAAAGGCACAATGTAACTCCTTCTGACCTTCTCTGTACTTCTCCATCAACACCCTCAGAGCAAACACTGCATCTGTAGTGCTCTTTCTCAGCATGAAACCATACTGCTGTTCACTAATCCTGTCAGAAAATTCCTGTACACAGAGACAGTAGAATGAAGGAAAACACCAGACACAGGATCTGCAGTTTTTACTTGCAAGGGGAACCAGGCACCAGCCAACACCAGCTACCTCCTCCGAAGTGCTTCCCCCTCTGCAAGCCTTTTATTCACTTTTCTGATTTTACAACGGCAATTAGCCCACATTCCTTGTTACAAAATGGTAAACAGAAAAGAGGAATTCTGTGTCTGGCAAGGTTCAGGCACAAGGGTCAACTGTCGTAACAAGCTTTTTGCAGAAGTCGTAAATAAAGAAGGATTCCGAAAAGGTCAACAGTTCATCATCAATGATGAATATTTACGATTTTCTTAACATTTCCCTCCTGTTTATCATTGGTAAATGTCCATTGACAAATTCCAGTACTGCATCTCTTTTCAGTTTTCTGCAGTTCCTTCATTTTCATAACACCTTTAACAATTTACACTTAGTTGAAAGTTTCTTTGTTGTCTGACAGGAGGGTGTAATATTCTTCACTCAGCATCACGTCTCACATTGACTGCCCTATCATTCTGGACAGAATTGCTCTCAAGCAAGGGATAATCCCTCCTGTGAAAAGACAAAATAATAGAAGCACAATACCCACAGGTCAAAAGCGTCTTTTTCCATCCTCCAGATAGGAACCAGGAGAAGGGGTCCCATGGTCGGTAAACACTGTCTTGGGACATAGCATGTTGGATTTTCTTCATCTGGTTTATGGCCTCAGTTATCTCGTGTCCTTCACTAGTGCTGTCAGGAATATACGTACAACAAGTATCATTTAACATGACTTACTAACCACTGAGAAAGGAGGGGTTTGTGTAAAGTACCATTCGATTTTGTAGCACCATCATCCTCATGCTTGACTGCTCCTCATTGTTTGTTTCCCATGCTTTTATACTAGCGTTTAAAAATGTACTCAATCGATAATCTATGGTTTCAATTCTTAACAGGTTCTTTTTTACTCCCACCCAGGGGAACAAAGCCAATGCCACCTTACTCCCGGTAGTCCAATGCTTATGCTCGTCAGGTACATCGGACCCCCACACCGAATCGTGGGGTTGGACTTCCACCAGCTACCTTCGTGCCCTTGAGACACGGACCACACACCAGCCGCTGGGTGATGGTTCACAGGCTCGCTGGACACGTAGCCAATTAGTGTAGTTCGTTGGATGGGTTCTGTTGTTCCCTGACATGGCATTAGGTGGCGTTCGGGAGTCTTTCATTGCTTTTTGCCCCCGTGTGTTGTGTGTTACCGTTAGAAATGATAAACGTGTGGTCCGTAACTCTTACTGGGGCTCTCAAATTTCCAATTACCACTCCAATTTCTAGGTAGGTGTGCTCAATTACGCACTCAGACTCAGATGAGGGCAATGGGAGAGCAGTCGAACTAGGATGAGCGGATGATACAGGCATAAAAGAACAAATATAACATCCTGATACATTTCTACTCCTTGCTGCCAACTCAGCATAGCGATACCAAACATTTGTGTGATAAGTATGGGTTACATTTCCTGGTCCGTGGGGTTCATTGGCATTGTTCAGCCACCTCTCATGTCTCTGTTTCTCGTCATAATTTTCCTGTGGACTATAAAAATATAACAGCAAAACCTGAAACAGTACCATGAACGTAACTATAAGGACTGTAATTTTTTCCAACATTGTTTCAAGTGTGGTAGGATACCCTAAAGCAGTAAGGGGTGGCTGATTTCTTCAATGACTTTGAGACAAGCTGCTTCTCCACCACAACCCCCCTTTGTAGTCAGACTTCACCCTTTACTGCATGGCTCCTACCTCACTTTCTAAGGTTGATTTTTTTACAGTGTGACAAATGTATCCACGTGGGTCAGTTTTTATAGCAGTTGGGGTGGTCAGCAGTACTTGCTATGGACCTTCCCACCGGGGTCTGGACCAGGTTTTTCTCTTAATTACTTTAGTGAACACCCAGTCCCCTATGCGCACTGGGGTCCCTCCTGTGGGAGCAAAGAAGACTCTGGTGTTACATTAACTGCTCTTATCTCTCTGTTACCCAACATTTTCCTCATATAATCAACAAGATTCAGATCATCATCAGGGTCATTAATATTGCTATCTAAATCCGGTAGCCTGTATGGTCTACCATACAATACTTCAAACGGTGTTAAAGAACTGCCAGTTTATTCCATGCATTTCCTTAGTTTAGATTTTACTGTATCATTTGTTCTTTCCACTAACCCTGCACTTGGGGGGTGGTAACTACAGTGTGTTTTTAAGTCTATTCCTAAATTCGATGCCATTTTACTCACTATTGTGTTGACAAAATGGCTGCCATTGTTGCTGTACAGTGGTACCCCAAAAGTGGATATTATTCTTTTGCATGTGGCTTTGGCCACTGTTAGGGCATCTGGAGTTTTTATAGGAAATAATTCTGGCCATTTAGAGAATGCATCCAGCAGCACCAAACAATATTTGTAACCCTGACTATTGCTGAGTTCAATGAAATCCATATGTATTGTATGGAAAGGGTAAGGTGCTGGGGGGAATGCTCCTCTCTTTGGCCTGATGTTGCTCTGTGGATTATGTTTCAAACACACAGGGCAAGCCATACAAAAACTTTTTTTGAGTAAATATAAAATCCATATGTTGTATATTGTTTATTTACCAGGCCTACCATCCCTCCTGTTGAGACATGGCATCGCCTATGACTCCGCCCACTTATACATAGATTTAGGTAATATTGGCTTGTTCTCATTGCTCAAATAAATGCCTTAATGGCTTGCTTTGTCCATTGCAGAGGGGAGGCCATGTTCAGGGGTGTATCATACATGCTCATGCTCTACAATAATTGCACAAACCTAAAGACATCATTTGTTTTAGGCTTAGGTGCTGATAATATTGCAGTTTTTCTCTCTATATTTACCATTCTACCGTCAGGCGTGAGTGTATGTCCTAAATATTTAACACTAGTTTTGCAATATTGTAGCTTATCCTTATTACCCGTATCAGTTAGATATCTGAGCAGAGCTAAAGTATCCTTTTTACATATTGACTCTGATTTTGATGCTAATAGAATATCATCTACATAAACTAATATTTGACTGGAACACGGAGGAGTAATTTTAGCTCAACAACTTTGTATAGCGGCGGAAAATATAGTAGGCTCTCGCAATACCTTTGTGGTAACCTTGTATACGTATACTTTTTGTGGTCCCAGTTTGTGGACTAGTCCTGGATTACTTTTGAATCTCAACGTAATATGTAACTCTCCTTTTCGTCTTGCAATCATTCCTCCTTTACCGTCAGGAATGATACATATATCCAATTTAACCATTACATCTCGACCCAGTAAATTATATGGACAACAACTGGCCAGTACCACCGGAGCATGGACGGTTGATCCTGTAGCAGGGTCAGTTATTGCAAGTGGTTTAGTTAAGAATTTGGTTTCAATACGACCATTAGCAGATCGAACATTTATGCTGTCTTCTGATACTGGCAACCAGTCTACATCTTCTCTCATTACTGTCCTACAGGCCCCACTGTCACACAAAAATGTGTAAGGTTTATTTTCAACTATTAAGGTAATGTCTGGTCTGTTATATCCTACATAACATATATCCTCTAAATCTAGTAAAACATCTGGCCCATCTTCTTCCCTCTGTTCTACTTCTTGTTTTCCATCTAGTCATTCTATTTTCTGTTTAGGACAATTCTTTGCCCAATGTCCCATTTCTCCACAGTTATAACATGCTTCATCTCTCAACTTTGGACCATCCTCGGCCTCGACCATCTCGTCCTCTAAAACCTCCTCTAAACCTTCCTTTTCCTCTGTTTCTACAACTTCCTTGATTCCCTTGATAAAACATTTCACAGTCACCTTGCCAGAAAACATTTATCTTTTGATTGTTTTTTTTTGTTTGTTTTCTTTTTTCTGTAATTTTCTCTGCATGTATGGCATAATTCATGAACTCATCTAATGTACATGTGGGAAGCTGGACACAATGTTTTCTTATCCACATGCTAACAGGAGGTCTAAATTCCTCCAGTAATGCGTTTTTTAGTTGTTGTCTAAATGCACCATTATCATCATTATCTTCTTGTAGTCCACTGTTTTCTACAAAGACTTGCTGAAACCTTCCTCTGAATTCTACAACTGTCTCACCTTCTTTTTGCTTTGTTTGATTAATAATTGTATAATTAGCTCTCTTCCTATATACTTCTCTGATTCTATTTAGGAGTCGCTACACTCGCTGTAGTAGCTGTGGGCTATTATGGCCCTGGAGGATTCCCACCGTCCATTGGATCCCAGTCCCCTCTAACTCTGAACCATTTCATTGTAAAAATTGCCATGAATACTTGTTGAATTTCAGGGCAATTCATATGGTACGAATTGATCAGATTCGTCACATCCGAGTAACACTGATTAGGATTCTTTTTTGAAGACGTCACAGATTCAGTAGCCTTTTTTGACGTCATCATGGATCCAGCTTCTATATACTAACATGGTTCTATCTCCCGTCTCTGCATGATTAGGATCCCAGGCTGGATTAGCTATTTCCACCATGGGGCATTCATCTGCAGTATTTGGGTTTATTGCCCTCACTAAACTGCCTGGGATAAGAAGTCCTCCCATTCCCCCACCTTGCCCTTATGGCCCCTAGTATTTGTAGCCGGGCCATCAGGCATTTTAAAAGCATCTACATTTGGATATAAGTTTGTTTGCACATAAGGGGGTAGTTTCAGGGAGGATCCCATTTGTCTCTCCAGGGCGGGAGGTGCAGCTGCAGCACTTACTTCGGCATGATGTCTTTAACCTTGAGTCTCACTGCACATGCCTCTGTTGCTTTAATTTTACCATTCTTTCTTTTATTATAATATAATTACATAATGTGCATTTTATTATTAATATAATTTCATTATTTCTTTATTTACTTACTTATTTACTTATACCATTTCTACCTTCCTGGCACTCCTCCTTTAATTTCTTCTATAAATCTTTCAAAACCTTAGTACTGAAAGAACCATCTTCTGGAAACCCATATTTCACATACCATCTACCTAATATCATCGGGTCAGTCACTTCTCCATATCTCCCATAACAGTCAGTCTTTGCGAATTCCCCTTAATCTCTTTTCCTAGATCCCTTGACTTTGAGGTCGCCATATTTCAACGCATTTTCGTTCCTGTCCCAGACAGGAGTAGCGCGCTACCTTATTGCAGTCGATCGTCACCGACAAGGGAAGGTAAACTTTTATTACTTTCAACCTTTCCTTGAAAGAGTTGGACCCAATCTACCTCAGTTCTCTTGAACTGTCCTCTAGGCACTGGTCCCCACCCGGGGTTACCCCCAAGGTCCACCTAAGTCCCTTGCCTAGGTGTGCCTAAGTCCCCGACTTAGGTCTTTGCATTCCCTCCTCATGACAGACCTCACAGGCAGGAGAATCTAGGTTAAATCAAAATTTTTCTTTTATCTTTTTCTTTCTTTTTATCTTTTTTCTTTCATTTTTTTTTCCATTTTTCTTTCTTTACACCTGTTGCTCTGTAGCCACAATATTTGCAAACTTGAACTCCTCTAGAATGTCTTAACATTCACAAGGCTGCCTCAAACATTCACTTCATTTGACAACAAGGCACTTATGAGTCCACTGTGGTGGGTCACTAGAAAAGTCCTCTTTGGGCCGTTAAACACTCTCTGGAGAACAAGCTTCTAGGCTAGACCTATTGTCCAGTCCGGTCCTCCACTGGGGGTTCTAATCCCGAGAGATGAAAAACGTTTTCGATTCTGTTAACCACCACCTAAATCCTCCATGGAGAGGATCACCAGTCCAGTCCTCATGGACAACTTCATGCTAGCACCGTTAGGTTTTGGGTTGTCCTGTTTCAGTACTGGGTCTCTCCCATTCACACAGACAGACATACAAACAAACACATACCTCAGTCTATAGTTACTTCTCAGGAGCATCTCAATTGACTAGTTAATAATAATCATAATAATCCTTTATTTATAATCCCACGAATGGGAAATTCGTTCTCTGCATTTCACCCATACACACATGTGCAGCAGTGGGCTGCTATTGAAAGCGCCCGGGGAGCAGTGATGGGGACGGCACCTTGCTCAAGGGTACCTCAGGGCAACCTACTGGGAACCTACTCCGATCATGTGGCTGACGCCCGAACCACTAGGCCACCGCTGCCCTAGTTCTAGTACAATTAGACCTCTAGGGCAATCCTTCTGATCTACCCTTTAGACTGTTAGAGTCCCAGACTCTCTAGACGTCTTTCTAAGGTTCCCTGAACCTTCCAGCGCTATTCCAAAAAATTCTTGTCTTACCTGTTTTCCCACGCTCTCACCGTCTCAACCAAAAATGTTCAGATCGCGTCAGTCCGGTCCAGTGGAACAACTTGAGACTTACTGGCTGACATAGAATTCACTATGGCGGGCTTTCATCCACGGTCCCAGACTCGTGAGCTGTGCACAGACTTCAGCGTCCTCCAAGTGCGCCACAGGGACAGGGATCTGTAGCAATCCGGCTCGAAGGACCATGTTATGTCAGAAAATTCCTGTACGCAGAGACAGTAGAACGAAGGAAAACTCCAGACACAGGATCTGCAGTTTTTACTTGCAAGGGGAGCCAGGCACCAGCCAACACCAGCTACCTCCTCCGAAGTGCTTCCCCCTCTGCAAGCCTTTTATTCACTTTTCTGATTTTACAACGGCAATTAGCCCACTTTCCTTGTTACAAAATGGTTAACAGAAAAGAGGAATTCTGTGTCTGGCAAGGTTCAGGCACAAAGGTCAACTGTCGTAACAAGCTTTTTGCAGAAGTCGTAAATAAAGAAGGATTCCGAAAAGGTCAACAGTTCATCATCAATGATAAATATTCACGATTTTCTTAAAAAATCCTCACCTCTTTTCTTAACCTAGCTTCCACTACTCTTTCCCATAATTTCATGCTGTGGCTGATCAACTTGATCCCTCTATAGTTACTACAGCTCTGTACATCACCCTTATTCTTGAAAATCTGTACCAGTACACTTCATCTCCACACAGGGAGAAGGTTGGGGGACACACCCTGGACAGGTCGCCAGCCCATCGCAGGGAGAAACGTGACGGGGACGGCACCTTGCTCAAGGGTACCTCAGGGCAACCTATCTGGGAAGGGGTTCAAACCACCGATCCTCCGATCATGTGGTGGACAGCCGCCCATCTTAAACAAAAAGGAGTTAGAAGGAATTAGATCTGTTTTGAATTCATTGTAAGTTTAAAGAATACAGTAATGTATACAATGTATACCTCTCATACAATTTACCAAACACCTTATCTTTGGCCTTCACCACTGCATTCTTTCCCTTGCGGTTCATCTCCTTGTACACCTGTCTACTTTCTTCATCTCTCTGACTGTCCCACTTCTTCTTTGCCTCCCTCTTCTTCTGTTTGTACTGCTGTATTTCTAGGTTCCACCACCAGGTTTCCTTATCTCCTTCTTCCTTCCAGATGTCACACCAAGTACATTTCTAGCTGTCTGCCTTATCACTTCTGCAGTAGTTTCCCAGCAATCCGTTAGCTCTTCAACACCTCCCAGTGCCCGTGTGAACTCCTGCCTGAATTCCACCTTGCAGTCCTCCTTCTTCAGATACCACCACTTGATCCTCGACTCTGCCCTCACTTTCCTTCTCTTCTTGGCCTCCAAGGTCATCCTACAGGCCACCATCCTATGCTATTTAGCTACACTCTCCCCTATCACTACTTTGCAGTCTCCAATCTCCTTCAGACTGACCGTCCTGCAAAGGATATAATCCACCTGTGAGCATCTTCCTCCACTCTTATGTCACCCTGTGCTCCTCCCCCTTATATATTAACTACAGCCATTTCCAACCTTTTCACAAAATCTACAACCATCTGACCTCCAGCATTCCTCTCCTTGACACCATATCTACCTATCACCTCCTCATTACCTCTGTTCCCTTCACCAACATAACCATTAAAATCTGCACCAATCACAACTCTCTTTCCCCTGCATACACTCCCTATCACTTCATCTAACTCACAAGACCAACCTACTGGTCTGGGACACGTTCCAGTCCTTCCCATCCTGGGTTTCATGCATTAACAGATATTTTTCCGGTTCAACACTTGTTGGTCTTGTGCTACTATAAACCTTTACAAGGTTACAGAGCTCTTACTATCATATATCCAGATTGGTGCTTTGACTGCATTCTTTTTCCTAAAAATAAAAATAAGCAACAAGGATGCAAAAACCATACCATATCAATATATATTTATCTAGCATATTCAGCAGGCTGTGTGTCACCATGGATTGTTCTTAATATGTGTTCTTAACATGTACTCTTAGTACTAGCACCCTTTAGGCAAAAACTTGACCCACAGTGTAACCAATGAGACAATCCTTAAAGAGAAAGATAGAAAAGATGATTTATGAGAGCGAAAGGCAACAACATCTTGGTCTAGTCACCTGCCAAAGTCCCACAGTGTTCAGCTTTATGTTAGTACTACTTAGTGGCTTAGTGTCAAAGAGGAGAGCCCAGTGAAACTCCCAAAGACAAATAGAACCCAGCAGCTGACTGGACAAATAGAACCCAGCAGCTGGTGGAAAAACGTATGCATGAAACAGTTAATGCAGACTCAACAGTACATCTAAGGAGAAAGAATGCATGTGGCTGTAACCGGTGTGAACAAAATTGTTCTGAGTGCACTAACTGTTTCCACTTGGGTGAGGATGATCACAGCGCAGTGGGTTGTCTGAAGAAACCTGTACATGCTAAGGGACAAGCAGTGACCAGTTAGCAACTACTACTTAGTACTGCTAGTATACCCAAGGGGGTTGGGTAGCCAGTTGACCTTGGACCCTCAGAGGTTTTTTTCTCCACACAGTGGAGTTTTTGGTTCCTCTCCGCCGTAGTTGTCTGGCTTTAACTTCTAGTACTATAACCTGTGTACCATCTATGTAAAGTGCCTTGGGGCAACTCTGTTGTGAAAGGTGCTATACAAGAATAAATTGAATTGAATTGAACTACTGTCTCAATCTGAAACATGTCTTACTACTGAGCTAACTTAACTAAATTAAATGACTTAGCAGTGATTGCTTTGTTGGACAAAGGAGCCCAGAAGAGCATGGAAAAGTATGTATCAATTTGACATGAGAGTTAAAGGTCTGTGCTGTGAATTTAATATTCATGTTGAGAAAGAACAGTGAGAGAAGACTCACTGAAATTAGTATTTTCCTTAATACTATGGGTTTTATTTAGAATGTAATAGGGCCCACTCATTACCATAACTAGACCCTTCCAGACTTATCAACACTTACTAACTGAATGTTTAGAGAACACATTTCCTTTCACATCAGATAATGCAGCACTGTTAAAATCAAAAAAAAAAAAAGACAGAAAAAAAATCTTGTTTCATGGCACACATCAAAAATATGCTCTATAGCAAAAGGGGTTGAAAAAAGAACGCTAATGGTAACTGACAAAATTAGAATAATTTCACTCTGCCTGGAAGGAGAGCTTCATACATAATAAGAGGGCACGCTCAGCCTTCGTATCCACACTAATAGGCTCCAACAAAAATAATTCTAGCAAAATGAAAGTGACAACCCTTGTCATTGCAAGGTCACAGCACAGCACACAGTGAACCACAACAAAACTGGACCTCTGCATTTAACCCATGCAAACACCATGCAGCAATGGGCAGCTACTGAAAGTGCCCAGGGAGCAGGGACAGTACCTTGCTCAAGGGTACCTCAGGGCAACCTACTGGTGAGAGAATCGAACCCACAATCTTCCAATACAGGGGCAACTCCCTAACCACTAGGCCACCGCTGCCCCAAAATAAATAGAACCATGGATGAGCTGAAAGTCAGATACCTGCAATGTACAATAGTGAAAAATGTCTGGATTTCTTTAGTAATAAGATTGAAATCATTCGACAAGAAATACAAAATCAAATACCGAACCCACCAGATCTGCTGCCCAAGACTGATATAGATATAAATTGAAACCTAATACCAACAGAGAGGTTAGCCTACTTTTGAGATTGACCTCATCTGAGCTATTTTGTCTTTCAAATCCTCTACTTGCATGCTTGATTCAGTTCCTACCAGACTACTTAAAGAGGTCATGCCAGTAATAATCAGACCTTTTTTAGAAACACTAAACTCATGGGCTATGTGCCAAAAGCATTAAAAATAGCTGTCATTAAGCCTTAAGAAACCTAATCTTAATCTATTCAAGTTATCAAGTTATCGACCAACTTCTAATTTGCCATTTATATCAAAGATTCTAGAGAAAGCTGTAGCCCCGCAGCTTATTCTTATGCATATTGGCATAAGAATAACATCTTTCAAATTTCAGTCTGGTTTTTGGCCATATGATAGCACTGAAACCGCGCTTCTGAAAATAGTAAATGATCTGTTAATGGCATCTGACAAGTTGATAACCTTACTAGTTCTCTTTGGCCTTGGTGCAGCATTTGACACCATAGACCACAATGTCTGACTGCACAGATTAGAAAACCTGGTTGGAAAAAGCCCTTTCCTGGTTTAATTCATACTTGACCAACCGCTATCAATTTGTAAATGTAAATGATGAAATGTCAGTTTGTACAAAAGTCAGTTATGTCAGTTCAAAAGTCAGGGGCAATGGTGGCCTAGTGGTTAGGGAGTTGCCTTGTCTTGGAAGATTGTGGGTTTGATTCCCTCACCCGTAGGTTGCCCTGAAGTATCATTGAGCAAGGTATCGTCCCCATCACTGCTCCCCAGGTGCTTTCAATTGCTGCCCCCTGCTGTATGGGTGAAACACAGAGGTTGAATTCTGTTCTGTTGTGCTGTGCTGCGTTTCACAATGACAAGGGTAGTCACTTTCACTTTGTTTTATGGAATCCCGCAAGGCTCTTAAGTCCCCTACTTTTCATATCATACATGCTCTGTCTGGATTAAGTTATTCGGGAAACAAGGAATCAGATCCCACTGTTATGCTGATGACACACAATTATATATTTCAGCTAAACTTTTTTTCTTTTTTTTTAACCAGATGATAAACTCAAATTAAAAAAGGTAGAGGGTTGTGTAAGAAAAAGTGACAAAAGAAAAAAAAAACAAAAGAGTGGATGTCACTCAATTTTCTTAAGTTAAATTCTGAAAAGACTTTCTTTTGCTAGGTCCTAAAATCGCTAGAGACAAACTGTCAGGTTTTATTAATATACTTTGCTAATCCTATACCCTCTGTCAAAAGCCCGGGCATCACAGTTGACTTGGATCAATCTTCAGATACATACATTTGAAATATTTCTAAAATAGCTTTTTTTCACCTTAGAAATATTGCTAAACTTAGAAGTGCATTCACACTAAATCAATAAATAAATGAATATTAATACATGCTTTTATCACCTCAATACTAGATTATTGCAATGCCCTGCTGCCAGGATGTTCCAATAAAGGCCTTCAAAAACTTCAGTTAGTCCAGAATGCAGCAGCTAGAGTCCTCATTAGATCACTAGATCTAAAAAAAATTGATTACATTAGTCCGATGTTATTGGGCAGTGGTGGCCTAGTGGTTAGGGATTTGGCCACAGGATCAGACGATTGTGCACAGTGTGTGTTTGTGCATGGGTTAAATGCAGAGGTCCAATTTCATTGTGATTCACTGTGTGCTGTGCTATGTGTTCTCACAATGACATGAATTTTCACTTCACTTTCATATTATCTAGACTTAATTGAGGGTATCCTGAACTCCATACCAGCTAGTCCACTTAGCTGACGAACCAGCCTTTCTTGGGTTCTTCTCCCCTTTCTTCTCCACTTTCTCTTGCTTTTCCTTCTTTATTATCTGGTGTTGTCCAGAGAAGGATGGGTTCCTTACTTTTGTCTTTGTTCCTCCAGAGGTTTCTTTCTCCTGTTTTAGGGAGTTTTTCTTTGCCTCTGTCATCAGCTTCTGTCTCAGCTTACTTACTTGGGGCTCGGACATGGATTTTGTAAAGCTGTTTTGTGAAAACAGAAGTTGTAAAAAGCATTATATAAATAAAATCTTCCAGGTTTAATCCAGGTTTCTGGGAGACACAAAACATCAAAATCCTCATTACTCATCATATCATTTACAATTACTGCTTTAGAATTTAGTCATCTAATATTGAGAAGTCCCAGCTTTAGTTCTAAGGTGCTGTTGTTTGCTGATTTAGAAGGTTTAACATTAAACAAATTGGTAGAGCAGATTTTCTGAGTTTTTATTTGGTATAGTTTTGTTCAGGGAACAGAAATGGTCTCAATATGTTGACCCTTGAGTGACCAGGTGCTGGTCCCTGCCCTGGATTGTCAGCAGCAGCTACCTAAACTTCTTTGCGGATTAACTAATATACTATGGGCTATGCTGCAAGAATCAAGAGCAGCACCCTCCCACAAGGGAGTCTGGAAATCAGGACTGGACTAATAGTTTAAACCAGTTCTTTAACAGGTTTGACTCAGTAATCTGCCCCTCAACCATCCATCAAAACACATCACATGCCCATGCTCCCCTTTACATATCTCTGTAACCCCCCACGGCACCTCCCCTTCACACCTCTCCACAACCCCCCACGGCATCAGGGATATCAGCTGCTCCCCCTCGGCCCCACTTTTCCCCTGAGGACTCTACTGCCCCCTCCTGTTACCCCACTCATCAGGAGGCACCCGCTCCCTACACAATAGCCTCTCCATCACAGCTGACCAGATGTGGAGTCAGCTGAGGAAGATGAAGAACAGGAAAGCCACAGGTCCGGTTATGGCATCAGCTCGACTGTTGAGGGACTGTGCAGACCAACTCTGTGAGGTTATCACTTACATCTTTAACCTCAGCCTCAGCCTGGAGCACGTCCCTATTCTGTGGAAGACCTTGTGTCTGGTGCCAGTCCCTAAGACATTAGGGACTCCCCAAGGAGCCAAACCACTTCAGACCTGTTGCTCTGACTTCAAACCTGATGAAGACCATGGAGAGGATCATCCTCCACCACCTTCGCCCACTGGTCAGGAGGGACTTAGACCTGCTGCAGTTTGCCTACCAGCCGCACATTGGGATGGACGACGCCGTCATCTACCTGTTGCAGCGGGCCCTCACTCACCTGGAGAGTGACAAGAGCACTGTGAGAGTCATTTTCTTTGACTTCTGAGGGAGAAGCTGGAGGGAGTAGGAGTGGACCATCACATAACTGCATTGATTATTGATTATTCTCTCACCAATAGGTCCCAGTATGTGAGACTCTGGGACTGTGTGTCTGAGGTGGTGGTCTGCAGCACAGGAGCCCCACAAGGAACAGTTGCTCCCTTCCTCTTCACCTTGTACACGGCAGACTTCAAATATGACTCAAACAGCTGTCACCTGCAGACGTTCTCGGATGACACTGCTGTTGTTGGTCGGGTGTCGGAGGGGAATGAACGGGAATACAGGGGGGTCATCAGTGACTTTGTCAGCTGGTGTGAACAAAACCATCTTCGTATCAATGCCAGCAAGACGAAGGAGCTGGTGATTGACTTCCACAAGAAGTTACCCCCCATTGCATCGGTGAACAAGCCCAGGGCTTGTGTATTGAAACAGTGGAGGAATACAAATACCTGGGTGTCCATATCAATAACAAACTGGACTGGTCTACAAACACAAAGGCACTGTACAAAGGGCCCAAGTCATCTTCACCTGCTAAGGCAGCTGAGGTCCTTTGGGGTGAACAGGAATCTTTTAAGGTCCTTCTATGACACTGTGGCAGCGTCTGCTGTTTTTTATGCTGTGGTCTGCTGGTGTGGTAGAATCGCAGGGAGGGACAGGGCGAAACTAAATAAACTGGTCAAGAGGGCAAGCTCTGTCCTATACTGTCCGCTGAAATCCATCAAGCACGTAAGGGAAGAGAGGATGTTTTCCAAGCTAACTTCCATCACTAACTTCCACCCCCTGCATGAGACTGTATGAGCACTGAGCAGCTCATTCAGCAGTAGACTTTTACATCCGCAGTGTAAGAAGGAACGCTACCGCAGGTCCTTTTTACTGGCAGCTGTCAGACTCTACACAGCTTAACTTTATTTATTTATTTATTTATTTATTTATTACTCATTTATTATTATTATTATTATTATTATTATTAGTTGTTGTTGTTTTATTGTTATCTACCCATTATTTACTTATTTATGTATTTTTAACTAACCATTATTGCTCTCTGTGTGATATCTTTTCTTGTTCTTATATTCTTTCTTTCTTTGCTAAAGAGCCCTGTAACACCCAAATTTCTCATTTGTGGGAAAATAAATGGTTATTCTATTCTATTCTATTCTATTCTATTCTCTATACCATTATTACCACCACTGGAAAAGACACACAAGTTGAAATGTCAAGACTGGACCAAGATAATGCGTCTGGATCTTTTTTAAGAAGACCATAATTTTTTTTACAGGAAAAAATGTACATATTACTCCATCGCATGCATCCAAGTACTTCACTGTGTGGCTTGCCAGTAAAGGACTAATGATTCACTAAGATTAATGAATCATGACGTTGCCCTCTTCCTCACCTGACCTAAACCCTATTTAGAACTTGTGGGCCCTTCTTAAATGGGAAATTTAGAGGAAGGAAAACAGTCCACCTTTTTTCATTTTTAACAAATTAAAAAATAAATTAGAACATGCAGCATTTTTTTTATTCTCCTCAAATGTTTGATTGTACAAATTCATCTTTCAGTGTTACTTTTGGCAAATGATTTTTTGTCTTTATAGTTAAAAGGTAACAATAAAATAATGACTACAATATTTAGTAAAATAAAATTCTTTTTAAACCAGATAAACCAAAATACTTTATTAGATAATCATGAACAACATGAACAAAGAAAAAAAGGAAAAATGATAAGGTCTTCTCTGAGGCTCTAAAATGGACTTGGGGTTTGAGCTGTTGGGGGGCCTGTGAGACTGTAGGTCCAGTGTGTGTGTGCGTGTGTGTGTTTGGGGGATGGGGAGAACTCTACATTATGATTAACTGCTTTCATTTTATTAACAATCCCCAAATTAAATGCTGTCTAAGTTCACCTAAAATCAAGATTTTCATTCAAAAGCTGTACAATCTGACAAAAATTAAAACAGCTCTGTTCGAGTTGATCTGGAGAAATCATAAATCATAATCAATAATGCTGCGATCATATCCATATGAGGAAAAAGGGGGCTTTACTTCTTTACTTACCCTTTAATGTCTATAATAGTTTTTAAAAAGGCATTTTTTAAAAGGTATTTTCTGCAGTTTCTGACTTTCTCATTGTAAGGGTTTGATTGTTTTGTTTTGTTCACGGTAGAGGGAGCCTTGTTCTGACGGAGCACACCTGAGCTCATATGGCACGGCTGACTACTTAAGCCTCAGTGAGTCAGAACAGAGTGCAGTTCATTCATTCAGCTAAGGTTGAAGTTAGCGGTGGTTCTGTTAGGTTCTGTTCCAGTTTCGTGTCTGGATTTTGGTTATGTGGAATAAAAGTATGTCTTGGATATCTGGCTCTGCATTGACGTCCTTCCCGCACCCCACCACCATGACAGAAATGAAATGCCAAACTCTGGACGTTGCGAGCCTTGAGAGTTGGTGTAAGGAGCACGAGCGGATGCTTGTGCGAAGCCACAGTGGCGGTCCTCAGAGCATGATCATGACAGATCATGTGGTTAACTGAAAGCTTGAACAGTGTCCAGGAGAAACTAAGGGTTAAATCAGAAGAACTCCGGTCAATGTAAGCTGCGATGCACTTCTCGTGGACATCCACCAAAGAGATGAACAAATCAGCTGCATGACCATTCAGATCACTCAACAGAGGGAGTTGCTGACCAAACTCGACCAGCAGCTGACAGAAAAAGAGTCCTCCATGCTACAGGTGAATGCTTCAATCAGAGACGAAAGACAAAATCGAGGAAAGGATCACCCATCTGCTTTCTCAACTTGAGGAGACCAAAAGACTCTTGTCTCTGTGCCAGAGTGATATCGAAACCACGAAAATGGAAGGAGAGGCTCTAGCTCAAGACAATGATGAGCTTCATGTAGAGGTCAGGAAACTTGTGAAAAATAGAGTGGTCAAAAGGAAGGAATTGCACGCTGCAAATATTGTCTGGAGTGAACAGCTGAATAGAACCAGAACAGAGGTGAAGCGGGTGCAAGACAACAGTGCTGCTCTGCAAGCGGAACTGGAAAAAGCTCGGAAGGAGGCTAGGACTATTCAAAACCCCCAGACTTCTGCTGGAACCTATTCAAACTTGATTGTTTCTGAAGAGATCTCCACACCAGACTTGAACTGTTTGTCTGTTTGTGTTCGGAGGCAGGTTCTCAGCAGCACATATGCTGTGAACCACCAAGGCAAGAAGAAGGGAAATCAGTGGACTCTGAGGGATGCAAGTCCAGTGACCTCAAAACTAATCAAGTTATTATCACAAAAAATGATCCATCTCGTTTGAATTCATATGACACAGAAATAAATCCCGATTTGAGTTTGATCAGCCTTGAGGATTACTCAGATGTAAGCAGGTGCTCTGAAGCAGGCACTTCAGATATCTTCAAAAAAGATCACTCTGATCCATCTTCAGAATTTCAAAAGATAAGGAACCCTGATGAAACCCAATTGGACCAAAGTCCTTCTACTTCAGCAGCAAATGACAAACAAGCACACGAAAACCAAGCTTTTGATGATCTTGAACCTATGGAATTACAATGCAAGAATAACTGAGTATTTGAATAATGTGATGTGTGATAAGCTGGAAGGATGATCACTTTTAAGCCTCCAGAATCCAAATTTAAATAAGTAACAGCGAAGATGAGCTTGAATGCACTTTGAAAAATGGAGAACATGCATAGCAGAACCCAGAGAGTGCTGTAAAACTAAACAAGGAATGCAAAACTAATCCAGATACTGTGGTTCGACCCGTTTATTCCTCAGAGTTGAATAGAATGGAAGTGTGCTACAGAATCTTTGTGGAAGCTAACAGTGATGAAAATCCCACAGCCCAAGCAGATGTGCCAGTGGAGGTCCCACAGATACCAGAGGCTAAAGAGTTAGTCAAACCACCTTCTGCTCCGAAGAAAGGAGTAACCTATGTTGCAGAGTTTGAGGTCAGTAAGGGCAAAGCACAAGTTATCCAGTTACCCAGGCCTACCAGAAGCCAGCAGTGCTAGAAGAGAGCAAGGGCGCTTACAGTAGCAGTGAAAGAATGCCATTCCTTTGTGGTTGCCAGAGCACCCAAAAGAGTCTCTACACCAGATGTTATTCCTCCAAACCCCGTACAAAATGCCTATGTGAATATCATTCCAGTTGGCACAACCCTACAACTAGGCTCCAAGCTGCACCTGATTGTTCCAGAAGGGAATTGCGCTTTGCCAGTCACGCTAATTCCAGCTACTATGCCCATAACACGTCCACTTCATCAGCCTTCTCAGAACTTGTGGCTTGTACAACATATATGCGAAAGGAACGATAAATTCTGCACCTCAGATTACGAGACGGTAGTCATGGAGAGCGAGGAGGACAGGGATCTGAGGCGGAGCGCACACTGGGTAAAGGACTCTTCCTCTTCTAACCATAAGAAACCTTATGTGTTTAGCTCTTTTTCAGACTGTGACAGGACAAGGCTTTCCAGCCGATCGGAAGATTCCTCCAGGGACCCCAATACTGAGTCGGGGAATCAGGTGACGGAGGAGGCACTAGAGAACAGAAAGGCACGTAAAAAACGTACGGTCAAACATGAACACAAAAAGGACTTGTTTGAGAGAATATGGACTGAGGCTCTGGGGTCTATGGTATAGACCTGACCATGTGCCCCATTGAAGGGGCTGTGTTTCTGTTTTTGTAGACCTGACCCTGTGCCCCGTTGAAGGGGCTATGTTTTCCTCTGTTTTGGTTGACCTCGCCTCCAGGTTCTGGCCTTGGGAGGGGGGTGATGTAAGGGTTTGACTGTTTTGTTTTGTTCACGGTAGAGGGCGCTCTGTTCTGACGTAGCACACCTGAGCTCATAAGGTACAGGTGTGCTAAATTGAGACTACTTACGCCTCAATGAGTCAGAACAGAGCGCAGTTCATTCATTCAGCTAAGGTTGAAGTTAGCGGTGGTTCTGTTAGGTTCTGTTCCAGTTTCGTGTCTGGATTTTGGTTATATGGAATAAAAGTATGTCTTGGATATCTGGCTCTGCATTGACGTCCTTCCTGCATCCCGCCACCGTGACACTCATTTAATGATAATATTTAATAATGTCAAATTTGACCTACTAGCTTGGATGTCCACAGTCACAGAAAATGAAAAACACTGAAAATTAAAACTCTGTGAGGGTAAGCTTGTGTTTCCATTGAGCCATGTGAAGCAGCACTACATCCTTTCAAACTGCCTAAAGGCATTAATTTTGGATAGCTAAGCATCAATTCTGTAATATTAAATAACAGGTGCATGCCAAGGGGCAGCGGTGGCCTAGTGGTTTGGGCGTTGGCCACATGTTCGGAGGATCTGGGGTTCAAACCCCTTTCCAATGGGTTGCCCTGAGGTACCCTTGAGCAAGGTGCCGTCCCCGTCCTGCTCCTCCCTGCGATGGGCTGGCGACCTGTCCAGGGTGTGTCCCCCGTCCTCTCCCTGTGTGCGCTGGGTTGGACACCAGCACCCCCCCGCGACCCCGTTTGGGACAAGCGGCAGATAATGGATGGATGGAGGTGCCTGCCATGGCTAGCATTATGCAGAGTGATGGGGAGAGTGTGTGCCATCTTACACCTCCAGAGAGCAAAAAAATTATTTTTGATCAAAATTGCAACCATGAGTATTTTATATGCATGAGGAAAATTATCTAAATAAGTAAAAAAAAAACACCTTTTCCAGTAAGCAAACATATGAATAGAAATTAACAATATGAGGAAAAGAAATTATGAGTACAATATAAATTATTTCATATATTTCCAATGATTTTTTTTTCAGTATAAGCTGCTTAAGTCCTTGTCATAGACACTTCACTTTATTACAAATTATGCCTATTTACTTATACTTGTAGATTTATATCAGTCATAAATGGTTTATGTACATCTCATGTCTTTTTGGCCTTTGTTACCTACAAAGTGCATTGCTAGATAGATTTCCATTCATAAAACTTTAATAAAACTAATGTATTGTTATACATAAATTAATTTACTTTGTTCCACATGTTCCAATTTTCTATTCCTCTCATTTGCCCCCTTTGTCACTTTCTCTGTTTGTCTCACTCACAATCACTATCTCTTCATCTCTTGCACCCCCTTTTATTTTACTGGTTATGTATGAAAAAAGGTGAACAAAAAAGTACACCCATTATGCTGAACATTCTCACAATGATAGCAATAACAAATGCTCTGTCAGATGTGGATGTTTTTCCCTGGTTAACTGTGTATCCCTGGTAAAGTGTACATTTCCATTTTCAGCTAAAGCATCAGATTATTTAATATTATAATAATGGAAAAACATGTGATGTCAAATGAGGAAAGAATTAGCATATGGTAATGGCTATTGCAATGAACTGTAGAGTTAAAATGGATAAACACAAAGAGCAGTATTTCTGAATGCCTCAGAAGACTTGGATGCAGTACTTTTGGCAAGTTTTATTTATCATCCCCAATAGAAGATCTGGTTCCATCTTTATTTCTAAAGTGACTGAAAAGGTTGTAGTAAAACCTTTTTTTTAAGAAGAGGGTAATAGATATGGTAAGAGAGATGAAGAAAGTAGACAGCAATTCAAGGAGATGAAAAAAGCAGTGGCAAAGGCTAAAGATAATGTGTATCATGATGCATGAGAGGTTGTATGGAGTCAGAAAAGGACCTATACAGATTGGATAGACAGAGGGACTGAGTTGTGAGATGTGCAGCAGGTTAAGGCAATAAAGGATATACATGGAAATGTACTAATAAGAGTAATGGGGAGTGCAGAAAAGAGGATGGAAAGAATATTTTAAGGGCAGCAATGAAGAGGATGAAGACTTAGGTGATTAATCCTGATGACATACCTGTGCAAGCAGTGGAGTTTCTAACCAGATTGTTTAAAACAATCTCAGGAACTGAGAGGATGTCTGAGGAGTAGAGAAGAAGTATAATGGTACTGATTTTCAACAATAAGGCTAATGTGCAGTAACTGTTGTAGTAACTATAGAGGGATAAAGTTGATCAGCCATTGCGAGTTATGGGAAAGAGTACTTGGAAAGAGTAGTGGAAAAGAGGTGATGATTAGTGAGCTGCAGGATGGTTTCATGCTGTGAAAGAGCACTATAGATACGATGTCTGCTCTGAGGATGTTAATGGAGTAGTATAGTGGTCAGAAATAGTTGTATTGTGCCTTTGTGGACTTGGAGAAAGCAAATGACAGGGTATGTAGAGAGGAGTTGTGGTTTTGTATGAGGAAGTCAAGAGTGGCAGAGTAGTATGTGAGAGTAGTACAGGATATGTATGGGGCAGTGTGAAAGTGGTGAGGGGTAATGGATGCATTTAAAATAGAGGTGGGATTACACCAAGGATAAGCGTTGAGCCTGTTGTTGTTGACAGATGAAGTTAGATAAGAGTCCCCTGTGAATTATGATGTTTGGTGGTGATATTGTGATCTGTAGCGAGAATAGGGAGCAGCTTGAAGAGAGGCTGGAGAGGTGGAGATATGATCTGTCTTTGTCCTACTCTACTTTTTAGAATACATGAGTATGAACAAATGAGTGATTAAGATGCAGAGAGTAGAGGTGACAAAGGAGGTCTTGTGATCAACACTTCAGAGTAATGGGGAGTGGAAGAGTGGTGAAGAGAGTGCAGGCAGGTTGGAATCAGTGGAGAAGAGTGGCAGGAATGATCTGTGACAGATGGGTACCAGCAAGATTGAAAGGAATGGTTTACAGGATGGTAGTGAGTCCAGCTATGCTGTACGGGTTGGATACAGTGCTGCTAATGAACCTGCCCTCACTTCTCTACATTCACCACCAGAGCCTGGTTCCAGCAGTGCTTTAGGTTGTGATCCTCTTTCTGTTCCCTCAGGAAGGATGGCTTCCAGTTAGCCTGCTGAAACAGATTGGAAGCAGGATTAGAAGCGAATGGAGTCTCACCTTCATGATCAGCCTCCTCTGTTTGTCACTGAAAACTTTAATTTTAAAGAAAAATTACTTTTGCTGCTTGTTCATGTCTGAGTGACAGTTATCACATGCAAATAAACACACCAAGAGAATGCTGTCAAATCCCCTCATGCATACACTCTCAGCAGCAAATAACAGAGCAGCTGGCAGTGGTGTGTGTGTGTGTAGGTGTGTTTGCGCATTTTGAGCTCAGTGGCACTGTCAGAGGAGGAGCTCCTAGAGCATAAGGGCTCCTAGAGCAGACGTACACTGGATTTCATACAGCTCACCATGTACAAATACACACACACACACACACACACACATACCAGATTCATTCTGTGGGATGGCTGTGCGCCTGTGTATGTGTGATAAGCAGTCAGATAAGCACATACAGCAGTGAGTTATGTTAACCTGTTTTCTTAAGCATTTTTTCTTTTATATCTCTTTTACCGATTCATGTTATACTACTGGATGTTTATTTCTAAATAAACCTTTACCATTACAGTGCACAAAACATACCCAACCCAAACAACCCAACATACACTCATGGACCACTTTATTAGTCACACCTAACTTCACACTGACACACTGACAACTGAAATGCCAGTAACTATCCTGAGTAGAGTTGCTGGAGCCTATCCCATCATGCATAGGGTGAAAGAGGAAGAAACATCCATGACAGGATGCTAGTCCATCACACACCTACAGTTGAGGCCAAAACTATTAGCCCCCCTTATGAAATTAGAAAACACTCTTGATTTCTCCATGAAAATGATCATTAACAACAAGTGTTTGTTATTTTGGAAACAAATACACAAAAACAAATACACTGAAAAAGTGGTTTTTTTTTTTTTGTTTTTTTTTAACAGGGATAAAATTGTTAAGCACTTCTGTAGTGAAAGTGACCATTCTTGTCATTGTGAGTACATGACACAACACACAGTGAACCACACCAGAATTACACTACATTTCACCCACACACAAATAAGTGCAGCAGTATAAGCGACCTACTGGTAAGGGATTCGAACCCACAATCTTCTGATCTGGGGGCCTAGTCCCTAACCAAACTCCCACCAAAAAAACAAAACTGTCTACTTTATTTGTGCTAATATAATGCCACTGCTGGTATGCCTTCAGGCTGGTTAAACTGAGCCAAAAGCTGCTAAAGGATTTCAGCCAGAGGCGCTGCATTAAATAAATGTAACGGTGGCGGGGTGTGGGGAGGACGTCAATGCAGAGCCAGGAGTCAGGAACATAACTTTATTGCTCATATTAACAAAAACAAGATCCAAGAACTGCAGTTCTACTCAAACCAAAACACAAGGAACAGCAGTCTGACTAAAACGAGTTACCAAAACCACCATTAACGTGAGGCTTCGCCTCGTGAATGAACCGTGCTCTGTTCTGACTCATCGGGGCTTAAATAGCAGCCCCAATGAAGCACACCTGTGCCTTCATGCGCTCAGGTGTGCTCAGTCAGAACAGAGCACCCTCTACCGTGCCCAAAATGAACCTCACTCGTGACAATAAAGCTGCAAACATTAGCTAGTTGCGCTGGGTGGAGTGTCATTACTGATAACTGTCATCACTTTTCCACTGTAATTACTGTGAATTATTCAAGGCAATATGCAGAATCTTTATATCTAAAACTACATGTTTCTAGAGATGCTGTAAGAGGGAAAGTGTTATATGCAATAAATAACTGGCCTAATTTAATTTTTTTGTATTATTTGAAAAAGGTTGCATGGTGATGGAGGTATGATGAATGAAGTCTTGATCGGTTTGAAGATCCCTTTATTAACAGAAAAATAAAGCAAAGGGATGTGGTGGACTTTGAAAGTTAAATACAGTTACAACATAATTACCAAAGAGTGATTCAGTTCATTGAGCTGAACAATAATGCTCATACCAATTGCCCTGCTTTTTGTTTGAAAATTAGTTGCTTATCAAGGTCACAAGGTCAATGTGTGGGAAACGATCTAATTTTGAGATCTTGCAAAACAAATTCCATTCTAAGAAGCCTACGCTGGCTCAATAGTGCTTGGACTCAGGAAACTCTTTTTTCACATTTTCATTCCCTTTTGTTCCACAAAAGGTCCAGTTATCACTACTTTAAAGGTACTGAGTTCCAATAACTGAATTAATGAATGAACAAAAATACATTAAGGAAAGAATCCACCCCTTGCTAAATACTGAATAATAATTACACTCAGTTACAGCAGACAAAGCCAAATATAGTCCAGTTCTTCTAAAAACAATGAAACATAGGTTGCTGTTGATTGTAAGAAATTTCACTTTTTTCTGTTTTTCTTCCATTCATTACTGTCAAAGAGCCCCCTGCAGGTTAAGTGCTTGAGGTCATCACTCTGCCTCTTGCAATTAGCTTAGGTTTGAGGTCATGACCTTTCTGTGGCATTTCACAGCTCCATGGGGTTTTGATTAGTGCAGTATTTACATATTCACATATTCACATTTTACACTGCACTCAGGGCTTTCCTGTGTCATACACACTTGCTGTATGTAAATATGATTGGCTTTTTGCCTGGACTGGAGAGTGATGCTGTTGAAGTTCTGAATGACACACACACACACACACACACTCTTTAATGGTGCAATTATTTCAAAATAACGGTTAAGAAAAACCCGCAGTCTAAATTGGGCAAGAAGGCAAGAGGTTGCTATGTATCTGAAATTTGTAAAAGTGCACTGAAACATTTATATTGGAGAACTTTATTTCAACCTGTGTATCATATAGATATAGCTCTGTTCAGTCAACACACACACATAAATCACAGAAAATCAAAATCAAGCCTTTCTTCAAAATGGAAAAACACATTAAACACGGTCAGTAAAAGGGAATCATATAGTGTGTAAGTGTGTCACAGCTCCCACCAAGCCCCGGTTATGGCCACGGTCCCGGTCACCAGAATTCTAGCCACGTTTTCCACAGCGCCCAGTCATCACACCCCAATCCCTCACACCTGGCTGGCCAGGTACATAAGGTGTTCCAGACCAACCCAGACTCGTATGTTCTACGTCCCGGTTAATGTTTGTTTGCCTTCCGACTGGTCTATTGTTTATTAAAGCTAAGTTATCGCTGCCTAGCACTTGCGCCTTGACGGGCTGCGGAGGCAGCGAAGCGGAGGAAGATCTCGCGGAGCCGATGGAGCTGGGGATCATGTGCTTGCCTGCGGCAGAGAAGGAGCGGCGCTCCCAAAACAAACTCTGCTTCTACTGCGGAGCACAAGGGCACTGGGGGCGCAGATTGCCCCCACCTGGCGAAGAAGAGAACTGTAACTGTTTCCCATATCCCCGTCTCTGCCAACCAATTTGTTATGAAAGCACGTTTGCAGAATGTTAACATATCTGTTTCTGTTTTAGCCTTGATAGATCCTGGGTCGGCTGGAAATTTCATTTCATCCTCCTCGCTCCTCAACACCCCCTGTCCCACCCTGTGTCAGTGAGAGCGGCAAGTAAACACCCATGGTTTAATCCGAGTCACAGATCCTCACGCTACAGCCTTCCCACACAGAAACCATTCCCTTCTTGGTTTTACCATATTCATGTCACCAGTTAGTACTCGGCATCCCCTGGTTGAGGTCTCACAATCCAGTTGTGGATTGGAAAACAGGGGTGATAAGGTCCTGGTCCCCTGAATGTTCTGCCCACTGCCCTATTCCAGCTATTTCCCTTCATTTCACCTCAGTGGAGAGTCCTCTCGCCCATTTGCCTCCCTCCATCCTGGCTGAGTACACTTCCCTGAGCGAGTTGTTCAGCGCCAGGAGGGCCACTCGGCTTCCCCCACACTGGCCATGGGACTGTGCTATCAAACTCCTGCCTGGCACTACTCCATCTCATTCTAATATCTTTCCCCTTTCGAGGCCAGAGACGAGGGCGATGGAGGAGTATGTGACTGAAGCAATTCAGCAGGGGTTCATCGTACCCTCCACATTGCTGGCCTTTTGCTGGGTTCTTCTTTGTCAAGAAGAAGGATGGAAGACTCCGGCCATGCATTGATTATCGGGGAATAAACGCTATCACTGTTAAATATTCACTGCCTCTTGTCCCTTCCGCCCTCGAGCAGCTTCAGGGAGCAACTGTCTTTACCAAACTAGACCTCCGTAGCACCTACAACCTGGTGAGGATTCGGGAGGGAGATGAATGGAAGACGGCATTCATCCCGACGTCAGGCCATTACATGTACCAGGTGATGCCTTTTGGCCTGACGAATGCCCCTTCTGTCTTCCAGTCATTTATCAACAATGTCCTGAGAGACATGTTGGGATGCTATGTTGTTGTGTACCTCAATGATTTTCTTATATATTCCAAATCCTACAAGACACAACTCTCAGGTGCGGTTGGTGCTCTCCCAGCTCCTCTCATATGGTTTGTATGTTAAAGTGGAGAAGTGCGATTTCCACCGCTCCAAGATCTCCTTCCTTGGGTGCCATATTGGTCCAAAGGGGGTAGAGATGGAACAAAGGAATGTAGAGGTGGTGACACAGTGGCCAGAGCCTCGCACAGTGAGGCAGCTACAAAGATTTGCTAACTCGTCATTAGACACTTTAGCACAGTTGCAGCCCCCTTGACGTCCCTGTTGCGAAGTAAACCCTCCACCTTGACCTGGATGCCTGAGGCATGAATGGCCTTCTGGGAAGCGAAAAACAGGTTCACATTGGTGCCCCTCCTTCGACTGCCGGACCCAGAAATTCCATTTGTGGACCGGTTCTCAAAGGGGTGCTGGTTTGTTCCCTTTTCTTTTCTCCCCTCAGCCCGTCAAATCACAGAGGCCCTGTTTCAGCATGTATTCCACTACTTCGGACTACCGGAGGACATTTTATCTGACCGTGGGTCCCAGTTCACCTCACGGGTTTGGCGGGTGTTCTTCCAGCACCTGGGAACTACGGTCAGTCTCACGTCTGGCCATCACCCGGAATCTAACGGCCAGGCAGACCAACCATTCAGGGTCTTGGTGAGTTCCTCTGTGCAAACTGTAGTCAACAACAAAACGACTGGGCTGAATACCTGTATTGGGCTGAGTATGCACAGAACTCTCTGTACCACTGCTCTACAGGGATGACCCCATTCGAGTGTGCTACCAACCTCCGCTCTGCCCCTGGGACCCCACGCCCACAGACGTGTCCAGGAGCGGGTCTGGGAGAGGGCCTATGTACACATTGAACGGGCCATTCGCTGTTTCCGCATCCAGCCGGAGGGAGGCTCCAAGATATCCCCCAGGAGAGAGAGTGTGGCTCTCCACTCAGGACCTCAACCTACGGTTGCAGAGTCATAAAACTCAGTCCTAGATTTATTGGGCCTGATTGATTGAATCCCAGATCACCCCTGTCATCTACTTTCTCCGAATGCCCTCTTTTCATGTCTCTCTCCTTAGACCTGTTATCCCAGGACCATTGGCATCCTTGGTCGGGGCGGCGGAACCCCCTTCAGTCATAGAAATGGACAGCGAACAGGTGCATCGAGTCGGCGTGCTCCTGGACTCCCGTCGTCACCGAGGAGAGCTGCAATACCTGGTCGAGTGGGAGGGGTATGGCCCTGAGGAGCAGAGCTGTGTGTGAGCCAGGGACATCCAGGATCCCCAACTCCAACAGGATTTCCACCAAAATCACCCTGATCGACCTGCTCCGAGACCCAGGACCAGATTGTTTATTAAACTAAGTTATTGCTGCCTAGCACTTGCACCTCCTTCTCTTTTTCCCTCGCCATGACAATGTGTCTGTGTGTGTGTGCACATGTGCGTCCATTAAATAAATCAGAAACTTAAAAAGTGATTCAGTAAACTGATCCGAAACTGATCCATCTTGAACAATATGCTGCCTTAACCTTGCCAGGAAAAGGGATAATTTGTACTTCTTCATGATTTAAATGAAAGTCAGGAATTAAGTACAATGTTTTTCTTTGCTTTTCCAGTACCTTGAGGAGTGTGAAGTCCCAAGCTCAAAGTATATTTTTGCAGATTGAGGGGCAGAATAGACAGTTACTGAGCAGAGTAATGGCATAATTCTACCAAAAATGGACCATGTTATAGCATAATACAAACAGTAGTAGCAGCTGTTGTGAAGCTAGAATTTTGTGCATACCTTTATAGATGATGTTGAAGTTTGTCACACACTGAAAAAGTATAGCTTGGCAAGTTTAGTATATATCTAACATTGCCCATTGTGAAATTATTTTACTGATTTCATTTTTTTTTCATTTTATTTTTTGTCTTATTCTAATGGTGGATTATAGCACCTGTTTTAGGCTATATATTCCTATATATTTTATACATTTATAATCCTAAAAAATTCTCAAAATGAAAATTACAATAAATTAAACTGGCCATGGCATTTTTTAGTAGGCACAGTGTGAGTGTGTTACAGACCCATAAGCCTATTTGAGATTAATTCAGTTAAAGGCAAGTGTGACTTAGTTCTGTACACGTTTAATTGGTGGGATATGAGCATCACTACATTAGCCTTATATCTCTAGAGTAAAACTAAAGAGCCAAACTTCAGGATTACTGTAGAAAGTGGGGAAAAAATGGGTAATGGCACTTTAATCAGGCTGTGTGAGAGATGCTCTCAGAAGGCTTTGGCATCGCAAACACACATAAGGTATAAGTGACAGGCACCTGTGTGTGTGTGTCTGTGTGTATGTGAGTGACAGTGACTTAGAATGTGTCACTTGCACCGCCTGCAGGCCTCACACTCAATCCTGTTGTGTGTCATGTTGCTAGCAGAGCTGTCAATCAGCGCTCTCACTTCACTCAAACACACACACACTCACACACAAATTTATGCAGTTACAAGTACAGTAATAGATTGTTATGCATCTCTATTTACAGTACAATTTGGACACCTCTTGCCAAATGAATTGATCATTTATTTTCTAATTAAATAATATATGATCATATTTAATACAATGATAATATATACATATATAAAGTAAATAAATGCATTTCCTCCACATCTTTATCAACTTAACAATTTAACTATAAAAAATACATATACAAAATATATCATAAGTGTGATATAAATTCTTAAACTATGCAGTTTCTCACTCTCACTAATTTTCATAACTGCTTGTCCTAATTATATAATTAATTAATTAATTATTCCAAGGCAACAAATCTTATTTATTTTCTAACCAGGTTGATTACAACGATTTGCTTATTCCATTTTTTATTAAGAGGTTTTACTTAATACCTTTTGGTTACTCAATGTTTACCTTTTTGGCATAAGGATTATCATGAAAGTGACAACCCTTGTCATTGCGAGGTCACGGCACAGCACACATGAACCACAACGAAATTGGACCTCTGCATTTAACCCATGCAGCAGTGGGCAGCTATTGAAAGCGCACGGGGAGCAGTGATGGGGATGGTACCTTGCTCAAGGGTACCTCAGGGCAACCTATTGGGAAGGGGTTTGAACCCCCGATCCTCCGATCATGCGGTTAACACCCTAACCGCAAGGCCACCACTGCCCCTAATAATCATCTAATGTTCTTTATTTTTTATAAGCTGCTAAGACTTTGGATGGTACGGTGGCATATTGGTTAGCATATTTTGTTGCTTGTTCTCCTTATGTCTTTGTTGGTTTTCACCAGCAGTGAAAAGACAAGCATGTAATTTGGATTGGAGAAGCTAAATTGGCCCTGGTTGTGTGGTTGTTATATGTGATGGACTGGTAACCCATCCAGGGTGTTTCACTGCCTTACTCCCAAGAGTGCTGGAATAGGTTCCAGCTCCAACACGAACCTACTCAGGATAAGCAGTTAAGAAAATGTTTGGATTTTGTTTTTTGCAATCTATTTACTGAACTGAACATGTTACAACTTCATGTGCAGTGATTTCGGATTCAGGATGACATGAAAAATATGTTTTAACTGCTAGCAGCATACTTATACTTTTATTTTCCTCTTCTACTCCTGTATTTTTTAACAGTTTGTAGGAATATTAGGCAAAAGAGACTTTCCAGTCAATCACTATGCAAAAATAAATTTGGTCAAGTGTAATTTAAATCTCTGCATCTGCCATTTAACACGCAACATAATTTTTTTTTTAGAATATCTTTTTCTCTTCCAACATATTTCAGTTTACTTTGCTAAAAATTCAGTCATGGCATGGTATGGTAGAATTTCTCAGGTGAGGCAAATTTTCAGAGCAATATATTTTACTGATGTCTTTATTCATATTAAGCAAATAAAGAGACAACAATATTTTTTACATTTTGAACAATATTTGAGAGTGAGAAAAAGCAATAAAAGGAGGAAGAATTAAAAAGATAGTGTTTTTGACATTTGAATTTATACAAATAAAATCTCTTTTGTTCAACTAAACTAAACTTTTATGTTATATTGCTCCATTTAAAGTATTAATTGGAATAGAATACACAAAATTAAGCTTTTTACAAACATGGGAATGTTTGGGAAACTTAATATAACAATCCTAAGCAATTATTCAATTATTTAAATGGAATAATTTCTTAAAGAATCATTGCATGTATGAAATCATCTTTCATGTATAGTGACTACACAAACACACACAATTTTTAAAGTGACCTTTTTAAACATATACCATTTATTATATAGCCTTATCTCGAGCCCTGAAAGAATATTTTTTAAACAATGCAGCCAGTTTAATAAAATTCTATCAACGTTTCTCATATCAGTCATAAAAATGTAGCTTTTTAAAAGCTACAGCGCCCTCTGTTGCTGTGGTACAGGTATTATGAGAGAGGAAGCTACCTACTAGTAAGGGATTCAAACCCACAATCTTCCGATTCAGGGGCCTACTCTTTAACCACTAGGCCAACGCTGGCCCCACAAAAGTTCAGAGTAATGGTGAGTGTGGAAGTGAGGTGAAGGTAGACTGCAGGTATAGTGAAAATCCCATTACTTTTGTTCTTGACACTACTGAGTTCACAGAGTTTGTTGACTGAAATCTGACCCCCAGAAAGAGAAAGTACCATCAGGATTAGGGTGACAGCTTTATGACTTTTTGTTTAAGGTGGTGAGACAATAAAGGCTGGAGAAAAAAAGGTGTTAATCATGATGGCATTGGGTATTATTGGTGGAAAACCATTTATGGGTTGGATTTATGTAAATTTCAAAGGAGGAGAAAGGTGTTTTTAAAGTCCAAGGTTGGGATGATTTGGAGCTCATCTCACTAAACCACGATTGCTGAAACTCATCATTAAAGTGGTTTTGCTGCATTTCTTTGACTTCCATTGATTTCTGACTTTGAAAATGTTCAGGACTTAGGCTCACACTTCAATTGTCCATGACACTGGCAGGTTGGAAAGGGTATAGAAAAGTGGCAGAACTGATCTGTGACAGAGGGGTACCAGCAATAGAAAGGAAACATTTACAGGACGGCAGTGAAACCAGCTATACTACACATGTAGCGTAGACAGTAAACAGTAGTGCTAACAAAAAGACAGGCAGCAGAGCTGGAGGTGTCAGAGAGATGCTAAGATTTGCATTGGGAGTGACGAGAATTGATATGATTAGAAATGAATATGTTGTCATGTTTTGCAGTGCTCTTCCCTAACTGGTGCCCTGTTATGGCACTAGGAGTGGTGGTCTAGTGGTAGGGTGCTTGCCTATGGAACCTATGGCTCAAGAGGTCCCAGGTTTGACTCCCACCTCTAGCACTAACATCACTGGGTCCCTAAGCAAGACCCTTAACCCTGAATTGCTCCAGGGGGACTGTCCCTGTAATTAGGACATGTAAGTCGCTCTGGATAAGAGTGTCTGCTAAATGCTGTAAATGTTATGTTACCAGGTGTGCCTAATTTGTCTAAAGTATATAGATCTCCGTGAGTTAGGGCAGAGCCTTCGGTTATTGTAAATCATTGTGGCCTCATGTCTTAAGCACTGCGTTTAGCTAATGCTTGTGTGTTTCACTTTTGTGTTTAATAAAATCCCTGTCCATAATCCTGACTCTCAATTAATGTCCTATCCTGTGACCCTTTGTCAGTGGTGCTCACCTTGTCTCAGGAGGGTGGCTCGTCTTTGCAGCCAGTTCCTACGTCCCCTTCACTGTTCCTATGTATGTCCCTACCACAGTAATTTTCATCACTGTTAGAATAGTAAAGACTCAAGAAACGGAAGAAATACTTAAAAACCAGTCAACTACAGGATCACTCAATTGTATATATTATTATTATTTATTATTTTTTATTATTATTATTATTACTACTACTACTACTTTTTATTATTACATTTATTATTTATTATTACATTTATATTCATATTTTTGCTATATTTATATTTTGCTACTTGTTATTTATATGTATAATTCATTCAAAACTTTTGAATTATTACCGTGTATATTACTGTTGTAGATATGTATATGTATATATATATATATATATATATATATATATATATAGATAGATAATTTATTATTTATTTATAGCTCCTCTACTTTTCTCCTTTACTTGTTCCTGTTCCTCTTTCTCTATATCTTTATATATTTTTTCTTTTCTGTCTGTACACCTGTCTTTTTTTATAAGAGCCCTGTAATGCCCAAATTTCCCATTCGTGTGATAATAAAAGATCACTCTACTCTACTCTACTCTATAATTTTGCAAAAACTCAGCTGAAATGTGGCATCTGGAAACTGATGCATCACTTGGTGTGTGCCTTAAAATAATAAGCCTCTGTCTCTGTGGAGCAAAAAATCTGTCCTAGGTTTGGACTCACCTAGTCCAAGTGTCACCAAGTGTCAAAAAAGAGAGATGTCTGACCTGAGTCTGTGGTTTAAAGGTGAGAGGAAAATAAGAGCACAGGCTGTAACATTTGTACCAACTATAAAACCTCTCTAAAACCAGTACAGAACGATGAAATTCAAGTAAAAAATGACATAATTGAATGTTCTAAACAATTGCTTAAAAATAAGAACCTCATGAATAAAATATCATGCTTACATAGCTGTTTTTGAATGAAAATTAAGTTTGGCCTGTTTAGTGTGGTTCAGCTCTGTTTGCTTCAGCACAAATGTGTTTTTTGCTTCGATAATTATCTTTACATTTTAACATTTTGATGATTTGTCTGGTTAGAAAGTGTTTCATCTGTTACAGGTGAAACACACATGAATAAATTATGTAAAGGATAGAGTGAGGAGCAAAGGTTAACACTTAAGTGTGGAGGGTGATGTGGATTGTATCATATAGTGGAGGCTCAGTCTGTAGCAGATTAAAGACTGCAGTGTTGACAGGGGAGAGGGTAGCAATAATCTAGCATATACCCTAGCATAGCACCAGTACATTAACATGGAATTACAGTCTGTAGGATGACTTTGGAAATCAAGGCGTTAGACACAGTAAAGGAGGCAGAAAGGGACTCGTACTGATTGGGTAAATAGAGGGACAGACCTGGAAAAGATGTGCAGCAGGTTTTGACAATAAAGTGAGCAAAGTTCTTTTCCTGGCAGCTCAGTCTTCAACATCCTCCTCCCAATATAATCCTCGTCTCTCCTCTGGACATGTCCAAGTCAGCACAACCTTGCTTCCATAACTTTGTCTCCAAAACGTCTAACCTGGGCTGTCCCTCTAATAATAATTTCTAATACAGTCTATCCCTGTCACACCCAATAAAAATGTCTGCATCCTTAACCCTGACAGCTCCAGCTCTGCCTCCTGTTTTATCATCCCTCCAGCTTCCCCTTGTTTTTTCATCAGATTCAGAGTATGCAATAATCTCATTAAACTTTAAATAAGATAACCTCATGCCAAAACATTGATATACTCTTTATTAATGTCAGTGATGTATTAAACAAATGTGAATTAAAACTTTAATTTTAACTAAATGCAATTTCAACATTAAACCATAAATGTCTCTTGATATCTTCACTCAGCTGAAGTTTTGGAATTCACTCATGAAGACTGCATTTGTTGTTAAAAAGGAAAATCAACAGACAGCTTTCTAAGGGAAAAGCAATCCATTTTGAAACTGAGAAAGTAAGGAGAATGCATTAGAAGCGTTTTACAAACACAAACCACTGGTATCCTGAGCAGCAGATGTTAAATTGGCCTCTTAAGGAAAACAACAGCAGCTTATAACAAAATGTGAGAGCATTATATAAATAAACAAGCAAAAAAAAAAAACAAAAACAAAAGATAAGTCAGTGACATAATGAACCACAAAAAAAGGGGAGGGATCGGTATCACAATCCAAAGAAGACATTGAGAACAGAAAAGAAAAGAAAGGAAAAGAAAGGTCAAAGAGTGGAGAAATGAATATATATGCTCAGGATTTAAAACATACAAACTTATCTGTGACACACAGTGGAGATGGCTTGACTGGCTGATTCTGTAGGCTCAGTAATCTTTATTGATGATTTAACTCACAATAGCAGCAGAATTAATTTAGAAGGAGCTTGTAGCTTGACCTTGCAGTTCTAATACATTTGGAGGGGAGACACTGTATTTTAATATATATAGAAATTTTTGGTCTGTATCATAAATTAAAGTGTTTAATTTGGAGTCTTAACACAGTAAGTTTCAAAACATGGCCAAGCCTTTGTAACCTTTCAACCAAAAAATTAGCTTGAAATGTTGCTGTTGGATAACTTTTCAAAGATTTTGGTTTAAAAAATAAGATGTGGACACCGAGTGGGTGAATTCCTCAGCCTGTTTAAGTGAAGCAGTAAACACCTTCACTTGTTATTTTTCCCTTGTTTTGGTCCACATTAGCACTGGTTTAGCATATGTCTAGTTTGAAATATGCATATGGATATAATTTAAAGTTAATACATATAACTAACATAAAAAGGCCAGTTTTGTGCACTCCTGTTTTATATCAGGGATTTAAAGCCCATGTCAGGCCTTTAAGCATGTTCTTTTGTTAGACTAGATTTGGTCTTTCTGTGTGGGGCAAAAAAGATTGCCTCCTGAAATGTATTATTTTGGTTTTAGTTGTTCAGACCACGACTATGAGTAATTTAAAAAAGATTATTATTTAGGGTATGGCTACAACTAGCACCACAGATCAACTCTGTGTTGTGGTACGTTAAGGTTCTGCGGCCTTGTGAAGGAATCGTTTTATGACCTCTAGACGCCATTTTGAAGAGCAGCCCATTCACAGCCCGCCGCGCTGAAGGTGGAACTATGCCGCGGGGCCGACCGCGCAAACAAGGGGGAAACGGCACCGGGGATGCAGGTAACCCGCACCATATTGGCACTGAGAAAAAACTGCAGGCTCGCAGTTCTGCGAAAAGCCACGCGGTCGGCGCACAAACCGGCGCAGAGCAGAGATAAGCGCGTGTAAATGTGGGGTATATAGTCCCCCGGATGCGTCGCCTTTGTGCTGCATATACTGAGGCGGAATGATACTACTGACTTCGGTCGCTTGTATACACTTGGTTTGGCGCGAGCAGTGGACGGACGGAGTTTTGCGGCGGCGTTTTATTTTGTTGTCAGCTCTTCACAGCGCTTACCTGTTAGTGGCACGCTTAGCCACCGGCTAACCCTTAAGCTAAAGACAAAAGGCAGCACGAAGCTAACAGACAGGGAAAGCAGATAACAAATGGCTAGCGCAGAGCTTTAGGGTGAAACCGAGCTGAACTACGTGTTTCATGCGCGTTCTCGCTTCAGTGTGGCCAGCTGTCCACATTTGACCTCGTTTAGTCTTGTAGCGTTTCGTAACTATCGTGTTCAGTACATACAACGGTGTTTTAACGGTTCATGCTATTGGAACTTGCTACCTACGTATTTGATTTGGGCTTAACGCTGTGCGTTAGCCCAATTCGTAAAAACACCGGTACTGCTAAAAAGCTAATGCTAGCGTTCAGACTCCCAGTTCGAAAAGCACAACACACTCAAGTGTCTTTAGCATAACGGGCGTCTTCATTATGAGTGTAGTGCTCATCTATGTTTTAATCTTTAGCCTGGGCGTGCCACTCAATTTAGTGTTGTTTCATCAGCCAAGGATCCGCTAACAAAACCAAATGGTCTCAACCAGGTCTTTCTCGTTTCCAGTATATGTTAAATTGAGCGGGTTTGTTATACAATTTTGACTGTGCCACAAAGCTAGTACGTCATTACGTTTACAGGTTTCAGAAAGCTTCACACGACTTTAATGTCTGTACGGACAAACGCTCCTGTTTTTAAAACATAACCCCAAGCAGATAGCAGTGTGTGAATCCCTTTAGGCCACACTGAATATTCGTACACCACCAGTTTAGCATCAGCTTAAAGAAGGCCTAAAGAAGTTTACTACCACTCATTTAATAGATCAGAATGTGTTTAAATCATAAGCATCTGAGAAATAGTATTCAAAAGCTGTTAAGCAGGGCTGTGTTTCTATTCACCAAAAATAAGATTAGGTAAAAGTTCGATTTTTGTAAAAGATTTGAGTTCCGTTGCCCACTTGCAGGATTGCTGTTGCTTTGGGCTTCCCTGAAAGGCTTTGTATTTATGTTGCTGTAATTGGGCAATGTGCCATAGATAAAAATTCCACACGGTCCAATAAAATTTTATTTTTTCTTTTAATTTAAGCATTTTCTATAAAAGGTGCCCCTGATTCTTGTATCATTGTTAAACACTGTATAAAGGAAGTAAAGTGGACTGCATACCTTAAATCCAGCAGTACTGTGCTAAATAAATTTGGGAACCAGATCAAAAGCTTCATATTTGTGTCTTGTGTTCATGTTTCTGTCTTCGTTAATATAGACTAACACTGTTAGTAACGCAGTAAATCCCAAACATAAAGTGAGTGAACCTCAGAATCTCATTAGACCAGAGCATCAGCCAAGTACATTTAGTACATGTACAGCATTTAGCAGACACTCTTATCCAGAGTTACTTACATGTCCTAATTACTGGGACAGTCCCCCTGGAGCAACTTGGGTAAGAGTCTTGCTCAGGGTTTCAGTGATGTAGTGCTAGAGCTGTGATTTGAACCTGGAACCTCTTGAGCCATTGGTCCACAGGCAAGTACCCTACCACTAGACCACCACCAGTGTCTACAGTGAAGCAACCGAACTGCCTTTTCCAATGCAGATTTTTTAATGTGTGATCTATGTAACTCATATATTACATTAACAACATCAACATGGTCTAAAGCACTGGATATGGCTGTTCCTGCTACATGTGTGTGTATAGGTTAAATGCAGAGGATACATTTTTTGTAGTTCGTTGTGTGCCGTGCTGTTTTACAATGTCAAATAGTCACTTTCACCTCACTTTTTCAGTTATTTTCCTGTGTTATTAGGTGTCTCAGACCATCAACATGGTCTAAAATTGTGTTACTGAATTTTCAGTATTGAACTGAGTAAATCAAGTAACCAAGACTAGGCTCTTGTTGCTTTGAATAGAGAGAATGATGATTATTAAATTCAAAGCCACATTAATATTTTAAAAACACTGGAACACATTGGTGAAATCTGGCTAAAACCATGTAAATGGTACATTAATTGAGTCAGACACATCTACTTACAAGGTTTTAGCCAGATTTGACAGATGTGTCTGACTCAATTAATGTACCATTTATTTATTTCAGATGTACTGGCTAGGTTGCATGCACATATCAAGGACAACAGTCTTTTTAATTTGCAGTTATACTAGCAGGCCACAATGCTATTTTTACTTGAGGGCTTGACTTTTCTTATAAATAGACAATATGTTAAACCCATTCAAGCCTTGCCATTATTTTATTATTTTTTTTACCTGATTAATGTCTCCTTTAACATTTTGCTGATACACCGATACAACTTCTGTGCTCATATGTATCACCTGCACCCAGAACAGCAATATCACTCCCTTTTTACACTGAAACAGTATATTTAAGTTATATTCAAAGTCTGTATAAGTGAGGATAGGAACTTTGAATGTTTGGCAGCATGACTGGTAAAGGGAGATAATTAGCTGATTTGATTGATGGTTGATATTTTGTGTGCGCAAGAGACTAGATGGAAGTGTAATAAGGCCAGGTGTAGTGGAGTGGGTTTAAATTGTTTTACCATGGTGTGGATGAAAACACAGGTTAGGTGTTATCCTGAAGGAAGAGTATGTCTGAAGCTGGTTGAAGTTAAGGAAAGTGTGATATTGAATGCTGTTAGTGCTAATGCCCCACATTGATTGTGGTATGAAAGTGAAGTCAAAGTGACTATTGTCATTGTGAGAACATGCAGCACATCACACAGTGAACCGCAGCGAAATTGGACTTCTGCATTTAAGTCATGCATAAACACACACCGCGCAGCAGTGGGCAGCTATGAAAGTGCCCGGGGAGCAGTGACAGGGACAGTACCTTGCTCACTGGTAAGGGGTTTGAATCTTCTGATTCTGTGCCCAACTCCCTAACCACTAGGCCACCGCTGCTCCTGAGAGGAGATGGAGAAGAAAGTAGAATTCTGGAGTGAGTTAGATTAAGTGATCAAGAGAGTATCCAGGGGAGAGAGTGATGATTGGTGCTGGCTTTAATGGACATGTTGGTGGAGGGAACAGAGGTGATGAGGAGGTGATGGGTAGGTATGGTATCAAGGCGAGGAAAGCTGAATAATGATGGTTGTAGATTATGCGAAAAAGATGGAAATGGCTTTAGTAAATAGTTATTTTAAGAAGAGGGAGGAGCACACAGGTAGATTATATCGTTTGCAGAAGGGTCAGACTGAAGGACTGAGATTGTGAGATTGCAAATTAGTGACAGGTGAGAGTGTAGCTAAACAGCATAAGATGGTGGTCTGTAAAATGACCTTGAAGGTCAAAAAGAGGTGGAAAGTGAGGGTCGGAGTCGAGGAACAAATGGTGGCAGCTGAAGGAGGAAGAGTGCAAAGTGTAATTCAGGCAGGAGTTAATGTGTGCACTAATCTTTTAGAATAATGAAATAATTATTCTAAAAGATTATTAAACACAAATTGTTAATGTTATTATTTATTATTTCATAATTTATTATTTCATAATAAATAATTATTAAACATGAATTGTTAATTATTTATTATTGTCACTGCTATAATTTCAAAATTAATGTATCTATATTGCCACCTGTCAACAAAGTGCATTGGTTTTTGAATGCTACAAGATATTATAATATTTATTATCAATTTTAATGCCTTTTACTGCCTCTGCTTTGACATTTAACATTTTGTTTTCCACCTTCCATAGATGGGGTTGAAGATTTGAAGGCTGAAAGTTTTTGCGGGGTGGAGCACAGATGTACCATTTGCTCTCAGATCTATAGCACAGAGAACCAGTTACAGAGACACCTCCGTGAACATGAAGCTAATGACAAGGCAAGCTAATGCATCTCAGAATGGGGCTATGTTAATGTTTCATGAATTTATTTGCTTAGACGTGATAGGGTGTCAGTTTTCTATTGTAATAATGACCAAAATTACATTATCATTTTCTTAGCGGTTTTAGTGCTACTTTTTAACTTTTCTAGACATCATATAAGCTCTGCTTAAAAATGAGATCCTGTCTGTGTCACCATTGAGTATAGTTTGAAGTATCTGATTTTTAAATGAGTGTCTGGATACTGTTTGAAATAAGTATCACAAATACACTGGAGAGTTCATTGTAATACACTTATAATTAATGAAAAATTGGTTAATCAGCAAAGAATGGCCAGCATCATTTTACCAAAGCAATAATGATTTATTGTGTAACTTGGATTTTATCAAATGTATTTGGAACTGTGGTAAAAATAATAAAAGCCACTGGTTATAGGGCTCATTTCCAAAAATCTGACTTTTGATATGAAAAAGCCAACATTTCATTACTAATTCGTTATCATTTATTCATAGTTTTATGATTGTGTCAGTTTTCTTGTCAATGTTTTTGTTTTCAGCCTCATCGATGTGACCTTTGCCCTCAGTCCTTTAATGTGGAGTTCAACCTCCGGCTCCATAAATCCACACACAATCCCTCTGAATCCACCTGCCCTGTGTGTGATAAAAAATTCTCCCGCGTGGCCAGCCTGAAGTCCCACATTATGGTGCATGAAAAAGAGGAGGTCAGGACTTTTTTTCTGACACAGATAAGCCTTTCAAGGATTCATAAAATAAATTGGACATTGTTTATCTTAAACTTTGATTAAACAGCTATGTTTTTTCAAAAAACCTTTGTTTGATGTAAGGTGTAATAAAGAGGTTTAGAATCTGGCTTATAGTGTGCAATTGTTGTCCACTTTTGTCATAATTGCCCTCATGGGGCAGCGATGGCCTATTGGTAAGGGATACACACAAACATACACGTGCGGCAGGGGACAGCTATTGAAGGCGCCCGTGGAGCAGTGACTGAGATGGTATATTGCTCAAAGGTTCTCAGGGCAACCTACTAATAAGGGATTCAAACCCATGGTCTTCTGATCCGTGGGCCAACTCCCTAACCACTAGGCCACTGCTGCCCTATTGTGGCCCCATCGCTGCCCCCCATTGAAACATCTAGGACTCAACTTGGGCTTAATTTTTCCACCGTTTAAAAAAAAAAAAATTTCCACAGTTTAAGCATAATTGTTCGGATTTATTTGAATTTGTTGTAATCCTGCAATTTTTCTCCCTCTGTCCTTGGTTCTGCTGCACTGTTCAGAACTTTTTGTGTTCGGAGTGTGGCGATGAGTTTATTCTACAGAGTCAGTTGACCCTGCACCTGGAGGAACATCGTAAAGAACTTTCTGGAACCAAGGTGTACACCTGCAGAACCTGCAACAAAGAGTTCATCTCAGCCACTCTATTGAAGGAGCACACGAAGACTCATATTAAGATCAGGTTTGTATGATCAGAAATGGTAAACATAGTGGACATCAGTACATTCTTTCACAATAACTGTTTGTGCACTGCTTTTATGAAATAATGACAAACAGGTTCAAACATATGATTGTATGATATACCATTATTATTGCAATGCCTTCATTCCAGTCCACATTTCTGTAAGATAAGGCCAGAACCACAGAACTGGTTATGATTGGCCTAAATTGATCAAATTTGCTATGGATTAACATCTGACACTGCCCATTTGACTTTGTTTAAAAATTAGTTAAAAATTGACTTTGTTAAATTGTGTGCTTGTAAATACTTAAGGATAACAGGTTTATTTATTGACCGTAAACAATTCTCTTACCCAGCAATGATTTAATGCTCAAGGATTTTTAACAAGTTGATGACAACTTGATGACGTATATGTGTATATGAAATATATTTCAGTTGCTTTGAACATAGCTCAGCTAATCAAATTTTAATAAGCTTATGCTTCCTTTTGTTTACTACTTAAGATTGTTACATGACTAAGCATTGCTGATCTTTTATACTGTAAATTCAGTCTAATGTTGTACAAACTGATTACAATCATGTTAAAATCCATATAATTTTTTCTTGCATACAATGTGACTTATTTTGTATCTGTTATTGTGTGTCAGACCCATCATAACTAGTTCAAGAAACTACAAAAAGAACATTGATCGCAGCGGATTTACTAACACGTGCCATCACTGTGGAAAAACATTTAAAAAACCCAGCCAGCTTGTCCGACACATTCGGATTCACACAGGTAATCACACACACACACATGCAAACGTAAAGATTTTATATAGTCTTGTACATGTTGAGGCTGAGATTTTAGAGGAGCTAAAGTAACTTTCAAAAGTATTTGAATTACACAGGCAGTTTTTCTTACTGGTGCTTCTGTATATTAATCCATACAATTTTGGATGTACTGCAGCTTTACAGTAATTTTAAAATGCACTACATTTCTGTGCATAATAATGCTTAATATTATTTGTATTTGCAAGAAAGTCTGAATGATATAAACATTGTTGAAAACTTTCAACTGGTTATTGCAGCCTTGTGAGCAGTATTGTATGTATGGTCTAGGACAAGATGCAGGGTTCATTTCTTTATAAATCATAAATTGACATCAACATCATTAATGCAGTGTTCATTCATTTTAGTGGTTAAGAGTGTGCCAGATTGGGTAATGAGTTTCAAGCTGGAAGTTGAAGGTGTGATAATGAATTTTGTTAGTGCTTATGCTACACAAGTTGGAAGAGTGTGGAGCACAGGGTGACATACAAGAGTGGAGGAAGATGCACAGAGGTGGATTATGTTCTTTCCTGGAGGATCAGTATGAAAGAGACTGCAAAGTAGTGACAGAGCAGTGCATATTTAAACAAAATAGGATGGTGGTCTTTAGGATGACCTTGGAGGTCAAGAAGAGCAGGAAACTGAAGTGGACTGGTACCAAATTTCAAAAATAAGGGTGATTCAAAGAATTGGAGTAGCTATAAATGGTTGAAATGTCAACCCCCTTTTGTTTATGATGTTTGCTGATGATATTGTGATATGTAGAGAGAGTATGGAGCCGCTAAAGCAGAACCTGGAGAAATGGAGATATATTCTGGAGAGGAGAGGAATGTAAGTGAGTAGAACAAACACAGAATACACGAGTGTGAACGAAAGGGAAGAAATTGGAGTGGTTAGAATGCAGGGAGCAGAGGTGACAAAGGTGGAGGAATTTAAATGCTTGGGATCAACAGTTCAGAGTTATGGGGAGTGTCTGAGAGGGGAAGTGGAGAGTTCAGGCAGGTTGGAATTGGTGGAGACAAATGGCAGGAGTGATCTGCAACAGATGGGTACCAGCAAGAGTAGTGAGAGGACCGTAGTGAGACTGGCTAAGCTGTTCGGGTTGGAGACAATGGTGCTGATGAAAAGACATGAAAGCAGAGCTGGAGGTGGCAGAGTTAAACATGCTAGGATTTTTGTTGGGTGTGACAGGGATGGACAGGATTAGAAATTAGTATATTAGATGGATGGTTCAGGTTAGAGACAAAGTTGGAGAAGCAAGGTTGTGTTAATTTAGACACATGCAGATGAGAAACAAGGATTATATTGGGAGAAGAAGTGAAGGGAAGGAGGCAGAAATTGAGACGGTTGTTCTGTTGTGGCAACCCCTAACAGGAACAGCCAAAAAAGAAGAGGAAATTTATTCAGTGAGCCTTTGTTGTGAAATGGGATATTTGATTAAACCTGCTGGCTCGCTCTTAACTTTCTTAACTAGAATACAGTTTGGAAAACAACAATAGTTACTTATTTAAGATGACAAATAAACATCACAGCAAACCACAATGAAATGCATCCACTGCACAAATATCATACACAAACTGTGCAGCAGGGGGGCTGCCATTTCCTGCACCCAGGGAGCAGTGATTGGGACAGTATCTTAATCAAAGTTACCTCAGGGCAACATATTGGCATCTAGTTTTGGAGCCTTAACCAGTGAATTGTATGGAATTAAATACATTGCTTTGTTAATGTTGCATCCCAAAACAAATCTGTAGATATTGAAGTGTTCTGTCATTTATATTGTCATAGACGTCTTCTAGGATTTACTACACATTTGAAGGCAAGGGGCAATGGCTAAAAAAAATAGTGATTTTTCCTGTTCCAAAACAGTTTGTTTGGTTAAAATTCCATTTACAAATAGTATAATGTAATGTAAGGTTGCATTAGGAACCTTTCTTATATTTGATCAAAACAGTCTAATCAAGACTGGCATAATAGGTCTTGTAAGACACTTTTTGCATAGAGTACCAGCACTGAGGCAACATTAATTCATTAACTTTTTACATTAAAGAAAAACCTTTCCTCATAGACTACAAAGCTTATTTTTTTGCTGTTCTGTGTTTTAAAAATATTAATATGCTTTAACTAGGTTTATACTGCGTATTCTCCATGTGTGCAGGGGAGCGGCCATTTAAGTGCAATCACTGTGGAAAAGCATTTAACCAAAAGGTGGTGCTGCAGACCCACATGGTGCGACACACTGGCGAGAAACCTCATCTGTGCATGCTCTGCCCTGCATCCTTTTCACAAAAAGGAAACTTGCACTCTCATGTCCAGAGAGTTCATTCTGAGGTGACAGCTTTTTTACCTCCTCACCTTTTTTTTTAACTACCTATCACAACAAATTGTGCCACTTTTCCCTCCCAAATGTAGTCCTCTAAGTTTTCCTTTATAGTTTTGCACTGAATCTATGAGACTCATACAGCAAATATTGGTTCTCATCACGTCAAACAGTATTGTGCAAACTGCATGCCTAATTAATCACACTTATTTTGTTAGTCTGATTGTTGCACTTTCTCTTTTGTTCCAGTTCAGCATCAGTTTATTGGCATAAATGTTGCCAAAGCATAAGAAGCAGAAAAGAAGATTAACAAAAAACAATTTGCCCTCCTCTTTTTCTCATTTTCTCTTCCTTCTCTCTCTCTCTCTCTCTCTCTCTCTCTCTCTCTCTCTCTCTCTCTCTCTCTCTCTCTTTTTATCTGCTTCACTCCTTCCCCTCTCTTTGTCTTGTTCTCTTATATTCTACTACAATATTACTTATGCCCAAAGCTCTGTGAACAGCAGGTGAGCAGCAATGTGTTTATATTGGTGAGAGTGGGTCTTCATGCTGTTCTGGCCAGGACTTAATTCTGATCTTTCTGATCTATAGCTTTAGCATCTAGGTTTAAGGGGAATATAGAGGATAATTAGGCTTTATGTAGATGTTTTCATGGAGCAGCAACTGGCACTAGTATTTAAGTGGACCGTTTATTTATGAAAAGAGCCACAAAGTTTCTGTTAAGAATCTGACCATGTCATGCTGCTTCAAAGCAGCAGAGATAAAAGTTTCAATTTTCAACTTGAATTTATTCTTGCGCCTTTCACAACAGAGTTGCCCCAAAGCACTTTACATAGATGGTAGACATAGGTTATAGTCATGGTCTAGAAACTGAAGGCTAGAAGTTAAAGCCAGACAACTACGGAGGAGAGGAACCAAAAACTCCACTGTGTGGAGAAAAAAAAACCTCTGAGGGTCCAAGGTCGACTGGCTACCCAAAGTTAGGCTATACTAGCAGTACAAAGTTAGTTCGGGTTTAACCCCAGGATCAGCACAGAGTCCTAAGCAGGTCGCGCGCAGCCCCAGGTACCGGTGAGCTGCCAGGATCCCTTGGCGCATCAGATGCACAGCACAGACCAGTTGCGAGTTCGGTATTGGACTCAGGCGATGACCACAGCGGGCCCCCCTGGACATGTGGGGAAAGAAATGGAATGGGGATGGTCAGTAATGAGCAGGATCCAGTAGTGACAGACAGAGAAAGGAAACAATACAGTGCAATGGCATGTACAGCAGCACCAGCGACATTAGTAGTGGTGCACTATGGTGATTGGTGCGGGTAAGCTAAACTAAAAAAGTAAGTCTTCAGCCGTGATTTAAAGACTGAGACTGATTCGGCATCCCGTACGTAAGCAGGCAAGCTATTCCATAATCTAGGGGCCCCGTAACTAAAAGCTCGTGCACCTATACATTTATTTATGCGAGGGACAATTAGAAGATCTTTATTCTTGGATCTAAGTGGGCAATTAGGTGTATAGGCATTAAGCAGTTTGGTAAGGTATATTGGGGCAAGACCTTTAGGTGCCTTGTAGGTTAAGAGGAGGACCTTGAAGTCAGCCCTGTACCTAACAGAAGCCAGTGAAGCGAGGAGAGTATGGGAGTTATGTGGTCGTACTTCCTGCTCCTGCTAACAATCCTAGCGGCTGTGTTCTGAATGCGCTGTAGGGTGCTTAATGTGCCCTGAGTGCTTCCAGAAAGTAGGGCATTACAGTAATCTAATCTACTGTATACAAATGCATGTACTACTTTCGTCGTGTCTTCCATTGACAGAAAACGCCGTAGTTTGGCAATATTCCAAAGTTGCAAGAAGCATGTCTTCGCAACTGCATTAACATGGGGATTAAGTTAAGTCTTTGTTTGAAGCAAAACAGTTTTAAAGAATTCCCAACAACTTAAAAATAACTAACTACCACTTGTAGTGGGGGATAACTTTTTGTTTGTGTCATGTTATAAAAAAAAATTGAATAATACCACATTTTGTTGCAATGTCTACATTCAGCTGCTGTATACACATGAACACTTTCTTGGAAAGAGATTAACCCTAGCTCTAGACCTTTTCCACCTTTCAGTGAAGAACCTCTATCTAGAATAGTGTATGGCCCATGACTAGGACTACATTTCAACATATATACTTTTCATTTTTTCTTCTTTCTTTGCCTGTCTCTGATCTAATTCCCTCCCACTCTGTCCCCCTCTCCCTCTTTAATTTCTATCTCTCTCTCTCTCTCTCTCTCTCTCTCTCTTTCTCTTTCTCTTTCTCTCTCTTGTTTTCCTCTATAGACTACAGGTGGACCTGTATATCCATGCATGGACTGCAGTTGTGTTTATAAGAAGCTGGGTAGTTTAAATGCTCACATCAGTAAAATGCACATTTCAATCATGGAGGTGGAGGAGCAAACCAGCACACAGGTTGCAAATTTAACTTTTTCACTTAACACAAACATTTGTAAAAATTTTTGGGGGTATGTTTTTTCCTAAAAACAGAAGGGAAGGGAAATGGACTCTGCATATTTCCAACTTATCCCAAGTCAATCAGATAGTAAGAGCCAAATTTGTGCTCATATAGCTACTTATAACCCCCCAAAAATGTCAGAACAGCAATGCCAGTTCTATTGTAAGACATTTTGGTTTGAGATCAAGAGATGAATATAAAACGAGAGCTCAGAGTTTCAGGCTTTATTTCCTGCTATTTACATTGAGATGTTTTAAATTAAATTGAACACAGCACGTTTTTGAAGTGAACAAATGTATTGTGACAAAGTTTTAAATTAAATGAAAGTATATTACAATTAATATTTGATTGGATATTTCTTGCTTGCAATAACTGCATTAAGACTTCATCAAAAAATCAGTCTCTTCTTCAGGAGATGAAATGCAATTTCAGTTGGTTTAAGATCTGGTGATTGACTTGGCCAGTCCAAAACTTTCCACCTTTTCCTCCTGATTAAGTTCTTTTTTAATTAGCAGTGTGCTTTTGGATCTTGGTCTTGCGGCTGTTCAATTAGTTTGAATCTATTTTCTTTAAGCTGGAAGACAAATGTTTCTGTAGACATCATTCTGCTTCTGCTGTTCTGAGTTCCAGGAGCAGCCATGCAAACCCAAGCCATGACTGTATGTTTGGGGTGATGACCATATTCTATCCTTCTTACCACTTTGACCTTTCTATCCCTTAGAGATTACAGCCATGGCCAAGTTCTGAGAATGAAAGTTTGCTGCCTCAGTTTTTATGATGGTGATTTGCATAAACTCCTGGATGTAGATGGATTGCAATTATGTGCAAATTCGCTCTTTACCATGAAAATGAACTTGATCCCCCAAAAAAACATTTCTACTACATTTCAGCCCTGCCACAAAAGCACTTGCTGACATCATTTCAGTGATCCTCTTGTTAACACAGGTGAGAGTGTTGAGGAGGACTAGGCTGGCGACCACTCATGCTTAATGCTTTCAAAGGAGGGTGGCGCTTGAAATCATTGTTCTTCGTCTGTTAACCATGGTTACCTGCAATGAAACATAGGAAGTCATCATTGCTTTGTGCAAAAAGAGATTCAAAGGCAAGGATATTGTTGCTAGTACGATTGCACCTAAATCAACCATTCATCGGATCATCAAGAACTTCAAGGTTCATGTGTTATGATTCAGAGCCCCCACAAAAGTCCAGCAAGTCCCATGAGGAATGGCAACAGACAGGCAGGTATGAGTGCATCTGCAGTGAGGTGAAGATTTTGGAGGATGGCCTGGTGTCAAGTAGGGCAGGAAAGAAGCCACTTCTCTCCATGGAAAAACATCAGGGAGTGACTGATATTATGCAAGAAGTATAGGGATTAGACTACTGAGGACTGGGGTAAAGTAATTTTTTCGGCTGGAATCCCCTTTCCAATTGTTGGGGCATCTGAAAAATAGGTTGTATGGAGAAGAAAAGGTGAGCGCTACCATCACTCCTGTGTCATGCCAACAGTAAAGCACCCTGAGAACATTCGTGTGTGGGGTTGCTTCTCAGCCAAGGGAGTATGCTCACTCACAGTTTTGCCTAACACAGCCATAAATAAAGTATGGTACCAAAACATCCTCCTAGAGCAACTTCTGCCAATCATCCAAGAAGAGTTAGGTGAAGAACAATCCTTTTTCCAGCATGATTGAGCACCGTGCCTTAAGGCAAAAGTGAAAACTAAGTGGTTAGGAGAACAAAACATTTAAATTTTGGGTCCATGGCCAGGAAACTCCCCAGACATTAATTCCCTAGTCAACTTGTAGTCAATCACTAAGAGGCAAGTGGACAAACAAAAACCCACAAATTTTTTCATACTTCAAGCATCAATTATGCAAGAATGGGCTGCCATTATTTTGTGAAAACCAAAACTTGTCAGTCTCAAACATTTTGACCATGGCTGTAGTCTTTGTCTCATCAGTCCATAAAATTTTCTTGCAGAAACCATGTGGCTCATCTCTTTACTTTTTATTTTTTGCTGATCAGATCAAAATGGCATGCTTTTCCCATATGTACAGCTCTGTGGTCTCATCTTAGTTTTCCCTTTTTTAAACAACAAATGTTGTCATGGAAATTTAAAGCTTATTCTGAGGGTAGATAGTATGATTATTTAGAATATACACAGCTCTCACTAAGAGGACACACCTGTGTAATAACAAACACCTGTCAGGCTCTCATGTTCCAGTCCTTTGGCTCACTGGGAAAACTGGGTTGTGATATTAAAATGTGGCTGTGTCTTGTGTTATTTAACATATCAAGCCAAATTGTTTTTTTATTATCATCATGTTTTCTCTGTATGGCTGAACAGTTATACAACAGTTTGTTCTCAAGAAACCCAGTGCAACACTATGGTGTAAGTGTAGCTGAGTTTCTCTGTATGGTCTGTTTGCCTGCAGGAGAGTAAAGTTTCTGGGAAGAGTCATCTATAACAATGGTAGCTTTGTGGATATAGCATCATCTCTTTTCTTTTTCTATCAGGAAAGATAAGATAAAAATCTGACCTTTCATCTGATCTGATTATTCATCTTTTGATCTCAAACCAAAATATCTGCAGTGTACAGGAAAAATAAATGAACTGGCCTTGCTGTTCCACACCTTTGTAGTGGCCTGTAGTAGTTAAAGCTAACAAGCATGTCTAAATTAACATGCACTCACCTTAAACCACTTTAAGTTGCTTACCATCCCTTAATCAATTACTAAGCAAGTAATTATTTTGAGGATCAACTTTAATATGGAAGAAACGCTGTGCTATAAGTGCATCCAAAATGTTAATACCCTTGAAACCTGATGACTGGGAAAAAAATGTTTTACAGAGGAAATGTGTATTTGAAAATTCTCAGGGGGAATACATATGCGTGCACAATTATTAGACAACTATTAGTGTGCAGAATTACTATGCAACTACGCTCTCTTCTGAATAACAAACGAACAACTAAAATTTACAAATGAACATTTCTGACATTTCAAAAAATGAAAATCAGTGATCAATATAGCCACCCTTCTTTTCAATAACAGTCATAAGCCTTCCATGGAGTCAGTTTCTTGATCTGTTGACAATCAGCTTTTTGTGTGACCGCAACCACAGCCTCCCAGATGCTGTTCAGAGAGGTGTAGTGTTTTCCTTCCCCATAAATCTCCCGTTTAAGAAGGGCCCACAATTTCTCAGTGGGGTTTAGGTCAGGTGAGGGAGGGGGCCATGGAGTTGATTTTGAGTCCATCTTCAACCTGGAAAAGTTTGACTAGCTTATCTTTAATAATACCAGCGCATAGCAGTACCCCACCTCCACCTTGTTGGTCAAAGTGGAGCTCTGTGCCCATTACCGATCCAGCCGCAGGCCCTTCCATCTGGTTTGTAAAGAGTCACTCTCATCTCATCAGTCCATAAAACCTTTGAAAAATCTGTCTTGGCCCAGCCTTGACAGTTCAACTTATGTGCCTTGTTCAGTGGTGGTCAGGTTTCAATTTTTCTTACCTTGGCCATGTTCTGAGCACTCCAAGGAGGTTGCAGTTTTGGAATATGACTGCACTTGGAGGATAATGGGTTCCTAGTAGCATCGATTAAAGTCCCACTCGTTTACTTCTTTTACCTCTGCTCTTTCTTTTTTCTTCCTCAAAAAAACCTCTCCTCTTTCTTTCCTCTTCTTGCTCAAAAAAAAAAAAAATTACTAACAGCACTTTCTTTTGTTCTAGTCACAGGGTTATTAAGTTTGTTACCTGGTTGTAACAGTTAATCGGCAGTTGTTGATCACAGCTGGTTACTAATATGAAGTTCAAATGTGGAAACAAAGCAAGTCGCTCTGGATAAGAGTGTCTGCTAAATGCTGTAAATGCAAATGCAGTATGTAGCTTCACGTTTGATTCTTCTCAAATCTGACAGTTCATTTGCATTTTTTTTTTCTAAACACATCTAGCAACCCTGTTGTAATCCTCCCCAATATCTTAGCAATGTCAAGAGTGCTGCTTGCCTCTGAAAGACTTTTCACAATTTTTGAAAGTCAGTTATATCTCTTTTTTTTGGCCTTTTTTGCCTGAGGAAAAGAAGCTGCCTAATAATTATGCACACCTTGATTATAGGGTGTTGATCTCTTTAGTCCACACCCTCCCTCATTACACAAATACACTTCACCTGTTCTGCTTGAATTCAATTAGCTTTCAATTTTATACGGCTTGGTGTTGGAATATATGCATAAAAATTATATGGCAAAAATACTCACTTGCAAAATAATTGTGCACACAGTGTATACAAACATGCAAACAGGTAGAATGTGTTTAAATGTACATATAGTGCTGTGAAAAAATGCTACATTGTTTATGCATCCCCAAAAATGTAGTAAGATGCAATTGGTAACCTGAATAAACATGCTAAACAGTTTTCAGATGATCTTTTGATTTATACAGGGAAAAAACCCAACATATTATTTTGCCTGTGTGAAAAAGCAATTGCACCCTTAACTTTAATCATTTTTTATGATACCTTTAACAGGAACAATTGCAGCCGAACACTTCAGTATCTGGTATCACACTGGGGAAATTTTAGCCTATTTGTCTGATTTTCAGATCACAGATTAATACTCACACTCCTTTAGTACTTCCTGTTAGAGAGTTGTATGATAAAGCTTTATGTTCATGTTGCTTAGCAGTGATTTCTGCTGTCTGGTCTTTTCTTGGTCTTCAGGAATGTCCTTTGATCAAGGCATAGTGTACTGTTTGTTGAGACATTTTAGGTTGTTTCACATTGCTTTGTCATCAACACACACCAGCCATGTAATTGCTTACTACTTTTTTATGTGGATATATGAGTGGGTGATAAGTTTGGGTGATATGTGTTTTGACCTTCAGTTAATCACTAGATCATTTGAAAACTGATAAACTCAAGATGTTTTTGTATTTTACTACATTTTTGAGATAAGAAGCAATTTAATGATTATGATTAAACAAAAATGAAAAAAGAAAATAAGAATACTTCACAATTCTATTTATAAATATTCCCAGTGTGACTGTGGATTTCCTATTTCCTATAGGGGTGTGCAGACAATGGGCAGGGTGGAGCAGCTGAGGGGGCAGAGGGGGTTACAGACGTTATCCAGCAGCTCCTGGAACTTTCTGAACAGGTTACAAGTGATAATTCTCAGGCACCACCCCCTGGACCCACTATTGCCATGGAGACAGCCATAAACCAGGACATTCTACAGGTAAGCCTTTCTGCTAAAATAAGGGTTTATGGAATAGGTTACTTACAAAGAAACGTTGTGCATATAATAACATGCAAAAAGCAATAAAACATGGAGACAGCCATAAACCAGGACATTCTACAGGTAAGCCTTTCTGCTAAAATAAGGGTTTATGGAATAGGTTACTTACAAAGAAACGTGCATATAATAACATGCAAAAAGCAATAAAACCGTAATTATTTTTCCATGAGCTTCATGTTTTCTATTGCATTTAGTAGATAATAAATGAGAATTATATTTAAAGGAGAGAAAACCTTTTTCACAGAGAAATTAAAATTTACAGTGTTGGTAAATTTCAGATTTGATTTAATTGCTTTGAATGGATTCAGAAATGTCATAAATTTGTTAATGCAGTGCTATAGTGCATTGTTATACCTCTTTGGTAGCTGAACTTAAAAAAATGGACCTTAGTGTCAAATTGGGTATGAGTCCTGTGTGATTTCACGGGTATTGGTATCGGCTACCAAAGTGTTTGGTGCAGTGTCACTAGAAATTATGTCTGTGTCTGTGTGTGTATTCACAGCAAGCCCTAGAAAACAGTGGTCTCACTACCATTCCAGTTCAGTGTGAGACTCAGAATTGTGCGGGCTCCAGACCTGAGCCTGAAACTCCGGCTCCTGCAACGGGATGCACTGACTTACCCAGCCAGAAACCTACAGTGTCTCAAAAAGTTATTAAAAAGGAAAAGAGGAGCATTTTTAAAAAACCTATACAGATGCCTGGTATGATCATTATATCTGTGTGTGTATGTATTTGTATGTGTTGATAGGTTGTGTTTGATTAATTGATGCTCTGTTGTGGTTGGTTGTTTGGTTTAGTTGGATTGATTGACCCTATGTTTTAGAGAGACAACTGGTGAAGTGGTTCATCGGGTATTGTGTGACTGCTGTAGTAATTGTATTGTTGAATTCCTCATGTGCTCATGGAGGGCTAGAGAGGAACTATTGTGGATTTACGGTTTGATGAAGTGATGTGTGAAGTAATCATTAAGGGAGTCTTTGGTTCACTTGCATTAATAGATTTGCTCTAACAGATGGATTAATTGATTGATTAATTTATAATTTATGTGTATTGAGTTTTTGATTGTTGTACTGTCACAATTTCAGGAAAGTTATTTATGGCAGCTCAATAAGCCCTTAAACCAAAAAAAAAAAAAAAGAAAAATGTATGTTCTAAAGGAGATCACAATAACAGTGACAATATTTTTACTACCCCTTGAGATTGTGGACCTGTAGCTGGACCACCGATAGAGAAACTAATTATGATTGGTGAAAAATACCAAATGCAGTTTTAGTGTATGGAGTAATGGATACATGCAGAACGTTGCAGACATGCTAGAATAAATACATATTTATCCAAAAGTTTGTATTTCAGTTTCTTCAGGTGCCCAGGTGTTACCATTGCAAAGATACAATCATCTAAAAATGGCTGACCAAGCATTTTTGGTAACTAAGGAAAAATCTTATTAAAATTTCAAACCAGGGGTTCTCCTTAACTGTGAGATATATAGACACAAGTATATAAGCTATATATGACACAAGTCATATAGACACAGCCAGGCAGTTTGACTGATTGTTATATGTTTTCATTTCATTTTCATTTTCAATTCAGTGATGTTGTATGTCATTGTTGATTGATTGATTGATTATGGTGACGTTCCCCCTTTTCTGCAGGCACCATTAGAGAGGAGCTGGGAGTGCGTTGGCATGGCTGCCCTTACTGTTCTAAAGAGTTTAAAAAGCCCAGTGATCTGGTGCGGCACATTCGCATACATACACATGAAAAGCCGTATAAGTGTAAGCAGTGTTTCAGAGCTTTTGCTGTGAAGAGCACACTCACTGCACACATGAAAATACACACTGGCATCAAAGCCTTCCAGTGCCAGTTCTGCATGAAGTGCTTCTCCACATCTGGCAGCATGAAGGTCCACATGAGGCTCCACACAGGTGAGATACACAAACACACAAAAAATTCCACAAATTTATCAGCAAATCCTCATTATACATTCATGCAAGTTATAATATAACTCTATTGGTTATATTATGGCACCAAACCTGTCTCAAGAATTTAACTCAATGGCTGTGCTGTAATTACATAATGTATCTAAAAACATTTTTGGAGGATTGAGTATCTGTATTTTAATAATTGAATATGAATTTGGAATTATGGGATAATTTATATATAAAGTTTCTAAATTTGATTAATATGGCATAGTATAGAGAGCAATGTATTTGGTTTTGAGAGGAAAGAAAACTTCATTTATTTTTAAACGATTATATGCTTTGGGAAAATGTTTTATTTATTTTCTACTATAGATTATAAATGTTTATTGTCACAAAGTCAAGATTGTAAACTGAGGCTTGAATATATTACAGTATCTCACAAAAGTGGGTACATCCTTGACATTTTTGTAAATATTTTATTATATCTTTACATGGAGCAACACTGAAGATATTTTCACTGTCAACACTGAAGACATTTTGTAAAATAGTCAGTGTACAGCTTGTGTAACAGTGTAAATTTGCTATCCCCTCAAAATTACTCCGCACACAGCCATTAATGTCTAAACCACGGGCAACAAAAGTGAGTACACACCTAAGTGGAAAAATGTCCACATCGTGCCCAAACTATCAATATTTTGTGTGGTCACCATTATTTTCCAGCACTCCCTTGCCCTGTGGCCCAGTTTTCAAAGGGAGGGGATCATGCTGTGCTTTAGCATGTTGCAGTACATGTTGGCATTGATGGTTCCCTCAATGAACTGTAGCTTCCCAGTGCTGGCAGCACTCATGCAGCTCCAAACCATGACACTCCCACCACCATGCTTGACTGTAGGCAAGACACACTTGTCTTTTTACTCCTCACCTGGTTGCCACCACATATGCTTGACACCATCTGAACCAAATAAGTTTATCTTGGTCTCATCAGGCCACAGGACATGGTTCCAGTAATCCATGTCCTTAGTCTGCTTGTTTTCAGCAAATTGTTTGCGGGCTTTCTTGTGCATCATCTTTAGAAGAGGCTTCCTTCTGGGACGACAGCCATGCAGACCAATTTGATGCAGTGTGCAGCATATGCTCTGAGCGCTGACAGGCCCCACCTCTTCAACCTCTGCAGGAATGCTGGCAGCACTTTTTAAAAGAAAACCTCTGGATATGACGCTAAGCATGTGCACTCAACTTCTTTGGTCGGCCATGGTGGAGCCTGTTCTGAGTGGAACCTGTCCTGTTAAACTGCTGTATGATCTTGGCCACTGTGCTGCAGCTCAGTTTCAGGGTGTTGGCAATCTTCTTATAGCCTAGGCCATCTTAATGAAGAGCAACAAATCTTTTTTTCAGGTCCTCAGAGAGTTCTTTGCCATGAAGTGCCATGTTGAACTTCCAGTGACCAGTGTGAAAGAGTGTGAGAGCGATAACACCAAATTTAGCACACCTGCTCCCCATTCACACCTGAGACCTTGTAACACATGAGTAACATGACACTGGGGAGGGAAAATGGCTAATTGGGCACAATGTGGACATTTTTCACTTAGGGGTGTGCTCACCTTTGTTGCCAATGGTATAGATATTAATGGCTGTGTGCCGAGTTATTTTAAGGGGATAGCAAATTTACATTACATTTACACTGTTATACAAGCTGTACTTCCATGTCAGCCAGGCCCTGATGGTAACCACACAGAGGGAAAAAAAAAACTTCAGAGTAGTGCTTTAATTAATGTTAAATACTCTCAGTCAAACAGTTTTCCATTGCATCTGCTTTTTAAAGTGCATTCAGACTTTTTAATTTGGTTTTAGTTTATCTGAGTCTAATGTACATTACTATGCATAAACCTTCAGCCAACCCTCATTTCTTAATATTTTTGTTTTTGGTGTCCATTTTTTAGTGCAACTCCTTTCCCTGACCAGTTTATTGGACTCTTTTTGTTGAAGCCATACAGTGACCTTCATATGAATCATTCAAGCAGAACAAAGGCATCTAAATTTATGCAATGCAGAAACCAGTGTGGATGATTATAGATAATTAGGCTGGTGATTAGCATACTGGTGATGCTGAATGTAGAGTGGTTGAAACCCCTTAATCTAGGTACCTTGTGTCTTTAGGCGCTTTGCAGCCTGTCACATTTAAATATTTGAGTAGTTATACAGGCATAAAATTGTATTTTGCAATAACAAGGTGACTCCCAAACAAAATATAAACGAGTAATGGCTCAGAAGTAAATGAGAAATAGTTCAAGATGTTTTGCATAGTACTGCACCTACAATTAGAAAATCTCAAATGTTTGCAGTGTGATAATGCAGTGTATAATTCAGGTAATAACTGTGCTCTTGCAGTTAGAAAATTTGTTATTATTAATGTAAATCAGTGCTGTGGCCCTGAGTTCAGAAATTTGCTGCTACCTAAAAAAGAATAATTACTACATAGTTTTTTATGGGGATGTGTACTGAATTTTCTTACCATTTCTTACCACATTGTTTGATAGTATTGCTTTTTTTTTTTTTTTTTTTTTTTAACATTTTTGTCTTTTCCTGTAGGTGTTCGACCATTTCCTTGTCCTCATTGTGATAAGATTTTCAGGACATCGGGCCACAGGAAGACCCATATCGCCTCACATTTCAAAAATATCCAGCAAAAAAAACATAAATGCCTCAGAAAACCCCACCGAGCCCGAGCAGCCAAAAGCAGCCTGCCATTGCCAGACATACCACTACAGGAGCCAATTCTGATTACTGACCTTGGTACACACCCACCTACATGCACACTCACACACTGTGTCAGATAAACTGCTACAGAGAACAGTTTTGATTACTCACCAGGGTATACACACCAAACGCACAAGCACACTGGTGGATTGACTGCTACGAGAGGCAATTCAAATTAGTTCCCTGAGTATTGATACAAACATGCACACATTTAACATATGCACAGATATACACTTCTACAAGATCAAGTGCTTATAGATGGTCTGGGTATTCAGTTTTCAGTAATTGAAAGTCAAAGTAAAATCTGGATTGGAATATGAGGATAAGGATGATTCAGAAGTTTACGAGTATATCCAGAGAAAGAGGCTGGCAAAGAAGTGATAGTCAGAGAGATAAAGAAGACAGGAGGATAAGGGAACAGGGAACAGGGCAAAGAAATAGGTGGTGAAGGCTTAAGATAAGATGTATGATGAATTATATGAGCGGTTGGACAGTAAAGAGGGAGAAAACATTCTGTACAGCTTGGCTAGATAGAGAGACAGAGCTTGGAAAGATGTGCAGCATCTTTACAAGGATGATGATAAAGGATAGAAATGATGATAAAGGATAGAAATGGAAGATTGGAAGATGTTAGGATAGCGCATTGAATAAGCTAGATGATGTATGTAAGCATGGAGTTGTTTAGGAGAGATGGCAGTGGAGTTTCTAATCAGATTGTTTAAAACAGTCTTGGAAAATGGGAGAATGCCTGAGGAGTGGGGAAGACATATAGACTACAGTTTCCTCAAGCTGTTCAGTACTGCAAAGATCTTATCTAATCTTGCCTGTCAACCTGTCCATTACCAATGCAAACAAGAATGGGTTTAGCGCTGACCCTTTGTGTAATCCCACCTCTACTTTAAATACATTACATTTACATTAACGGCATTTAGCAGATGCTCTTATCCAGAGCGACTTCCATACCCTTATTACAGGGACAGTCCCCCTGGAGCAACTCAGGGTTAAGGGTCTTGCTCAGGGACCTAGTGGTGGTAGTGCTATAGGTGGGATTCGAACCTGGGACCTATATACATCCGTCACTCCTACTGCAGACCTCATTTCTATCACAGTGCCCTCATAAATACCTCTCCTCTAGGCAACCTGTCATATGCTTTCTCCCAGTCCACAAAGGCATGCTGCAACTCCTTCTGATTATTCTATACTCCCTGCACTCTCTTCTTCACCCCCACTCTCAATTATTCTGAACTGTTGAACCCACATATTTAAGCTACTGTCTTCATTTTTTCATTCTTTCCCCCTTTAAACCCACATAAATTTCAGGAACGTTTAAAGTACTAGTTTATATTTGTATTCTATTGTTTTCTTTATTATGGCTCATTGTTTCTTAAAAATTCCATAAAATGATTTCAGATTATAAATATCCTGAGATGTAAAGAGGTGCTAATTTAGATACATAATCAGTACATTGCGGTAAACCTTTGTGAATCTGCAGAGCTCTGAGATATATATACATATCCAACACAGAATCACAAACTACATCCCTTCATCATCTTTGCTTTTTTGTGGCATGAGTAAGTATTCATTCTCTGCAGGTCTGATGCAGAACCAGAACCCACGGGCTGCACTTCAGCAGTACCTAGATATTGTGGACAATGACCGGCCATATAAGTGCACCTTCTGCAGTAAGGCCTACAAAAAGTCCAGTCACCTCAAGCAACATGTCAGGTGTGATTTCATTCTTGGGATGTTTAACACAGTGGTGTCATTGCTCAGATAACCCAGAGACACTGCCCTGAGCTCTGTTATCTGAAACATCAGCAATAATCCATTGCATTAATTTTGCTGTGGCCGATACATAGTTCTGGAGTATAATGGGTCTGCTCACTTTGGTAAAATTAGCTGTGCCTTATAGAGTTTACATAATTGCATTAAATCATTTTAATTAATGGAGATTAGCACTTCTTCAGAAAAAATGCCTTCTTTGCTATTCAGGGCCCTTACACCTGACAATGCTTACAGATTCATATTTATCTTTAATAAAAGTTTACTATATGGTGTATTAAGTATATAATATATAGTATTATAATATATAGTATATATCTGTATAGTGTGTATGTTTGTATGTTCTTAGGTCTCACACTGGAGAACGGCCATACAAGTGTGTGCAGTGCAGTAAAGGCTTTGCATCATCTGGGGTACTAAAGGCTCATATCCGCACACACTCTGGCCTGAAGGCCTATAAGTGCCTACTATGTAACACTACTTTCACCACCAATGGCAGCCTGCGTCGTCACATGACCACACACAGTGACATCCGGCCATACATGTGCCCCTACTGCCAAAAAACCTTCAAATCATCACCCAACTGCAGGAAACACATGAAAACACATAGGTGAGAAAACACAAATAGCTGATCTGGTTAAAGTGGCTTAAACTAGCATAGTTCTGATAGCTCATGAATGCAAAAAAAACCCAAAAAAACGCTGCAGCACTAAGACTGTGAAGGATAAAGTGATAATTGAGCATAAATGTACCAAATTTCCCCCTTTCCTTAAGTATATTTTATTAGGTTGGTTAGGCTTTTTCATTTTGAACTGGGACAAGGCTTTTGTAGCTGGCAATACATGGGGCAAATGGAGCTATGTGACATGCATTTGTGTCTTATTTTGTGCAGATATGAATTGGCTCAGCAGCTCCAACAACAGAGCTCAGCTGAGGCTCAACCTCTGGAAGACCCCATGGGTGGAGCCAACTCAGTGGAAGACAAGATTTGTGAAACCAACACTGCAGAAGACCAAATACATGGTGCTAATGCAGAAGACCCAATGAGTGGAACCAGTATTGCAGCACATGATCTGCAAGAGGTGGGGCCAACAGGACTAACCCAAAACAACTCTGGCATGGGGGCAGAACCTCAAGCCATGCTGCAGGTTGTGGGAGGCAGCCAGCAGGTGACACTGCAGGTTGGGGAGGGCACTCTTGTTCACAATGCTGGTAAGACAGACACAAACATACTCACTGTTTTTTATTAATACAGTACCAATTACAATATATATGATCAGACAGTAAAAAAAAAACAACTTAATAATGCTAATGTGTGTGTGGTGTGTGTGTGTGTGGGGGGGGGGGGGGGGGTTGGTCCATCCGACCCCTTCTATTTCAGCATCAAATTGCCAAATAACTATTTATTGTAAAGATCACTCGAGTAAAGACAACATGGTTTTTAAACTGTTAATTCATTTACTGAAGGAAACAATAAATGCTGTGCTTTAATCAAAAGAAATTCCAAAAGTGATAAAGTAAGTAAATTGGAAAAACTCTAGAACTGGTTCCAAAGCCATTTCTAAAACTCTGAGACTCCTGTAAACCACAGAGGGCAATTATCACTTTTGTCTATAAACTAGACAAACATGTTTATCCATAGGATAGGTGCAAGGTTAAAGCCACTTGCCAAAAATGCCTTAATGGTATTTTGGAATAATGTTCTAAAGAGTCTGGCTTAAAGCTAATATACCATTGCACAATAAGAGCATCAAACAATCAGTCAACATCCAGTTATGGGAAATTATTTGTTACAGGTTTTGCTTCAGAAGACGACATAGACAGTTGTTAAGTTTGGAGAAGGATTATTGTTTTCCCAAATGCTTAATGTGTTTTATTTTCTCATATCTACTTATGAAATGAGATGGGGGGGGGGGAATATTTCTGTAACATTGCATATTAAAATACCACCAAACTAAATTAAATCATTTTGTTATCTCAGTGAAGCATCTTGGTCAATTAAAAAAAGTAATAGCTAGCTTGTCGTTTGCCGCATCATTCTAAATTGTTTAATTGTTTTTAGATAAAAAAGAAAAACACTGAGATCTAATAAGAGCCATAGCCAAATAGTATTTAATGACTATACCTAGATCAAAATAAGCAAATTTTATAGTGTTTGTAAAAACAGTAGCTTCATCCTGTAAAGTAGACACTATTAGATAGGGCATGGGGCAGTGTGTTTGCTAATATTCTTTATTTAAGTGTACACAATTACATTTTTATAATTTCACATGACAGTTAGTTTAGTTTGCCAAAATATTCAAACCCATTAAGGGTCTGTTAGGACAGTTTGTTGCATAGCAAGACATTTCCTGGTTTTAGGACTTTCAAACTATGCTAGCACTCAGTTATTAACAGTGTGAAGCAACCTGTCAATTCACAGCCTCAGTCTCAACTGAACACATCTGTCAGCCATCTCATTGAATGAGATTAATTTTTAGGGGTCAACCCATTTTGGTTTCACTTTTCAGTGGCTGTTATACTGTTCTATTGTTCTTATATCATTCTTATGTATAATATGATTAATACAACATGACTTTTTTGCTGATACATAAAAAGTCCTTAATCACTTTTAGGTCAGTGTCAGAACTGGAATTGTGAACATTGTGATTTAAATTAAAAAATGCACTTCTTCCCTGCTTGTAATGTGCTGACAAAGCACTGGCATTATAGCCTTTGCTAAAGGGGACGGTGACTATAATTAGCAGTATATCTCTACAGGTCACTTCACCTTCCCATGAAAACCTAGGAGCATCACTAAAAAAAAGCTTAGAAGACTGCTCTTTCTGAAGATATAGTAGTCTTCTGCTGAAATGGCATGTTGAGTGTTTTATTTACAATATATTGAAAGAATGCTGTGTTGATCTATTTTGACTGAGGTTGGTGTTTTTATCCAAAGGAAGGAAAAAAAAAAGTTACATGAGAGGACATTGTGCTTCATAATGAAGCCAGATGCATGTACCATAAATGTTAAACATGAAAGCTTCTTTGCATGCTTTGACTTGATGCAGCATTGTATTCTCTCTGACCTGAGTCTCCTTTGGGGCTACAAAGTTGGACTGCTAACTATTGTAACAATAAAACATACTGTTTGTTCTGACTGTTTCGATATTACAGATTGAACCTAAAAGCCTAGGCTGAATAGAAAAGGCAGATTTATTTGACACTTTTATCTTTTAAACAGCGGTGGCCTAGTGGTTAGGGAGTTGGCCACAGGATCAGAAGATTGTGGGTTCAAACCCCTTAAAAGTAGGTTGCCCTGAGGTACCCTTGAGCAAGGTCACTGCTCCCTGGGTGCTTTCATAGCTGCCCCCGGCTGCACTGTGTTTGCATGGGTTAAATGCAGAGCTCCAATTTCGTTGTGATTCACTGTGTGCTGTGCTATGACCTCCCAATGACAAGAATAGTCACTTTCACTTTTCTTATAGTGAAGATCTGTTGCTGAAAAGAAACAAACCTAATTGCATGGTTGAGTTGTTTATTACCTGGCTATTACAGAAAAGGGCTAATGGTTTCAGTATGTTAATGAAATCTTGACTTTTATTAATAATACGGTTTACTTAGCTTATGTTTCTCTCTGTTCACAGACACATTTGTAAGCACACAGCAAATCAGTCAGTATGAAACACCATCACTTCCACAGCCTACATATGACCAGCCAGCACTGACACAAGGTAATGGTTTCTTGTTTAATAAGCATGAAATTCCTGCAATAACTGTGAAAGGATAGCAATGACTTGTAACTTTCCAGAACAGAGAAATTTCTGATCAGTTGATCGTTTATTCATACATTCATTCATTCATTTATACACATCACCCTATATTTTGAGATTCAGTTGCAGCAGCACTTTAGATTTGCTTTACTTTAGTAAAGTAGTTAAGTATGTGTGAGGCTCCATGAGTAAAACCTGTAATAAAAAATGTCTAAATAACAGACAAAATAAACCAACAACCAACACTGAGGTTTTCAGCTGGTCCAGTATAGGGGTTGTCACAGTGGATAATCTGTTTCCATTTCTTCTGGGCCTATGCATCTTCCTCTTTCACTCCAACCATCTGCATGTCTTCTCTTACTGTATCCATAAGCCTCCACTATGGCCTTCCTCTTTCATGGCAGCTTTTTAAATAGACCATTGTTTGTTTTATATAACTATATTTTTTCATCTAGCAATTGTTTCTTTTTTTGTGAAGGGGTTGTAGGTTAAAAACATGAAATAGTAAAAGTGAGATTGAACTACAGTGACATCTTCTCAATAATACTCTGATGGATGGATTTTGAGTGGTAAAAAAATTGTCCTGGCTATTGGACATGGCGTCTGCAAAAATAAATTAGTGTTTGTTTTGATCTGATTTATTTCTGCTGTAACATTATGTTCAGCATCACTGGCTGAGCTTAGAAAGGTTAATGGCAATCGATACTGGCAACGTTTTACAGTAGAGAAAGGGCCTATATCATATCCGCTGAACCTTGTAATGTGTGTGTTTTTTGTTTTTTGTTTTTTTTATAAATAATGCTTCCTTATTGATTATAAAGGCCTTAAAATGTAGCTTTTTTTTTAGCTACAGAAACATTAAGAAAGAAATAGCAGCGCTTATAAAAGCCTATATGCCAGTGCTTATAAAACCTCTGTACCAATTGGTTTACTATAAAGTGGGAGTATTACTCATTTTTTCCTCTATGCAATATAAAACTAATAGCAATGCAGAGTTAATAAGCTTTAAGCATTTAAGCTAAAAAAATCCTATTGAAGTATTAGGCTACTACAAGCTGTCAGGACTTTGTGTGTTATGCTTTTTTTTGTTCTCGGTAGAGGGTGCTCTGTTCTGACGGAGCATACCTGAGCTCATATGGCACAGACTTAAGACTACTTAAGCCTCAATGAGTCAGAACAGAGCGTGGCTCATTCGCTCAAACTTCAGTTGTCGTTACGGGTGGTTCTGGTTCTTGTCTTGGTCCAGTTTCGTGTCTGGATTTATGTTTCTGTTAAATAAAAGTATGTCAAGAATCTCTGGCTCAGCACTGACGTCCTTCCCGCACCCCGCCACCGTCACACAAGCGTTCAAAATGCAATGTTGTATACTTTTTATAAAATGACTTTAGAGAAGAATACCTCTTAAACTATATAAAAATATTATGTTAAATTATGTTGATGTTAACATTGTACAGTACACAGAGGTTAAGTGTTTACTTTGTGCATTGTAAATCTACATGTTTGTGTGTCTTCAGGTTTCTCCATCACTGAAGGTTTTTCCCAGCAGCTTCAAGATTCCAGCACACTGGAGTCACAGGCATTGACCTCAACATACCATCCACAGAGCTTACTGACCTCTGAGGTACACACTTACACACACGGACAAAATTGACACATGAGACCCTGCAAGTGCTCTGATGCCATCTGTAGCAACAGTGGGGGTGAAAAAAAAACAAAAAAAACAAACAGCAGAGACAAAGTATAAAGACTATTTGAACAATAATAAATTCTTTCATTTCATTTAATTGCTGCCTTGGATGACCCCCTGGTTCTCTGCTGTTGAGGACATTGGATTTCTTGGTATATACTGTAAACTTACAAAAATCATATTAATATGTTAATTTAAATATTAGAAATTTGTTTGTGTGTGTCAGCCTTACTCCCCAGTTTTTTTTTTCTTTCTTTTTTTCCCCACTTTCATTTTTTCTTCTTGGGGTTTTAAGAGCTTTTCACTGTTCTGGTAGCCCAGGTACTGTGGTGTGAGGTGGCATTTTTTGGGTTGGCTGTGAGTCCTGCCCCTGTCAGGGATTTGGGGACACTTTGCCGTCTGTGGAGGTGCTCTAGCCAGCTTGCTGAGAAGCTAGTTAATCTTAAAAGATGGTGGCATTCGCTTGGTGCAGCTGTAGGACCTCAACCATCAGCCACTGGAACATCCTGGATGCCCCATACATGCCGAACAGAAGAATCAAATACTGCCAATGCCCCCTAGTTGTACTCCTATCAGGAGTGTATGTAGCTTACAGAGGTTGTTGCAGAAGCATAGTGTCCCATCTGGTTTGTGCACAATCACCTTGGGGCTCATTTTAATGAGCCCAACTTTACCCATGCAATGTATTTCCTCCTCAAAGATGATCCTTCATACTTATGGCACCCTGAAGCGCTGCTTTTGCGAGGTACGTCCTGCTTGGGACAGTAATCTCACTTTACTAAACATCACTAAACGGTTGACAAACTTACTTACCTCGTGGCATTAGAGACAATTCAGTTGCAGGTATCTTCAGTTTCAAGGCACCCAAGGCAGACAGCACGGGTAATGGCTTGATCCATTTTTCTTTGTCTGTTGACATGATCTATTTTTCACCCTTGGCATCTGCCAGGCTGGCTGATTGACTTGCAATTGACTGGCCCAATATTTTCCTCAGCAGTGTAAGGTCCTTGCCAGGTGGCAAGAAGCTTGCAGATGGAGGTGGTAATGAGAAACAGTACATGTTCACTTAATTGAAATTCTTTGATTTGTCCCTGTTATATTAGAGTTGCTTCGCCCTTTGAGCTTCCTCTACATTTTAATGCACCACAAGCATCATAGCTTCTGCATCATCCAAAAAAGAGCTCAGATGTAGTGAAGCCTGTGGAAGTCTGAACAGCAAAGAGCACTTAGAGCAACATGAGCATGAACAGTGGCCTAGTGGTTAGAGAGTTGGTCCCAGGATCAGAAGGTCATGCTTTCTAATCCCAGACCAGTAAGATGCCAGATTTTTTAGCACATTTGTAAATCAAATCTTGACTTTTTATAGATTTCTGTTGCATTTGAGGGTGTTTTCACATCTGTTGCAAATAAGATTATTTGACATGTTTTAGGGATATAACATGGTTGTTCCTTGAGAGCAGCAGTAACTGGGAGAACATGTAATCGGTTTTGGTGCTGCACATATAGTTTAGGTTTTCAACAGAAGCTTTTTGCATTGTATGCTTTAGTAAAGTATAATATGTCACAGTATGATTATACAGCAGTGGTGTGTGGTAAGGTACTTTGCACACCAAGATCTGTGCTAATAAATGCTATGGGTTTGTAAGTTGAGTCCCTCCTCAGTGTATGTGCTCACATATTGTCATTACTGTGGAAACCATTACGGATATGTTAGCTGACAACATATAATTAAATTTGCAGCTTTAGGTAGATGCATCATCATGTACAGCTTTTTGATCAGCTGTACATGTATATTTTGATCATACAGTAAAAAGTTCTATAATTCTAAGATATTGCTACTGCATTTAGAAACCGAACACTAATCCAATGTAACTCGTGTGTGTGTGTGTGTGTGTGTGTGTGTGTGTGTGTGTGTGTGTTCATGTAGACTGCAGGTTTATTACAGGAGTCAACCGAGGGACAGCTGCAGTTGAGGAGACAAACTGAGCAGTACCATGATGAAGAGGAAAACAGCATAAGAGCCTATAGGTGGGATACATATAAATATAATAATTACACATACAGTGGAACCTCTGGTCACAAACATTTCCGAACATGTACAAGTTATGTAACGATCAAAAACTTTTCACATTTGTTTACGACCACAATTTCACAATAAACCCTGCCCCAGATGAGCCTAGGTGTGCACAGTCAGAGCAGAGCGCCACTCCTGGAGCCTCACACTCCATAATGGGTGTAGATGCAGATTTAGATGCCCCGCTCTCCATAGCGGTTGTAGACCCAGATTCAGAAGCCCTGCTCTCCATAACAAATGCAGACGCAGATTCAGATGCCCTGCCCTCAGAGATGGGTGCATAATCCAAAACAAAAGCCCCGCCATCTGGGGCAGGTGCATGATCCAAAACAAAAGCCCCACCCTCCAGGACAGGGGCATAATCCACAAACGAATACCCACTCTCCAAGGCAGGTGCATAATAGGTGCATAATCCAAAACAGAAGCCCCACCCTCCGAGGTGAGCCCAGATGCAGAGGCCCTGCCTCCCTGGGCTGGTTTTAGAACCGGCATCACAGCCCTGCCTTTTGGGACCAATGGGGGCACTACTGCAGAAGCGGGTGAAGAAGCTCCACCTTCCAAGGCTGACATGGAAGATGGTGCCAGAGTCCTGCCTCCCCGGATTGGCAAGGACAACGATGTTGAGGTCCCGCCTCCCTGTGCTGACATGGACGTCGGCGCCAAAGTCCTGCCTCCCTGGGCTGTCGTGGACACTGCATGGTTGCCCACTCCCGAACTGGTTCCTAATCTCCTGGCTTGCTATGCTCTTCATCTGAAGATCTGTAGGGTTTTGATGTTGTAGCTTGAACATAGATGTGCAGCCAGGAGTCTTGTGCTTAACTTTATTGAACATAAATAGAGCTCAGGAACCACTTGCACGAAGAGATTAACGTTGGGGCTTATAAAACCTGCCCCCAATGAGGTACACCTGATGCCCAAATGAGCCAAGCTGTGCACAGTTAGAGCAGAGCATCGCCTACGGAGACAGCCATTCATACCAGGCATCCTAAGACAGTGAAGCAGTTCTTTAAAGAATAATGCCTCAAAATTCTTCCTAAACATTTTGCAGGTCTATCTGAAGTTATTACTGTAAAGGACGACTGATAGGTTTTTAAACCTTAAGGTTCACTTTTTCCTACAGCAGATTTTAGAGCTTAACATTTTTGTGTGTTATTAGCTTAAGCACTGTAACTTCTATGATCAAATTACATTTGATGACCAATAAATGCAGAAAATCAGGGAATTCTGAAAGGCTCACTTTTTCTTGCCACTGTAAATGTAAGATTACATTAAAATTAAAAGTTAAGAAAGTGTGCTTTAATTATGAACATCATTTATTATTGCTGATTAAACTTTCATTGAAAAGGTAATTTTTTGTGTTTACTGAATTTCTGCTTTCTACATTTCCAATAGTATTGTGCTGGCCTATCAATATCCTATTAGATATAAGGTGTTCCATATGAGGAACAATTATTCTGTATGGTAGCTCTTTTATCTTCTTCTGTTTCCTTTGATGCCTGTGTCAACATCATTCTCCAAAATCAACCAATTAGTGTTATGCTTAAAAATTGAACTAGCCCATTCAGTTTCACTGTCAGCTTAAATATTTTCTGTCAAGATATGTTTGAAGTTTACATTATTAGTTCACAAGCACTATGACACAAATAAAAAGTAATGGAAGATTATCAATCCTATTTACACTATATACCTAAATCAAACTACAAGATGCCTAAAACCAAGCAAGGTATACCAATTTTTAATCTTTAATAACCAACTAAGGGGAATGTATCAAATAAAAAGTTTAAGTTTTTTTGGGGTCTCTGTGTTGTTTGTCTTTTTTTGCAGGTGTAGTATGTGTGATAAAGGCTTTAAGAAGTCTAGCCACCTAAAGCAGCACATTCGTTCACACACTGGTGAGAAACCATACAGGTGTAACCTGTGCGGCCGGAGCTTTGTTTCTGCAGGAGTACTCAAATCCCACTTGAACACGCATACAGGTGAGAAGCTTACTGAGTAAAAATACAGAGGGCTCAATTTTGAACATTAATAGAAAATTATTTTCCCAGTTTGTGTTCAGCCAAATTAAATTGTGGGCAGCGGTGGCCTAGTGGTTAGGGAGTTGGCCCCGCATCGGAAGATTGTGGGTTCGATTGCCCTGAGGTACCCCTGAGCAAGGTACCGTCCCCATTCACTGCTCCCCAGGCGCTTTCAATAGCTGGCCACTGCTGCACGGTGTTTGTGTGCATGGGTTAAAAGCAGAGATCCAATTTCGTTGTGGTTCACGCTTGCTGTGCTGTGACCTCGGAATGACAAGGGTTGTCACTTTCACTTAAGTGCTTCCTATTCCAGCATATGTTGGGTAACAGAGTACGTGGTAAACCCATTCAATGAGGCATTGGATCATACTACATATAATATATAATATGTATCCAGTAGTACATATACTAAATAATAATCATTAAGATGTAACATGTAAATGATTTTAAGGAGGCTTTCTTGTATTTGCTTGAGGTTCACATTACACAAACATACATAGCTGTGCTGTTTCCTATATGACACACAGCAAATGTATATGACAAATATCCACTTTCACTTCACTTTCATGCAGTGAGTTCACAAATATAACACATTTCACCAAACCAATAGATGTTAGAATTTAATTAAATTCACATTGATTAATACCTATGTTTTCATAAACTCTTATAGCCAAATATATGATTCCATTTTTCACTCCTAAAGCTTTCTGATTTTTTTTGTGAATTACAAGAATGAGAGATGGAATATTCTGCCCAAATAAATGATTTAGGGATTATTTAAATACCCTACTTTTTCTTTCTCCACAGGTGTGAAAGCTTTTAAGTGTAATGTGTGTGACTCCTCATTCACCACTAATGGCAGTCTGAATCGGCACATGATCATCCATCTGAACACCAAGCCTTTCAAGTGTTCTCTGTGTGAAGAAAGCTTCCGCACACACTTGTTACGCAGGAAACACATGAAGTTATTACATGCCATTGGCCCCAGAGGTAATTTACCCCTGCAGTGTTTATAAGCTTATTGAAAGATACTTCACAGGGACATACAATCATTTGAAATAAAAAAAAAATTCAGACATGAAAGTAATAGCTAAAGTGAATAATTTACTTCATGAAACTTTTCCATTTAATTCACCATTGATAAGAATCTTCACAAACACAAAATGTTCAAAAACGGGTGTATTTAGTGCATATGTTATTTTCATGTCTGAATGTTCTTTAATGTAGGCTACTGCACTCCACTACTTTGATACCAGATGTACAAATGGGTCAGATTAATTTGGAAAAAAATGGCTGTAAACAGGAGCGATGATGTAATACATGGCACTTTATATAATTTGTACAATTGGCTTTGCTCTCTGGGAGGGTGGAATGGCCACTTCACCTGTCACTCACCTATGGAAATATAACCATAGTAAAGAGAGAGTAAGTAAAAAAAAAAAAAAAATTAAGTGAATAACTGTCAAAAGATTAATTAATTAATTATTTATATAAATAATATAATCTGTAGCCCTATAAATATTTTCATTAGTAATACTTATTTGGTGGTTGTGCCACTGATCTTGCAGTATTGGATGGTGAAGAAGCAGGTGAGGATGATTCCAGTACAGATCACTCTGTGATGAAGAGAAACCGAGCAGGGATAATCACCTTCACAAAGGAGCAGACTGCCGAGCTGGCCAAGCGGGAACCTGGGGATGAGGCTTCTGTCTCCGAGAAGGTTCTGGTCCAGTCAGCTGCAGAGCGGGACCGCATCAGTGAGATGAGGGACAAGGCTGTTGTTCTGGACTTGGAGCCAAAATTTGCCAACCGCTGCCAATACTGCCCAAAAAGCTTCAAAAAGCCCAGCGACCTGGTCAGGTAATAACTGCCTCATATACTTATTTATTATACCTATTTAATCTGAATTGTTGGGGTCATTAGATTTCAAAAGTCACCTCTTAAAAAAAAAAAAGTGACTACCCTTGTTATTGTGAAGTGCAGCACAGCACAACATAGCGATATTCAACCTCTGCGTTTCACCCATACACATGCGCAGGCGGGGGGCAACTATTGAAAGCGCCCAGGGAACAATGACGGGGATGGTACCATGCTCAAGGGTACCTCAGAGCAACCTACTGGTGAAGGAATCGAACCCACAATCCAACTGCCAACTCCCTAACCACTAGGCCAATGAGTGGGGCAGAGGTGGACACCTCCTTCTCCAGAGGAATATAAATTTGTACATTAGCCTTGTGGCTACAGTGCAAATCTATGTCTTGTGTAACTGATTACTTTTAAAGTGGGTAGAAGACTTTATCAATTAAATTTTAATTGATCTGAATTGGAGCCTAAATCTCATTTTACTGTATAAGAAGCATGAATTGCACTTCTGGCCATGGAATATACCGTGCCTTGCAAAAGTATTCAACCCCTTGGCTTTTTACTCATTTTACATTTGCAGCATTTAGCAGATGCTCTTATCCAGAGCAACTTCCATGCCCAGATTACAGGGACAGTCCCCCTGGAGCAAATCCGGGTTGTAACGGTGGCAGGGTGCCGGGAGGACGCCAGTGCAGAGCCAGGAGTTTGGAACATGGTTTTATTATTCACAGTTACAAAAACAAGAAGCAAGGACTGCAGTTCTAACCAGAACCCAAGAACCAAGGAACTGCAGTCCAAGTCAAGATACAAAGTTACCAATATCAAAACCACCATTGCACATAGGCTTAACCTAACTAATGAGCCGCGCTCTGTTCTGACTCATCGGGGCTTAAATAGTCAGCCCCAATGAGGCACACCTGTGCCTTCATGAGCTCAGGTGTGCTCAGTCAGAACAGAGCGCCCTCTAGCGTGCCCAAAACACCTAACACATGCCAGAAACACCTCATATGTGACACGGGTTAAGGGTCTTGCTCAGGGACCCAGTGATGGTAGTGCCAGAGGTGGGATTCGTACTTGGGACCTCTTAATTCATAGATCTGTAGGCAAGTGCCCTACCACTAGACCACCCCCCTCACCCCTGTATTTTGTTACATTCCAACCTGTAATTTCAGTGTTTCTTTATCTTATTTTACGTGATGGATCTGCACAAAGTAGTCTAAGTTGCTGAAGTGAAGTGAGAAAAATATATATAAAAAATAAGTAAAAAACTGAAAATTTACACATGCATATGTTGCCATGAAGTCCCTAAAAAGTCCTGGTGCAACCAATTACCTTCAAAAGTCACATAATTGGTGAAATGAAGTCCACCTGTGTGCAATCTAAGTGTCACATTATCTGTCAGTATAAACACAGCTTTTCTGAAAGGACTTAGAGGCTGCAACTTCACTAAGCTAGAGTCACCATGAAGACCAATGAGCTCTCCGAACAAGTCAGGGACAAAGTTGTTGAGAGGTATGAGTCAGGGTTGGGTTATAAAAAAAAAAATAAAAAAAAATTCCAAATCTTTGATGATCCCCCAAAGCACTATCAAATCCATCATCTTCAGATGAAAAGAACATTACCAAATTGCTTTTCATTACCAAATTTACGGCATTTAGCAGACGCTCTTATCCAGAGCGACTTCCATGTCCTAATTACAGGGACAGTCCCCCTGGAGCAATTCAGGGTTAAGGGTCTTGCTCAGGGACCCAGTGATGGTAGTGCTTGAGGTGGGATTTAAACCTGGGACTTCTTGAGCCATTGGTCCATAGGCACGTACCCTACCACTAGACCACCACCACCCTAGATGGAAAGAACATGGTACCACAACAAACCTGCCAAGAGAGGCCACCCACCAAAACTCTGGGCAAGGAGGGCATTAATCAGAGAGGCAGCACAGAGACCAAAGGTAACCCTGAAGGAGTTGCAGAGTACCACAGCAGAGACTGGAGTATCTGTCCATAGGACCACATTAAGCCATACACTCCATACACTGGGTTTTATGGAAGAGTGACCAGAAAAAAGCGTTAAAAATAAGAAGGCACATTTAGAGTTTGCCAAAAGGCATGTGCGCGACTCCCCAAATGTAGGGAGGAAGGTGCTCTGGTCAGATTTAACTTTTCAGCCACCAAGGAAAATGCTATGTCTGGCGCAAACCCAACACATCCCATCACCCCAAGAACACCATCGCCACAGTGAAACATGTGCATGGTGGCAGCATCATGCTGAAAGATGGATGGTGCTAAATACAGGGATATTCTAGAGCAAAACCTGTGTCAGTCTGCCTGTGATTTGAGACTGGAATGGAGGTTCACCTTCCAGCAGGACAATGACCCGAAAGCATACTGCTAAAGCAACACTTGAGTGGTTTAAGGGGAAGCATTTAAATGTGTTGGAATGGCCTAGTCAAAATCCAGACCTCAATCCAATTGAGAATCTGTGGTCATACTTGAAGATTGCTGGCGAAAACCATCCAATATGAAAGAGCTGGAGCAGTTTTGCTTTGAGGAATGTGCAAAAATCCCAATTGCCACAAAAAGTGGCTCTACAAAGTGCTGACTTTAGGGGGGTGAATAGTTATGCACACAGAAGTTTTCTGTTATTTTGTCCTATTTGTTGTTTGCACAAAAAAAAAAAAAAAAACATCTTCAAAGTTGTAGGCATGTTCTGTAAATGAAATCATGCAAACTCTCAAACAATCCATTTTAATTCCAGGTTATGAGGCAACAAAACATGAAAAATGCCAAGGGAGTGAATACTTTTGCAAGGCACTGTACTTGTACAAAGTATTCCCTGTGAACAGTTTAGCTTTGATCCAAGATTAAGGCAGTTTATACTGAAAGAGAAGAAAAATACATCAGCCATTTAGGGGACACTGCAATGTCAGCAATACACTTGCCAAATCATAAGGCTAATACAGCTTCTTTAACAAAAAGGGGTTCTCTTAGCAAGCAAAAGCTTAAGCTAACAACTGAGCCAGAAGAAGAAAGCACAGGTAACTGAGCTACTAAACTTGCTAATCTGCTGGCCTGTTTCTGTTGCTTCATTCTTTCAGCCAGCCATGCCAGAATTTCCTGAAACCACCTTTAGCAGAAAAGTGAATAAGAACCTTTAACCTTAAAGATAAAAGGTGGATAATATACTTAGTAAGTCACTGACACAGCAAGAGTAGTCCAAATCATGCACATGTATGGCCTGCTGTACTCATTTCTACACACTTCACCTGAACTACTCTGCTTCAGTGACTGCTGAATTGGAGAGTTGGAATGAAGACCGGATCAAGAGTCCCCATAAGAGTATCAGGACTGCTATCGGAGAGTTTTGTCTTATCTGATGAGCAGTTTTTATTATGTGTCTATCTTCTACCTTTCTTTCTGAACAGTAAAAATATTTTTTATATTATATTACATTAATACACTAACATTTTAAGTGTCTTTGAGACTTAAATTTTGTTTTTTTTGTTTTTTTTGTTTTTTTTGTTTTTTTTGTTTTTTTTGTTTTTTTTGTTTTTTTAATCTTTGCACTCGTTTGCCATTCAGTGTAATACTGTTCTGTTCTCCCGTGTTTCCCAGACACATTCGGATCCACACTGGAGAGAAGCCATATAAGTGTGATGAATGTGGTAAAAGTTTCACAGTGAAATCAACACTAGACTGCCATGTGAAAACACACAGAGGTAACTGACAGCTAACATCTATCTAACATAAGCTAACATTTACAGTATTCCTAATATTTACTATGTTTTGTTGATAAAAAAAAAAAACCCAGTCTCTACCTTATTAAAGTTCTCATTCTAGCTAAGCATAGCTAAGGAAGGGTGACTTTTGGTGGTTTTAACTTTTATTGTGTTTCTAAGGATGTGGCAGTTGCTTGAACTGAATAAATTCAGTGTCTTAAAGAAGCAAAGTATGGCTAAATTTAATTAAAATTCATTTAATTTGATGTCCTATATCTAAAATGAACAAGAACAAGCATATTTTTTGTGTTTGATTTATAATTTTAGGGAAATATTAGGAAAAATTACTAAACACATGTACATTTTTATTAATATTTAAAACACCCTTAATTCATATTGTAATTCATAAATAAAGACACATTTGTTCAAACAGTTTTGCAGACGAAGCAGGATTTCTTAGAAAAAAAAAGCACATTATGATACACTACTAATTCAAAGGACATGTGGCCAATATGCCTTTTAATGTATTGGTTTTTGAAGATACCTTGTACAAAGTATGTGGTAAGGTGCCTATATATCTAAATATGTTCAACATAATATTTAGAAACAATTTGTGGCATATTAAGATTTCATGTTTACAGTTTATTATTAAGCAGGATAACATAACTTCCTACAGCTCAAATTAATACAATGAATTGTCTGACATTTAAAAAGAATGTTTTAATTTGATAAAAGCTGTCTAAATACAATGTGCATGAAAAAAACAGATTCTTGTTGAATATGATAATTGTCAGTGGTGCAAAACTTCTCCAAAGTTGCAGCAATTTCTAGAGAATAATAGTGATAATATGCTGGATGGTTTGACCATTCTTCAATAATATATCAGTATGCAATAAAGACTCTATAAAGTTTAGGGTTTGGGTTGTGTTACAAAGTATACTGAATTGTAAGAAATTCTAAGTACTTTCCAAAGAAACAATAACTCTCTTTGATACATGTCATATAATTTTTTAATAATTTGATTGATATGCAAACGGAGATTATATATTTATTATATATTCTCTGTTTCATCTTTTCAGGTCAGAAGCTGTTCAACTGTCACATGTGCAACACATCCTTCTCCACCAAGGGAAGTCTGAAAGTGCACATGCGTCTGCATACTGGATCCAAACCTTTTAAGTGTCCATACTGTGAACTGCGCTTTCGCACGTCTGGCCATCGCAAAACGCATATCCAATGCCACCTTCGTCAGGGTGCAGAAGTCAGGAAGTTGAGACGGTGCAGTGATGGGTCTGCAGGCTCTGCCAATCAAAACCAGACTCAGGCTCCTCCAGTCCAGCAAGGTTCAGCAGCCACAGAAACATTGCCCCCTTTAGGCCTGCTGCATACAGCACACAGTGATGCCAATATCTACATACCCAGCAACCCTGTTCTCACCAGCTCCTACGAGCCGACCCTGCTACAACCAGGCATGGTTGGACAAACAGTATTGCCTGCCACCATGTCAGGTAGTGTTTATTTCAATCAAAGATACCTTTTTTTTACAAAACCTTTTTTAACCCTTTAGATCCCACTAGAACACACTTGCAGATTCCTGATCATTTTTAAACAGCAACCAGAGTTTAAAACAAACATTTTTTATATATTTCTTTATATAATAATTAGTTTATGAAATGCATTATTTCATTTATATTAATTTATTATTGTTATTTTTATAAATATTTATAGATGCTCGGCTAAAAGCTACAGCAAATCTCTCACCTACTTTACCCTTTTCACAAACAGTTTAAAACAGTTCAAACAGTTTAATGTTAAGTAATTGCAAACTGGCAAAGCAAATATGTCCTTTTTTTATTTCATATAAAAAAAATGTAAAAAGCTAGATTAGCCTAAATTTTAACAGGTCTTTTACAGTACATGTCTAAACGTTTGTAGGCCTCTGCACATTCCACTTTTCTTCATAAATCAATAGGACATTAGTCCTACCTTTGCTACATATAGCTTTGCTCTACTTGGTTTCCAAGACAAAAAAATCAGAATATTGAACAAGGGGAAAAAATCACAATATATTAATGAAAAACAATGAAAACATAATGATATAATATGCTCTGCTGTGTGTGCGTGTTTGTCTGTGTGGCAGCAGGTGGTGATCTGACCGTCTCTCTAACTGAAGGATTAGCTACTTTAGAGGGAATTCAGCTTCAGCTCGCTCCAGCCAGCCTCCTTTGTCCCAACGTACAAATCTCTGGGATAGACACAACAAACATCAACAATATTACATTGCAGGTAAAAAAACACTCACAGAAAGCAAACCATTCCATCCATTTACAAAGGTAAAATTTACCAAACTAGTACTGAGACTAGACGGCAGGTAAAATAATTTTTGATTATTGATGTTATTACTTTCCCATCTAAGCAAAAGTCGGTTTCTTTTTTGTGGCTTATTGCATCAGTAGGAGCCATATGCAGTTCTTCTCTTTTTGAAAGTTTGATGTAGACCTTTCTAAACGGCTAGCTGTGCGAGTGTCACACAGATGTGGGTATATCCCCTAATGTGCCTAAAGTGAGCCTCCCTGGAAAGGTTTGCGGCAGGATACCGGAAAGGAGACTCCATCCGATTGTTGAACCGGATTTAGGAGTAGCAATGAGGATTCCCCCGCTGGTCATGGAACAGCCAACCAGTACTTAACCCTTGCATAGATACTGGAATGGTCATGGGAGTTTGCTAAACCAGTCTACATGTGCTTTGTAGATCTGGAGAAGGCTTATGACTGTGTACCCTGTGAGGCTGTGAGTATGGGGTACCCGGAAGGCTTCTGCGATCCATTCAGTCCCTGTATAAACGCAGTAAGAGCTGTGTCCGTATTCTTGGCTTTAAGTCAAGCCCTTTCTCAGTTCTCAGGTGATTGGACTCAAACAGGGTTACCCCTTGTCCCCAATCCTGTTTGTGATTTTCATGGACAGGATTTCAAGGCACAGTCAGGGGCCAGAGGATGTCAAGGATGGAGGCCTCAGGGTTGCATCTTTGCAGATGATGTAGTTTTGTTTTGTAGCTTTGACCACCAGCATGCATTGGGGCAGTTTGCAGCCGTGTATCAAAAGGGTAGGGATGAGGATCAGCACCTCCAAATCTGTGGCCGTGGTGGTTCACCGGAAAAAGTGACTTGCCCTCTCTGGGTGGGTAAAGAGTTACTGCATCAAGTGGAGGAGTTTTTGTATCTAAGGATGTTTTCTCTTACTCTCAAGTTTCATATATTTTATTTTCCTCATTCAGAGGTACAGGACCTTATTTAAAAAAGGTTATATTTAGTTCAGTGACATTGTGCATAAGATAAGTGCTTAATGGCTAATACAACTACATTCAGTGAGGCTAAACCAGTTGCTGCCACATTGTGTTTTTTGTTTTTTTAAACATAGTAAACATGAGATCTAAATTTAGTGCACCTTTACATTTAAAAATGGATTCAGAATTTTAGTTTTGGTCAAATAATGTATCCTTCATAAAAACAGCACAAATCCTCAGCCAAATCAAAGCTAGGCTCCCCAACCTGTCCAATGCTTGTAGAAACATTGCATAAATCCATGTACACTCTCTGCAGTTAATTTTTTATTGATCAAATGAAAATGTTGATAACATCCACTTTCTCATTTTGACTTACAGCTTTGTGTGTCTGTGTGTGTGTGTGTGTATGGATTGGTGACTAGATTGACCCCACAATTCTTCAGCAGACACTGCAGCAGAGTGGTTTGCTCCCACACACTCTAAGCGGAGATTCTCAAACACACCCTGCAACACACCTACTGGCGACCACGGGTGAAGCCTCAGTTCCAGCCAGTGTAGTCATTCAACCAGTCAGCAACCTACCTCTACAGACCCCACCCAATCCAGGCAGCGTTACCATCAGCAACCTCACTGAGCAGGACAACACAGGTCTAAAACATAAATGCCTTAAACATTCACACACATGGTATTCCATACCAAAAGATACGTTCTAGGCAGAAATAAAGTTTAAACAGAAAAACTATGAAACTATATTTCATTCAGGATTACCGATAAGGGGTTTTAATTCTTCTTCTTGTTTTGGCTGCTGCTGTTAAGGGGTTGTCACAGGGGATCATCTGTTTCCATTGCTTCCTGTCCTATGCATTTTCCTCTTTCAAACCGACTACCTGCATGTCTCATCACTTACATAAATCTCTTGGTCTTCCTCTTCTCTTCTTTCCTGGCAGCTCTATCTTCAACATCCTTCTCCCAATATAATCATTTACATTTACATTTACGGCATTTAGCAGACGCTCTTATCCAGAGCGACTTACATGTCCTAATTACAAGGACAGTCCCCCTGGAGCAATTCAGGGTTAAGGGCCTTGCTCAGGGACCCAGTGGTGGTAGTGCCAGAGGTGTGATTTGAACCTGGGACCTCTTCATTGTGTCTCATCTGGACATGTCCAAACCAGTGCAACCTTGCTTCTCTAACTTTGTCTCCAAATGTCTAAACTGAGCTGTCCCTCTAATATACTAATTTCTAATCCTGTCCATCCTTTTCTCAACCAATGAAAATCTCAGCATCTTTAACTCTGACACCACCAGCTCTGCTTGCTGTTTTTTCGTCAGTGCCATTGTCTCCAACCAGTACAACAAAGGTCTCACTATAATCTTCCTCCTGTAAATCTTCCCTTTTACTCTTGCTGGTACCCATCTGTAACAAATCACTCCAGCCACACCTCTCCACCCATTCCAATTTGCCTGCACTTGCTTCTTCACCTCTCTTCCACACTCACCGTTACTCTGAACTGTTGATCTTTAAATTCCTCCATGTTCGTCGCCTCTGCTCCCTGCTTCTTAATCACTTTCTTCCCTTTCATTCACACTCATGTATTCTGTCTTTGTCCTCCTCACTTTCATTCCTCTCCTCTCTAGAACATCTCTCCAGGTTCTCCTCAAGCTGCTCCAAGGGGAGCTCCTGTCTAACCTCATCAATCAACCTGTCCATTACTCTACCTTAAATGCATTCATCACTCCTGCTGATTTCACCATTGTCACACTGCCCTTATATACAGTACTGTGCAAAAGTTTTAGGCAGGTGTGAAAAAATGCTGTAAACAAAGAATGCTTTCAAAAATGGAAGTGTTAATTATTTATTTTCATCAATCAACAAAATACAATGAATGATCAAAAGAGAAATCTAAATCAAATCAATATTTGGTGTGACCACCCTTTGCCTTCAAAACAGCATCAATTCTTCTAGGTACACTTGCACACAGTTTTTGAAGGAACTCGGCTGGTAGGTTGTTCCAAACATGACAGTGTTTTAACCTACGTGTGACATTCATGATTATTAGCACGTATTTGGTAAAATTGGTTGATCATACACCTGACTATAATCCTGTAAAATCCCTGACTTTGTGCAAGTGTACCTATAAGAATTGATGCTGGTTTGAAGGCAAAAGGTAGTAACACCAAATATTGATTTGATTTAGATTTTTCATTTTGTTCGCTTACTTTGCATTTTGTAAATTGATAAAAATAAACTTTAAACTTTTTTTTTTAAATAATCATTATTTGTATTTCTGAAAGCATTCTTTGTTTACAGCGTTTTTTCACACCAGCCTAAAACTTCTGCACAGTACTGTATATCCTGAACTACTTTCACATACTTCTCTGCAACACCTGACTTCCTCATACAAAACCACAACTCCTCTCTTGGCACCCTGCCATATGCTTTTTCCAAGTCCACAATGCAAATCCTTCTGACATTCTCTGTACTTCTCCATCAACACCCTCAGACAAACATTGCATCTCTAGTGCTTTTTCTGTTCTTCTCACTTTCCAAGATTGTGTTAAACAATCTGTTTTGAAGCTCAACTGATATCTCTCCTAAACACCTCCATGCTTCCACCAGTGCTTCCATGTTTCCATTCGTCCAGACCAACAGCCTTTCCATTCTTCATCCTTGCCATCTTGCTTATTTGCTGCACTTCCTGGTTCACTATCCTCACATCACCTCTTCTCTCTCTCTCTCTCTCTCTCTCTCTCTCATTCTCTTCATTCATCTGCCACTCAAAGTACTCCTTCCGTCTGCATATCTTAACTTGCTGCACATCTTTCCCAGCCAATTCTAGCCAATCGCCAAATAGGTCCTTTTCCTTATCAAATAGGTCCTTACTGTCCAACCTCCTCATACAATTCATCGTACACCTTATCTTTAGCACTGCTTTCTTCGCCTGTGCTTCATCTCCTTGTACTCCTGTCTACTTTCTTCATCTCTCTGACTATCCCACTTCTTCTTTGCTTGCTTCTTTTTCTGTTTAGATTCCACCACAGGTTTCCTTATCCTCTTTCCTTCCAGATGTCACACCAAGAACCTTTTCTGTATGTTTTACCACTTCTGCAGCAGTTTCCCCGGAATCCTGTAGTTTTTCGACACCTCCCAGTGCCTGTGTTAACTCCTGCCTAAATTCCACCTTACATCCTTCTTCATCTTCCACCATTTGATCCTCAAATCTACCCTCACTTTCCTCCTTTTCTTAACCTCTGAGGTCACCTTACAGACAACCACCCTATGCTGTTTAGCTACACTCTCCCCTGTCACTACTTTGCAGTCTTCAATCTCCTTCAGTCTGACATTTACATTACATATATACATTTACGGCATTTAGCAGACGCTCTTATCCAGAGCGACTTACATTTCCTAATTACAGGGACAGTCCCCCTGGAGCAACTCAGGGTTAAGGTTCTTGCTCAGGGACCCAGTGGTGGTAGTGCTAGAGGTGGGATTCGAACCGGGGACCCAGAGGTCCGTAGGCAAGTACCCTACCACTAGACCACCGCCACCCAACAAGTTACAATTACAGCTTAGGGCTCGTCCGGGATGACCCTGGATATAATCCACCTCTGTGCTCCTCCCTCTTCTTAAAATAAGTTTTAACAACAGCCATTTCCATCCTTTTCACAAAATCTACAACCATCTGACCTTCAGCATTCCTTGACACCATACCTACCCATCACCTCCTCAACCACCTGTTCCCTTCACCAACATGTCCATTAAAGTCGGCACCAATCACCACTCTCTCTCCCCTAGGTACACTCTCTATCATTGTATCTAACTCACTGCAGAATTCTACTTTCTCCTCCATCTCACAACCAACTTGTGGGGCATAAAAACATTCATTATCACACCTTCAACTTCCAGCTTCAAGCTCATCACCCTCCCTGACACCCTCTTCACCTCCAAAACACTCTTCACATACTCTTCCTTCAGGATAGTACCTACCCCATTTCTCCTTCCATTCATACCATGGTAAAACCATTTAAACCCTCCTCCAATACCCCTGGCCTTACTAACCTTTCATCTGGTCTCTTGCACACACAAAATATCAACCTTCCTTCTTTCAATCATATCAGCTAATTCTCTACCTTTACCACTCATTTAAAGTTCCTACCCTCGCTTCCACTCTCCTCCTTCATTCTCTGCTCCTGCTGCAACATGCATGCTGCAACATGCTCCTCTTCTACTTCTTCTCCTTTGGCCAACAGTAACCCAATTTCCACCAGCACTCTGTAGACTAACGGTACTGGTGGTGGTAGTTATTGACCCAGACCTTGACTGATCCGGTATGGAAATCTGTTTCGTTGTCAGCATATTGATTTGGCAAAAGTTTTACACCAGATGCCCTTCCTGACATAACCCTCCTTATTTATCTGGGCTTGGGACCGGCGCTAAGAAATATACTGGCTTGTGCATCACTAGAGGCTCAGCTGATTAGCAATTTCGATTAGCTGGGCTAATGTGTTTGTAACGGTGGCGGGGTGTAGGGAGGACGCCAATGCTGAGCCAGGAGTTCGCAACGTAACTTTATTAGCTATATTTACAAAACAAAACAAAGGACTGCAGTTCCTAACCAAAATCAAGGAACTGCAGCCTAAACCAAACCAAACCACCACAGAGTGTAGGCTAAGCCTAACAAATGAGCCGCGCTCTGTTCTGACTCATCGGGGCTTAAATAGTCAGCCCCAATGAAACACACCTGTGCCTTCATTAGCTCAGGTGTGTTCAGTCAGAACAGAGCGCCCTCTATCGTGCACAAAACACCTCATCCGTGACAGAACCCCCCCCCAAAAGGCACGGCTCCCGAAGTGCCAAACACAGCCGAACCTCTGGGGGGAGGCCAAGAACACCAAAACTTTACAAAGACAAAAGTCCCTTGTTGGGACGTACGGTCAGGTCCACAAAATACATGAAAAGGACCTCCGACCAGACATGTGAGGCAGCTGGTGGTGGTGAGGGGAATCCCAGCAGTTCAGTCCACCCTTTTGACTGATGTCTGAACCCGACCCTAGAGTCACTGGAGGAATCGCCTGATTCAGTGGAACGCCTCGCCTTGGTGGAACCTGAAAGAGAGCTAAACACAGATCTTAAAGGGTTCAAAGAGGAAGTCTTTTTCACATAGTCCGAACCCTGTTTCCAACCCTTGCCATCTTTGTTCTTCACGTCTCTTATCACAGAATCCACAGTACAGAAGCTGTCGTTGACTTCCTTAAACTGAGGCAGGTCATTGCTGATGTCCTTTGGCTCCTTCCTCTTCTCGGTCGTACTTCCCTGCTGCTTGGAGCTCAGTGAGGCAGCATCCCAGCTCCTGGTTCCACTACAAGAAGTTCCACTTGAATTCCTCCACGAACCACCTTGTTCCGAGTCTGCTGAACTCTGAGGGTGAACTAAAGGTGGGGAGTCATCATGCAGCTGTTCAACCTCTGGAATCTCTGCCGGCTTCTCCATCAGACTGTTCCTCAGCTGCTCCGCTCTGGCGTTAACCACCAGGGTCCCAGCATGCACTGGTGTCTGTGGAGTGAGTTGAGATTCGAAGATCGCCAATCTTGCTTCCATACCTCTAACCTGCTTCTCCAGCTCGCTGAGCTTACTGGCCTCACTTTGGGCTTCTCTCAGTTCAGCCTGCAGAGCAACGTTGTGGTCCTGCACCCATCTCAACTCTGCTCTGGTCTGATTCAGTTGTTCTTCCATAGTGGCTATTTTAGCTTCCAGCTTCTCCTGAATGGTTGGAGTCTCAACTTTCCTCGTTGTCTGGCAGACAGTTAGGTTCCTCTGTTCATCCGTTCTCTCCAGCCTTTCTCTTTGGACAGCCGTCACAGCGTGCAGCTTTATTCTAGAGACATCTCTCCCTTCTCTGATTTTCGCGCTCTTTCCTTGAAGCTCACCTTTGTCTTGAGCCAGAGCTTTTCTTTCTGTTTCCATGGCTTCAATCTCCCCTTGGCAACTGGACAAGAGTCCTTTGGTCCTCTCCAGCTGAGGAAGCAGATAGGTGATCCTTTCCTTGCGTTTCAACCCTTCATTCGTGACCGAGGCATTCACCTGTAGCATCGAGGCTTCTTTCGCCATCAGCTGCTGGTAGAGCTCTGTCAGCAACTCCTTCTGTTCAGTGAGCTGAACATTCATGTAGCTGATTTTTTCATCTCTGAGGTGAGATTGGATTGTCTTTGCAGCTCTGATCCGTTTGGCCAGATTCCTTGCCTGCTTTCCTCTGAATGACTTTTGCAAGCAAATTGCAGCATGTCTGAACAGCTGATACCTCTGCTTTTGTTGATGCCCAAGCTTCCACCTTCTGAACCTCCTCTGAAGAACACTTGCTGCCCAGCACTGCTTCTTGAAAACCAATCTTTGCTGGTGCATTCTTACTACAGCCTGGATCATGGTGGCAGCTTTGTGCATTGCAGCAACATTCTTTCGAACAGAAAAACCCCTAAAAGCTGCCTGGATGCATATCACTGACCTTCTCAACACCTGGAATCTCTCTTGCTCAAATTTACCCTTAGTGTAGGACCTAAAATGTCTTTGAATGATGATGGCTGATACCCTTATGGCTTGGTACTTTACTACCTCCCAGTGTCTTCTGAATGCAGCCTGAATCAGGGAAGCTGCCTGATGTTGCAGGGTCACCTCCCTTCTGACCCTCTGACCTCTAAAGCAGGCTTGCAGGAACATTGCAGCAGAGCACAATTTCAAGAATTCCTCCCTCTGCTTTCTGGCATCAAGTGTGGAGCGATACCTAAGCTGGATGGCAATAGCAGCATACTTGATGCATAAATATCGCGTCCGAGCACAGTGAGCCCTGTAAGCACATTGTACCACAGTTGCAGCCTGGTGCTTCTGTTTCAGAGTCTGTCTGGTCTTTACTCCTCGGAATGCGGCTTGCAGAACAACAGCAGCCATCTTTTTCTCCTTCAAAGACTTCATTTCTTGCTTCATCATCTTGTTAGCTCGGTAATGTTGCTGAACAGTCCTGGCTGCCCACAGTAGCTTCAGGTAGTACTTTCTGCTCAAATGCTTCCTCACCTGTGCCTGAATGGTTACTGCAGCCTCATGTTCAATTTGCATCTGAACCCGAACTTTCATTCTAAACTTCCCACTAACCTGGAGCTGCTCCTTCTCGGTCTGCTGTGCAGCGGATGGCTTAGTGATGCTGGGTTTATGGATCGACTCCTTGATGCCGCTTTCCTTGCTGTGAAGGGCTTCCTTGGTCGACCTCCCCAGTTGCACGATGCAGGACGCGGTCTCTGCCGTCCTCCAGCTCTCTGTGTCAGGAACGACCTTCTTTGCCACTGCCTCGCTTCTTTTGTTGCGGGCGGCCTTCTTGGTGTTCCCTTTGGTGGGCGCCGTGCTCTCGTGTTGCGGCGAGCTGGGCGCCGTGCTTTCGTGTTGAACAAGGCAAGGCGCGTTTGCTACCAACCTCTTGTGATTCGCGCTGGCCGTGTTCCCGCTATTAGCTGCGCGCGGTGCTTTCTCCGCTGGCGGATCGCGATTATTGGCGCGCGGCGCTTTCGGAGCTGAATCTCCGCGTTGAGCCGCGGTTGACGTCGTGCTTCCGCGTTGAGCCGCTTGCGGTGCGGTTGGCGACGTGCTTCCGCGTTGAGCCGCTTGCGGCGCGGTTGGCGACGTGCTTCCGCGTTGAGCAACGCCAGCCGTCAACGAAGCCCCGCCTTCCATGTCGCTTGCGGAAAAAAACACGCGGTCCAGCGTGTCGAGATAGCGCTGCGCCCTTGCAGCCATGGAGACCAGCATCCGGAGACAAAGCGCGAACCGATCCATGCGAAGCTCGGGATCTGGGATGATATAGAGTGGGAGCAGCGACGTCGCATTCTTCAGACGGCGCTCAAGCTCCCTTGCCGTGGCCGTCGGCGTCCGTCGCACCCACTCCTCACTGTCCAGATGTTCGCGGACGTCTAGAGGAGTCACCTTTGTCTCCCAGGTCTTTATCAGCTGCAGCGTCCGCTCGACAACGTTCGCTGCCGCCCACAACACGCGCTCCTGCTCGCCCTCGTGGCTCGCGACGTCCAGGTACTGGCGGCTCATTCTGTAACGGTGGCGGGGTGTAGGGAGGACGCCAATGCTGAGCCAGGAGTTCGCAACGTAACTTTATTAGCTATATTTACAAAACAAAACAAAGGACTGCAGTTCCTAACCAAAATCAAGGAACTGCAGCCTAAACCAAACCAAACCAAACCAAAATACCAAACCACCACATAGTGTAGGCTAAGCCTAACAAATGAGCCGCGCTCTGTTCTGACTCATCGGGGCTTAAATAGTCAGCCCCAATGAAACACACCTGTGCCTTCATTAGCTCAGGTGTGTTCAGTCAGAACAGAGCGCCCTCTATCATGCACAAAACACCTCATCCGTGACAGTGTTATCTGCTTTTTAACTAATAATAAAGCTCATTTAAGCTTAAACCTTAAATATATCTACAAATGATCAAATAAAAAAGATTTTGGTTGATACAATTTCATTTTGTATAATGTTTTGTTTAATATTTTTTGAAGGAGTATAGTGTATTAAGTGTACACAACATCTGTTAAATAAGGGAGTCAAAATAATGTATATTTATTGCTTCAGACACCAAAAACATCAGTGTATGTGTTCCCTACAGGTTCAGAACAATTGGCTCAGGTTGTTGGTGGTGGTGCAGGGGGTCCAGAGATTACTCTTACCTTTAGCAATTCCAGCCTTGCCCAGGCCCTCACACAAACACATGCACACTCTGCCAACATGCCAACCAGCAACAATGAGGAGATTATGCTCACCATATCAGGTACAACTGTTTTGCTCTGGTGATTTTGCAACTTAAATGCATTTTTGTGAAAACATTAGGACACCCTATGAAAGCCTGTGTGTTTTTGTAACATTCTTGGAGATATGGATATTTTATCTTAATTTTAACAATACTGGGAGATTCAAGTTATTTAACTAAACAATTCAATCTGAAGAAAAGAAATAAAGGAATAAATAAATTAGGCCACCCCACCTTTATTTCCAATTAAAATGGCTCAAATCACACATAGGTGTAATACATCAGGTGCACATGATTAGTACATCGCTACTCAGCATTTTGAAGGAGGTTTCCCTATTTAAACTTCAGATATTTAGTTTGTTGTACTCACCATCATAGAATCCACCATGAATTCTATGGTGTATCAGAGGGTAGTTTAGGAACAGAGACCATCTGTAAGAACATTAAAGCTGAAGCAGAACTGAGCCCTGCAACATGACAATGACCAAAAACATACCAGCAAATCTACCAAGGACTGGCTGGAGTGGCGAAGTCAAAGCCCAGATCTTAATTCCATTGAGATGCTGTGGGGTGACTTGAAACAGGCTGTATATGCAAGAAAGCCATCAAACATCTCACAAATTCTGCATTGAGGAGTGGGGAAAACTTCCTCAGACCGATGTCAGAGACTGGTAGATGGCCACAAGAAGCATCTCACTGTGGTTATTTCAGCCAAAGGGGGTAACACTAGCTATTAGAGGGTAGGGTGTCCTAACTTTTTCTCAGTTAGAATACACATTTTTGTTGAATTCTTTTGTTTATTAAATAAATCAAGGTTAATTTTGATTGTTTTCCTGCAAATAAATCACTTTCTTTCTCTCTCTCTCCTCCCCCTCCTCACCCCAACCCCCCAATCCCCCAGGTCAGGATCTGATGTCTCAGTCCTGTGGGAATACTGGAGCAGAAGTGGGCGGAGCATTGAGACTGAATACACCTCAACCCAGGCTCAGCTCTGAGCAGCTCCTTCCACACAGTTCTGCCCCCTCTGGCATGGCTGGTGAGAACTGCTCCCATGTTTGCTGCTATTCAGTTGTTCTGCAGTACAGCAATATTCCCCATTACTGAAAAAATCAATTGTTTTTGTGTGTGCATGTATTACCATAGTTACCACCCTGGCTCCTAGTGCATCACTCTCGCAGAATCTTGTGATGTCATCAGCAGGCATGGCCAGTGATGGCAGTGTTACACTCACTCTCGCAGACCCGCAAATGCTGGATGCAGTAACCCTAAATCTGAACACACAGGTACAGGCACATACACACTCGGTGTAACTAAAGATAACTCTTTAAATGACTGCACTTTTTATCAGTTTGCATAAGCTTTACTTATCATTATATCTTTTATCCAAGTTGTGCAAAGTGAAATCTCAATTTTCTAATTTTGGCATATTTCTCTTTTTTAAATGATTGTACAGCTTTTAGGATTTGCTGCTTAATGTTAGCTTTTGCAAGGGCTCATGTCTGTGTATTTCTGTGTATTTTAACACTTCCTGTGGGTGAACAGGAATATTTTTCTCTAGAGTAGATTTTTTGTTAATGTTTATTGAAGAATTTAATATCATAACTGTAACGACTAAAGAGAAAAATTATACAAACAATATAGGCAAATTATTTGTTGCAGTACATTGTAAGGTATTATCATCTCAGGATAGCACTAACAAAAACTATATTCAGGAGTAACCCATGGAACCCACCACAGTATCTTGCAATGCATGGCTACTTATTAGTTTGGTTCTCAGGAGTGAGTGTTTACTTATATGTAAATGAACTGCTGTAAACAAAGAATGCTTTCAGAAATATAAATAATGATTGTTTATTTTTATCAATTTACAAAATGCAAAGTGAGCGAACAAAAGAAAAATCTAAATCAAATCAATATTTGGTGTTACTACCTTTTGCCTTCAAACCAGCATCAGTTCTTATAGTTGCACAAAGTCAGGGATTTTGTAGGATTATAGTCAGGTGTATGATCAACCAGTTTTACCAAACAGGTGCTAATGATCATCAATGTCACACGTAGGTTGAAACACCAAATATCTGGAAACAACGTCATATCTGGAACAACCTACCAGCCGAGTTCCTTCAAAAACTGTGTGCAAGTGTACCTAGATGAATTGATGCTGTTTTGAAGGCAAAGGGTGGTCACACCAAATATTGATTTGATTTAGATTTCTCTTTTGTTCATTCACTGCATTTTGCTGATTGATGAAAATAAATGATTAACACTTTCATTTTTGAAAGCATTCTTTGTTTACAGCATTTTTTCACACCTGCCTAAAACTTTTGCACAGTACTGTAACATCTGCATAATTATTGCCAAACCAATGATGTTTTGAGCAGTTGTTATTACATTTTAATTATATGTATTTTTTGACATCCTTTCAAACCTTCACAGTATTCTCATAGTGAAAGAAGTGCCAATTTGTCCGAACAAGAATGGTGCTTAATCATAACACTTAACGTGTTGGTTGTTTGACAGTGAATATTTTGATTTTGTATGATTCAAATCTCTGCAGAAATTCCTCCTTTAGTCATGGTTTAAATAAATGAGAAAGAAAGGCAGGTAGCTGCTTGTGTGAATTTGTATCTCCTTAAAGGAGAGCACAATAGAGTTATTTGTTTTGGTTTTTTTTTTGAGTGGGAGTTGAAAGAGGCATTTAAAGTTTAAGAAATTGAATAGTTTAATACATTCAGTTGCTGACTAAGTTATTAGTGGACATATTTAAATTTTGATAGATTTGTTTAATTTTGTTTTTAATGTATGTTGTTTGTATGCTGTTGTTTATTTGTTTTTTAGTGACCCTGAAAAATGAGCTATTTGTACTCAGTGGCTATTTAAAACAAAAGGGTGGTGCTTTAACATTTTGTCAACTATCAGTATTTGCCTTTATTGAACTTATAGACGTATTTAAAGACTGAGTGTACTATACAGCTACTGTTTAAACAATCACTTTGTTGAGAAAATGAAAAAAATATATTACATTAGTGTGCAAGTGTCTATCCTTCCATGGTCAAAATAGGTTACTACATGCTCATCAGAGAACACTCTTCTGCACAGTTATTGTTCATTTGCTGTATTGCTGTGTATATGTATTATGACTCTGCAATTTCACTTTGCATTCCCTGATTTCAGTTGGTCTGCCTTTGCTAGCTTTTTGCTAAGCTTTTTTAAATGTATTTTTTTTACATTTTGAAATTTAACAGTATAATAATTTTATTTTGACTGTAAATTGTTGTATGACATATGGGATATTTTTAATTAGATTATTTTTGATTCTAGCATTTCAAAATCAATGTAGTTACCACCTTCAGATCATCCAGATCCATACCATGTATAGCTAGCTATCGCAAATGTGGTCATTGAGTGTGTTTTTGTCCAGGGTCAGCAGTTTTCAGCTGTGAGTGAGCATGGGTCAGCAGTGCAGCCGACCAGTAATCCACAGCAGGTCATACTTGTTAGCCACCCAGTAGAAAGCACATCACACCAGGAGGGACTCAAGGTCTGGATGTTTTTGTTTGTCTGGTTTTGTACTTTTATCTACTGCTGTGCTTAACACTTACAATTTCACAGAAAATGCCTGTTTTTATTCACAGCATTGTTTGTTTTGTTTTATTTTTCCACCTACCCTCATGTTTTACATTTCTTTATTAGGTTTAAGTGCTGAAAAATTTTATCCAAGAATGTTGTGTGTGTGTGCGCGCGCGCGCATTTTATTGTTACAGCCTTATTCAGTACGGATTAAATGTATTTTTTTTACCTCAAAATTCTACTCACAATACCACATAATGACAAAGTGCGTGGTCCCTACGTGGTCTCCTGAAGTCAGCAACCATCTCTTTAGTCTTGTCGACGTTCAGAGACAGGTTGTTGATTCTACACCAGTCCGTCAGCTGTTCTGTCTCCTCTCTGCACGCCGCCTCGTCACCATCGCTGATCAGACCCACCACGATTGTATCATCAGCGAATTTGATGATGTTGTTGGAGCTGTGCTTGGCTGCACAGTCGTGGGTCATTAATATGAACAGCAGTGGGCACCCTGTGCTCAGTGTGATGGTTTTGGAGGTGCTGCTACTGATTCTGACTGACTGGGGTCTCCCAGTCAGGAAGTCCAGGAACCAGTTACAGAGGGAGGTATTCAAGCCCAGCAGCCTCAGCTTCTCTCTCAGATGCTGAGGGATGATGTTGAATGCTGAACTGTAATCGATGAACAGCATTCTGTAATAACTGTCCTTTCTGTCCAGATGAGAAATGGCCAGATGGAGGGTGGTGGAGATAGCATGGGGAGGATACGCAAACTGCAGGGGATCCAGTGAGGAAGGGATTTGAGTCTTGATGTGCCATATGACCAGCCTCGCAAAGCACTTCATGATGATAGGTGTGAGTGCGACGGGATGATAGTCATTTAGGCAGGAGACAGATGATTTATTTGGCACCAGGATGATGCTGGTGGTCTTGAAGCACCTTGGAACAACAGTGGTGCTCAGAGAGATGTTGAAGATGTCGGTGAGAACATCTGCCAGCTGTTGTGCACATCCTCTGAGCACACGACCTTGTATGTTGTCTGGACCAGCAGCTTTCCGTGTGTTGACTCTCAGTAGAGATCTTCTCACCTCGGCCATGGTCAGACAGAGAATCTGGTCATTTGGAGGAGGGATGGTCTTCCTCATTTCTGTGTTGTTCGCCACATCAAACCGTGCGTAGAAGCTGTACAGCGCATCTGGAAGGGAGGAATCAACGTCACAGGCAGGTGGAGATATCTTGTAGTTGGTGAGGGCCTGAATGCCCTGCCACATGCGCCGTGTGTCACTGGTGTTTTTAAAGTGGCCATGGATTCTCTGTGCGTAACTTTGCTTGGCTGCTCTGATGGCTTGAGACAGGTTCGCCCTCGCTTTCTTAGGGCAGCCTTGTCCCCTGACTTGAAGGCTTTGTCTCTGGTTCTCAGGAGTCTGCGCACCTCCACAGTCATCCATGGCTTCTGGTTTGGTCAATTCATGATGGACTTGGAGACAGTAACATCCTCAATGCACTTGCTGATGTAGCCAGTCAATGAAGCTGTGTACTCCTCCAAGCTGATGGAGTCACCTTAGGTTGCAGCCTCCCTAAACATGTCCCAGTCGGTGTGCTCAAAGCAGTCCTGAAGAGCAGAGATGGCGCCTGTGGGCCAGGTCTTTACCTGGTTCAGGGTGGGCCTCACATGCCTGACGATGGGTCTGTACGCTGGGATCAGCAGAACAGAGATGTGGTCGGAGTGTCCAAGGTGTGTCCAAGGTTTGTTCAGTGACACTGGAATTATACTCTAATGGTTGATGGCTTGAAAATTATGCTGTCTGTCACTTGCATCAACTATTTAGGAAAATCAGAAAGAAATATCTTGGTGGACACTTCAGTCTCTGGGGCCGAGGTTGCCGAGGTGGTCAAAAAGCTTCTTGGTGGCAGGGCACCAGAGGTGGATGAGATCCGCCCGGAGTTCCTCAAAGCTCTGGATGTTGTAGGACTGTCATGGCTGACACGCCTCTGCAACATCGCATGGACATCGGGGCTGTGCCTCTGGATTGGCAGACCGGGGGGGTGGTCCCCCTCTTTAAGAAAGGGGTCCGGAAGGTGTGTTTGAACTATAGAGGGATCACACTTCTCAGCTTCCCGGGAAAAGTCTATTCAGGGGTCCTGGAAAGGAGGGTCCGTCGGATAGTCGAACCTCGGATTCAGGAGGAGCAGTGTGGTTTTCGTCCAGGTCGCGGAACAGTGGACCAGCTCTACACCCTTAACAGGGTCCTGGAGGGTGCATGGGAGTTTTCCCAACCAGTCTACATGTGCTTTGTGGACTTGGAGAAGGCATTCGACCGTGTCCCTCTGGGAGTCCTGTGGGGGGTACTCCGAGAGTATGGGGTATCGGATTCCCTGTTAAGGGCTGTCCGGTCCCTGTACAACCGGTGTCAGAGTTTGGTCTGCATTGCCGGCAGTAAGACGGAACTTTTCCCGGTGAGAGTTGGGCTCCGCCAGGGCTGCCCTTTGTCACCGATCCTGTTCATAACTTTTTGGACAGGATTTCTAGGCGCAGCCAGGGCGTTGAGGGGGTCTGGTTTGGTGGGCTCAAGATTGGGTCACTGCTTTTTGCAGATGACGTTGTCCTGTTGGCCTCATCAGGCCGTGGCCTTCAGCTCTCACTAGATTGGTTCGCAGCCGAGTGTGAAGCGGCTGGGATGAGAATCAGCACCTCTAAATCTGAGGCCATGGTCCTCAGTCGGAAATGGGTGGAGTGCCCTCTCAGGGTTGGTAGTGAGATCCTGCCCCAAGTGGAGGAATTTAAGTATCTTGGGATCTTGTTCACGAGTGAGGGTAGAATGGAGCGGGAGGTCGACAGGCGGATCGGAGCAGCGTCCGCAGTGATGCGGGCTCTGCATCGGTCCGTCATGGTGAAGAAGGAGCTGAGCCAAAAGGCAAAGCTCTCAATTTACCGGTCGATCTACGTCCCCACCCTCACCTATGGTCACGAGCTGTGGGTAGTGACCGAAAGAACGAGATCGCGAATACAAGCGGCCGAAATGAGTTTCCTCCGCAGGGTGGAGGATAGGGATAGGATCCTTAGGGATAGGGTGAGAAGCTCAGTCATCCGGGAGGGGCTCAGAGTAGAACCGCTGCTCCTCCCCATCGAGAGGAGCCAGATAAGGTGGCTCGGGCATCTGATTAGGATGCTTCCTGGATGCCTCCCTGGTGTGGTGTTCCGGGCATGTCCCACCGGAAAGAGACCCCGGGGAAGACCCAGGACACGCTGGAGAGACTCTCTCGGCTGGCCTGGGAACGCCTTGGGATCCGCCCGGAGGAGCTAGAAGAAGTGGCCGGAGAGAGGGAAGTCTGGGCATCCCTGCTGGAGCTGCTGCCCCTGCAACCCGACCTCGGATAAGCGGGAGAGAATGGATGGATGGATGAGAAAGAAATATCATTTGCATAATAATTTGGAACACGGTGCATATTAGCTAATACTAGATTCAGTTACTGTTACTGGGTGACATAGGTGTTCACAAGTTTTTGTCTTAAAATAAATCATACATTTAGTATTAAAAAATACACTACATCAGAAAATTCAGAGAAAATGAAAATATTTTTTCTGTACTCTGTGTGTGTGTGTGTGTGTGTGTGTGTGTGTGTATACACAATTTTACTAGTTTTGATGTGTGTTTGTTTAGATGGTGGAAGGCAATGGTGAAGTGAAGGCGTCCGAAGCAGATGTCCAGCTTAATCAGTGTTTTTACTGTAATCAGAATTTACCCACGGCAAATGCTCTGCGACGTCACTGTAGGTCCACACATGGCAAGGAGAGATGTCATGTGTGTCGCGTGTGCAACAAGGCCTTCAAACGTGCAACACACCTCAAGGTAAACATCAGGACTGACCATTACAGTTTTTTGCTAATAGTTACATTAAGCGATATATAATTAACACTATCTAACACTGTAACACTGACATTTTCCTAGCCTAACTCTTGGTATGCTTGGTACTGCAGACTGGGTTTTTTGTCTTATTGTAAAACAAAATTTTCTTCCACTTATTGTGATAATAAATCTGTTGGGCCAGTATAATTTACAAGCAAAGCACACTGCTGAGGCTGACAGTAATGACAACAATTGGCAAAATATGCTGGGCATAGCACAGACAAACAAAACTTGAAACCAAATGCAATTGGTATTAGAGCAAGGGGCCTACTTGTTAAGGTTTTTGTTAAATTGCTGATGCTATTAATTCATAATAAAAATTATTTGTCTATGCATATAACTTTATTAAAACACTGGTTGTTTAGAACATTTAAGGGAAAAAAATGATAAGCTAAAAAAGTGATAAGCTTAGTCTTCATCAGTTTAGTAAAAAAAAATGCAGGTTCATTGTGTGCATAATTTGTATAGTACATTTTGCACTGCACCTATGGTTGTATGTTAGGTTTGCCCAGAAGGTTTTGATATGAAATTTGTAGATCATCATCTTCTTTCGGCTGCTCCTGTTATGGGTGACCACAGTGGATCAACCGTCTCCATTTCTTCCCAATAAAATCCTCGTCTGTATATGTCTAAAACAATGCAACCATGCTTCTCTAACATCGCCTCTATAATGTCTAATCTGAGCTATCACTCTTAATATACTAATTTCTAATCCTGTCCATCCTCGTCACTCTCAATGAAAATCTTAACATCTCCAGCTCTGCTGACTATCTTTTCGTCAGCGACACTGTTTCCAACCTGTATAGCATTGCCGTTCCAACCTCCTTGAACTCTCTTCTTCACCTCTTTTCCACGCTCCCTATTACTCTGAACTGTTGATCCCTGAATTTAAATTCCTCCACCTTTTGTCACTCCACTCGTTCACACTCATCTATTCTGTTTTTGTCCTACTCACATTCATTCCTCTTCTCTCTAGAGTTTATCTCCCTCTTTCCAGCTCTCCTGGAACTGCTCCTTACTCTCACTACAGATCACAATATCATCAGCAGATATAATAATCCTCAGGCATCTAACCTCATCTATCAACCTATCCATTACCATTGCAAAGAAGCATGGGTTCAGGGCTGATTCAATTCGATTCAATTCAGTTTATTCTTGTATAGCGCCTTTTACAACAGAGTTGCCCCAAAGCACTTTACATAGATGGTAGACATAGGTTATAGTCATGGTCTAAAAACTGAATGCTAGAAGTTAAAGCCAGACGACTACGGAGGAGAGGAACCATAAACTCCACTGTGTGGAGAAAAAAAAAACCTCTGAGGGTCCAAGGTCGACTGGCTACCCAACCCCCTTGGGTATACTAGCAGTACAAAGTTAGTTCGGGTTTAACCCCAGGATCAGTACAGAGTCCTAAGCTGCTTCCCAGGCTCAGCAAGCTGCCAGGATCCCTTGGCGCATCAGATGCACAGCACAGACCAGTTGGGAGTTCGGTACTGGACTCAGGCGATGACCACAGCAGGCCCCCCCCGGACATGTGGGGAAGGAATGGAATGGGGAGGGTCAGTAATAAGCAGGATCCAGTAGTGACAGACACAGAAAGGAAGCAATACAGTGCAATGGCATGTACAGCAGCACCAGCGACATTAGTAATGGTGCACTATGGTGATTGGTGCGGGTAAGCTAGACTAAAAAAGTAAGTCTTCAGCCGTGATTTAAAGACTGAGACTGATTTGGCATCCCGTACGTAAGCAGGCAAGCTATTCCATAATCTAGGGGCCCTGTAACTAAAAGCTCGTGCACATATAAATTTATTTATACGAGGGACAGTTAGAAGTTCTTTATTCTGGGATCTAAGTGGGCGATTAGGTGTATAGGCATTAAGCAGTTCGGTTAGGTATATTGGGGCAAGACCATTAAGTGCCTTGTAGGTTAAGAGGAGGACCTTGAAGTCAGCCCTGTACCTAACAGGAAGCCAGTGAAGCGAGGAGAGTATGGGAGTGATATGGTCGTACTTCCTGCTCCTGCTAACAATCCTAGCGGCTGTGTTCTGAATGCGCTGTAGGGTGCTTAATGTGCCCTAAGTGCTTTCAGAAAGTAGGGCATTACAGTAATCTAATCTACTGTATACAAATGCATGTACTACTTTCGTTGTGTCTTCCATTGACAGAAAACGCCGTAGTTTGGCAATATTCCCGAAGTTGCAAGAAACATGTCTTCGCAACTGCATTAACATGGGGATTAAATGAAAGATTTGAATAAAAAATAACACCAAGGTTACGTGCCTGATTGCTAACTCAAAACTTCAACCCTGCATCCCGGATATGCGAAATAAAGTTGGCCCGATCTACATCACTACTACAAAACAAAAGCAGCTCAGTTTTTTCAGAGTTTAGTGAGAGGAAGTTGTTATTCATCCAATCCCTAATATTACTGAGGCAACTAATTAAAGTGCCAGTTAATGCTTTATCACATGATTTAACAGATAATTATAACTGAGTGTCATCCGCGTAAGAGTGGTAACTAACATTATGCTTCCGTATAATAGTACTTAATGGGAGCATGTAGAGGGAGAAGAGCACTGGGTCCAACACCGACCCTTGTGGGACTCTATAATTAACTAGTGACATGGATGAGGGGGTGCCATAATCATCCATTTGGATGAAGTAATAATGGTTTGTGAGATAGGAGTTGAACCATTTAAGGGCTGTTCCGCTAATGCCGTCATTGGAGTGAAGCCTATTTACCAAAATGGAATGATCCACCGTGTCAAACGCAGCACTAAGATCTAACGGAACAAGAACAGTAATGTTTCCTGCATCACTTGAAACCATTATATCATTCACCACTCTAGTTAGAGGACTGATCCTTGATGTAATCCCAACTTTACTTTCAAATGTTACTATTTTACCATTATTATTCCAAGGTTAGTCACATAGATAACATAAAGTACTGTGCACAAGTTTTAGGCAGGTGTGAAAAAATGCTGTAAACAAAGAATGCTTTCAGAAATATAAATAATGATTGTTTATTTTTATCAATTTACAAAATGCAAAGCGAGCGAACAAAAGAAAAATCTAAATCAAATCAATATTTGGTGTTACTACCTTTTGCTTTCAAACCAGCATGAATTCTTATAGGTAAACTTGCACAAAGTTAGGGATTTTGTATGATTATAGTCAAGTGTATGATCAACCAATTTTACCAAACAGGTGCTAATGATCATCAGTGTCACACTTAGGTTGAAACACAGTCATGTTTGGAACAACCTACCAGCCGAGTCCCTTCAAAAACTGTGTGTAAGTGTACCTAGAAGAATTGATACTGTTTTGAAGGTAGTAACACCAAATATTGATTTGATTTAGATTTCTCTTTTGTTCATTCACTGCATTTTGTTGATTGATGAAAAAAATGATTAACACTTCCATTTTTGAAAGCATTCTTTGTTTACAGCACACCTGCCTAAAACTTTTGCACAGTACTGTAAATATATTTAATAATACAGAGTGCTTGCAGAAGCACAGTGACCTTAGTTGTCCTTACCTTATCCACTACCGCAGCACGGCAGAGCTTAGTAGAGCTTAGACTGATTGCACCAACAAATTTGGAAAAAAAAAGTAGTTTAGACTGTCTTTTTTGAATAAATACTTAAATAAATCTATGGCATTAAATAAAATTTTACCTGAACATAAGCTAGGCTGTCCTTGACAATGCAAGTCAGTTTGACAACTTGAAGGAAAAGTGAAAGTGACAACCCTTGTCATTGCGAGGTCACAGCACAGCACACATGAACCACAACGAAACTGGACCTCTGCATTTAACCCATGCACACAAACACCGTGCAGCGGTGTGCAGCTATTGAAAGCGCCCGGGGAGCAGTGACAGGGACAGTACCTTGCTCAAGGGTACCTCAGGGCAACCTACTTGTGAGGAAATCGAAACCCACAATCTTCCGATGCAGGGACAACTCCCTAACCACTAGGCCACCGCTGCCCGTGCAAGATGCAAAGTCCCAGAAGAAATGGAAACGGAAATAATAATAATAATAATAATAATCATCATCATTATTATTATTGTATTTTCTTCTTCTTTTTTTGGCTGCTCCCATTTAGGGGTCACCACAGCAGATCATCCATTTCCATTTCTGTAAACAAAGAATGCTTTCAAAAATGGAAGTGTTAATCAGTTTTTTGGGAGAAGTGCCTGCTCTGAAAATGCTTCAGCTATAGACTCTTTGAGTATGTATATCATTGTGTTGATATGTGCAAGCCTAGTGACTTTAATCAGCCAGCTCATTGTTTCTATTTAATTGCAAATGCATTATAGAAAAATTTTTTGTGACTAACTAGCTAAATAAGTCAGTATTAGTTGGTATGTTTTCTCTGCTGCTGTAAGATAACAAATGTCACCTGTTTTTTCAACTTGCAACTGGTACTATATCCTATTTTGAGTGCTTATGTGACGGTTCATTTAGTTAATAACATTTTTTATGTAAAGTTGTGCTTCACTTTGTCAATAAGCCAATAAGAGTGGTTCAGAATGACCCTTTATAAATTCTATCTACTTATAATGTACCGTGATTTAAAGTATTTTGTCACTGCAATTGTCCTGTCCATTGGTACCATATATTTTATTTATATATATATATATATATATATGGGACCAATGTATTAATTGTGAGCAAAAGCCAAACTACTTGCTTGTCATATGTCGATACAAGCCATGATTACAGCCTCTTGTTTAAATAGAACAAATACATTGGACGTTGTTTGTTGAAAAACTGCTCTCCACATCTTTGGTTTCTCAAGCATTATCTGCTGTTTAAGCTTCACTTGATTGCAAACCCAACACCTGATGCTATCTTGGCTATTCTGAATATTTTACCACACTTCTCTTTCTATAATCCTATATCAGTTTGTTATGTTCCCCATCAGAGAAAATTAAACTTTGTACATACTATGAGCAAATGTAAAACATATCTACAAAACTACCCTGCCTCTTCTCAGCATATTTGAACACCACCTAGTACTTTCATCCACCCACTGGTTGTCTAGCAGCACCTAATAATAATTACAGCCTGTAATTAACAACTCTACAGGGCTTTTTTAAGTTTAGACTGTTATCTGCTCTTTGAGAAGATGACATTGATGCCATGACAAACAACAAACAACAACAAAACAACGCAGTACTTTAATCTGTGTTTCTGAGTGACAACACTATCACCAGAGCAGTGCATTATTCAGTGTTTTTTATGCAGTGTAGTGTATTATTCAGCTGGTTCAACACAGGGTCCCCCTCCTGCAGCAAAGAGCTCACATCCTTCCTGCTCTCAGTATTTTCCTTCTCACATCTCCCCAGAAATCCACACAGCCCTATCAATGCCCAACACAACAAGCATTATCACACCTCCCTCTACCACTTGTTATTTGATTGTCTTTTTTAAGCACACAGGTGAGGAAGCAGGTGAAAAGTCCTGGAGGCCTGTGCTTACCATCTGTGCAGGATTCTGTAGCACTTCTTTTCTCTAAGCCTGTAGCACTTCTTTTCTCTACTACTGTTGCCTACCCATAGCATGAAAGTCCTGAAGAGCTGCCCTTGCCATTAGCTGGGCTCTGTGCTGGACCCAATGCATCTTACTTAAAGGTTGTTATCAGAAATTTGAAATCTACTACTTCAACAAGCCCTTTTTATGGGGATAGTGCCTTAAAATAAGCTCAAAAGAATACATACTCACCTAGAAAACATGTTGAATTACAAAGGTTTAGCAGGCAGTAGTAACTCAGGAAAAACGCATGTGTACAGCCATGTTTTCAGATGACTGCAGCTATGATATTTGTCAGTGGTGAACAGGAGGCAGAGTACAGAGGCCTAGTAGACTGCTTGACAACACAGAGTTTGTACAGGAATCACATAGAAGATTTTATATCTTTACCAGATTTTACAAGAAAACATGCTTTTCCTTCCTTCCTTCCTTCATTTTGCCTGGCCAGTTATGATAAAAAAAATAACATGTATTCCTTTACTAAATTACCACACACACACTTATTAGTTGCTACCATACCATATACTGGCTAGCTAACAATAGTTTTGTTTCTTTCTTTCTTTTTTTTTCCTTGTCACATGCTACCTCTTTTTGACTAGCTAACATGCTTATAACTACAAAACCTGGTTCACATAGCGTGATTTCATGATTTTTTTAATTCATCCTGAAAATGATAGTTGACATGCTTTTTGCATCTTCTTAGTAAAGCTGAGATCTGGTTATGTATCATTTAAATAAAGTGTGTGTGTGTGTGTGTGTGTGTGTGTGTGTGTGTGTGTGTGTGTGTGTGTGTGTTTGTTTGTTTTGCAGGAACATGAGTTTGTACACTTGAATGGCCCCACTTTGAGCTCTCAGAAGCCACGTGTATTTAAATGCTCCAACTGCAACAAAGCCTTTGCAAAACCCAGCCAGCTGGAGAGACACATACGTACACACACAGGTACACACAAACTCACACATACACAAAAGTGCGCTGCTGAGGAATTTAATCAATAAGGAATAATAGGGCTGTACCCTGCATCCTATCATAAGCAAATAAGTAATCTAAGGTTAAGGTGTTCTTGCACTCGGACAATACTGATGTGCTTTGCTATGTTTGTAATGTGTCTTTTAGTTTTGTCACATTTCAGTTGTTTTGTTGCAATACTTTAAAAAAAAATATATATATATATACACTGATCAACCATAGCATTAACCACCTGGCTAGTATTGTGTAGATCTGCAACAATGTTTAGATGGGTTGAAAGTAGTGTCTATGAAAGTAGTGACATGAAAACCAGAATCTAGCATTTCCTTCTTCTTTCTTTTTCTTCTTTTTCTTTCGGCTGCTCCCATTTAGGGGTCGCCACAGTGGATCAACCGTCTCCATTTCTTCCGGTCCTCTGCATTTTCCTGCTTCAAGCCAACCACCTTCATGTCCTCTCTCACCACGTCCATAAACCTCCTCTTTGGTCTTCCTCTTCTCCTCTTTCCTGGCAGCTCCATCTTCAACATCCTCCTTCCAATATAATCCTCATCTCTCCTCTGGACATATCCAAACCAACGCAACCTTGCTTCTCTAACTTTGTCTAACCTGAGCTGTCCCTCTAATATACACATTTCTAATCTGTCCATCCTTGTATCACCCAACGAAAATCTCAGCATCTTTAACGCTGATACCTCCAGCTCTGCCTCCTGTCTTTTCGTCAGTGCCACCATCTCCAACACATACAACATAGCTGGTCTCACTACTGTCCTGTAAACCTTCCCTTTTACTCTAGCTGGTACCCGTCTGTCACAAATCACTCCGGCCACTCTTCTCCACCCATTCCAACCTGCCTGCGCTCTCTTCTTCACCTCTCTTCCACACTCGCTGTTAAACTGAACTGATGATCCCAAGTATTTAAACTCCTCAACCTTTGTCACCTCTACTCCCTGCATCCTAACCACTCCACTTTCCTCCCTTTCATTCACACTCATGTATTCTGTCTTTGACCTACTCACTTTCATTCCTTTCCTCTCTAGAGCATATATCCATCTCTCCAGGTTCTCCTCCAGCTGCTCCCTACTCTTACTGCAGATCACAATATCATCAGCAAACATCATCATCCAGGGAGACTCCTGCCAACCTGTCCATTACTATTGCAAACAAGAATGGGCTCAGCGCTGATCTTTATATGCATCCGTCACTCCCACTGCAGATCTCACCACTGTTACACTGCCATCATAAATATTCTGAACTACCCTCACATACTTCTCTGTAACACCTGACTTCCTCAAACAAAACCACAACTCCTCTCTAGGCACCCTGTCATATGCTTTCTCCAAGTCCACAAAGGCACAGTGTAACTCTTTCTGACCTTCTCTGTACTTCTCCATCAACTCCTTCAGAGCAAACATTGCATCTGTAGTGCTCTTTCTCTGCATAAAACCATACTGCTGTTCACTGATCCTCACCGCTTTTCTTAACCTAACTTCCACTACTCTTTCCCATAAATTCATGCTGTGACTGATCAGCTTTATCCCTCTAAAGTTACTACAGCTCTGTGCACCACTCTTATTCTTGAAAATCGGTCCCAGTACACTTTGTCTCCACTCATCTTCTCACTTTCCAAGTTTGTGTCAAACAATCTGGTCAGAAATTCAACTGTCATCTCCCATAAACACCTCCATGCTTTCACCAGGATGTCATCCAGTCCAACAGCCTTTTCATTCTTCATTCTCTTCATCGTGGCCCTTACTTCCACCTTGCTTATTTGCTGCACTTCCTGGTTCACTATCGTCACATCATCCAGTCTTCTCTCTCTTTCATTTTTTTGTTCATTCTCAAAACTACCTCAAAACTTAGGGCAGCGGTGGCCTAGTGGTTAGGGAGTTGCCCCCGCATCGGAAGATTGTGGGTTCGATTCCCTCACAAGTAGGTTGCCCTGAGGTACCCTTGAGCAAGGTACCATCCCTGTCACTGCTCCCCGGGCACTTTCAATAGCTACCCACTGCTGCACGGTGTTTTTGGGCATGGGTTAAATGCAGAGGTCCAGTTTTGTTGTGGTTCACTGTGTGCTGTGCTGTGACCTCGCAATGACGAGGGTTGTCACTTTCACTTTCAAAAGTACAGCCCCTCAAAGTACTCCTTCCATCTGCTCAACACGCTCTGTTCACCTGTGAGTACATTTCCATTTCTATCTTTAATCACTCTGACCTGCTGCACATCCTTCCCAGCTCTGTCTCTCTGTCTAGCTAATCGGTAAAAATCCTTTTCTCCCTCTTTACTGTCCAACCTCTCATACAATTCATCAAACACCTTATCTTTGGCCTTTCTTCCTAGTAGAACATTATCAATAGCATCAGAATGGCTCCCTTGTCTAGCACTAGATATTTGGCCCTTTTCAAATTTACTCAGATCTTTACACTTGCCTTGTACGCTTGACTTTTCCTGCCTGCCACACATGACCAAATGTTTACTTGCTGCCTTCACTTTTGTTTGACTTATTATTTATTTATTATTTTTATACTAATAATGGATTCCACATCCAACCTTTTAAACCTTTTAGTTAGGCTATCCATATGTTTTCTTTAAAATATGACTTACTATTTTTGTATTAAATATTATATACTAGTATATAATAACATGTTTTGTTCTAAAGGGATTTTATTCAGCCTTTATCTGTCTTTTTATGTTTTGCTCTCATTAAGAAGATAATTATGTAGTTTATTACACTAAGGCACCAATTAAGTTTCTCAACATTCAAGCAAGGTAGCTCCTTTCTTGAAAATAATAATGATCCTTTTTCTTTGAGTAGTGAGCTCCTAAGAAGCCTTTATTTTCATAAGGTCTTGAATAAAATGTAAAATTTTCAATAAGTTATGAATAAAGTATCAACAGTTCTATCACAATTATCACAATTCTAAGAGATTGTGTGGGCTTCTCTTTAATCAAGATACAGATATTATGCAAACAAAATAAAGCTTTAGCAGAAATATTTTGTATTCTGCTTCACATGTAAATATTATCCTAGCATATAAATATAACTCCAAAGATTTTAAGTAATGAATAGCAGTGCTTGCTTAAGAATTTATAAAGATACAGAAGAAATGTTATATTGCTAAACTGTATCATGTTCTAGTTTGACTTCATGAAAAGTCAACTGTGAATGCACAATTAGATCATTAAAACCACTTTGGTGGCAGTCAGAGTCTAATCTTGAGCAAATTAATTTTCAAGCAGCACTTCTTAAATTCTTATGAATTCAAGGGTGTAAAGGAGTGTTGTCCTCACTTTTCTCCAGTGACAGTCTCTAGTCTTCTCTGAGGGCATTAAACCATGTATTGAAACTTGGCTATGAGGATTTTTTTTTGCAATCAGTTGTGAGATTATAAGAGCGAGCAACCAGAATGAATTGTTTTATATCACAAATACAATTCCAGATCATCTCATATCACTGACTGGATTACTCACTCCAGAGTTTCACTGTTCCACAGACTAGTTTCACAGACTTTATTCTAGCTATTTTATCTTGATCAATTGAATTGATCAAGATTAGGTTTCTTAAGTAAAGGCTTAATAACTGCTAATTTAAATGCTTCTGTCACATAGCCCAGGTTGAGAGATTAGAGTATTATTTCTAAAAAAGGTCTGATTATTACTGGTATAATCTCTTTAAGTATTCTGGTAGGGACCTAATCAAGGATGTAAGTAACATTGCACCTGGAGATGAAACATGACATGAGGTCTACCTGCGGAATTGGATTAAAGTAGGCTAACCTCTCTGTTGGTTTTAGGTTTTGATCTATATCTGTCTTGGGCAGCAGAACTGGTGGGTTTGGTATTTGGTTTTGGATTTCTTGTCGAATGATTTTTATCTTATTGCTAATAAAATCCATACATTTGCTTGCTATTGTAAATTGCAGGTACCTGACTTTCATTTCCTCCATGGTTCTTTTGTAAGTGTAGATATTGTGTTGAATAGAAATCTAGGAATAATTTTGTTGGATTCTATTAGTGTGGATTAATAGGCTGAGTGTGTAAGTACCCTCTTATAATGTATGATGCTCTCCTTCCAGGCAGAGTGAAATATTTCTAATTTTGTTAGCTGTCATTTGCGTTCTAGTTTCTGCGTCTTTTGCTTTAGAGCACGTGTTTGATTGGTGTACCATGTGATCTGCGGAAGTCTGTCTGCAGCCTGGTCCCAGCCCTGGATTATCAGCAGCGGCTACATACTCTGCCAACTAACTAACTAACCACATAAAAGACCAGGCTATATACCCCACAATATTTTCCAAGCACCACTAGGACATCCAGCAATGTAATGCCCAAAGCCTGCTGTAATCTTCAGCACCGCATTGGTATCAGGCCAGAGCATATTACACCATCGGACATTGTCTGGACAAATTTACACGCGTCTATAACATTACGCTTAGTTTTCTCTAACTGCCGCAGAGGAATATCATTAGCCCCTACATGAAAGACTATCCTTTCATACCTGTGACTGGCTAATAGTCTGGTCTGATTAATCCAATTTTTTTTTTTAATCAAACACACCTTTTACATTATTTGGACTGCCAGTTGTTACATGGTAGCTGGTTGAGGAGGTTAGCCCAGACGTTCCTTTCGCCCGACACTTCTACAGGCTCTTCATATTCACAATCTTATTTTTTTGGTCACTATCCAGAGCTACTGATCATAGGTGAGGGTTGGAACAAAGATCAATTGGTAAATTGAAAGCCTTGCCTTGTGGCTCAACACCTTTTCCAACAGAACAGTATTGTACAGCCACTGCATAACTGCCACCACTGTCACCACACACACAACTTGAGGCAATAACTAATCTAACTCAAACAGGGCATAACATTTTTTTTCAGGTGGAGCAACATGGCCACTGTTTTGGAGGTACTGATCCTTATCTGTCTTTTCATACTCTGCCACAAAGTGCCACAATACATGCTGAAGGTCACAACCTGATAAAGCCAACAGAACCACACCATCTGCAAAAAGCAAAGATGCAAACTTGAGGCCTTCTTTAGCCTGACAGCTACCTTAACATATAGCTGTCCAGCTCAAGACTGCCACTAAAACAGTGGAGGCTTTGAACAGGCGCCATTCAGACTCAATGTCCCCCAGACCTTCCGGACAGGATACTCTGCCACACATTCCTAGTTTGGGTTTAACAGGTCTGTCTAACAGCCTCCCCCTGCCATCTGAGCTAGCGCATCTAGGTGGTGCTTGGTTGACCACACTGCCCTTTACCCTAGTCTCCAGGACATATGACCACAAGTCTGAGATGCTGTTGACAGTGCCATGACAGTTTTGCTTATGTGTGGTTCTGTTTAATACGTCCAGTCCACAAGGGCCTATACCCTAACCAGCCAGGTGGTATCGCACCCAGCCCCTATTTCTGCTCTCGCAAGTGGTTAGTCCACAATTCTATTGGGTGCTGATTGTATCCCTGTGACGGGTTTGACCACCAGACGCTTGCCTGCCAGCTCCCATCCTAGGCCTGGTTTCCCCTTTTCCAGGCAAGATTTTTATAAATGTTTCCAAGCTTTCTAAAAGGCCACTGTGAATTTCTATTTTTGTGGCTTCTCACCTGAGATCTCTCTGTGTTGGGTGTCCCTGCCAGGAGCTACATGCTAACTACATGCTCAAAAGCACAGTTCCCAGGTTCATCAGGACAAAATAATCTGAGCCATTGAGGATGGTGGCAGACAACACAGTACACCTTCAGAAGACTTGTGAAGTTATTTGGTTGCCAAAAAGGCCCTACGCAATATTAAGAAGGTTATGGGTGTACTGTATTTAAGCTATAGAGATGCACTGTGTCAGGTGTAAAGTGCAAAATACTGTGGTTTCAAAATACAGACATCATGTTTGAATAAGTTTCAGTCCAAATTTTGAATGTAAGACTAACTGTGAGGCACAAGGTTTAAAACCCTCAGTAAAATAATGGAGTTTTGAACAAGTTTGAGATAAGAAAAACAAAAACCTAAGTTCAGTGGCAAACAGTGTGCACATCATAACATATGTTTTGCTGCATCTTCTCATATAAACCATGAGCTCAAAAGCATATGGACGCTAGACCATCACATCTATATAAGCTTGTTGAACATCCTGTTCCAAATACATGGAAATTATGGTTACAACTTGCTGTGTTTGCTGTGTGTCTTTGTGTGCAGGTGAGCGACCTTTTAAGTGTTTGCAGTGTGACAAGGCTTTTAACCAGAAGAGTGCACTGCAAGTCCATACAGTCAAACATACAGGTGAAAAACCATACAAGTGCGAGGTGTGTACCATTAGCTTTACGCAGAAAAGCAACATGAAGCTGCACATGAAGAGGTCACATGGCTATGGTGAGTATATATAAAAAACTGTAAATCACTGTTTGATCATGAACCTGCGACCCTAGTCAGGTAAATGATTAAAGATGATGAATAATCTAGCTTAAAGTTTACATCTTAACTTGAAAGATTCAGGTCATATCTGATTTATCTTAAGGATAGAGTAGAGTAGAGTGATCTTTTATTATCCCACGAATGGGAAATTTGGGCGTTACAGGGCTCTTATAAAAAAAGACAGGTGTACAGAAAGAAAAGAAAAAATATATAAAGATATAGAGAGAAGATATAGAGATATGTATACATATTATACATTCAGTATACTTTTTCAAGTTAAATAGTTCTGCAGTATAAAGCATATACAAAGTGGCCAAAGTTTTTGCCACAAAGTTTTCTGCACTTCTTCTTTTGATAATGATTATGCAGAGGTGGCCTAGTGGTTAGGGACTAGGCTTCAGGACTGGAAGGTCGTGGGTTTGAATCTCAGCTGCCTCCTGCTGCATGTGTGTGTATGGCTTAAATGCAGAGGCTGCATTTCGTTGAGGTTCACTGAGTGTTGTGCTGTGTACTCATATAATGACAAGTTGTCACATTCACAAATTGGGAAATGAACAGTGTCAATAGCACTTCATAACCATCATTGAAAATATGCATCATTAATTTCCACAAGGGGAGCATCCAGGATTAGAGGATTTCCATTCTTCATGACGTGATGGTGCTTGCTATGCTGCTTATTGATAAAGAAAACCAATTACTGTTATCATCTTAATTTATAATTTGTTATGGACTTAATAACAAGAACAAGGTGCTTCAGTTCAGTTACCTACTGAGCTTAGTGGGTGGTAAATATTCAGTAGTGGTTGTGGTTGTTGATAAAGTTAATAATGGGATGGAATATATCATATTATGACAAATATGGTAATTATTGTGAAGTGATTAGGACACTGAGCTTTTGGAAAGAAGCCATACTGTATGTAACTGTTTCTGCAAAAATTGCTAATGCTTGAGCCATACTAAAGTAATAATTAAGCTTGAAATTTACATAATTAATGTAAACTACAGTACTGTGCAAAAGTTTTAGGCAGGTGTGAAAAAGTGCTGTAAACAAAGAATGCTTTCAAAAATGGAAGTGTTAATCATTCAGCATCAGTTCTTCTAGGTACACTTGCAGTTTTTGAAAGAACTCGGCTAGTAGAAGAATTGATGCTGTTTTGAAGGCAAAGGGTGGTCACACCGAATATTGATTTGATTTAGATTTCTCTTTTCATTCACTGCATTTTGTTGATTGATGAAAAAAATGTTTAACACTTCCATTTTTGAAAGCATTCTTTGTTTACAGCATTTTTTCACACCTGCCTAAAACTTTTGCACAGTACTGTAAATATATTCAATAATACAGAGTGCTTGCAGAAGCACAGTGACCTTAGTTGTCCTTACCTTACCCACTACAGAAGCATGGCAGAGCTTAGTAGAGCTTAGACTGATTGCAAAAAAAAAAAAAATAATTTAGACTGTCTTTTTTGAATACATGCTTAGATAAATCTACGACATTAAATAAAATTTTACCTAAACATAAGCTAGGCTGTCCTTGAGGAAGATGCAGAGTCCCGGAAGAAATGGAAACGGAAATAATAATAATAATAATAATCATCATCGTCATCATCATCATCATTGTATTTTCTTCTTCTTTTTTGGCTGCTCTCGTTTAGGGGTCACCACAGCAGATCATCCATTTCCATTTCTTCTGGGCCTTTTGCACTTGCATCTTACTCTTTCAAACTGGTCCTCTCTCACCATTTATCTATACACCTCATCTTTGGCGTTCCTCTTCACTTTTTGCCTGATTGCTCCATCTTCAACATTTTTTACCTAATATACTCCTCATCTCTCCACCGTATATGTTCAAACATAAATATGCAATCTCACTGCTATGACTTTGTCTCCAAATTGTCCACCCTGAACTGTTCCTTGAATATCTTAATCCTGTCCATCTTTGTCACTCCTAACATCAATCCTAGCATCTTTAATAATTATTAAATAATAACATATAAAAAGTGATGTATACATAACATTTATTCTTATTATATTTTAAGATGCATATGTTAAGTGCTTTTAAGCACAATTTGCAACAATGAAAAAAATTGATATTTGTTAGTTAATAGTTGTAAGCATCCACACTATAAAAATAAATTCCTCTGGAAAAAATAAAGTGTATTAAATGTTCTATAAATGGTCTAAAATGTTACACACTGTGTGCACAGTTATTAGGCAAGTTAGTATTTTGATCATGTCATAACTGTTATGCATATATTCCAACTACAAGCTGTATAAACTTGCTAATGCTAATTAGATTTAAACAATTCAGGTTTAATGGTTTAGTCAAGCACTGGTTTAGGAAATAGTCTACATCAGGGGTCACCAACCTTTTTGAAGAAGAGCTACTTCATGGGTACTGAGCCATATGAAGGGCTACCAGCTACCTAAACTTATTTAAACTTCATGTATTATAAACATGTTTTAAATGCTTTTTTTGTCATTTTCAAATCTATGTAAATGCAAATGTGATTAAAAAAGAATAGCAACAGAATATAATTTAATTTTAGATGCTGCTCATTGGTGAGTTGTGCTATTTTTAGAACAGGTCTGTGGGCGACTCGTGACCCTTGGGGGCATCCTGGTGCCTGCTGGCACCATGCTGGTGAGCCCTGGTCTACATCTTTCAAAAACACCATGAAGACCTTAAAGATGAAAGAATAATGACATGGGCCCCCTTCCTCACCTGACCTAAAGCCTTATGAGAACTTGTGGGCCCTTCCTAAATGGGAGGTTTACAGGGAAGGAAAACAGTACACCTTTCTGAATAATGTCTGGGAGGCTGTTGTTGCTACTGCTCAAAAATTAACGTCGAAAATGTTTATTTTTGAATTTTGAATTATTTGTTTACTATTCTCACTTTAACAGATAATACACCAACAAGTGTATTACAACAAGTGAGATGGAAAAATGTGCGCACAATAATTTGTCAACTAGATGAATAACACATATGTATTCCCCTGAAAATGTTCACATTCACTTTTCCTTTGTAAAACCTTTAGGTTTCAGAGTTATCATTTTGGATTGACTGATAGCGCTGTATTTGTTTCATATTAAAATTAATCCTCAAAATACTCACTTACTTGGGAAAAAAAAACGAAATAAGGTTTTGGGTGTTTTTTTTTTATAATATAAACTCATTCCTTATGGATATTCATTCAGAGTTTTGGGCACAAAAACTGTTTCAAGAGCTGTTTCTCTAGTCTTCATTTTAGGAGCCTTTAGTAAAAAATATTGAACATAGGAGCTTAAAACAATTGACACAAAAATAAGAATCACAAGGCATAAGATGTAAGTGGTAAGACTAGGCATAACATATCGGCTCATAAAACCCCTCCTGTCGTTTTGAATTTGACTTTACTCTCAGCTTCTAGCTAATTCATGATTTTTGTTTATGTGAAAATAATTTAACAAGTTTTTTTTTATTTTTTAAGTTAATCATTTACAATTTATTAATTTGTTAATTTCCACCAGAAAGAAGTAATTTTTTTTCATCCTTCATTAATTCTGTTCACATTGACTTCTGAAAGAGTTTAGATTATGTATTTTTCCTTTGACTTAAAATTGTATTTGTCACATCAGGCATTATTGTTTTTTCTTTCCATTAGAAATAAATACAACTTTTTTTTTTCTTTCACTAAACAAAGCCATAGTTTTGTGCCAAAATAAGATACATTTTAACAGTATTTACTGTTGCCTTGGTACTGTGGTATGAAAAAGTAGTTGCTTTCTTTCACTTTCTTTCAACTTCTTTGCTAAATCATGACATTCCATTAGATTCCTGATCTTCAAAAAATGTAGCAAAATGTTGATAACCTTAGCAGCAATTTGAAGTTTCCTACCACTACAAACAATAGTGGTGGTAGTGCTTCAGGTTGTTTTCCCACAATTGAAAGAAGAATGACGCTCTCAACAAGAAAACAAAGGAGAATATTGTGCCATGTGCTCATGATCTGATGTTCAGGTGCATTTGGGTTGTGTAACTGCAAAGCAATAAAAGCATTGAAGCAGTTTCACTTATGAATGTCTGAAAACCAATATGTTGGAGATCAGACTCAAACAGATGAAAATAGAAGGGCAAATAGTTTTTTTTTTGCACAGCACTGTTTATCAGATTAGGTGATTAGTTATAATATGCATCTCCCAGTATTTTTGTGTTAAAAAGTTAAATCCAATGAATTAATATTTAACAAAGGGAAAGGCACAAAATAGCATAGGCAATTCTTAATGCTCTTATAATGGTATTTAATGATAGCTTTTAGCATCAAAATTAGAATCAACTGCAAAACAATTTTATAACACTGTATTTACTATAGACTAACTATGCTGACTGCGTCTCCCTCAGGTAAGCAGACTGAGGCAGAGCGAGAGGTTGGCCGAGAGCAGGAATGTGTGTCTGAGACGCAACCGCCCACTTCGACCAGAGATGAAACTCCAGCAGAATTGGAACAAACTGGAGATTGGCAGTGTCCCATTCCTACCATCTTTCCATAAAGCCTACAAACTCATTCACAAAATTCTAAACACTCCTACCTGTACATTCTTCATCCATTTAATTTGTTTATCCACTCAGTCCTAGTCCTATACATCTTGTTTTAACTGTGTAATAATCAACCCATGGGAAGTTCTCATTCCAGCCTTAATCATTTTGTATTACATACCTTTGTACACCCTACAGGCTAACTGAATAAAAAAAAAACCCACAGATTTGTCCATTTCAGAAAATTTCTCATCCCCTTTTAAACATACGCCTCACTATGCAGAGTGATCACTTAAACTCTGCACAATCATTCCCTTAGAAAATTCTTCCTAATCCTGCTCCTAGGTTTCCTCTGCACTGCTTGGGTTCAAGTATTCCTTCATTCATCAATTGATTAAGGGGCCCTTCATGAGCTGGATCAGGTCTGTTTGGGCAAGACAAATTAAATGGTTAATTTCTTTAAACTGCAAAAAACAGGGTTCATTAAAGCAGGAGTTTACCTTATTGTTACACACCAACATGACCTGTTATTTTAATGCTGAGTTGAACCAGAGTGTCAGGACAGGAAATATAACTTCCCTACTCAATGTGCGCCCATCTATATATCTAACATTCTTGCTTTTGCTGCTGCTTTTCATCAACTCTCTGCTGAGATTTGCAGACATTTTTGATGCCTAACACACTCTGCATTTGTCAGTTACATAAAACTCCAATGAGCTCTCACAGGGAGACAACAAAAACCTCACCTTTATTTAGCTCAGTGTCACTGCAGCCCAAGAGGTCATAACTTACATCATTGCATTTTGTCCCTTCATTGCAATCTGTGGGGATCGATTAATGAGTTTCACTGAAAAGCTTGCTCTGAAAATCAAAAATAGTAGCTGATGGTTACTTCAGTTTTTTAATTTCATACCAACTTTTTTTCTTTTTCAGTCTTATGCTTGCATACCTGCTAGTACTGCACCCCCCCCACCTCCCTCCATCTTTCTGTGAATGAACATGGTGCACGCACAGCTTACCTGAGTATGAGTGAATTGCAAAGTATAAGATCTGGAAAGAGTCTCTTTAAAAAAACTTGAGCAATTGAGTCCTATTTGTATGAAGTTTTTTTAACTAGTGAGCTCTTAAATGTAAATAGTTTCTTGATGTAGAACATGCTATAAGCCCTGCAGGTCACTGTGCAGGGTTTTCATTATCACCTGTTTCATTGGTGACTTTGCAGGTGTAAAATTTAAGCTGTACAATTTTTGGCTCACATGTATTTTGTAATGTTCAGAAGTATTTACGAATAAATTTTTTTTTTACATAGATTGCTTACAGTTTCTTGCTAATCCTGAAATGCTGCTGGTTTACTTTAACTGAGAGTGAAATGATCAAGCTAACATCTTCATGCACATCTTTATAAAATATATTTTTATCTTTATGTTGATAAATATTTCTAATTGACCCATATGGATGGATGGATTATGTTTAATGAATAAATAAACATTGTTTATATTAATAAATTGATTGTTAGCTGAGAGCTATTAAAATCAAATAAACGTTTTGAAAACTTGAGCATTGCCATAGCATTAAATATAATAAGCATTTTATAGATCATATATAATAACTTTGGCATGGCAACATTTTATTTAATATGTACAATAAATAAGCAGCAAGTATTAATAAACCTGGTTTGATATGCCCTATTTACATACATACATATTTATGAATAAAAATGACATAATTATTGTGCTTTGATATAAAGTGATAAAATTTTATCTCTGTATTTACATTTGTATTTTGCATTTCCTGATTACATATTTTCACTCTTCATAATCCAGTGGTTTATAATCTTGGTTTTCAAGTCCCCCAACACAAAACACTCACTCAATCTGAGTTTGTTCATTTTATAATTATTAAACCAAGGCTTGTAAGAATAAGAAAAACATTACTTAATTCACTTAATCAAACTTTTTTTTTTCTAAAAATTATTCACCACGAAGCAAAAAGTTCCAAAAGTAAATCTGCAGTTATTTATGGGGCATAAACTTTTAACATCACTTTTGGAATCACATTTTGCAATACTTAAGTAAGCTTTTATCAAAGCATCTTACAGTTGTTTTTTGGGGGATTCTCTTTTCAGTCTAATCTTCAGAAGATGAAATACATTTTAAATTCCAAAACCAATCCAAAACATTTTACTCTAATGAAGGCTTCTGTTAACGTAGCAATGTGTTTTAGATCCTTGTCCTGCTGCGGCATAAATCCAAAGTGATGAAAAGGCTACAAAACCTATTTACACACAAATGCATCGAAAACTAATGAGAAGGGAAGTTAGTAATCTTTATCTCATTAGTTTACATAACCTTTTATTTTTGCTTTACTTAACAAACCAGATTGACGTAGTTACATTACAACATTACTGGTGTAGATACATTACAACAAAATTACAAGAGTGCTTTCTTCTTTCCAATGTTACCAATGTTTGTGCAATGCTTCATATGTTCTCATATTTTAATTCTTTTCTCAGATTCAAAATGGATTTTTACCACAGACAATTCTCTTCTCTTCATATTGGTTTTTCAATTCAATTGATACCAGGAGCTCTTTATAGTTTAATCAATCAAATAGGATATACCTGCATTTTGTCGACCTTGCATTTTCCAGTACTTTTGTTTCATTGAAAAAGTTGGTGGTCAGATACTTTCAACACATCTTGATGAAAATACCAGCAAACAAAAGCTGAAAATCAGATCTCTCATTAAAGAACCCATATCACGTGTTTCTTTAATTAAATAGTTTTTCATACATATTGATGTTTCTGTGAGTTTAAACTCTTTTGGTCCCATCCCAGTTTTCTTTTTTTTTTTTTTTTTTTTTTTTTTTTTTTTTATTAATGTGAATGGGCAAAAGCACAGTAGGTTACCTACAACATTGCATGAACAGCAAATTATGAACAGGCTGTTTTTGAACAAGAACATTTGCAGTTCATGGTCTGTTCCAGTGTTAATTTCCCTATAATTAAAATTTTAAAAATGGATTTCTCATGTGTTAACAAACAGAAATAAGCAGAAATACACACTTTTTTGCATTTTTAATGGTTCCCATCAGTCAATTAGCAGTCTTACTGAAAAAACATGGAAACAGACCTCTACGGCTTTGTGTATGCTAGCTGTGTAGATACTTAATATAAGCTTTAACAGGGTCTATTAGTCTGCATTTAAAGCTGAAATGAGAGGTAGGGGACAAAGGTCAGGCGTTGGCCTTGAGACCTTTCAGAAAACCTTCCATAAATACATTTTTTTAATCCACATTCTTACTTATCAGGGTCTAAAAATGAATTATAAATAGTAACCATAGACAAAACAGTTCATGGGTAGTTTTTTTAAGCTGTGAATTAGCCAGCGACCATGCAAGATACAACTGAAAGAGTTCATTTCAAACAAGACAAAACAGTGGGGGGCAGAGACAATATTAACCCAAGTGCATTAACATGCATTAATCATATGATCATAGTTAAACATGCAACTATTAATAAATTATTAATAATATGACTTACTGCAGTATTATCAACAGTGTATATAATATTCTAAACTCATCAGGGAAAAATATTGTTGTTACAGTTTAATAAAGGAAAGCAAAATAACTTTTGAGTACATCCAGCATCAATAAGCATAACAAATATTTTAGGCATTACTCTACTCTTTTTGGTACCCTTTAATCCTAAAGCTCTTAAGTGAGAACTGTGATCAGGAGTGATCAGAATGAAATCACATTCAAAAAAGAGAAGGAAAAAGCTATGTGAGTGGAGCTAAGGTAAAAGTAGACAGATTATTATAAGCTGCTAAAGACACAGCCCTGGTCATTGTAAGCTATGCTGGAGAAAAAAGTGCTTTCGACAAACACAGACAATTACACAGGACTAAAGCGGCCTAGACTGAACCAAAGCCTTGTGCACTTTGGGAGTGCTTAGCAAGAGCATTCCTCTGAAGTCCAGGAGAGTTAACGCTAGGATCATTATATTACACAAACAGAGACATGGAGGGACGTGGATATGACCAATCTGGCTAGAACTGGGTAGACAGTATTTACACAAAACCATGCAAGGAAGCACGTTCATTTTCAAGTTAATGCAGGACAGTGTGAAAAACTTGTGAGGGTCCTTCTCCTTTTACACAGTAATCTTGAAATGAGAAAAAAGAAAAACGGAGGCAATCAGCGCTTGGCTGGTGAGGTGGTTCGGCTTCCTCCCTGCAAAAAAAAAAATTGAAAAGAAAAAGAAAGTAAACAAAGACCATCAGAAACACTGCTGGAGGAAAAAAAGAAAGACGTAGTGAGCAGAAGAGCAAAAAAAAAAAAAAGGTGAGACCGCAGGGAAAAGGTGTGGAGAGAGAGAGAGAGAGAGAGAGATGGAAAAAATGCAGATAAAGGAGACAAGGAAAAACAGTGAATAAAGAGGTTGGAGAGAGAAAAATAGAGACAGATAGGAAGGAAAAAGAAAGGACAATTTTTTGTTCTAGCTAGTTTTTGTTGTTTACAGCATATATAACCACTTAAAATGTACAGGCAGAATGTCTTTTAACTACAAAATGTATTCATGAATGACAGAAAACATTAAAACAAAACAAATTAATATTACTTTCACGCATAGGTAAAATTTAAACATCTTTTTGCAGGGTTGTGGTTCAATCTTATCAAATCATTTTCCAAAATAGTCCAAAATCTTACATCGATCTGCAAAGGCTGTGTCACGTGTGGGGTGTTTTGGGCATGCTAGAGGGCGCTCTGCTCTGACTGAGCACACCGGAGCCTATGCAGGCACAGGTGTGCATCATTGGGGCTGACTATTTAAGCCCCAATGAGTCAGAGCAGAGCGCGGCTCATTGGTTAGGCTAAGCCTAAATGTGTACGGGTGGTTCTGATTTAGATTTAGGTTTATTGGGATCTGTACAACTTGGTTTAGGCTGCAGTTCTCCTGTTCTCAGGTTCTGCTTTGAACTGCAGCCCTTGTGTCTTTGTATTTGTGAACTGTGGGCAATAAAACAGTGCTCCGAACTCCTGGCTCCACTCTGGCGTCCTTCTGGTACCCCGCCACCGTTACAGGCTGGTTAGCCCATGCAAGCAACTTCATCTTTATATCCAGTCTTGTTATTTCAGCTGCACTTTATTGTTGAAACTCATTTTCTTCTTTCTAATATTATCCTCTAATTAATTTACTAGCACATTGTATCACTCAGATCTCCTTTAAATATGGTATTGCCAAAGTGTCGCTGGCTACAGTGTTCACTCAATTACTAACATTAAAACCATCCCCAAAATTTCCACTGCACAATAAAAAACTAAACCTGATCCATTGTAATAGTGTGATCCTTGAATCACTATTCACTAGTGTGAAAACATACACAAATAAATTGCAACTGCAATAAATAATACTTAAAATGTGGGCATTTAATCAAACAACAAATGTGTTTTGTTCTCAAAGGGGAACTCATCAATATTGTCTAGGTATCTTAAGTATGAAAATGAATTAATCCTGGTAGTAAGTAGTGCCAGTAATGATCACATTTCATTCATCTGCATGCATCTTATTGCATAATTTTTCCATCTTTCCATCAATCTATACTGCCCAAAGCTTTAACACAAAAAGCAGCCATTATAGCAAACACTGAAACTGCACATGATGGATAGTTTAGTGAGAGCTGAAAAAAGAAAAAAAAAAGAAGAAAAAAAAGAAGAAGAAAAAAAAAATAACCTAAAAAACATGCTGCCTAGAGCATAAAAAATGATTAGCTCCAAGTGCCTCCCCCAGCTTTGAATGTTGCTTTACTCTGAATGATTATGAAAAACAGGTACTTTCCTAGTAAACTGTAATTGAAAGTAGTGAAGGATTTGTCATTATAATATGAAATCAGTGTAATGAGTTATCAGCAGTAGGACAAGTGCTATCAATAGGTTTGATGGTTGTTCAAAATAACATTTACATTTACAGCACTTAGCAGTCACTCATACAGGCACTTATACAGAATGTCTTACATCAGTGTATTTACATCAGTACAAATGCTGTAAATGTAAATGTAAATGCTTTATGTCCACATCTGATCTTCATTCTAGTAACTAGAACAAATAAGCACATGGGACATGATGCTTTCTGAAAGTAATCAGTTATCAGTGTTGTATCACTGATATTTTCAGCATTGTGGTGATTAGTATCTGTAGTTATAAAATTTGCAATATGTGTATAAAACCAATATACAGATTATAGCTAAGAGGACTTTTGTACAGTTAAAAAACAAGGAATCATGCTCTCCCTGTGGTCTTTCTTGGTGAAAACATTGGCCTGAATCAAGCTGCTGTTTGGTTGTGTTAGATTTGCTGCTAGCCCATGTTAGCATAAAAAATAACTCATGATGTCAGATGGACCAAAATTCAGCCAGAAAGATTAATCTATCCATGAATTAGCTAGTAAAAAAACAAGAAACAACAGGAACAGGAGACAAATCAATTTGTCCGCAAAATCCTGATGCTGGAGTGAGAGAAATCTGGGGCCACGCTTAAGACCATTTGCAGCTAAGTAGCATGAAAGCGTGAGCAAGCTAGTGGATTACTCACAGTTACAGGTGAAGATTCACATCACTGAGGAAGAGGAAGAAGAAATGTTTCTACACTTCATAAACACTGAAAGATTCTTGGTGTAAAAAGGCATCAATCTGAAAGTGGTGATTCAACTCAATCAGTGTTATGTAAATTCAAATTGAAAATGGTAAGGAATTATGTGCTCATGGACAAAATCTAAAATTTCTGTTTTCATACAAAAAAAGACTTGTTCTAAGTCTTTATATCACTGATAAAAATTCATACTGAACAGTAAACATACTAAAAAAAAAAATTGTTGGAAACTGAAAATCCAATAAGAATCCAATTAAACTGAAATGACTGAATAATGCACTGAATCATTTCCTAAAGAATAAAAATTTAATTTGCTTCACCATTCCCCTCTCCTTAACCCTGAGGACATCTTAAGGGCCCATCCACCCCTTTTTTGACCCAAGTAATGTTTATGAAATGTACCAGTGTGAGGATGTGCCAGTGTGTGACATGAAATTTACACTAGATGTTGGTAACAACCCAAGTAATCCACATACAAAGGGATAAGTAAACACAAATAAGTCCATAAATTATGTGTAGTAAAGAGGAATGACACAGGGACTGAACACTTGAAGAAAATGAATTACAAAAAGACATGCAGAGCCAAGAAACCATATAAAAAGGTTTCTCATTACCAAGGTTTCACACAAAAATCATCCCATGATGAGTAAATGTAAATAGCTCTCTCAAGACCTTCACAACCTTATTGTTGTGAAACATACTGATGGGACTGGTTACAGACATATTTCCAAGCTTCTGAATGTTCCAGTGAGGACAGCTGGGGCCATAATCCTGAAGTGGAAAGAATATAAGTTCAGTGTGGGTCTGTTTTTCAGCACATGGTACTGGCAGACTTCATATAACCAAAGGAAGGATGAATAGAGAAATGTACTGGGATATTCTTGATAAGAATCTGCTGCAATCTACCAGGATGATGAAAATGAAACAAGGGTTTACATTTCAGCAAGACAATGATTCCAAACACACAGCCAAGCTGCAAAAATGGTTCAGTCAATCACCCAACCTTTAAAATCTGGAAAGAACTGAAGATCAGAGGAGGCCCCTGGAACCTTCAAGATTTAAAGAATGGGCCAGAATCACACCTGAGAAATGCATGTAACTAGTTTAGGAGGCATCTTGAAGCTGTCATAGCAAAGGCTTTTCTACAAAGTATTAAATAAATTCCAGTAAGCAAGTTCAATACTTATTCACTGTGTTATTACATTTTGCAACACATAATTTATGGACTTATTTGTTTATGATTTCTTTGCATGTGTGGATTACGTGGGTTCTTGCTGACATCTGGTGTAAATTTCATGTTAATAACCCCATTAGAAATATATTTACTGAGAAAAACATTAACATGTTCAATACTTTTCCTTGCTGTAGTTCCTGGCCAAATAAAAGCAATCAATAACAGATATTATGTACATTAAAATATAAAATATAAATTTTAAAAATCAAATATAAATTAAAATAAAAATGTACTCTACTTGGTGTAAAAAATGAAGAATTGTACATTCTTGGTTTTTTTTTTTCAGTATGAGCTGTGTGCAGTTACCATTTTAAAGATTTTGGTCAGTGTACCCTGGCCATCAGCCGGTCGTCCTTTCTGGGCCTTAGCAGAAGCCTGGGTCTTCTGGTCTCCCTGTGCATGACAAGGCAGCATTAGCAGCCAGAGCCAGACATTATGTGCAAGTTCATTTATGTGGCTGTGATAATTATTCATCGTGCCTGCAGAACCTGATCAGAAATTCATTCAGTCAGTTTTTTATTAAATCACATTAAAAAATCACCAAATAAAATACTGCAAAAGTATTGAGTCCCACCTCATTTAATTATATGCTATTTAATTACTTTATTTTTGTGAAAATACAATTATATGCATGTCAAACGGTCTTATCTTTTGGTATACTGATTAAAATAAATGAAAGAATTGGATTTTATTTTATTTTATTTGTTCAAATTGCAAAATGCCTAATTTTCACCTCTTTCCTCATTGCTTTATTCCATATTTTAAATGTTTTGCTTAAATGATTCCTCCATAGGCCACTGTGTGGCTTAAAAAACTTTTCAAAACTTTGTTCTTTAGGAAATGTGGAGAACTATTCCTCAGCAATACGTTTTAAAAAAATACAAGAAAGCCAGGCTCTTGGGAAGCAAAATATGAAGGTATGAGGGGTGGCTCAGTACTTTTGCAAAGTATTTTATATGCCATTAACACTTTTAATAAATACAAATGAAGGAATCCCAAACTTAATTGGAATTACTTCAGTGCAAAGAGCTTTGAGAGTTGCGTTTTAGCGTGTGCTAAAAAACAACAACAACAAAAAAAATCAGTTGCTAAGTAAGCCTAATTAATTATAAAAGCCTTAAATGCTGTAATTGTGCAAAATAAAACCAGCATCGCCAAGTCTTTATATGGAATTTATTGTTCATGTATAGCTCTTACTGTGCTGTAGCTTTAATGCCGTTCCTCACTAAAGTCACTTTGGATAAAAGCATCTGCTAAATGAGTCAGTGTGAGATGAAGATGAGAGCCATATGAGATGGGCCAAATGTTCTTTGGATGTGTACAAAAAATACATTGTTTTTTTGGGCTGTTTGGCCTGTTTTTTTGCTCATACCATTTTGCAACCATTTTTCTCTAGTGAAAAGAAACTCAGTGAACATTAAAGAGACTACTTCTTTTCTGCATTTAACCCATCACACTATAGGCAGCCATATGCAGTGCCCAGGGAGCAGTTTGGGCCTTGTACCTTGTTCAAGGGTACCTCAGGGTAATATGCTTGTCTGGGTATTGAACCTGTGACATACTGATCATGGGATCTAGTCCCTAACCAGTAGGCCAGTGCTGCCCAGATAACTATAAGCCTTAAATATGTGGCTTTAAATAAGTCAAGAAGTAGATAGCTTGCATTTAACTGCAGGTTAATTAAGTGTGATTGTGATTATATCTACAGCTGAAGTCTTTAACAATGGTCACAGTTCCCTTTAATTGTTTTGGGCATAACGCCATACAAGGAATCGAGTCAGCAACAAAACAAAATGTTAGAATTTGCCCCCAAAGTTTGACATGGAAACACATTATTCAGCATGCATCTCATGTCATAAGCATCTAAAATCAAATTGTAGAATCTCTGAGCGTAGAAGAGAGTCCACAGTCTCACCCACAGGTGATCATCAGAGTTGCTGTTGTACTGCAATGAATCATGCATGAGTATGAATTCAATCACTGAGACACTCCCATAAAACTGCAGTGACTTTAAGGGCTAGAGAACGTTCTGCTCATTCCTCATTCATCAAATACCTGTTTTTATTTAAATAATACAAAAACACTATCAGTGAAGAAGGGGGTTTAGACTGACCAGCAGGAAACTAGATTTAGAAACAGAGATTTAAACAGCACATGTGCTCAAAACAAGAGGTGATCTGGATTAGAAGCTCAGAAATACAAGCATGTGGAGGAACCGCACGTAGCAGGAACAAAACAGCAGAATCAAAACTGGTCTGGGATCAGTTTCAGTGCAAATCAAGTTAAGCAAGACATAAAATCTCAAATGCTCTCCTTCTTGTTATATTTTGCTAATCAGTGCTTATTAATTTGTCTTCCAAGCCTGAAAACTGATCTTTATAAGCATATCAGGTGACCTATGCTCCACCCACAAATGCAAATGTTATAGGTAGGTATACAGAACACCAGAACACAATAGAGACAAAACCCCATTTTGCCAGTATTAAAAAAAAATAACTAGTTGTTTCTCATTTTTGATGAAGGAGAATTCTTCCTATGCTGTGTGAAACAAAAATTTTTTTGTATCACTTTCCTGAATTACGTCGTTTAAACTGTTAGTGTTGAATACATTAGATAATATTTCAGATGCAATCATTTTGCTGAAATTCAGCTAACTGGAGACCTCCAGAAGTCAACAGAATACAATTGATCAAACAAATCACGCCTGAGCAAATATTGAAAAAGCTTGGCTGATCTGTTACGTTTCAGATCAGCCAAGGAATGGTAGGAATAGCTTATATTAAAGCATAGTTGATACCAGAAATGAACAGAATGAAATTCAGCAATCAAATCAGGCTATTGAAAATTATGAGCTGAGCTGAAAGTTCATGTTTCTGTTCCACAAGCCTGTTAGGCTTTTGGTGGAAGGAATTGCTTATATTTAAGCAGAATTGATAAAATTGTCCAGAACAATTTATTTTTTATTTGTATTTTGAACATCTTAATTTTAACCATTTAAGGGCAGCACTGGTCTAGTGGTTAGGGACTAGGACCCAGGATCAAAATGTTGTGGGATCAAATCCTAGACTTGAGTCTTGAGACTTGCCCTGAGGTACCTTTGAGCAAGGTACCTTCCCCATCACTGTTTCATGGGTGCTTTGAATAGCTGGCCCCTGCTGCACCTGTGTGTATGGACGAAATGCAGAGGGAGCATGTTGCTGTGTTTCACTGTGTGCTGTGCTGTTTCACAATGACAATCAGTCGCTTTCACTTAAATTGTTGGGTTAAAGCAACAACCAGGGAATTTTGCTATCCTAATACTCTACCTGTGATCATCTACAGCTGAATAACAGCTGGCATTTTGTTGGAAAAAATCTCATGTTCCTCTCATGTTCTAGTGCTTAGTTCTAGCACAGTTTTAATTGATACAAATGTAGGTATGTAATGGAAAGTCCTTTACCTAAGAATGTCTACCCCAATTGAATCTTGAATTATTCTGTAAAAAATTATGGAAGGAGGAACCAAAAACATCAAATTTCCACACATCAAAGTGTGTTCCACATCCTGGTTTTAGTATTAAAGTTTAGTATTAAAGTAAATTTAGTACAAAAAAATCCCTGCTAAATGCTACTAAAAACAGTTGCAGGAACATTTTCTGTAACTTTTACTTTTTCAGTTAAAGATGCCAAGCCTTCCTGGCTTGCAACTTATTTAGGTGGAGCTATCACCATACAAATAGCTTTTGGGTTTGTTAAAATCAGTGCTTTCTTTCAATAATAAAGTGTTTTGTGATTGAAGGTGTGATTAGTCTGCAAACATTTACTAGTCTTTTAGTGTTATAGACAAGTCATTTCCAAGGGGGTTCTGTCCATTTCATTTCCAAATTATACTTTTACACTTCCTGTAAAAGAAGATGGTTCTTGGACATATGACTTAGGAAACCACTAGAATCTTTGCAGAGAGCTGGCAACTGAGACTTAGCAGAATGTGGGCAGATATATTGATCCCAGATCAGCAGCATTTCACAGAACTGAGGTGTTAAAAAATAGCATTTCTTTCCTTTTCCTAATTGTTTTTCATCAGCACCTACCAGGCCTAGCTTTGCTGTGAGGGAATGCCACTGTACAAAGAGACAGTTAAAGATGGAAAAAGATAGTAGAAAGAAAGAAAGAAAGAAAGAAAGGAGATGGAAAAAGAAGGTAGAAAGAAAGAAAGGAGATGGAAAAAGAAAGTAGAAAGAAAGAAAAAAGAAATAGACAGATATATTGGTAAAGAAAGAAAGATATAGAAAGAGAGATAAAGAATTAATGAAAAAGGCATGTAGTTGAACAGTGAGGCTGACACAGAATCAGAGCAAGGGGTTTCTAAACACACTGTCACACAGACATTCATTTATCTCAAGACAAATCGATAATTTTGGCTGTTAGAGATACTTGTTCTTTTGTATACAAGCTGTATACAATTAAAAACCAATTTGTGAAAATGAATAAAAAATTCAACTAGTTGGAAAAAACAGAGTATAAAGGACTTGAGCCAGACTAAATCTGCAGAAATTAATCTGCTCATTGTTCTTACCCTAGACTTGGGTGGGGCAGGAGACACCTGGAGAATGAAAAAAGAAGAAAAAAGATTAACCTCTATCAGAGCATTTCTTAACAGCGTCTGAAGTGATTACATCCATCAGCATGTGAAGATTTAATTGGGTGTGTGAGACAGGGATAGAGAGAGGGAGAGAGACTTACAATTGACCTGAAAAAATGCACCACAGCATTTTGGTCCCCTTTGCGGCGAGAAGAGGAGTGTGTGGACCGTTGGGGTGAGGCGGACAAGGCACCACGGAAGGAACCCTAAAACACAGAGCAAACAATCAACACACTAAGCACACACTTACCCATTCTTGGTCTCTTTAACCTATATGGTCATATGTACTAGATAGACATACTGTGGGCAAAAATATAACATATGACAAACAAACAGTACCAAATATTTGTCACTACATTTCATATTTGTCACAATATTTGTCCTATGTGTTTCTAATCAGATAATACTGCTGTGTCATAATTTCACAATAGTGGTACACATTTCCTTTCAGCAGTAAAATAACTGCTCTTTTTAGTTAATAAAATGCATGTTATTCATTGTGAGAAAAGAGAAAAGTAAACTGATAAATGCTTTAGGCTTCTTTTGTGTAATGCTTGGGAGGTGTTCAGGCTTGACACACTCAGATTTAAAACAGACTTCAGGAATGTTGGAGATAGTTCAAGCAAGTGTATATCTCACACTGCCAAGAAACATTATGTCTACTTTATGTCAGAAACTGGCAGCAGCCATGAAAACAGAAGAAATGAAACTCTGATAAAGTGACCAATTTATCCAAACACAGACAATGGAAGCAATATCCAACTTTTAATTTTAATATATATATTAAAAAAAACTGAATACTTGTTTGAAATCTCTGGGTATCCTGATAATTTTATTTGATTTGATTTATGATAAATAATTTGCCAATGCCCACCAAATGATTGGCGTTATTTGCCAAAATGTTGCTATAAACAGAGTAGTCTAAAGTTTATTCTTTATTCTTTAAGTAAAGCTAGCTTGAGTCACCAATGCTAAGGCAGCTTATCTTTCCCAAAACCTTCATCAAAACTATGCCAGGGCCCCATGCACTGACCTTCTTGAGTCTTAGTGAATGAATGCTGGCAGATAGAAATTAATTTATTCATATTTGTCCTAGAAACTGCATTCCATAAGTGTGGATCCTTGGATGCTAATCCAGCAGACTAAAATTCCATCTCTCATAAATGTAAAAATTAAGCTCCAATACCGATCTTAAATTCGCAACTTTAGAATGATCTCCAAATGGGGATCATGGTTTTTAAAGGGTTAAGATGATGTGCTTAGTTTGGTGGTTAGGCAAAAGTTAACATAAAATGTTTGTTTCCCGTTTGTGACCCTTGTTTCTTATTGCTAATGCTGAGAAAAAGTACAGTGTAATAATTAATACAAACAAAATTAAGATTTAAAAAAAATCGCAGAATGTCCTTTTGAGAGATCCCTATTACCTTAAATACATTTGACAACAATGAAAACATTTTCATTATTCTAGACTTGAATCAGTGTAGAAAGTCAACAATGCGCTTGTTCTCTACATCTCTACATCATGGAATGGGATGTTTTCTTAAAAAGTGTCTTAGGATTTTCATCACTGTAGCGATCATCAAGGAACTGGAACCGATCAAGTATCTTACATTCATAAATTAATGAATGAATGGACGATTAAATTTTTTTCTCAGATTTACTACTATCTTGTCATCAGCATTACATAGAAAAACCTGCAAGCCATTTTTTAAATCATGTTACCCATGAACATCATGACAGATGTCACACGCTCATTAATATTATAATGTTTAAATTGTGATAGAGTATCAGTATTTACCATGAGAGATACCATGTTTGATATCATGAGTTAGGTACTAATTTAAAGAGACACAAAACAGGAAAGCATCTTAAATTACAAGCAATGGTAACAACACCGTTATCAACCATTATCATTTGTTAATGTAAATGATGAACTGTCAGTTCGTACAAAAGTTAGTAATGGAGTCCCACAGGGCTAGGTCCCCTTTTTATATTATACATGCTCCCTCTGGGTTCAGTTATCACTGATGACACACAATTATATATTTCAGCCAAACCAGACGATAAACTTTAATTAAAAAAGATTGAGGATTGTATAAGAGAAATAAATGAGAGGGTTTCACTCATTTTTTTAATGTTTAATTCTGAAAAGTCAGAGGTTCTTTCGCTAAGTCCTAAAATTTTTCAGGTTTAATGCTTAGCTAGAGCTAATTTTACAGTTAATCTTAAACCCACTTTCAAATACCTGGGCATCCCAATTGACTAAGATACACACATTGGAAAATATTATTAAGCTAGCTTTTATTCACCTAAGAAACATTGCTAAACTTAAGTCAAGTCAGTTTATTTATATATACATAGAATGCTTAGAAGCACACTCACACTAAATGATGAAGATCACCTCAAGACTAGATTGTTGTAATGTCCTACTGTCAGGATGTTCTAGTAAAAGCCTTCATAAACTCCTGTTAGTCCAGAACACAGCAGCTAGTGTTCTCACTAGATCTAGAAAATTTGATCACATTAGTCCAATCTTATCTAGACTTCACTGGCTTCCAAAAATTACGAAATTACGCATCAGCTATAATTACGCATCAGCTGTAAAATTTTACTGCTGATTCACAAAGCTCTCGGCCTTGCTCCCGAGTATCTTTCCAAGCTTATCTCCAGTTATGAATCCAAACGCTCACTTAGATTGCAAGGTGCTGGCTTTCTAACTGTCACAACCACCGCCTTGTCCAGGCCAGGGGCGAGGGCCCAATCCCCGGAATATTGAACCAGAGATTCACACTCACCCTCACTCGTCACCATTGATCACCTGCACCTGGGTAGCTGAGTATTTCAAGCCTACCAGCCTGACCCAGCCTCGTCCGTTCACTGTTGTTACTGTATTTGTAATCACTGCTTGGTTTGTGTCCAATGAAGGAACCTTGAAGGAAGCTATGCATTTGCGCCTTGATTCCAGTTGAGACGATGACACTAACAGTCTCCCATCTCTGGAACAGTCTTCCAGCTACTATCAGACATACTCTCAGTATTTAAATCCAGGCAAAACTCTTGTTTAGTCAGGCTTTTAGTAATTAATTTTCCTGTTAGTTAAAAGGTGCAGATTCAGGGGTTCAAGGATACAGAGAATTACAGAAAACTGGGGCGCTGCTGGCCCATCACTCAGGTTTGTTGAAGGTGGTGTAGGGGGACAGCAGGGTGCTCTTGTGTTTGTAAAACCCTCTGTTCTCTTCTTTCTAGTCAGGCTGTAACACTGAGTTTGCCAGAGTCACAGTACTGCATCTATAAATTCATGGTTTGCACAATGTGAGTCAAAAACAGATTCCTTTCTATCTTCCTGTTTGAGATGGACGGCTGTCCACCACCTGTACGGTGGACAGCTTAGGCATTTCTGGAAAGCAAAGGCCTCCCAGCTAAGTCCATCAATCATAGTGAGATCAGAGGACGATGGGTTCCCCTTTTGAGTCTTGGTTTTCTCCCAAGGTTTCTTCCCCCTGTTTTGGGGAGTTTTTCCTTGCTGCTGTCACCCTCTGCTTACTCGGGGATAGGACGTGGAATCTGTAAAGCTTCTTTGTGACAACAGTTCCAAAGCAGTAAAAAGTATATAGTTAAAAAGTGCTATAAAAATATAACTGACTTGACTATACTTGTGTGAATAAATATAATTTCATAACACCATGACGAATTTTGACAGGATATGACATCTGCCATGGCATAGCTGAAGACTAGAAGTTCATGTTCTCTTTATATTAATGAATCTAAGCTGTGTGTATTAAAGGCTGCAAATTGTTCTTTTTTTGTCTGAAATGTGAAAGGAACAAGCATTTCTACAGCATTATGTCTCAGTTGATCCTTTCTCAATTCATGAAATGACATAAAAAATAGGTTTGTCAGTAAATTGAATAATTTAGCATTTTATAATAATATAATATGCATGGGCCTCAATATCAGTAATCACTGCCTAAGATTGGTATATTTTTTTGGCACAGTATTCTATTGACATAGCAATGACCAAGCATGGATGTTTATTTAGTATTATTTTGTTATTTTTATATTTAGCTAATACACTTTTATTTTGATACATAAGTCTTATGATATTGCTTCTGAAGACCACAAGATGCTTCCCTTATGTCTCATCAGAAATAACCTGTACCTGTGTTTTATCTGTTTACCGTTATAAAATTGCACCTGTGCATTTTTTAATTTCAATTTTAAGCAATTTTGTAAGACATATTTTGTTATGTTATGCCTGTAGTCAATCAAATCAAGTAGGATTTTATTGTCATTTCAGCTATATACACAGTACACAGTGAAACGAAATAACGTTCCTCCAGGACCCTGGTGCTACACACAAGACAAGACAACATAAGACACAACATAATACACAAAACGGGGCAACAAGTGCAGACAAGACAGACAACAACAGATGGCACGACAGACAGTACATTCATCTGTAGAGTAGATTATAGTGTAGCAGTGTGGTGGAGCAGTGTTATTGATAAAGTGCAGAGTGCAACATGAGATAAATAAATAAATACAAGATGATAATGGTACATTTATCTCTCCACTACCATATTTAAGCACTCATTTTAAACTTTATCAATGAAGCTTAATGTAATAAACGCATACACAAAGCAACACACAAACTACAAAAATGTTTGTTATGCAGTTTTAATTAAGCAAAGAAGAAAAAAACTCTGAACAGGAGGTGGGTTTAAAATGGTTTAGTATTAGGCAAAGGCTATTACAAGCAGTATTGATATTCCAAAGTGAAAAAGGGACACAATGTGCAGGGCTAATTTAGTTAGTGAGAGTCCGTTTCCAGATAGTGGTTGATGTGAGGCTTTTTTCTTTACATTGGCTTAAAGGAACACTCCAGCCTTTTTCAGCTTAATTTCTTTTCATAATTTCCACCTATGTGTCTGGACCGCAAAGAAGTATTCTGACTCAAATCAGAATTATCAGAATCAGAATTAAATTAGTTAACTGAAGCCAATGAACAGTAGCTAAACTACACACATTCTCAAATTGCTTAACAGTTTAAGAAAAATGTAATTTGTAATTTATTAGTAGTTTCAGCGATGGGACTAGTTTCCCAAAGGGATGAATTACTGGTGATTTATCATCAGCATAGTAGTGTGGGTTGGATTTTTGAAGGCTTTGCAGGGTCAGCATGAAAAACTAAATCTTAAAGAAGTAATAAACAAACTACTTTTTTATTAGTGTGTTCCTACAGTGATAGAAATGTGAAAAAATATATATAATTTTAGCTTCCTTGAAGAATTTTCTCAATCGAACGCCTGTATTGCTAGAATGGAATGGCTGCAGATCTAATTAACCTTACATTGTCAGATTTTTCAAGTTTTTATGAACAGAATTCAGCAACTGCCTACTGGCTTCTATTATAAATGAGTGAAGTCAATAAGTTTTCTGTGCTCTTAGTATTTATGCCACAGGCATTAGTTTCAACAGTTTCAACATGTTACCTAGCACTTTTGTGCTGCAGGCTACAGATGCCACAGAAAAAGGTGTTGGAGTACTTTTTTTTATGTTGAAGTACTTTTTAAGGACATATTCCAAGAACTGTGCCTAAGGAAATGTGAATCAGAAAAATGTAAAAGCAGTATTACATTTTTAATAATAAGAATACTTAATGCCAAGGCACCATGAAATACAAAAAGCCTTGTTAATGAAAATCAAGATTCATTTTCCACCTACACACTGTATATACACCACATTGATTCTTCTATTTTTACATTCACATTTCATTGTCGTCAAAAGAAAAGGGAAAAGTGTTCATTTTAACATGCTTTAATCACAAGAATGATATTTTATTATTTTGGACACATTTCTTTGGTCTGCTCATTATGAAACATTTAAACATTAAAGGCCAATTTAAGTGTTAATCTTAAATCAAGATAAAAATGGGAAATTCTCAGGAGAGCAAACATAAGATATGTTGTTTTATATGACACAAGACAAAATACTAAAATAAATGAAAATTTTCATATTTACAGGGAGAAGAGTTTTGGCCTTCCATTTTCTTTAACAAAAAGCTGTGGCATGGCCTCTTGTTTAAAGAGTGTGTGCCCTTGTAGTTCCTGAGTGTTCCCAACTGGATTTGGTTTTAGAGATTGCATTGTTATATTGTACATCTTCTTCCAGCACTTAAAATAAAAAAGAGAAATAAAACAGAAATGCAGAACCCCCACACCCCCCTAAAAAAAACAAACAAACAAACAAAAAAAACTTTCCCGTTAGATAAAATATCCAATACTAACAGATTAAACAATGACTGTCAGTTATAAAAGAAGCCACTAGCAGCTAATGTATTCATTATCAGAAGTAATACAGTCATTTTATATTGAGAGTGGAGAAAAAAGGATAAAGGTGAATGATGATTTTGCCAGAATTCCACTGCATTTTCATTTATATCTATCTATCTAAATCTCTCTCTCTCTCTCTCTCTCTCTCTCTCTCTCTATATATATATATATATATATATATATATATATATATATATATATACACACACACACACACACACACACACACACACACACACAGTACTGTGCAAAAGTTTTAGGCAGGTGTGGAAAGAATGCTTTCAAAAATGGAAGTGTTAATCATTTATTTTCATCAATCAACAAAATGCAGTGAATGAACAAAAGAGAAATCTAAATCAAATCAATATTTGGTGTGACCACCCTTTGCTTTCAAAACAGCATCAATTCTTATAGGTACACTTGCACACAGTATTTGAAGGAAATTGTCTGGTAGGTTGTTCCAAACATATTGGAGAACTAACCACAGATCTTCTGTGGATGTAGGCTTCCTCACATCCTTCTGTCTCTTCATGTAATCCCAGACACACTCGATGATGTTGAGATCAGGGCTCTGTGGGGGCCATAAGAATTGATGCTGGTTTGAAGGCAAAAGGTAGTAACACCAAATATTGATTTGATTTAGATTTTTCTTTTGTTCGCTCACTTTGCATTTTGTAAATTGATAAAAAATAAACAACCATTATTTATATTTCTGAAAGCATTCTTTGTTTACAGCATATTTTCCACACCTGCCTAAAACTTTTGCACAGTACTGTGTGTGTATATATATATATATATATATATAAAACTTAGTTTGCCTATGACAAGTATTTGAGATTACTTTTGATTTTGATTTGATTTGAATTTAGATTACTTTTAAATTTAGATTACTTTTGCTAATCACTCATATTGCATTTGTTCTGATGTGTGCAAAATATGAAATCAAAGTAAAAAGCAAACTTAGAAATGAATTAATTGTTGTATAGTACACTAAAAACACATTTTACATGTCTTACACATTTACTATTATGAAATTATTTTTATATTTTTCATAAAAGCTTAAAAAAATCCCTTAAGGTTAACAGAAATCATGAAACTTGGTTACTAAAGGCATACATTTGGTGATAAATTTGATCATGAAGATTAATTTATTAAGTGTAAACATCCCTATTACATTTACACAAAATATAAGAATATATAAATGTATTCCACTTTGTACTACAGCAAATGTGCATTTGTTCTTTAAGTAAGACATCTGTAAAACCTCACTAAAACTGTAGGCAATCAGCATAATTGTACCACACAATAACTGTTCCTGCAAACACTGAAATAGTTAAATTTACTTGATTCAAACAATTAATTTCATCTAAATGAATGACATTTACTTTGTCTAACTGACTAATATATTATTATATTTCACTGTGTGTACTATTTTAGCTATGTACAAATTTGAACGAGCTAAACTTTAAAGTAAAACCTTTCCTGTGTATACACAAGCTTTCAAACATATGCAATGCAGCAGCTTCAGGAAAATCCATAATCAAAGTCAGTGCTAACGATATAAAATAATATTTCTGTTCAGTTGGAAGAGTAAGCCAGGCAAGTTGCATACTTTTCAGGAAACACTCAAAAATATATGAAATACTTGCTTGGAACAAAAGGTTTTCAGGGCCTTTAAAACATTTCTAAGCAAATCTCAAATGACATTTGCTATATGAAAAAAAACCCACATATTTGTCAAACTTTTGTTATTGTTCACTTATTGTTCAGTCCATTTGAAATACCCATTTAATTGCCAAAAAAAGATCACCTGATTATAAATAGAATTAATAGTGAAAGAGCTAAGCAGAATGATTAAAATTCAAATAGCATGATTATACTTGGTTATGATGTATCTTAAAAACTGAAATATTGTATGAGCATCTTATATTATATCAGCAAAAATCTAAGTAAAACTGCCACTTTTTGGCAGTTTTAGCAACATTTTGAGTTAATAGTATTATAAAAATCACTCACATTAAAAGGCAACGTTTATTTCAATATCAATTTACCAAAAGATACTAGATTTTTATCTGTACCTGTGTTATAATGAAATAATACAGCTTCTTGAATTGTAAAATGCCCATCACAAGCAACTATATTAAAAAAAAAAAAAAAAAAAAAAAAAAAAAAAAAAAAAAACACAGTCAAATCAAAACCCCATATCGCTATTGTTTTAATGTTTTTTTTGTTTTTTAATACCATTGGAAAATGCCCATGTTAAGTGTATGAACAGTTCATAGTGAATGGAAAAAAGAGAAATGGTTCATAATGACCTGTCACAGAATAACTTATTACATAACTCATATTAAATGCAGTTTTTTTTGCATCAATTATATATATTTTTTTCTGCTGAAACAATGTGGATATTTATGGGTGCTGTAGTAGCCAAACAAATATATATGCATATTATTCTATGCATGAATGTGTGTTTTACATTGATGCAACATTTTTTGTTAATCCAATCATCATCAAAATAATTAAACAAAAATTGCTGATTTCCATTTTACTGGGAGGACATGTAAGACTGGCACTGATCCTTTCCCATTTTAAAACTGCACCATTCACACAAACAATCCACAGCACTGTACCACAATCTGCATTAAGCCATCTAACCTGATCTAAGTGTGTAGTAGTCCCTGAGCTCACCAAACAAACTGCCTAAAGCAATAACATATGTAAGCCACAAAATACTCAATGTTTCTCTAGTCCTCATCCATTTTATCATGGTATTATAATATTTTCTGCATCTCCAAAAGGAACTCTCCTATTTTGCCCAGAATGCTTATAAAGCAATCATAACCAATGATTGTAGCATGAAACAACTTTGAGCATCATTGAGGTTTTTCTGGAAATTAGGCTGTTGTGCTTCAAACAGTTTCAAAGAAATTAGAATTTTAACAGCTTTACATTATTAGCTTCAAGTTAAACACCCAAAACGCCTCAAAAAAATATAGTCCTTACAGCAACTTGTGAACATATATGGAAAAAAACAAATAAAAACCCAAAAACAAAACTAAAGACCAGAAGAGCATTAATAATGAAAAACTGAAAAGGTTCCTGCCATAAATAACAAGAATGAATCCCATAACTCAAACACAAGAGCTTACAGAGTTGTCTAAGCTATGTAGAATATCTAAATGAAGCCCATCTCTCCTCACCTTGCCCTTCCTTTTCTTGTCCCCTCCAAAGAACTTTCCGATTTGGTCCAGAACACCGGGGTTTTTCTTGCTGCGGCCCAGCCTGAAGCCGGACTGACTTGAAGAGCTTCCTGATGCCATGTTGGCTGTTTTGCTTGGTTTTTGGTGCTGTGCTGTGCGCTAACAAGGCTTTTCAGAGGAGCTAGAGGTGTGTCTCTCAGTAGAGAGCAAAAGGAGGGCAAGGGATTGTGGGAAATAAGCTTATCTAGTCAGTGTCCTGCTCAGTCTCTGAAGCACCGTCCAGTCCAGCTCCAGCCTCTGGTATGGTGTGCAGCTCGTCTGACTCTGAAGGCCGGTCTTTGAAGGTGTTGTCCTCTCGGCCAGGGGCATCTCGGGAGAACAGGCGGACCAAGTGTGGGCGTGGTCCCGTACCGCTGGGATCTGCCTGATAGGCCTGGTCAGCCCTGGGTGCTGACAAAGAGGCGGCCGTTCTTGCACTCTTGCTGGAGCAGTCTTTGTTCTGGTTGACATCTGCTTCATTCAGGCCTGCACAAAAAGAACAAGCATTACACTCAACACTCCTCAACACACAGCGCACAATCAGTACAGGCCTGACTCCTCAACAAACAACAAACACTCTTTGTTTGTTGCACTTTGCCTAATACAGTTATAGCAGCATTTACACTAAGATTAGCTGAGGCCTTTCTGCAATGCTGGGCATGTATGATTGATTGTCAGAGCAGTTTTTCCTTGGGTTAACATCTGCTTTAGTAAGTTTCTTAGCCTTGTGAAAAGGCTACATTGTTACTCAAAACTATCAACTGCAAACTCGTATGATCAGTTAATTGGCATTACACAAATTCCTGGACATAAGAGCAGAAAACCCTGCTAACTAAGACCCTCTGCACAGACTGGACCCACATTTTCTCAATAGCATGTCATCTATTTGATATGATTTACATTTATGGCATTTAGCAGACGCTCTTATCCAGAGCCCAGAGTCCAGAGCGACTTACATGTCCTAATTACAGGGCAATTCAGGGTTAAGGGTCTTGCTCAGGGACCCAGTGGTGGTAGTGTTAGAGGTGGGATTTGAGCCTGGGACCTCTTGAGCCATAGGTCCATAGGCAAGTATCCTACCACTAGACCACCAACACCCCTGATCAGTTGGTTGTCATTAGTGCATCAGTGGTACTAATTGCTGGTGTCAGTCAAAAAAAAAAAAAAAAAAAAAAAAAAAAAAAAGAAACAAGTAAAACAAACGAAAACAATTTTAACAGTTTTGTGTTATTAGCTTCATGTATGAAAAGAAAAAAAAACTAAAGACCAGCAGTGAAATAATGATGAGACACTGAAAAGGTTGATGGCATAAAAAAAGATTAATTAAAAAAAAAAAAAAAAAAAAAAAACACCAAACACAGATGAAATTTGGGATTTTACGTTTTAAAAAAAAAAGTGGAGAACAAAGTTTTATTCCAACAGAAATTATATGTTAGAGGAGGCCATATTACCGTTGGGCATTTGTGTATGACTGTACCAGCTTCCGACTGCTGGAGTCATTGTTCTGGTAGACAACTGGTTCATTCCAGGCTATACTGAATTAGCCAGACTTAGCAAACTTTATACAAGCTGCCTCCTGTAACACTGCTCAGAAAGACAACAAATACTTCATGTCTGCCAAACAATCTCACATTTACTGAGCAGCATCTAATATCATCATCATCATCATCATGTCCCATCACCTGCAACACCTAGAGTAGAAAGCATTATGGAGCTATGGCCTCTCCCAGAAAGGAGTCCCTATACAAGAAACAGTTAATTACAGATACAGACATTTTCTTTATTGATCTCAAAGGGAAAACAAATGTTATTACATATGTATCACCCTAATGATTATCATCTTACACATTCACATCCCTTAATGTTGATTGGCCAGATACAGTACAGTGCAAAGGTTTTAGGCAGGTGTGGAAAAAATGCTGTAAACAAAGAATGCTTTCAGAACTATAAATAATGATTGTTTATTTTTAGCAATTTACAAAATGCAAAGTGAGTGAACAAAAGAAAAATCTAAATCAAATCAATATTTGGTGTTACTACCTTTTGCCTTCAAACCAGCATCAATTCTTATGGCCCCCACAGAGCCCTGATCTCAACATCATCGAGTGTGTCTGGGATTACATGAAGAGACAGAAGGATATGAGGAAGCCTACATCCACAGAAGATCTGTGGTTAGTTCTCCAAGATGTTTGGAACAACCTACCAGCCGAGTTCCTTCAAAAACTGTGTGCAAGTGTACCTAGAAGAATTGATGCTGTTTTGAAAGCATGGAGTGGTCACACCAAATATTGATTTGATTTAGATTTCTCTTTTGTTCATTCACTGCATTTTGTTGATTGATGAAAATAAATGATTAACACTTCCATTTTTGAAAGCATTGTTTACAGCATTTTTTCCACAGCCGATTAAAACTTTTGCACAGTACTGTATAATCTTATTCATCATGTGTCTTGACAGCTGTATCAAAAGCATTTGACAGTTTAGCTTTTCAAGAGAAGCACAAGAAAAAAAAGGAAGACTAACTGATTCTGCAAGGTTTATAAATATCAGAATATTTAGTCCCATTCATTATGACAAATTCAGACTATAGACAGTTTGTTGTAGCCCAGAACTGAACTTATGATTAATATAGCTGGTGTTCCAGGTTCTCATTCACATCTAGAGTAGGGAGAACAGTTGTTCTGTGTTGGGTTAGACTGCTTTTGTGTACATTACACATTGGTACAATTACTAAAACACTCTATATGTGTTTCTATATGGCTCTATATGGCTCCTATATGTTCATGGAATGGAGTGGGCAACACAAGAGTATATATTATTATCATTATATATTATGTCAGGTTACCATGTTTTTATTTTGCCTTGGATAAAACACTTACCAAATACATATGTAAGCTGCTAACTTTCAGCACACTTCTAAATAGCACAGTGTTTTGGTGTCTTCATCAGTAGACATGTTGCGCTCAATAAGGCCATTGGGTTTGCTCTCAGTATCACAGCATGTCCAGGAAAACAAAGGTCTAACTGTACTATAAGGAATGGTGCAGCAAAACACCGGAGAATCTGCATGCTAATATTTTTTTAACAGTGGCCTATTGTATCGCCTGCAACGTTATTCCAACTGAACAAAGAAGCTAGTGTGGTTGGAATAACTCCTCTAAGTATGGACTTTCAACTCCTTCCATGGTGCCACTTATCTGATGTGATGGCTGCATCAAGCCGGGTATGGCTCAGCCACTAAATAAAAATAGAAAATATTTAGAATATTTAGAATATTAACATAGTCTAAATCTAATCATAATTAAAAAAAACACAGGTTTATCATACAAATCTCAGAAAAAGAAAATACCTTTCAAAATAAGTTAAATGGTCAGACTGTATCTGCATCATCTGTGCACATGAACATTGCTGTGCTCCAAGCAAGTGCATGAAACCAGTTATGTCTTTTCTAATTGCTCCTAACTCAGTTAAGGTTGGTCAACTTCTTAAGCAGTAGAGGAACTTTTCAATTAACAGAATGGTTTCAATTAATAGCCTCTTCTGCCTGTAGCCAGCTCCTTTCATCCATTTGATCATATTGCACTCAAGAAAAAGACCAGCTAGATAAGCATGCTGTACAAGAATAATCATTAAATATGAACTGTCTTTAGTCTCTTCTTATCAGGGAAGACACATTCTATTTAAGTTGAATTAAATGTAAACCCCCCCAAAATTTTTCAACTTTAATTGATTTATAACAAGCAACACGGGTATGCAACTTTTAGACGGCAACATTAAATGATTAATCAACATAACACAATGTTACCTTCAATTTAGCATGAGTTGCTTTATAAAACTATTCTGTCTCAGCAACAGAAGCGCAAATATCATAACTGTATTTATGAAAACAATATGCTCCCATACATCAACAAGTTTTTCCTCCAATGGGTGTTTGTGGGCAAACAACATTTATATCTATAACCTACACTTACACTTACTGTCTTTTGCATGTTTACAGTATGTACCTAGCTACTTGTATACAAGTCTGAGCCTGAACTTGCACGTTGCAACATTTGGCCTTTGGCATATAAAAAAAAACAATGCTGTCAGGTTTCCTTTTCTTAACTCTTGTTTACACACAGATGACTGACTCAATGCTGATCAGTTGAAACATGAGGCACAGGGTTTGAAGAAACACATTCACACTGCTAGAGCAGCAATTTATCTGCTTCTGCAATAGGATTGCATTGACATTTTAACATCTGGACAAACTAACCATGCATCGGACGAAAAAAAAAATATATATATATATATTTTTTGCATTTTGCTAACATAGGGCTGATTTTAATCCAGGGCACAGTGGCAGCATGTGGGAGGTAACATGCTGGCAGTGCCTAATATTAATCAGTTTATCTCACATTTAGGCATATGTTACAGCTTGAACTTTAGAAATGTGGAGCTCAGACCTGATACAAGGAACATAAAACATCCTGGCAGTAAACAAACTGGATTCTCATTAGTTTTCAAAAACAATAAATCAAGGATTCATCCTTTTTTTTCATGCTTCCACTGGTATATCATCTGGACCAAACAGCTTTTCCATTCTTCATCCTCTTTATTGCTGGCCTTACTTCCACCTTGCCAATAGGTTGCATGAACCTTCACTATCTCTCATTTTGTTCATCTGTTCGAAGTATTCTTTCCATCTGCTCAATACACTCTTGTGAGGATTCTTCCAAATTGTTATCCTTTATTAACCTAACCTGCAGCACATCTTTCCCAGCTCTGTCCTTCTGTTTATCCTACTGGTATAGGTTTGTTTCTCCCTCCCTTAGCCCAACCTCTTACAACTTACCATATCTCTTGTGCATTGTTCAGCTTTACTCTAAATGAAAAAAAGTAGAGCCAGGCCAAAAATACAATTTAAATGTCAATATTCTTATGCATTGATTATTAAATGCCTTTACACATTGTTGATATATGTCCAGACATTTTTAAGACTCTTAGCAATCAACATTACTCTGCATAAAATTTGATTTAAAAGAATTTTGGGAACCTCAAGCCTTATTTATGTATTTATTTATTTTTACCTCTTTTCTCTTCTAAAACGTTTTCTTATTGCTTTTTAAAATGTATTTAATTTTAACACTGTAAACTGCACTGGAAATGTCTCTATTTCATGTTGATGAAACAGTTTTAAATGAATGCTTATCAACATTTATTATATGCTGAGACCAGTCAGGAGCAAGAATCTGAAAGCATCTGAAAAGAAGTTGAAAATTTCAGGGAAACATTTACATTTAGCAGACAGAGTGACTTCCATGTCCTAATTATAGGGATAATCCCCCTGGAGCAATTCAGGGTTAAGGGTCTTGCTCAGGGACCCAGTGGTGGTAGTGCCAGAGGTGGGATTCGAACCTGGGACCTCTTGAGCCATAGGTCCACTGAAAAGCAGTGACCTAGTTACTGAAAAAATTATTGCTTAGAACCAGTTAACATTTCAACACTTTTACTATTTGATATTTGAGTTTGACTGGATTGAGTAGGTTTATGCTGTCACCTCACAGCAAGAAGATCCTGGGTTCGTTTCCCAGGCGGCACAGTCCAGGTCCTTTCTTTGTGAAGTTTGCATGTTATTGCCTGTCTGCAGGGGTTTCCTCAGGGTGTTTCCTCCCACCATTCAAGGACATGCACATCAGGCAGATTGAATATGATAAATTGCCCCCTAGGTATGAGTGGGTTTGCCTATGTGTCTGCCCTGAAATGTACTGAGAGTACCATTACGCTAATGTAAAATTATTTGGTGGGAAAGAACTCCAAACTTATCCAGCAGGCAATATGTGACAGTGGAGTTATATTTATTTCAATACAGCAAAAATTAAAACAAGAATCACGTTTACATGCATTATCTTGCATTTTGCATGCCTCTCTGCCATAAAGTTCTTAAATCAATAAACCAATGTGCCAGAAATATTTGTAAAATGTTTTCAAAATTGCTTCTCAGAATGACTGGAAGGGATTTGCACATTTCACCCTCTACAGTGACCACATTAAATCATTAAATAATTCAGGGAATCTGGAGGAATATGACCACTTTAAGGGCATGGCTGGAAGCCTAAACCGAACAACTGCAATCTTCAGAAGGCACTAACATCAAGGACTGTTATTCAATAATAAATTATACCACAATGAAATGAACCACAATGGCAAGGGACTACTCTGGCAAATCTTTGTCAACCACTACACAAAAGAATTACACACTCAAACGGCACTCAAAACATTTCTGTGCAAAAATGAAGCCTTATGTTAACCTTCTTCAGAAATGGTGTTGACTTATCTGGGCCCTGAGGCATCTGGATTGGACTATCAAATGGGAAAACTTCTGGTCAGATGAACCAGCATTACAGATCTGTTTTGGAATAAGAATTGCTCCAGACCAAAGATGGAAAAGATCATCCAAAAGACTGTTCATGGATAAAACTGTCATTTGTCAAGTCAAAAAGTCAGGGTCTATCATGAGGTTTTTTATTTGTTTCAGTGCACTTGTGATGATTCTGCTTTAATGCAGAAAAGTACAATGAGATTTTAGAGAAATATAAATTGCCTTCAACATGACATCAGTTCCTGGGACATCCATGCATTTTTCAACAGGCCAATGCAAAACCTCCAACTCTGTTCTGTTTGCTAGAGGAATAGGACTAAAAATAACACCAGAAACACTTCAGCACAACTTATCTTTCCTACCTTATATTCTTTATAGTCCTTATATTCTTTATTTCTTTATTAATTGCCCTGTAAATATGTATATGTATATATAGCTATATAGCTCTGTATATGGATGTCTTTCCTTGTTTTCTATATTTTTTATATTCTTTCTTTCTTGTTCTTTTTTGTTAAAGAGCCCTGTAACACCCAAATCTCTCATTCGTGGGATAATAAAGGATTATTCTATTCTATTCTATTAACTACTACCAAATGTAGCATGGCTTAAGATTCTCTTACATTAGCAGTTTCCTTATCAAACTTACCATTACAAAAAAACAGGAAGTTTCCTCTTTTTATTACCACTTCAGGGCCAGACCACATGGCAGAAATAGTATACCAGATCTATACTGACTCTGCAACCTTTTAAGTGACTGCATGATATTAGAAATGCTCTGAATTGTTTTGTTTTATTTTTTAGGTTCAACAATCTGAGAAGCAGTTAAGACATTAGCAGTTAAGATATTAACAGGCTGGGAGGGAGCAGTCAAAAAAAACTTAGATGAGCTATTAGCCAGCAACGTAAAAAAAGTCCATACCAGCACACATACTGCTTTGTTCACAATGAGTAAGTTTGGATCAGTTGGATGTCTGCAAGTATTCCTCTATTCCCTGAGCAGCGAAATGTAAAGAAAGATAAAGACATATTTGAAAGGCCATGGGTTAAAAAACTTTGAAATTTACACATGCTCTTGTGTACTTCTCAAAAAACCCACATTACGGATGGCATCATTTGGCAAGTTGCCAGTCATCAGTCCATGCTGGAATTTTGCTAAGTAATAATGGTTGCTTAGAATGGTCATTATTGCATATAACATTTCTCAGTTTGCATGCCACTGCCATTGCACCCATGCATATCTATGGCTGGTAGAAATGCTCTGGAAAATGGTCTAAGCTTTGTTAAGGCTGTCTTAGTTAAGAACTGTCTGTGCTACTTGTTGTTAAGAGAAATAATATCCTAAGTCAATCTGATTTTAATAATTAGCACTGTTTGTATTGAGCATTTTCTTTTTAACAGTTTGCTAATTGTAAATTACAATTCATGCCAATTCATGCCATTTGATTAGCTTGAACCTGTTAGAGAGAGAGCCTTATCAGGCTGCATACAGTAAAAAGCAACTAGCATGTGCCATCCTTCAAAAAAGGCAGAGGATGAACTCTAGAGGAAGTTGAAAAGTGTAACTATGAAACTATGTGAGATGCCCACAGTAATGAGGAAAAAAATAAGGGAAGAATGCAGGGAGTGGGCTTTAGCCTCGCTATAGTGCTATTTCTTTTTCAGTCTTTTTCTCTAGCCCTGTAGCAACAATGCTGGTCAGTTTAAAAACCAGTGGGCAGAAGGTATTGCAAGCATCTGAATGCCCTGACGGCACCCACCTGGGTGAAGCCTTCAGCAGCTCCCACGACTTGCTGGACAGTTCCTCTCTGTTCATCTGCCCTCTGCCTGCATTTATCAAACAGCCCCCTGTTGACTCCCCACCCCATCAATGCCCAATAGAACTGAAGCAGAAAAAAATACCATTTGACAGTGAAAGTGGTGTGCATTTGTTTGTATTTTCTTATTGCTGTAATTTTCTTATTGCACACATTTAACACGCTTGTACTGAATACTGTGGTACACTATAGTTGAGCTTAATTGGATGCTGTGACTTACTCTGCAGAAAGGCTTCTCAAACAAGAGGACGCGTACATTTTGTGGTAGGCCGAAGGCCAAAAAGACAAAATAGTGTGTAAATATAATAGGTTGTAAGATGCAAACAGTATAAAAATACATCTATTCTCTCACTGGGTGAGGCAGTGAGGTAAGGGTATCCTGCCAGGCAAAAAAAAAAAACAAAAAAAAAAAACAAAAAAAAAAAAACCCTTGTCAGTAAATCACTTGTCAATACCTATTATGCATAATATATTATCAACAGGTTTTGTTCATTTTAATTAGTTATTTCTATCAACACAAAGTGTGCATATGTATTCCATGCCCATGCCATGAAGCCCCTAAAAAGTCCTGGTGCAACCAATTACCTTCAAAAGTCACATAATTAGTGAAAAGAAGTTCACCTGTGTGCAATCTAAGTGTCACATGATCTGTCAGTATAAACACACCTTTTCTGAAAGGCCCCAGAGGCTGCAACACCACTAAGCAAGAGGCATCACACCATGAAGACCAAGCACCAAGTTGTTGAGAGGTACAAGTCAAGGCTGGGTTATGAAAAAAAACATCCATATCTTTGATCTTTGACCATATCTCCTCCATGCTCCTGAGACTGTTCTGGGATACAAAGCAAACCTTCTGGCAATGGCACGTATTGATGTGCCATCCTGGTAGAGTTGGACTGCCTGTACAACCTCTGTAGGGTCCAGGTATCACCTCATGCTTCCAGTAGTGACACTCACCCTAGTCAAATGCAAAACTAGGGCAGCGGTGGCCTAGTGGTTAGGGAGCTGCCCCCGCATCGGAAGATTGTGGGTTCGATTCCCTCACCAGTAGGTTGCCTTGAGGTACCCTTGAGCAAGGTATCGTTCCCATCACTGCTCCCCGGATGCTTTCAATAGCTGCACGGTGTTTGCATGGGATAAATGCAAAGGTCCAATTTCGTTGTGGTTCACTGAGTGCTGTGCTGTGACCTCACAATAACAAGGGTTGTCACTTTCACTTTCAACTACTGAAAAGCAGTCAAAAAAAGACGGGGGGGAAATGTCTGTGCAAAACCAGGTTACTTAAATTTTTTGAGCAGTGTATATAATAAAGGCATTTATGCTCAATAATAGTGTTCTGGTTAGCTTCGTTTTCACAGAGTTTATTCAAGTTACAAGTTTGCTGTGTTAAGCAAGTGATTTTCCATTAGCGTATGTTGTGTTATTTTGTTGCTCGTGTTCACAAAGTTCTCTTGTCTGTCTCAAGCCTCTGATTTATCTTGCACCTCATTTTATTAGAATCAGGGAACTTTAGAACTTTTGTAGTGAACATTAAGAGGTGTTTACCTCTTTAAGAATGGGAGTCCGCGTGGAATGTGGAAAATCAATAAAACACATCATTCAACTCGATGTGTAAAGCATCATGAAATTTGAAACAGCATCTCCCATTTCCTTTTCCTCCCTGAGAGTTAGCATAGCATCTTCAGCCACTGAGCATATGATCTAATACAGAGTGATGAAAGTGGAGTTCTAGGCCAAAACTGAGTGGCATGAAGGAACACACGTGCACACACACACTGATTGTCCTGCCAGATGGTTGAAGCCAGTGACGTGAGCCTGAAGATTCAGTAACCTCCTCTCTCACACACAAATACACATACACACACACTCTGACAGTTGTGTCTCTCAAAGAATAGGTCCATGATGCAAACTGGAACTCATTCTCGTGTGTGCGACAGTGCAATGAACATGGGCACACACCACTCACACTTAATGAATACAGAGGCATACACACTGTGGCAAACACACCAAGCACACACTCTGAAGAGGACTGAAGAGCTCAACAAGACATTATACCTATCAGACAGAGATTCTCCCATATTTCCCATTTTACTTTAGCCATCTATATAAAACATTTGTACAGTCATGTACAATAATATGGAGAGGTCTAAACATTTCCTGTCAAATTACATGTTTTGTAAATATATTTTAAACTTCGCTTTTTTTCTTTTACACTTTATTGTAGCAAGTTTATCACATTGAAAAAACTACCTATTAAAAAAAGGAATTAAAAGGCTTAGTTTAAGGAACAAAATAAAGAACAAGGAAAGACAGAAAGCAACAAAGAAAGAAGGAAAAAAAGAAATAGAAATAAAAAGAAATAGGGGAGAGAGAGTTGGAAAGGGGTGCGGAGAGAAAGAGAGGGAGAAAACAATAGTGTGAAGGAGGAGGAGTACAACTGCAGTGATGGACAAGTTTCCTTCAACAATGAAATCTTTACAGCAAACAGGCTATAAAATAGCCTGTGCCAGCTAGAGCCAGCCTCTCTCTCTCTCTCTCTCTCTCTCTCTCTCTCTCTCTCTCACACAGTAAGACAGATAAAGCAATGCAGATTAAATAAAGAAATAAAATGTTGAATGTGCACCAAAGTGAGAGTGAAAAGTGACGTAAATCTCTTATCACATTACACACTTCACATTATGTGTTTCACACACTTCATGTAAAACATGCAAAAGAATAAACACTACATGGTTGCATTACAGACAGCTTAATGTAAAACGTCTTGAAGCAGAGACTTCAACAGCAGGGAGAAGTAATACCAGCAGCAAAGAATAATAATAATAGTGGGGAGTTTTACATACATCAGAAAGGAGTCATAATAAGAGCAGATACTAGTATTTATCAGTTATATTAAATTTAATGCTAGTCTTCTCCTTACTGACACTGCTCTAGGCAGGGGTCACCACAGTAGTTCATCCGTCTCCATTTATTGAGGTGCACCTTTCCCGTTTAAAGCAACTGCCTTAATGTCCGATCTCACCACATCCATAAAACTCCTCTTTTGTCTTCCTCTTTTCCTGTTGCCTGCCCACTCCATTCTCAACATACTTCTCCGAAAATACTCCATAACTCCTCTGCACATGTCCAAGCCAACACAATCTCAGCTCTTGGATTTGTCACCAAATTGTCCAATCTGAGCTGTCCCTCTAATGAACACGTTCCTAATCATGTCTATCCTTCTCAAATCTCAGCATTTAACACGGCCATTTCCAGCTTTTCATCAGCACAACTATCTCCAACCCACTTTCACTACCATCCTGTAAACCTTCCCTTTTACTTCTGCCTTCACAGATTACAAAAAATGGGAACGGTTACGTCAGGAAGGACATCCGGTGTAAAACTTTTGCCAAATTGATATGTGGACAACCAAACAGATTTCCATACTGGATGGGTCTAAACCCTGGTTAAAAATGACCACCACCAGTGCCTACATGGTGCTGGTGGAACCTGGGTTACTGTTTGCCAAAGGAAAAGAAGAAGAAAATGAGGATGAAGGCATATCTGGAGGGATGAGGAGGGAAGGAAGTGGAGGAGAGTGGAAGTGAGGGTAAGAACTTGGAATGTTGGCAGCCTGTCTGGTAAAGGTAGGGAATTAATTGATATGATGAAGAGAAGCAAGGCTGATATTTTGTGTGTGCAAGAGACTAGATGGAACTGTAGTAAGGCCAGGTGTATTGGAGGAGGAATTGTTTTACCGTTGTGTAGATGGAAGGAGGAATGGGGTAGGTGTTATCCTGAAGGAAGAGTGTGTGAAGAGTGTTTTGGAGGTGAAGAGATTGTCAGATAAGGTGATTAGTTTGAAGCTGGAAGTTGAAGGTGTGATATTGAATGTTGTTAGTGCTTCTGCCCCACAAGTTGGATGTCAGATGGAGGAGAAAGAAGAATTCTGGAGTGAGTTTGATGAAGTGATAGAAAATGTACCCAAGGGAGAGAGTGCACTAATTGGTGCAGACTTTAATGGACATGTTCGTGAAGGGAACAAAGGTGTTGAGGAGGTGATGGGTAGGTATGGTGCCAAGCAGAGGAATGCTGAAAGTCAGACTTATTTTAAGAAGAGGGAAGAGCACAGTGTGACGTATAAGAGTGAGGGAATATGCACACAGGTGGATTATATCCTTGGAGAAGGGTCAGTCTTAAGGAGACTGGAGACTGCAAAGCAGTGACAGGGGAGAGCATAGATTAACAGCATAGGACTGCAAAGTGGAATTCAGGCAGGAGTTAACATGGGCACTGGGGGGTGTTGAAGAGCTACCCGATTGCTGGGAAACTGCTGCGGAAGTGGTAAGGCAGACAACTAGAAAGGTACTCTGTGTAACATCTGGAAGGAAGGAGGAGGGAGGAATAATAAGGAAATAATAAGGTGGTGGAACCCAGAAGTTCAAGAGTATATACAGAAGAAGAGACAAGCGAAAAAGAAGTGGGGACAGTCAGAGACATGAAGAAAGTAGAAAGGTGTACAAGGACATGACGTGCAGGCTGAAGAAAGCAGTGGCAAAGGCTAAAGATAAGATGTTTGGTGAATTGCATGAGAGGTTGAACAGTAAGGAGGGAGAAAAGGACAGAGCTGGGAAAGATATGCAGCAGGTCAGGGCGATTAAAGAGAGAAATTGAAACGTTCTCAAAGGTGAACAGAGCGTGCTGAGCATGTAAAAGTATTCTATCTAGAAGGAATACTTTGAGGGGCTGATGAATTAAGAAAATGAGAGAGAGAGAAGATTGGATGATGTGAGGAGAGTGAACCAGAATAAGGGTGATGCACAGAGCTGTAGTAACTATAGAGGGATAAAGTTGATCACCCACAGCATGAAGTTATGGGAAAGAGTCATGGAAGCTAGGTTAAGAAGAGGTGAAGATTAGTGAACAGCAGTATGGTTTTATGCCGAGAAAGAGCACTGCAGATGCAATGTTTGCTCTAAGAGTGTTGATGGAGTCAGGGCGATTAAAGATAGAAATGGAAACATTCTCACAAGTGAACAGATGGTGTTAAGCAGAATGAAGGAGTACTTTGAGCAGCTGATGAATGAAGAGAATGAGAGAGAAAGAGACAGGAAAGCATGTGACAGGGTGCCCAGAGAGGAGTTGTGGTTTTGTGTGAGGAAGTCAGGAGTCACAGAGAAGTACAGGATATGTATGAGGGCAGTGTGACAGTGGTGAGATCTGCAGTTGCAGTTAAAAATGCTTTTAAGGTAGATATTGGATTACAAGGACCATTCTTACTTGCAATAGTAATGGGCAGGTTGACGGACACGGTTAGACAGGAGTCCCCGTGGACGATGATGTTTGCTGATGATAATGTGATCTATGTCCTATAATGAGAACCTGGAGAGGTGGAGATATACTCTAGAGAGGAGAGGAATGAAAGGGAGTAGGACAAAGACAGAATACATGAGTGTGAACGAAAGGGAGGAAAGTGGAGTGGTTAGGGTGCAGGGAGTGGAGGTGACAAAGGGGAAGGAATTTTTAAAAAATGGGATTAACAGTTCAGAGTAACAGGGAAGAGAAGAAGAGTGGAAGAGAGTGCAGGCAGGTTGGAATGGGTGGAGAAGAATGGCTGGAGTGATTTGTGACAGCTGGGTACCATCGAGAGAAATAGGGAAGGTTAACAGGACAGTAGTGAGACCAGTTATGTTGTACGGGTTGGAGATGGTGGCACTGACAAAAAGACAGGAGGCTGAGCTAAAAGTTTCAGAGTTAAAGATGCTGAAATTCATTGGATGTGACGAGAATGGACAGGATTAGGAAGGTTTTGGAGACAAAGTTAGAGAGGCAAGGTTGTGTTGGATTGATCCAAAGGAGAGATGAGGATTATATTCAGAGGAAGATGTTGAAGATGGAGCTGATGGACATGCATGTGGTCTGTTCGAAGGAGGAAGATGCAGAAGACAGGAAGAAATGGAAACGAATGATCTGCTGTGTCGGCTCCTAAACGGGAACTGCCGAAAGAAGAAGTGAAACACAGCACAGCACACAGTGAGCCACAACAAAATGAGACCTTTGCATTATACCCATATACACACACACGCACACATGCAGTGGAATGTATTGAAAGCACCCGGGGAGCAGTACCTTGCTCAATGGTACCTCAGGGGCAACCTACTGGTTTGGGATTCAAACCCATGACCATGACCACTAGGCCACTGCTGCCTGGTTATGCATTGTAATTAAAATGATATGACTGGGTTTAACATTTTCAATAAATGTGAACCTGATTCCAGGAAAGCCAAAAAAATAGTACACAATGGCAACCACATTGGCATTATAAATATTTCAGATTAGAAAATCATAAGATCCAACAGGCTTCTTTAAACTTTAAATTGGAACTGTTAAATAAATAAATAATCAGACAAACACAATTTCATCAACATTCTTCACTGACTTCTGCTGCCATAAAAAACCAATCCCATTCAGCTTTACTGTCTCCTGCTGTTTACTGTCTAAAGCCAGCAAGGCCTAATTGCACACTCAGCCATTATCTCTCTACATCGGCTCTTATCAACCTCTGAATTTTAATTCTGCTCCATCAACCGAAAAATTAAGTTTGTTCAAAATGGTGCTTTTTGACTGACCAGAAGACTGACACCAGCATAATTATGCTGACACCAGCATAATTCTGCTCTCATACAAAGTCATAAAGTTGCCTTTAGTAAGTTAATATTTCATTTCCAGAGCATTTTGAAGGAAGTGTTTAAGTTTTTTTTATATTTCAGTGTCAAGGTACAATGATGGAAGCACAAGCAGATGTGTGTGCAGTGTCCTCGCCATCTAATTCAGATTTGGAAAAAGGAAGCATACCTGAAAACAATGCAAGCACACCTGGAAGTGCAGCATGCAGATCTGTGGGCAAGTGTCCGCTCACTTCACAACAAAATGACCTACTTAAAGCTCTGACACCTTCACACAAGGTGATAAAATAGTTGCCTCATTTTCACCAAATATGGCTACATGATGACGTTCCGCTAGCCAGCCACTCTATGCTCAACACAGATGGAGATGAAGCAAGGTGTGTTTATATAAACCTTTATATACAGTACTGTGCAAAAGTTTTAGGCAGGTGTGGAAAAAAATGCTGTAAACAAAGAATGCTTTCAAAAATGGAAGTGTTAATCATTTATTTTCATCAATCAACAAAATGCAGTGAATGAACAAAAGAGAAATCTAAATCAAATCAATATTTGGTGTGACCACCCTTTGCCTTCAAAACAGCATCAATTCTTCTAGGTACACTTGCACACAGTTTTTAAAGGAACTCGGCTGAGATCAGGGCTCTGTAGGGGGCCATAAGTATTGATGCTGGTTTGAAGGCAAAAAGTAGTAACACCAAATATTGATTTCATTTAGATTTTTCTTTTGTTCGCTCACTTTGCATTTTGTAAATTAATAAAAATAAACTATCATTATTTATATTTCTGAACACATTCTTTGTTCACACCATATTCTCTACACCTGCCTAAAACTTTTGCACAGTACTGCAAATCTATGCATTTATATAAATGCAATATGTGTATTGCCCAGAAAATCCAGTATTCAATCCAGCATCCTTGTCGGCTACCTGTTGACACACTCAACAGGTAGCCGACCAGGAAATTAACTCCACTCCCCAATGAGTGAGCAATCAGTCTGTATTCAGCTGTTGTGATAAGCACTCTGATCAGAGTAAATCCCTGTTAATCTCTTGGTCCAGACAACATTCCTGGTCAGCTGCTCTAGAAGTGCTCAAACCAGCTGGTGGATGTCCTCACTGATGGTGACTCTGTGACCTCTGTGGCTTTCAGCCCAGCTTGCTTCAAGACACCCACAATCATCTTTACACGAAAAAAAAAAACTAAATTAAAAAAAAAAAAAAAAAAAAAAAATCATCTGCCAAAAATAATCTGAATGATTACCACCCAGAGCCAGTCACACCAGTCATTAAGAAGTGCTTCGAAAGAATAATCATGAACAACATTAAAGTTGTACTCCTCTGGTCTTTGGGTCCTCTCCAGTTTGCCTATCACACAAACTGTTCCACTGGTAATCCACCAGCCTTTGACCCACCTGGACAAGAGAAACATTCATGTTAGGATGCTGACATAGAGAACCCAATATGTCTGGATTAGTACAAGCACTTCCAGGGTCAAGACGCTAAACACAACAGCATCACAGGAGTTTGCCTTCACTCCTCAGTTCTTTACACTGTTGACCCATGACTGTGCAGCACTGTTCAGCTCCAGTCACATCATTAAATATGCTGATGACACAACTATGATGGGTTTCATCAGCAACAATGGCACATCAGTGTATATGAATGGGTGGAGAAACTTGCTGCCTGGTGTAGTGACAATCTGTCGCTTTACATAGCCAAAACAGAAGAGATGATCATTGACTTCAGAAAGGCAAGCATGGTGCTGTTGTCGAGAGGGTAAAAAGTCCTCAGAGGGGCACTAAATGACATTTACAACACTTGCTGCTTCAGCATGGCCAATAAAACTGTAAAGAATAATTTTCACTCACTACAAAATCCATTCCCATCTTTTGCAGTCCAGAAATAGATTCAAAAGCATCCACACTGGCTCTGCCAGACTGTGCAACAGCTTCATCCCACAAGCAACCAGAACTCTTAAATGCTCTACTCGTGCTTAAAATGGGTCATTCCAACCCACCTGTACCCATCATTTTTACATTAATTGTTTTCTTAATATGGAAATACTATTACTATTTCTGTGACCATTCATTGCTGCTATAAGTCACTGATGCTATAAATGACCTTGCATTCAAGCATTTATGCATCAAGTCACTTTACATCTTATCCAGCAACATAATTTTTTCTACCCCATGAAGCAAATCTGTGTACTATTCTTGTCTTCATATTTACTGTTTCTTGTATATTGCCATATGTTGCAACATATATCATCATCTTTTCCTTTCGGCTGCTCCCGTTTAGGGGTCGCCACAGCAGATCAACTGTCTCCATTTCTTCCGGTCCTCTGCATCTTCCTGCTTCAATCCAACCACCTGCATGTCCTCTTTCACCATGTCCATAAACCTCCTCTTTGGTCTTCCTCTTCTCCTCTTTCGTGGCAGCGCCATCGTCAACATCCTCCTTCCAATATAATCCTCATCTCTCCTCTGGACATGTCCAAACCAACGCAACCTTGCTTCTCTAACCTTGCCTCCAAGACGTCTAACCTGAGCTGTCCCTCTAATAAACTTATTTCTAATCCTGTCCATCCTTGTCACACCCAACGAAAATCTCAGCATCTTTAACTCTGACACCTCTAGCTCCGCCTCCTGCCTTTTCATCAGTGCCACCATCTCCAACCCATACAACATAGCTGGTCTCACTACTGTCCTGTAAACCTCCCCTTTTACTCTAGCTGGTACGCGTCTGTCACAAATTACTCCAGCCACTCTTCTCCACCCATTCCAACCTGCCTGCACTCTCTTTTTCACCTCTCTTCCACACTCACCGTTACACTAAACTGTTGATCCCAAGTATTTAAACTCCTCCACCTTTGTTACCTCCACTCCCTGCATCCTAGCCGCTCTACTTTCCTCCCTTTCATTCACACTCATGTATTCTGTCCTTGCCCTACTCACTTTCATTCCTCTCCTCTCTAGATCAAGCTGCTCTGTACTCTCACTACAGATCACAATATCATCAGAGACTCTTGTCTAACCTCCATTAAAATTGCAAACAAGAATGGGCTCAGTGCTGAAGACCTTCCTATGCTGTTTAGCTACACTCTCCCCTGTCACTACTTTTCAGTCTCCAATCTCTTTGAGCCTGACCTTCCTGCAAAGAATATAATCCACCTGTGAGCATCTTCCTCCACTCTTATACGTCACCCTGTGCTCCTCCCTCTTCTTAAAATAAGTATTAACTACAGCCATTTCCATCCTTTTTGCAAAATGTACAACCTTCTGACCTTCAGCATTCCTCTCCTTGACACCATACCTACCCATCACCTCCTCATCACCTCTGTTCATACACCTGACCTTACTACCCTTCCATCTAGTCTCTTGCACACACAAAATGTCAGCCTTTCTTCTCTCCATCAGATCAGCTAATTCTCTACCTTTACCAGTCATGCTGCCAACATTCAAAGTCCCTACCCTCACTTCCACTCTCCTGTACTTCTTTCTCTCCTCATCCCTCTTGACATGCCTACCTCCTATCCTACTACTTCTTCTTTGGCCAACAGTAGTCCAATTTCCATCAGCAGCCTGTAGGCTAACAGCACAGGTGGCGGTTGTTGTTAACCCGGGCCTCGACCGATCCGGTATGGAAGTCTGTATCGTTGTCCGCATAATGATTTGGCAAAGTTTTACACTGGATGCCCTTCTTGACGCAACCCTCCCCATTTATCCGGGCTTGGGACCGGCGCGAAGAAATACACTGGCTTGTGCATCCCTAGCGGCTGGGTTTGTTGTCACATATATCTTTATTGTACTCTGTTTTTGTTAGTTTTACTTTGTTTCCTCTTGTTAAATGTTGCAAAGGTCCATGGGGGAACATCTCACTCTGTACTTGTACATTGCTGCTGATGACAAAAAAGGAACCTAGACCTAACTGCTAAATTGGATGTGTGATAACCTTAACTAAAGTGTCTCATAACCAGTAAGTTGGCGCAATAATCCTGTTTCAAAAAGTTGTCAGGGAAATATACACAGACAAAATATTCCTCAGGGACAAAAAAACATAAAAATTCACCCAAAGAATTTTCCTCACCCAAGAATAACCTGAATTTTCAAGCAGTTTATCTTAAAATGTACATTTAATTCTGCAACCCAAATAGGTATGGAGTGCATACAGAAGGCCTTCAGACATCAAACATTTAGATATGAGTCATCACAATCAATTAACTTGTCCTCTCATCAGTCTACACACCATCATCTGAAATAACAAAGCCAAACTGCTTTGAATCTGAAAAATCTTGGGGGCAACACAGTGGCACAGTGGGTAGCACTGTAGCTTCAGAGCAAGAGGTTTCTTGGATTAAATTCCCTGTCAATCAATTGCCAGCTAAGTAAACTAAGTTTAGAAACATGCCTCAAAATACAGTTTTATTTATTTTTGTTGCTTTTAGCAATGATAGTAAAGTGCTGGAAATGTTGAAAATGCATTAATATGAGACTATTAGGTGAGAATTCTGGAGGGTTGAAGACAAGTTTTGCAGCAGCATTCTGGATCTGCTGAAGTACTCTATTGCTTTGAATGAGAGGCATGCAAGTATAGAGTTACAGTAATACAATTTAGAGGTGAACACAGACTGGATGAGCAACTGTGAAGCATGGGTGGTGTGGAATGGTTTAAATTCTTTGGACGCTATAGAGGAGATACCTGAATGTCCTGGAAAGGTTGATAATGTGAGAAGAGCATAAAAACATTGTCAACTGTTGCACCAAGATTCCTTACTGTCTTATATGAGCAAGTAAGTGAATTCCAAAAAAAAAAAAAAAGGCACACAGAGGAAAATAAACCTCTGGTTTTCACCCATGCAGCAGGGGCAGTTACTTAAAGCCCCCAAGGAGCAGTGATGGGGTACCTTGCTCAAAGCAGAAAAGCACATTAACACGGGCTACAGGCAAAACAAAAAAAACCAAAAAAAACAAATGACACATATTCAACAGAAAAATTCATATTATAAATACTATCATCATATTACTAATTAACATTAGTAATTCTTATTAAAGAATTATAAATAATTCTTAATAATAAGTAAATAATTCTTAAAACATTATTTAAAAAATGCAATAAACTACCCTATTGTTATGCAACAATATAATCACACAATATAATCTTACATTTTTGCAGTATTTTATGTGAATGAAAAAAAATTATGTGAAACTGAAAGCACCCGGGGAGCAGTGACGGGGATGGTACCTTGCTCAAGGGTACCTCAGGGCAACCTACTGATAAGGGGTGTGAACCCACAATCTTCCGATTCTGTGGCCAACTCCCTAACCACTAGGCCACCGCTGCCCCTAGCTTTCTATCCAAAATAAAACCAAAATACTCAAAATATGAATGATGGGCAGCGCTGAGCCCATTCTTATTTACAATGGTAATAGACAGGTTGACAGATGGGGTTAGACAGGAGTCCCAGTGCACTGTGATGTATGCTGATGACATTGTGATCTGTAGCAAGGGAGCAGCTTGAACTAAAGGGAAAAGTGGAGTGGTTGTGATGCAGGGAGTAGAGGTGAGGTAAAGGTTAAAAAAAAGCCTTTAAATGTTAAGGAATTTTAACATTTGGGATCATTTTAGAGTAATTGTTTACATTTTTAACAATTTAGAGCAATGGGGAGTGTGGAAGAGAGGTGACACAGAGTGCAGACAGGTTGGAATGGGTGGAGATGAGTGACAAGAGTGATCTGTGACAGACAGGTACCAGTGAGAGTGAAAGGGGAGGTTTACAGGACGGTAATGAGACCAGCTATGCTATGTGCTGGAGACAGTGGCACTGAAAAAAGGCAGGAGGCAGTGCTGAAGGTGACAAAGTTAAAGATGTTGAGATTTTCTTTGGGTGTAATGAGGATGGACAGCAATCAAAATGAGTAGTACCTTAAGTTTTAAGATTGTGTTGGTTTGGTGCAGAGGAGAGATGAGGTTTATACTGGGAGAAGGATGTTGAAGATGGAACTGTCTGGCAAGAGGAAAAGAGGAAGACCAAAGAGAAGAATGTGAATGTGGTGAGAGAGGACATGCAGGCGGTTAGTTTGAAAGAGGAAGATGCAGAAGATTATTAAAAATGGATGATCCTAAACGGGAGCAACCAAAAGAAGAGCTAACCCTAGCAGTGAGTGGCCATGTGAAAAAGTGAAAGTGACTATTCACCATTGCAAGCTCACAGCACAGCACACAGTGAACCACAACGAAATTGGACCTCTGCATTTAACCCATGCAAACACCGTGCAGCAGGGGGCAGCTATGAAAGCACCTGGAGAGCAGTGACGGAAATGGTACCTTGCTCAAGGGTACCTCAGGGCAACCTACTGGTAAGGGGTTTGAACCCACAATCTTCCGATCTTGTGGCCAACTCCTTTACCACTAGGCCACTGCTGCCTGCTGCTGTGCAAACTATATGAGATAATATGGATTGGAATACAGTTTAAGGCTGCCGCTTATGCACAATTACAACAATCTATGAGATTAGTTTCTTTCCTGCAAAGTTATAAACCACTGTCTACTACTCTTACACAGTTTGAAATTCTCTTACAACTGAACCTTCATTCTTTATTTCTTGTTTTCTGTGAATGTCTGAACCATGTTTAGTCATGATCCTTGGTTATGGCATGCTCAGTCATAGGTATAACCTGCAGAGAAATGGAAACCTGTACACCTGTGGGCTACAAATTTGTGAAAAACTAACAAAAAAATAAAAACTGCTTTACAGTCCTTCCGGAGCTTTTCAAAACTATTAAGCACGTCTTAAAAGCATATACCGGTTTCTGTGCTGTGCCTGTTTTCAAAGATACAGTGTTCCTTGCACGTTTCCAGAATGGGCAGCCTATCCAAGAGCAAAGGATACAGAGAGAAAATATTTTCAATGTGGCAACATTCTCTCTAAATATTTCAGAATTTTATTTAGTTAAAATTATTCTATGTGCTTAAGCCCTAAAGTTTAAACTGGAGGTTCACTCCAGTAAACCAGCTCATAGTAAACCAACGGTGAATCTAGTTTCTGTTTAAAGGATCATCTATTGTGCTTTAGATGCACAGCATGGAGGAGCCAAAACACACTCTAATAACATCTCTCAGCTGTCTGGCTAATGGGCTTTTAACAGTACTTGAAAAACACTGATCTGATAAAAGTGTTTGCTCTAAGTCTCCAAGCAGGAGAAAGTAAGTGGACACATGCAGCAGAATGTAAAAGCACAGGCTTCTGACTGCTAATCACACACATTAGACATCAGGACAACCCATCCCACTTCACTTCATTTTCCTCACTGTAATGGAAGCTTATACTTCACCAATCAGCACTTTACAAGGTGCATGCTTAATTCACACATTTGCTTAAAACCACATTGAGCTGTTAATTACATAATTATAAATGCTTTCAGACATTGAATAACATGTATAAACATGTAAACATATAAACATGTAGTAAAACGTATGTATTAGTTGCCTACTATCCCCACCCCCCCCCACCTGTTATCTTTAAAAGGACATTAAAAATACGCTAAAAATAAGTCAATGTCATGATACAAAAACAATAGAATGAGGTTGAATAGAAAATAATTTAATGATGGAGGAACTTTGGAGGGTGTTGACTGGGAGGAATGACCTACCTGATCTACACTAATAGAGTTATTTGACCTCTGTACAGTCATAGATTGCCCCTAAGGAACACAATGTTTGATCATAAGGCATAAGGCAGAGTTCCTTAGGCCAGTGGTCGATGAGCAACTTAATAGTTGTGTCATCTGACTTGTGGCCATATGATCTGAACATTAGGAGGAGGAAGAAATGGGCAAAGCTGTCAACTCTTCACCGCATGGTGTTAAGATGGTTCAAATGGTGGGAGAGACTACCAGACAGACCTGATAAACACACAGGTGAACTGGGAATGCCTAGCAGAGGATCCTGTTTGAAAGGTCTTTAACTCACACCTCCGGAAGAGCTTATACCTGACCAGGAGGCTGGGGACATGGAGTCTGAACAGACCTTGTTCAAAGCCTCAGTTGCTGTGCAATTGTCAGATGGCTGTCGGTGCCTGTCATGTTGGAAACCTAAGGACCCAGTGGTGTTCACCATCTGAAAGAGAAGGCATCAGGCTAAACAAGGAGTCCTTCTATGCTTGGCTAGCTCAGGGGACACTAGAACTGATGAAGAGATATTGGCATGCCAAAAATCCCGCAGCAATGGAAGTCAGGTAAGCAAATGGACTTTTGGTTGGCCTAAAAGAAGTTCTGGAAAATTATAATGTGACTCGGGAGGAGCAGACAGGGCCTCATCCAGGCTGTTTTAAGCAGGCGTGGGCACCTGATGAGGTGGTTGGATGGTGGAAGAAACAGGATCTCCTAAACCCTACACACATGCCCTCTCTGGAGGGATGTGATTACTCATTTACCTGGTAGAGGTCACTGAGGCAGTCAGAAGAATCCTGGCTGAAATGCCTCTTCAATGTAGGACCATCCATTTGGAGTGACAGATGGGGGTGGTTTTTAAAAAAGGGGAATGGAAGGTGTGCTCCTATTATAGTGGTTTAACACTACTCAGCCTACCTGAAATAATTTATGCTGATTGTCAAACCTCAGATTTAAGAGGAGCCATGCGGATTCCCCCCTGGCCATGAAATAGTGAATCAGTACCCTTGCACAGAAACTGGAAGGCTCATGGAAGTTTGCTAAACCAGTCTGTGTGTGCTTTGTAAATCTAGAGAAGACTAATGGCCATGTGCTCTGCAAGGTTCTGTGTGTGTGTGGGGGGGGGGGGCTGCAGGAGCATATGGTACCAGAAAAAATTCTGGTGGCCTGCGGTGGGTAGCGGTAGCCTAGTGGTTAAGGAGTTGCCTCTGATCGGAGGATTGTAGGTTCAATTCCCTCGCCCTTGAGCAAGGTACCGTCCCCATCACTGCTCCACGGGCACTTCAATAGCTGTCCCCTGCTGCATGTGTGTGTATGGGTGAAATGCAGAGATTCAATTTCATTGCGTTGTGCTGCGTTTCACAATGACAAGGGTAGTCACTTTCACTTCTAGGTTGGAAAAAAGTTACTGCCTCATGGATGAGCTTAAGTGTCCTGTGATCTTTTACATAAGTGAGGTTAGTAGTTATGTGGTCACTGTACCATACTGTGTGGTAAAGAGGGAGTTGTGCTGAAAGTCAAAGCTCTCGATTTACCAGTCGATCTTTGTTCCAACCCACACCTATGGTCACGAGCCCTTGGTAGTTGCTGAAAGATCACGAAATTGATTTGTGAAAATAAATTTCCTCCGGCAAGGTGGCTGGGCACAGCTTTAGAGTAGAGTAGAGTAGAGTAATCTAGAGATTTGGGATTTGGGAGAGATTTGGGGCAGCGGTAGCCTAGTGGTTAGGGAGTTGGCCCCGGAACAGAAGATTGTGGGTTCGATTCCCTCACCAGTAAGTTGCCCTGAGGTACCCTTTTACAAGATATCGTCCCCGTCACGGCTCCCTGGGTACTTTCAATAGCTGCCCCCTGCTGCACGCGTGTGTATGGGTAAAACGCAGAGGAAGAATTCCATCGTGCTATGCTGTGTTGTGCTGCGTTTCACAATGACAAGGGTAGTCACTTTCACTTTTATCACTTTCATCCACCTTGAAAGGGGCCAGCTGGGGTGGTTTGCGCATCTGGTAAGGATGTCTCCCAGGTGACTCCCAATGGAACTGCTTCAGGCACGACCAACAGGGAAAAGGACACGGAGCAGACCCAGGACATGCTGGGATAGTTATAAATCTTGGCTGGCCTGAGAGCACCTCAGGATTCCCCAGGAGGAGCTAGTGGAATTTGCCAGGGAAAGAGACATCTGTGCTAACGAATGAATTAATGACGAAGAGCATTTTTCCATTGCCTTGAACATGGCTCTACCAGTTTGTATGTTTGACATAAGTCTGAACCACATTACACAAAATAAAGATTTGTAGAACAGTTTGGTCAACCAGTGTTTTGGCCTCACATAAGTTCTAAATAGGAACAGACAGACAGACAAGTCTCCTTAAAAATTCTAATTGGACTGTGAACTACATTAAATTTTTGATAAACAATTATTCTACTCAATATTTTCAACACTGCAAGCAAGGACAGTATGTAGCACAGTATTTTACTAATTTACTATTTTACTGTTAATGACTCATTGATGATTGTTTGGGTGTGTAAAAAAGATGTTAAAATCTTCTATATATGTTCCTAGGACAATTGGAAACAATGCCATTATCATAGAGAGCTTTCAGCATTATGGTTAAGACTTACATTCACTTTGTATGACTGAAAGCATTAAAGGCTTTCAGTTTCAACCATGAGATGCAGGCAGCACTTCCCAACAAACCAATAAGTATCACCACTGCCATAACTTAAAAAACAAATAAAACATGCAAACAGCTCTTTACCAAATACATCGTCCTGTGATTCTGTTTCTGTTGTAGTTTGCATGGCTGCATCTGAGTGAGCCTACAGAAGAAACAAAACACATATTGGTCCAAAGTTCATTTTCATGTTATTTTCTCTGGAAACTCAGTTCACAAAAAGAACATTAATGCTTCAAAAATAATAATAAGGCAAACAAATCCATGTTAAGCAGCAATAAAAAAAATAAATAAATTTTAAAAAAAGTACCTAGAAAACATTTTCATTCAAAAATAGGCTGGTCCTGCTGCAATTAAACAAATGTGGGTGAGACTATGTAAAACTAAAAAAAGTGAATATTTCATTTTATAGAATAGAATAAAATAATCCTTTATTATCCCACAAATGGGAAATTTGGGTGTTACAAGGCTCTTTAACAAGAAAGAACAAGAAAGAAAGAGAGAATATATAAAAACACAAGGAGAGATATCCATATACATATCCATATACAAAGCTATATATACACATATACATATATACAGAGCTATATATTCATATACATATAATCATTTTAATTAAATCTTTTAGGTGTTGAAACTCCACCTTCTGGTCAATGGCTTGCCATTGCTGAGCTGGAGCTTGTTCAGCCAGAGGAATTTTTTACATTGTTGTCACAGTTCTGTTCTGACAGTTGTCTGTTCTGACTGAGCACACCTGGGCTCATGGAGACACAAGCGTGCTTCATTGGGGCTGTTATTTAAGTCAGAACAGAGCGTGGCTCATTAACGAGGCAAAGCCTTATAGTTAATGGTGGCATTTTTGGTTTTGTAGAGCAGAGCGCAACCACCATGGAGCTCTCACGATGGCTGGACCTGCTGGTGCGCTCAATCCGGCTCACTCCCTCGCTGGATACCAAAGAGCGTCTGGAGGAGTTTGACCGGATTGAGCAAGCACTGCTGGCCGTAGTAGCGGTGATGGGGCGGACCCTCGCACGGCTGAAGGAGGAACCTTCGTCCACACCGCTCGCAGATCCTCACCGGCTACAATGCATGATTCACAGTGGGAAAATAGCGGAAAAAATGCCATGCGTGAATCACAGCAGGACGATGGCGGAGAACGCGTCATGCGCGAATCACGTGTCTTTTTCTGCCTGCCAGGTAAACCCCTGCACCATGCAACACGGGAAGAGGGCAAAGAAGGCCAACTGCGACACGGAGAGCGGGAAGTCAGCATAAAATGCCTCCTGCGCCGTGCAACGAGGGAGGTTGACCCAGAAGGCCCCTTCGCAGCATGGAAAGCGGCATCAAGGAGTCGACCCCCAAACCCAGTACCACTAACCCATCTGTCAGGAAAGAGGCAATGAAGGAGCAGCTCCAGGTTAGTGAAAATGATGAAAGAATCAGTGAACTGACATTGCAAGTTCAAAGACTGGAACAAAGGCTTCAGGAATCTGAGAATGTGTGGCTGTCTGTTCTGGGCGAAGAAAGACAGGCCAAGATTGTTTTTGCCAAACAGCTCCAGGAAATGGAGGCTGAGCTCATCGCCAAGGATCAGGAAGTCTGTGCACGGAACCTGGATCTTGAGGTTTTGAATGTAAAGTTAAGGGATGCTACACAGTCCAATGATCAAGTCTCAGAGAAGCTCCAGGAGATTTTAACCAGCACTCAAGCCAAGGAAAAGGAGAATAGTGAACTGAGACACATTTTGCATGAACTGGAGGCGAAGTGTAAAAGATTGTAAGATGACAATGTCTCCCTCCATATCATGAATCACCAGCTGCAGGAGAGCAACCAGTCAGAGGTACATTCCCTTCAGGAGGAGTTAACTAAAGTTAATAGGGAATCAGAAGAAAAGCAGGCTGGGTATCTGGAATATGAAAAGGACTGTGAAGACCAGAGAGAACAGATCATGTGGTTAACTGAGAGTTTGAACAGTACCCAAGAGAAACTAAGGAATGGATCAGAAAAGCTCAGACAGGCCAATATAGACCATAATGCACTTCTCATGGACATTCACCAGAGAAATGAACAGATCAGCTGCATGACCATTCAGATCACTCAACAGGAGGAGTTGCTGACAAAGCTCAACCAGCAGCTGACAGAGAGAGAAGCTGCTGTGCTACAGGTGAACGCTTCGGTCATAAACGAAAGGTAGAAACATGAAACGGTCACCAACTTGCTTTCTCAGCTTGAAGAGACCAAAGGACTCTTGTCTCTTTGTCAGAGGGAGAAAAGCTCTGGCTCAAGACAAAGGTGAGCTTCAAGAAGAGAGTAAACTTCACGACGAGGGACTTTTGCAGAGAGCCATCGAAGTTGGACGTGAAGCTCTTTACAAATTTACAAGTAAACTCATGCAAGAGAGCAAGGTCTCCAGGAAAAGGCTGCAAGCTGTGATTGTTGTCCAAAGAGAGAGGCTGGAGAGAACAGATGAACAGAAGAGCCAATCTGCATGCCACGCAACGAAGAGAGTAGAGATTCCAACTGTTCAGGAGAAGCTGGAGGCTAAAGTGGCCACTATGGAAAAACAGCTGAATCGGACCAGGGCAGAGCTGAAGCAGGTGCAGGTGTAACCTGGTTATAATTACTCAGAATCTGAAGTCCCAAACTATCCCTGCTGTACCTGACTGTGAGGACCTCCAAACCTGTAGTGGCACTTATTATTAATTACAGCCACTCCTGATCCCTTCTCTTGTTCTATGGTACGCCCCTATAAACTTGGGATCTCTCCTTGTCCCCTCCCTCTTTCTACGATTCCCCTGAGGGAGAGGAGCTGGAGTGGGCGCCACACTTATTTGGAGGTGTAGGTCTTTGTTGTGTATTGTCAGGTAGGTCAAAATGTATATTCTGTTTTAAATGTATATTGTGTTCCATATATATAAGTGCATATGGGCCACTTTGCCCTCTTTCTACGATTCCCCCGAAGGAGAGGAGCTGGAGTGAGCGCCGCACTTATTTGGAGGTGTATGTCTTTGTTGTGTATTGTCAGAATAAAAGGAGAAAGACCAAAGAGACTCCCGTGTCGTGCAAAAAAAACAACAAAAAAAAAAAAAAAAAAAAACACAACGCAGAAGTTCACCTGTCAAAAAGGACAACAGCGTCGCTCTGCAGGCTTGAACTAGGAGAAGCACGGAGAGAGGCCAGTAAGCTCACTGAACTGGAAAAGCAGGTTGGCGATCTTGGAATCTCAACTCACTCTGCAGAAACCAGTGCATGCTGGGACCCTGATGAATAACACCAAAGCGGAACAGCTAAGGAACTGTCTGATGGAGAAGGAGAGGCAGGTAAAGATTCCAGAGGTTGAGCAGCCATGTGAAAACTCTGAGAAGGGGACTCTGAGCGCAATCAAAGACTTTCCCACCTTGAACCTTAAAAAATCCTCTGTATTTAACTCTCTGTCTGCATCCTCTTCGTCCTCTTCGCACGAGAGCTTGGGCTCACAGAAACTCACGTAGAACAGCACCCGAAACAGTGGAAGACAGATGGTTGGAAGACCGTGTCATCCCCAACTTGGCCTGACCTCAGCTCCCATTCAGACTCCGTTCAGGACCAGGCTTTCCAGCGAGTTGGACTATTCCTCTAGTGACTCCAGTGTCGAGTCTGGGAAACAGGTGAAGGAAAAAGTGCAGGACAACAAGAAGAAAAACACACTTGCTAGCGCGTTGGACAAAAAGAGCCCCGACCTTCACAAGAACTTGAAAATGGATGGAGTGGTCTCTAAAACGGACAAAAACGGAAAGGTATTGAAGAAACACAAAGTGAAACACGCATATGAAAACAAAGAGAAGGATAAAGTTCCAAGTGTGATGGGGAATCAGGACATGAAGGAAAAATTTGTAAAGAGCTTCACGTCCAACTTCGATGGCTCTCTGCAAAAGTCCCTCGTCGTGAAGGTCAAACTCTCCAGGCATGACAAAGACCACTTGAAAAGAGAGGTTCGATTAGCAACAGGTAAAGCTGAAGACAAAGACTGGTCTGGGAAGGAGTTTTAGAGACTAAAGAGAAATCACAGAAAACAGAAGTCCAACAAGGAGAGAATCAACAAAAAGGAGAAGGACAAACCTTAGGTAACTGAAATCGAGAAAGGCATGAACGACAAAGAAAAACCCAAGGATAAAGCTCTAAAGGCAGAAAGGAAGAGTGACCCGAAAAGAGATTGGACTGAAGCTCTGGGATACCCCTCACCCTTCGGGTTTGCTTTATGGACCTGGCCATGTGCCCCATTAAGGGGGCTGTTTATCGCTAAGGTTTGCGTTTATGTGTTTGGCCTCCCCCAGTGGCCCAGCTCAGGGCGTGGCTGTGTTATGGCGCCTCGGGAGTTGCGCCTTCTGCTATTTAAGCTCCAATGAGTCAGAATAGAGCGCGGTTCATTAACGAGTTGAAGCCTTATAGTCAATGGTGGCATTTTTGGTTTTGTATTTTGGTTTATGTTCAATAAAGTCACGTTCCGGATTAGTGGCTCAGCGTTGAGGTCCTTCCCACACCCCGCCACCGTTAAAATTGTTTAACTGATACAAGAAGCAATATATTATTCCAACTGAAATCAAACCATTGTTTACAATCTTGTTTTGCCGAAAAACATTTACTAATCATTCATATCTTGCTTAGTTTTGATGAGAGCAAACAAAAATAATTCTGTAAAAGTACTGCCTGGAAACTGCCAATAAAGAATATAATAAGAATGGAATTAATTGTGCAATTATACATTTGTTTATATAACTATTCATCAGTACTGAAATTCATCATTAATACACTGCTCAAAAAAATGAAAGGAACACTTTGAACACATCAGATCTCAACTTGAAAAAATTAAAAAAAAAATCATACTGGATATCCATACTGATATGGAATGGGTAATGTGTTATGAACAAAAGGATGCCACATCGTTTGATGAAAATTAAAATTATCAACCTACAGAGGGCTTAATTCGAAGTCAAGAAATTTAAACTGAAAAACTGATGTGGCAGGCTAGTCCAATTTGCTGAAATGTCATTGCAGCAACTCAAAATGGTGCTCAGTAGTTTGTATGGCCCCCCACATACATATGCATGGCTGACAATGGGGTATCCTGGGGTATCTCCTCCCAGATCCTGACCAGGGCATCACTGAGCTCCTGGACAGTCTGACGGCATCAGATGGACCTAAACATGATGTCCCAGATATGTTCTATTGGACTGGTATCAATGGTATCAATTCCTTCATCCTCCAGGAACTGCCTGCATACTTTACTATCAGCTATCATGCACCAGGAGGAACCCAGGACCCACTGCACCAGCGAAGGGTCTAAACAATGGGTCTAAGGATTTCATCCCGATACCTAATGGCAGTCAGGGTGCCATCATTTATCATGTACAGGTCCCTCCATGGATATGCCTCCCCAGATCAACACTGACCCACCACCATGCAGGTAGCATTACATTCCCCCGCAGCTTCTGCAGACCCTTCCATGTCTGTCACTTGAGCTAAGAGTGAACCTGCTCTCATCTGTGAAAAACACAGGGACAGTCAAACTCCACGGTGCCAGGCAGTGAGCACAGGGCCCACCAGAGGTTGGGTCCTCAGGCCACCCTCATGAAGTCTGTTTCTAATGGTTTGGTCAGAGACATTCACGCCAGTGGTCTGTTGGAGGTCACTTAGTAGGGCTCTGACAGTCCTCATCCTGTTCCTTCTTGTACAAAGGGGCAGATACCGGTCCTGCTGATGGGTTAAGGACCACCGATGGCCCTGTCCAGCTCCCCTAAAGTAACTGCCTAAACTAACACAGCAAACCTTCTAGCAATGGAACATACTGATGTGCCATTCTGGTGGAGTTGAACTGCCTGTGCAACCTCTGTAGGGTCCAGGTATCGCCTCATGTTACCAGTAGTGACACTCACCCTAGTCAAACGCAAAACTACTGAAAAGCAGTCAAAAATAAATAAATAAAAAAATAATAAATGATGAGGAGGGAAAAAATGTCTGTGGCCTCCACCTGCAAAACCATTCCTGCTTTCAGGGTCATCTCATTGTTGCCCTTTTAGTGTACATATTGTTAATTTAATTAACACCAAAACAGCTGACACTGATTAACAACACCCTCTGCTACTTAACTGACCAGATCAATATCCCAGAAGTTTAACTGATTTGATTCTATACTCTATACTATAGACTAAAAAGTGTTCCTTTTGTCCCTTTTTTGTGCAGTATATTACAGCAAAATAACAACTCAGATTTAAACACTATACCTTTACGCATGAATGTGTGTGCTTGTGTGTGTGTCTGTCTTGGTATAGCCCAACACAGAGACACATTTTGATTTTCAGGAGCAGAATCCATTGGCTTTATCTATATTTGCAGTCAGCGGATCATCTGTTTCCATTTCTTACGGTTTTCTGTGTCTTTCTTCTTCAAACTGACAACCTACATGTCCTCTCTCACCATGTCCATAAACCTCCTCTTTGGTCTTCCTCTTTTCTCTTTCCTGGCAGCTCCACCTTCAACATCCTCTTCCCAATATAATCTCATCTCTCCTCTGGACATGTCCAAACCAACGCAACCGTGCCTCTCTAACTTTGTCTCCAAAACGTCTAACCTGAGCTGACCCTCTAATATACTTATTGGTAATCCTGTCAATCCTCTTCACACCCAACGAAAATATCTGCCTCTTTAATTCTGAAACCTCCAACTCCACCTCCTGTCTTTTTCGTCAGTGCCACCATCTCCAACATAGCTGTCTTGTTAACCTTCCCTTTTATTCTTGCTGGTCTGTCACAAATCACTCCAGCCACTCTTCTCCACCCATTCCAACCTGCCTGCACACTCTTCTTAACCTCTCTTCCACACTCGCTGTTACTCTGAACTTTTGATCCCAAGTATTTCAATTCCTCCACCTTTGTCACCTCTCCACCCTGCATCCAAACCACTCCACTTTCCTCTCATTTTACTCCCTTTTTATTCCTCTCCTCCCTACAACAAATCTCCATCTCTACAGGTTCTCCAGCTGCTCCCTACTATTGCTATAGATCACAATATCATAAGCAGACATCATCATCCACATGAACTGCTGTCTATCCTTGCCCGTCAACCTGTCCATTACTATTGCAAACATGAATGGGCTCAGTGCTAATCCTTGGCGTAATCCAACCTCTACCTTAAATGCATCCGTCACTCCTACTGCAGATCTCACTACGGTCACACTGCCCTCATACAGATTCTGATCTACTCTCACATACTTCTCTGCAACACCTGACTTACAAAACCACAACTCCTCTCTAGGAACACTGTCATATGCTTTCTCCAAGTCCACAAAGGCACATGCAACTCCTTCTGACCTTCTCTGTACTTCTGCATCAACACCCTCAGAGAAAACATTGCATTTGTAGTGCTCTTTCTCGGCATAAAACCATACTGCTGTTCACTGATCCTAAACCTCCTCACCTGGCTGATCAACTTTATCCCTCTACAGTTACTACAGCACTGTGCATCCTCCAATTCATGAAAATCTATACCATTTCATTTCTCCTCCACTCCTCAGCCTCTCACTGTCTAAGATTGTGTTACATAATCTGGTCAGAAACTCAACTGCCATCTCTCTTAACACCTTGATGCTTCCACTGGTATGTCATCTGGACCAACAGCCTTTCCATTCTTCATCCTCTTCATCGCTGCCCTTACTTCCATCTTACTTATTTGCTGCCTTTCCTGGTTCACTATCCTCACATCATCCAATCTTCCCTCTCTCTCTCACTGTCTAGCCAATCGATATAGGTTCTTTTCTCCCTAATTCCCCAAACACCTTATCTTTATAGACTCCTGTCTACTTTCTTCATCTCTCTGACTATCCCACTTCTTCTTGAAGGAAAAAAAAAAAACCACACAATTCTAAATGTTCCAGTACCTTCAACCTTTTGTTCTTTGGCAGGGCTGGCTATTTGGCAGGGCTAGCTATAAAACTACTGTAAAATACTTTCTTTACTCCCATTAAATTGATTTGTCTTGAAATTAAATTCCTCAACATGAAAATGCTTCTTTTCTGTAGAATTCCTGTTTAAGTAGCTACTAATTTCTTCAAACTAGAGCCTGAGCAGTGGGAGGCAGAGTGTTTTTACTTCAGGAAGTAAAGTGAAGTTCAGTGGGGATTGTTCTTTAATTTTAACACAAAAGTAAATTTTTCTACTGAAGACCAAGAAACTTTAGTCATGCTGTTATTTTTACAACCCTTTGAAGATTACGCTCATATTGTTGTGTTCATGCTGCTCTCCAATTTAAATATGAATTCATTTGTCTAGTTTGTTTGCTAAATATATTGGCATTTGCTTCTAATTTTCTGCTTTGGCTGTATAGTCATTGATGTTAATTCTTCTACCCTGGTAATTACATTTTTCACATGTAGATGATCTGAATGGCACAAAATGCTTAAGGTCAGGTACCATATACTGTATTTTGTGATGATTTAGCCAAGTCTAACAGTTTATAATTTCCGCCAGTTATAATATAGCTCACAAAGTAGCTCACCCTTTTAGTGCATTTCTTTCTTTGCTGCCATCCATAACCTTCCACCCCCTTTAGCATGCCAGCACCGCAACTACTTCAGTCAGTTAAATATTGATATTTTATTTACTGGCTTGTCACTTGCATCCCACTCTTCATTTTCTCCAAAATCCATTTCTAGACTTTAGTATCAAAATCAGAGACTTTAATATCAGAATTATTTACCTTTACAGATGCTCTTATCCAGAGGGACTTCCAATTTCTGATAACAAGGACAGTTCTCCTGGAGCAACTCAGGGTTAAGGTTTTAGTTCAGAAACCCAATGGCAGTACTTTTGGAGGTGGGATTTGAACCTTCAACCTCTTGGTCCACAGTCAAGTAACCTACCACTAGATCACCATGACCACCAATCAGAAATCATCCAAGTTTCTAAAGGAAATAGTGCATGGGAGGTGTACAAGGTGGAAACCTTTGCTCTCTAAGAAAAACATGACGACTAGACAGAGGTTTGCCAGAGACTTCCAGTTCCTACTTACAAGAACAGTCTCCCTGGAGTAACTTGAGGTTGTGGGTCTTGCTCAGGATCCCAATGGTGGTAGTGCTAAATGTGGAATTCACACCTGGGACCTCTTGATGCAGAGGTCCGCAGGCAAGTACGCTACCACTAGAAACCCCTCCAACATCTCGCAAATTCTGCACTGAGGAATGGGGCAAACTTCAGACCAATGTCAGGGACTGGTAGATGGCTACAAGAAGCATCTCACTGCAGTTATTTCAGCCAAAGGGGATAGGGTGTCCTAACTTTTTCCTCAGTTAGAATACACATTTTTGTTGATATCTTTTGTTTAATAAATAAATCAAGGTTAATTATTGTTGTTTACCTGCAATTAAATCACTTTCTTGTGCTAAGCTCATACTTCGTTAGTCTGTGACAAGCATAGAATTTTATAGCCTCATTCAACAGCTTACTCATTCTTGATCAAAATCATACATGCTCAGTCATGTTTCTTATAATTATTGTTTAGCCTTAATAATTAGCATGACTATATAACAAGCCCTTTGCCACTGCAAAACCCACACAGAGATCACACAGTGTAGCAAAAAAAAAGTTTTAATCTAAAATCTGAAAATCGCCTTTTTAGTGTTTCCCAGAGTGCCACAGCATGAAGGTTTATCAACATTGCAGTATAGCATGTTCCTTTCTACCAATCCTAAGACAAAACCTTTTTTTTCTTTATAAAGTAATACAATGTTTTGCAAATTTGGTATCAAAAAGGGCTGTATCAAACAACATTAACTTCAAAGCATTCAGTCAACAGGAACATAAGTAGTCCACAAACATTTTTCATTTTTTAGCCATGTTTTCTTAACTACAGATTTGTTATTTGTAGAGACAAAAAAATTGTAGAGAAAAATTATATTATCTGATATTATAACACATCTGTGAAAAGCAAAATGTAAACCTTTGCATTCAGCATCTGGAGAGATCCCTTGTGTGGCACGTTGAGATCAGAATTCAGTTTTCCAGGTCATGAACTGAAGACTGCATAAGTGAGGTATCAATTACAGTTGTAAGACACAAAGGAGAAGAATGTGCATCAGCCACTCAAATCAAGGCCAATTCCATCTTAAACTTATAAGCTGAACAAAACCTGACTTGAGAGCGGGTGAGAGCAGTAAAGTGTTTGAGCTTTTGCTTGATATTGCTTTTATTTGTTTGCTGCTTGTTGCATCTACTTAACAGCAAGCTGTTTAAAGCCGTAGTTGATCAAGAGTGCCTCAAAGGTGGATTTTGCCATTGTTCCATGTTAACAGTGAACATGAGAGTACTGTTTTACCCCCTCCCATCACACCATGACAATGATTGTTTTTGTGACTAAAAGCAATAAAAATAAATCCTTTTCAGCATAATAACATTTGCCATTAGCTATAGAGGTCCAGAGACAGGTGAAATTAATGATTACTTATGATGATGACTGAGAGAATAGCACTAAGCTGTTTGAAGAGATTCTTCATTTGGCTCCTGTCACCTGTATGTCCTTATAAATATAATTATTTGGAAGGTTTAAGAATAGCATGAGCCACCGGTATCTTTCTCTTTTATTTTTTCTTTATTCTTCTCTATCTTTTCTTTTCTGCTTCTGTACCACTCATTCTCCCACTTCCCTGACTTTTTATCACCAGGACTGAATCCACATCAGACTATCCATTTGCTCAGAAGCTTTATTGACAGAACTGGTTGAAAACACCCTGAGTTGCCTGGCAATGTGTTATTAGGAAGAGTGTGTGTGTATTCGAACTGCTGCTCACTGCTCTCCAGCTTTACCTCATCAAAACAGGTATCATCTTTCAGACTGGTAGACAGATACAACTCCAAGGACTTAAAAGCAGAGGCAGTTTGTACATTTCTTCCTTGACAATATTGTGTACTTCCAGCTTGAGGGCCTGTTTATTATTCACTTGTAGCCTGCCTAGACTTACTGCTAGTTATACACAGAATTTCCACTGTATTAACAAATCTTTTGTTTAGATGATGAATAGAGTAACAGAATCTGTCCAAAACATTTTGGGAAAAATAAAATACTAAGTTTACATACGTTAATGTTTCTTGTTTTGTCTCCTGTAATATTAGGATATGAAAATAAGTAAGTATTATTCCTAAAAGTACTTTTTTTGATTGTTAAGCTGGTGAATGTTGAGTGCTAAATATAATGGAACTTTCTGTACTTTAATTTTTGCATTGCAAAATGTATTTACTACTTAGTGTTTGAGTTCAGCTCAAAATAAACCCATTAACTTTATCAGTGATGGTGAGGTTTTGTAAGTGTGCTGCACAGACAACACTTCCTATTTCAAATCACTGAAAACAAAGAATTTAATACTATTCTATTGTAAAGAATACTATGACCTTCATGTTCAGTTGCCATGTTTAAAGTAAGAGTGATGAATATATTCTGGTGGTACTTATTCATGAAATATTTACAGCTAAAAGTTCACAATCTAAAATGTCAAGATTATGACAGACCCTGCTGGAGTGTTTTGTATTCCAAAGCCAATTACCAAACTTCACTAATGTCCTTGCAGCTGAGCACAATCAAATACACATTATGTACCAACCTCTAGTGAAGCTTCACTAAGCAGAGTAAACGCTTTTACTGTAGCAAAGAGGAAACATATGAATTATAAACACATGAACTGGTGTTTACAACCATTCTGATATTCAGTGAAGCTTCTCCATCCTTTTCCCACACCATCTATACACAACTCTATGTTAGAACAGATGTTAAGCAGATGGTCAGATTGGTTGTAGAAATGGTTTAATGTTAGAACATCAACTATTTTTTTAGAAATTCAAGAAAGAGATATTAAGCTTACAAAGAGCTCATGTGAACATCAGTTTTGCTGCCTTATAATAATGTAGGAAAGAAAGAACAGAAATAAGATTTCCGCTCTGACTGAGCTGCTCAGTCTCTGATCTTTAAGATCTTTAAGCTGGTAGTTAATTTCTCAAAGTTTCAGTATAATTTAATGTTTATGGTGTAGGTCATTCAAAGTGATTTAATGTCTGTTCCTGAGAAAATGTACAGACTCAACTGTTAACGATGTTCTTGAAAGCAACCAGTAATTTAAAGCAATTACAAAGACAAACCCCATTACAACAAAATGTTATGAAAACAAATGTTTTGTTTTTTTTTGTTTTTTTTAATAAACTGCCTGATGCCTAATGAAGGAATTTAAATACCATAAAAAAAAATTTTTTTTTAAATCATGCACTTTTTTTTTTTTTTAAATCTGAGTTTGGGAATTTGTGTACCTTGGTTTCAGATGAAGGCTCCCGTTTCCCCAGGTGCTGTCCCATTCTGCAACCCCAGCTGTGGAAACACACATGTACAAAACAAGATGTGAGATTCCAACATCAAAATCAGTAGGAATGACCCACTCAACACCACTTCGGCATGGTCTACAACATTAAGATGCTCAAAGGAAAATGGGATGAGTGGAGCGCTGAGAAAGGAAGTAAAATTATTTTTCCTCCAAAACACACACACACACACACACACACACACACACAGACAATTTGTTTTCTTATATTATAATGTATAACAACCCAGCCACTAGAAACGCACAAGGCAGTGTATTTCTTCGTGCCAGTCCCAAGCCTGGAAAAATGGGGAGGGTTATGTCAGGAAAGGCATCCGGTCTAAAACTTTGCCAAATCAATATGCGGACAATGAAACAGATCGGTCGAGGCCTGGGTTAACAACGACCGCCACCAGTGCTGTTAGCCTACAGGGTGCTGGTGGAAATTGGACTACTGTTGGCCAAAGGAGAAGAAGAAGAAAAGGAGGAAGGCATGTCCAGATGGAGGAGGAGAGAAAGAAGGAGAGGAGAGTGGAAGTGAGGGTAGGGACTTTGAATGTTGGCAGCATGACTGGTAAAGACAGAGAATTAGCTGATATGACATTTTGTGTGTGCAAGAGACTAGATGGAAGGGTAGTAAGGCCAGGTGTATTGGAGGAGGGTTTAAATTGTTTTACCATGATGTGGATGGAAGGAGGAATGGGGTAGATGTTATCCTGAAGGAAGAGTATGTGGAGAGTATTTTGGAGGTGAAGAGGGTGTCAGGGAGGGTGAACTTGAAGCTGGAAGTTGAAGGTGTGATAATGAATGGTGTTAGTGCTTATGCTCCACAAGTTGGTTGTGAGATGGAAGAGAAAGAAAAATTCTGTGAGTGAGATGAAGTGATAGTGTACCCAAGGGAGAGAGAGTGATGATTGGTGCAGATTTTAATGGTCATGTTGGTGAGGGGACCAGAGGTGATGAGGAGGTGATGGTTAGATATGGTGTCAAGGAGAGGAATGCTGAAGGTCAGATGGTTGTACATTTTGCAAAAAGGATGGAAATGGTTGTAGTTAATACTTATTTTAAGAAGAGGGAGGAGCACAGGGTGACGTATAAGAGTGGAGGAAGATGCTCACAGGTGGATTATATTCTTTGCAGGAGGGTCAGTCTGAAAGAGCTTGGAAACTGCAAAGTAGTGACAGGGGAGAGTGTAGCTAAACAGCATAAGATGGTGGTCAGCTATCAGTTACTTACACATAGCGCGCGCACACACACCCTAAATTTGACATGTAAATAATTAAATTCTAATAATTATTTGGAAGCAACTTTAATTTTTTTTCATTTAAAAGCATTGCATTTCACGACTGGTAATAGAAAAAATTTCAAAAAGAGTGTATTACTTTTCAGAAATACAATAACATTACTCACATTAAGTTAACGTATGGTCCATATCATCCTAAACTTGCAAAGGTTTGCCTGAGCATCAAAGTGTAACAAGAGAAGATTGGTTTTCTTAACGAGTCATGTTCCCTTGTAAGATTTCTTTCTGCTTTTCTGTGGTTTATCCCTTGCTCACTAGGGGCTCTGATGGCAAGATGATAAAACATTAAGCAGGTGGTTGGATAATATATTGTCAGTCTTGCCAGCAAGCTAGGTTCAAAGCCAAGCCACTAGAAATAGACCTTGGAGCAATAGGTGGCAATGTGGGAAATTACTGACTTTTAATCAGTTTTGTTAAAAAGAGAAAATTGTTTGATACTCTAACAACCAGTATTGGCCATGGCCTATTTTTTTTAATTTTTAGCCAAGATATCCCTTTCACCGGTCACTTTCACTAGCTCTTTCAGGGGGATCCTGAGGCACTCATATGTCAGCCAAGTTATTACTTAATAACTTGTAATTCAGTAAGTTACCTACTTGGGCCAGTAGGGCATCATCTAGGCTATTTTAAGAAACTTTGTTAGCTACTGTGTGACAAAACCGGATTCTGATTTTGAGTTCTTCTTTCGGCTGCTCCCATTTAGGGGTTGCCTCAGCAGATCTTCTCTGCATCTTCCTCCTTTAAACCAACCACCTGTCTTCTCTCACCATGTCCATAAACCTCCACTTTGGTCTTCCTCTTTTCCTCTTTCTTGGCAGCTCCATCTTCAACATCCTCCTCCCATTATAATCATTGTCTCTCCTCTGAACATATACAAACAAAAAGTACCTTTTTTACTGTCTGCTTTACCACTTCTGCAGTAGTTTCCCAGCCTTCTGGTAGCTCTTTGACACCTCCCAGTGGCCATGTTAACCCCTTCCCGAAATCCACCTTGTAGTCCTTCTCCTTCAGGTTCCACCACTTGGTCCTCGACTCTGCTCTCACTTTCCACCTCTTCTTGACCTTCACGGTCATTCTACAGACCACCATCTGTTTAGCTACTCTCCCCTGTCACTACTTTACAGTCTCCATCAGACTGACCCACCTACAAAAGAAATAAGCATGGAGGGAAGATGCACGCAGGTGGATTGTGTGTCACCCTGTGCTCCTCCCTCTTCTTAAAGTAAATATTAACTACAGCCATTTCCATCCTTTTTGCAAAATGTACAACCATCTGACCTTCAACATTCCTCTCGACACCATACCTACAACTCACCTGTTCAACATGTCCATTAAAGTCTGCACCTATCACCACTCTCTGCCAACATTCAAAGTTCCTAACCTCACTTCCACGCTCCACTCACTGCCTCTAGACATGCCTTCCTTCTCTTCTACTTCGGCCAACAGTAACGGAATTATCACCTGCACCCAGTAGGCTAACAGCACTGGTGGCAGTCGTTGTTAACCCGGGCCTCGACCGATCTGGTGTGGAAGTCTGTTTCATTGTCTGCATATTGATTTGGCAAAAGTTTTATAATGGATGCCTTTCCTGACATAACCCTCCCCATTTATCCGGGCTTGGGACTGGCACGAAGAAATACACTGGCTTGTGTATGCCTAGTGACTGGGTTGATTCTGATCTTGAGCACAATATTTCTTATTACATCTTACTAATACTACGAGTGAAAGGCCAAAACAAATATATTCAGGCAAAAACTGATCACATGAGCGTATGCCAAGAGCACATTTTGAGCTGTTGGATTTTAGATGTGCCATGTTCATGTGCCATGTTCAGTAGTTTAGTAAATGATTAAAGAGGCTGAATGTGTAAATGTGTGACTGCTGCAGGAAAAAAGGCAAACCAGGATATCACAAGTTTTGATAACAGTAAAGCAACAAAATACAAATGTTCTATTGTTCTGCGAGTTAGGTTTTCTTCTTTTCAGTAAGTTTTCTTACTTTTATATTTACATTTGCATTTAGCAGACGCTCTTATCCAGAGCGACTTCCATGTCCTAATTACAAGGACAGTTCCCCTGTAGCAATCAAAAGTTAAGGGTCTTGCTCAGGGACCCAGTGATGGTAGTGCCAGAGATGGGATTCTAACCTTTGACCACTTCAGCCATAGGTCCATAGGCAAGTATCCTACCACTAGACCACCACCACCCTATTCTGAAGTGTATATAAATGTGTATATGTACATCATCTACACAAATGAATACGTTTAAGTTTGAAGAAATAGTCAAGATGACCTGCTGAAGTTAAACAGAGCAGAATAGGAGTGAAATGCAATTTAAGTAACTTTGAACGAGGCATGGCTGTCAATTCCATACAGGTTAACAGTGCGACAGGGATCATCATCTTGCAGAAAAATGCCACTATCATTATACAGTCTTTTTCTTCTTTTTCTTTCAGCTACTCCCATTTAGGGGTCGCCACAGCGGATCAACTGTCTCCATCTCTTACGGTCCTCTGCATCTTGCTGCTTCAAACCAACCACCTGCATGTCCTCTCTCACCACGCCCATAAACCTCCTCCTCTCTCCTCTGGACATGTCCAAACCGATGCAACCTTGCTTCTCTAACATTGTTTCTAAGACGTCTAACCTGAGCTGTCCCTCTAATACTCATTTCTAATCCTGTCCATCCTCGTCACACCCAATGAAAATCTCAGCATATTTAACTCTCTGCCTCTCAGCTCTGCCTCCTGTCTTTTCAACAGTGCCACCACCGTAATCCATACAACTTTCACTCTAGATGGTACACGTCTGTCATAAATCACTCCAGCCACTCTTCTCCACCCATTCCAACCTGCCTGCACTCTCTTCTTCACCTCTCTTCCACACTCGCCGTTACACTGAACTGTTGATCCCAATTATTTAAACTCCTCCACCTTTGTTAACTCCACTCCCTGCATCGTAACCACTCCACTTTCCTTCCTTTCATTCACAGTCATGTATTACATTTACAGCATTTGTATTGTCTTTGACCAACTCACTCTAATTACTTTCCTCTCTAGAGCATATCTCCATCTCTCCAGGTTCTCCTCAAGCTGCTCCCTATTCTCACTGCAGATCACAATATCATCAGCAAAATATCAGAGCAAAATATCATCATCTTCCACAGAGACTCCTGTCTAACCTCATCCGTCAACCTGTCCAACCTCATCCGTCAACCTGTCCATTACTATTGCAAACAAGAATGGGTTCAGCAATGATCCTTGATGTAATCCAACCTCTACCTATACCTGTGAGTATGTTTAATTGCCCTGACCTGCTGCACATCTTTCCCAGATCTGTCTCTCTGTCTAGCCAATTCTTTCTCCTCCATCTCACAACCAACTAGTGGGGCATAAAAATGTTCATTATCACACCTTCAACTTCCAGCTTCAAGCTCATCCCTCTCCCTGACAACATCTTTACCTCCAAAACACTCTTCACATACTCTTCCTTCAGGATAATACCTACCCCTTTTCTCCTTCCATCCATTCCATGGTAAAACCATTAAAACCCTCCTCCAATACACCTGGCCTTACTACTCTTTCATCTGGTCTCTTGCACACACAAAATATCAGCCTTCCTTCTCTCAAATCATATCAGCTAATTCTCTAACTTTATCACTCATTCAAAGTTCCTACCCTCACTTCCACTCTCCTCCTTCATTCTCTGCTCCTGCCGCAACATGCATTGCTCCTCTTCTACTTCTTCTCCTTTGGCCGACAGTAACCCAATTTCCACCAGCACTCTGTAGGCTAACAGTACTGGTGGTGGTAGTTATTGACCTGGTCCTTGACCGATCCAGTATGGAAATCTGTTTCGTTGTCAGCATATTGATTTGGGAAAAGTTTTAGATCGGATGCCCTTCCTGATGTAACCCTCCCCATTTATCCGGGCTTGGGACCAACACGAAGAAATACACTGGCTTGTGCATCCCTAGTGGCTGGATTCACTATCATTAGACAGTACAGTTTCCTATAAGGGCTAAACTTCATTTGCAACAGTGCTTAAATAGATGCAACTTGTCAAAGCAGCATTCCATATAAATTCCAGGATCAAGGCTTCCAAGCAGAACCACATCCATTTTCAGCTATTTAAAAAAAGGCACCAAACTGCAGCATTTTCAATGAGAAGAGAAGAAGCTCCATAGCTTTTAAAGTGCAGTACAAGTGTTTTTAATATTGGAATAATTTTAATACTGTACAACCCAAAGTGACCTTGATTACTCTCCTGTTTATTAACTTATAAACATAAAATCAACATCAAGTCAAATCAACAAACAGCTTAAATAGAAAGAAAGTAAAAAAGTAGATTATGCAAAAATAAATTAAGTTGCTTAATTGCACTCCCCTGCATGTCTAAATATCAGGGCTGTTTTTCCCTCTGCTGTTTTGTTCTTCCTCTTCTTCACAAATGTGTGTAATCCAAATCCAACCCCTTCACCCATCCAACTTTTGTAACCGCGTTAAACATCCAGCTCAAAAATTTTACATTCCAGTTCAAGAAGATGACGTGCACCAGCCCCAGAAAAATGCAATTTTTGAATGAGAAATCTGAAAGCCCTTTCACAGGTGGATGAGAACAAAGGAGTTTGGTCAAGGGTGAAATTTTAATTCATGAAGAGGAAGTCTGCACAGGCAGCAGGCTATTGTAAAATGCAGAAATGCAACGTCAATTGCAAAAATAGTATGGTGGAAGTAAGGGTTTTAGATTGGTAAAGATGTTTTTTACTGAACAAAGTACTAAAGTAGTAAACAAATAGTAAAATTACCACTGTGCATTCTAATAAGTTGAGAGAAACAGAATTGCTTATGTTTATGTCATACAGTTAACTATAAACTGGATAAGTTATATTGGACAAAAATATACAGTACTGTGCAAAGGTTTTAGGCAGGTGTGGAAAAAATGCTGTAAACAAATAATGCTTTCAGAAATATAAATAATGACTGTTTATTTTTATCAATTTACAAAATGCAAAGTGAGCGAACAAAAGAAAAATCTAAATCAAATCAATATTTGGTGTTACTACCTTTTGCTTTCAGACCAGCATCAATTCTTATGGCCCCCACAGAGCCCTGATCTCAGCATCATCGAGTGTGTCTGGGATTACATGAAGAGACAGACGGATGTGAGGAAGCCTACATCCACAGAAGATCTGTGGTTAGTTCTCCAAGATGTTTGGAACAACCTACCAGCTGAGTTCCTTCAAAAACTGTGTGCAAGTGTACCTAGAAGAATTTATGCTGTTTTGAAGGCAAAGGGTGGTCACACCAAATATTGATTTGATTTAGATTTCTCTTTTGTTCATTCACTGCATTTTGTTGATTGATGAAAATATATGATTAATACTTCCATTTTTTAAAGCATTCTTTGTTTACAGCATTTTTTCCACACCTGCCTAAAACTTTTGTACAGTACTGTACATTTCATTTATCGGTTTCTTGGCCATTTTTAAGAACTATGAACTAATAAGTGGTCCCAGACCTAATATCATACCACAGACCACATAGGAAAAGCTTCTACAACTTCTAGATGAAAAAGGTCATAAAAAGACTTTAGCCAAACACAGTACCTATAAATAACAGCAATTGCAGAGCCACACTGTTTTTTGTCAGTACGTTGTATGGATTCCACAAAACTTTAAACATAAGAAACATGTTATAGTGATGGTGTTGATTTCCTTAGATTGTTGGTTTTGAAATGGTTTCGGATTACATTTATTTGTTAGGTTAGGGTTAAAAAATAAAATTCACTTGAAATTATTGGTCAAATATAAACACCTGATGAGTTCCAATTTGAACTGAAAATTCAGAAATACTTAATGTTATTGTGCATCCTTAGTGTTGTTTTAAGAACCTTTAGTTATCACACACATAGGGGTGGTAAATTAAAGAAAACCTGAATACAAGATGTATACAAATACAAGAAAATATAAGAAAATGTCAACCTTTGTAATATTGGCAATTACACCAAAATATGTAATAGCCTGATGCATTACAGATTGAAGTTTTCTAAACTCTATTTTGCTCATTCCTACCCAACTAATCGGTTTAGCTGTTCTGTCATTACAGAGCTTCCATAGATTTGGAACCCTGCTGTACTATTTTTCTTTAGAAAAAAAAGTGTCAGGTGAAAAACAATAGAAGCCATCTAATTCTATTTTGTTTCCTCATCTACTTTGATTAGCTGCAGTGTAATTTGAGCAGTTACTAAGCAACCACTGCTCAGCATAATGACACAATGCTAGTATATTTTGTGCATTTTTTTTTTTTTAACATCAGACCCGAAGGACTTGCCATCACTGAGCCTTTTGCACTCATGACCTTGTTCCTGGCTCATCGATTGTACTTTTGACCACTTTTGGACATCCACATGCCAATAAGACCTGCCATTTTGGAGATCCTCTAACAGTCTTCTACTTGCCTTAATTTCGCACAATTGCTCAGATCTTTATACTTGCCAACACAACTTCAAAAACCTGTCTGGCTTTAGAAAGAGCATTCCGACCATTTTTACAGTCTAACTTGAGCTGTCCCTCTGATATACTAATTTCTAATCCTGTCCATCCGACAAAAATCTCAGCATCTTTAATTCTGACATCTCCAGCTCTGCCTCCTGTCTTTTTGTCAGTGCCACAGTCTCCAACCCATACAACATAGCTGGTCTAACTACTGTCCTGTAAATCTTCCCTTTTACTCTCACTGGAACCTGTCTCAAATCACTCCGGGCACTCTTCTCCACCCATTCCAACCTGCCTGCACTCTCTTCTTCACATCTCTTCCACGCTTGCTATTACTATGAACTGTTGATCCCAAGTATTTCAATTCCTCCACCATTGGTACCTCTATAACCTGCATGCTATTCACTCCACTTTCCTCCCTTTCCTCCTACTCATTTTCATTCCTCTCCTCTTTAGAGCATATCTCCACCTCTCCAGGTTCTCCCTCAAGCTGCTCCCTACTCTCACTACAGATCACAATATCATCAGCAAACATCATCGTCCACAGGGACTCCTGTCTAACCTCATCTGTCAACCTGTCCATTACCATTGCAATCAAAAATGGGCTCAGCACCGATCCCTGATGTAATCCAACCTCTACCTTAAAAGCATCCATCACTCATACTGCAGATCTCACCACTGTCACACTGCCCTCATACATATCCTGACTTCCTCATACAAAACCACAACTCCTCTCTAGGTACCCTGTCATATGCTTTCTCCACAAGTCCACAAAAGCACAATGCAACTCCTTCTGACCTTCTCTGTACTTCTCCATCAACACCCTCAGAGCAATCACTGCATCTGTAGTGCTCTTTCTTGGCATGAAACCATACAGCTGTTCACTAAACATCACCACTTTTCTTAACTTTGCTTCCACGACTCTTTCCCATAACTTCATGCTGTGGCTGATCAACTTTATCCCTCTATTACAACCAGTGATAATGGAGCATTATATAGTGTTAAACAATAATAAATTCTAACATTCCAAAAATAAGTGTATGATATGGTAACAGATATTATTTAATGCACTAGAAAACATATGTACTTGTCCAATCATTTATAACTGAATTATTACTTAATTTCTCCCCAGAAGATAAAAAACTCTATATAATTCAAGGTGAGGTTATTCCATTATACAGGCTAGACCTGTGTAGTATTAATGAGTGGCTGATATTATCTGTCCTGTTTTTCCCATTTTTATGCTGGAAAGCTGTCAGAGCACTGCTGAGGTAAAACTTAACATTTCCATATATCAATGACCTTAGCCAGATGAGAATAATATTTATATATGTACTGTTTCGTTTTATATTTGTTTTCTTTGTAAAGAGCAAGCAGCACAACATAAAGCTGACAAATGTAGCTTTGACATACATACTGCAGTTTGTTTTCAGCAGAAGAAGTCTTTACCAAAAAAAAAAAAAAGCTCTTCCCAATATTTAAAAAGCTTCCAGGGCACGTCCCATACCGGTGTGCGTCTCATCTCACTTTCTTTTTTGCATCCAAAGCAAAATGCATTGCAGCACAGAGCCAAGGGCAAAAATACATAAAATAAAATATATTGACAATATAGATCAAATCCTGATCAAAATCCAATATACCAACCCAATACACGTCTCCTGAACATGGGTTTTGGTGCATGCGATTAAGTTTTCTCTTTTATACATAGCTGTGCGTGCTTCAAGGAACAGATTTAACTTTCTTACATAATCCATGTGATCTAAACACCATTGCATAAGAAGCTATAGAGTGATTTTAATTTGTTCTTTGGACGAGTCTCAGTTTGCAGCATCTCTTCGTAACTGCCTACAATAACAAAATACACTAATTTTCAATTAATTACTTTAGGACTTGTAGCTCATTCAAACAAAAAGACAAATTTAGCTTCACCCTCAGCACATATGTGGAATATAAGATATTTTATCATAGTTTAATTTTGAAGATAAGTTGTTGTTTTGAGTACAGTTTTGTTTTAAAGAAAGAAGAAAAAAAAAGTTTTTTTTTTAATAAGAGCAAACAAGTCTCAAACCTGTTGATTCAGAAATGTTTATTCATTTCATTGTCTGATACATCGTGAAGTTAGCATTTAAGCAGCATAGCAAATATCTAGTGTGATATATTAGATGCATAGCAATAAACTGGAAGAAACAATTTCAAGCAAGAAACTGCATACACACAAACATGGTAACGTGTGAGATTGTGTGCATATATCTGTGTCTGTGCATGACATTTGCTTTAGCTGAGCAGCTGCTCTGGCCTGCATGAGGGAGAGAGGGTTATATAATAGCCTGTCACTATCATTGCCACAAAAACATGTATGCGCACACACACAAAGGTTCCAGTCATACAAACATTTCACAAATGCACATGTATTCCATGCATACACACATTTCATGAAAGCAAACACACAGGAACCATTGCGCATTTTTACAGATATCGTTGTGGTTGCACTGCTAGTGTATGGGATGGAGAAGAGCACAAATGAATACATTATTGCCCTTTAATGACATTTTAGGCACACACACATACCTGGGCAATGGTGCTACATGATCATAACGTGCTAGCAAACTGTCTACAGCACACCTCAAGGCATCCAGCCATCTGCTGTATCTTTGCTTTCAAATGTTAAGATGGGAGAAGTATGTATAAAATGTTTATTTTATAATGTGATTTATCAAGCATAATTCCTTATAATTATACTGAATAGGGTTTTTTTTTTATTGTATACAATGTCAGAAATTTCATCCTGTAGTGTCTTGTGTTTATTTTTCCGTCTTGCTGTAAAAGTGATACCTGGGCATAATGAATGTGATAACCAGGAAACAATGGGGCAGAACTGAAAGCTCAGTGTGGGAAAAGGAGGCTGAAAACTGCCCATTTTAAGCTGTAAGCATGCTCATGCATATCATCACTCACAAAGACACATGCATAATCTCTCTCTTTAACAGAGATGAGGCAAAAGGAGGATATTAAATCAACAAAATGAATTGTCTGCTTTCCTGTGTATTTCATGGACATTGTGAGTTCTATTAATCCACTGCAAGGATTAAACAAACTAAACAACTTCATCCACTGCACAGCAACACGCAGCTAATAGGCTGATTTATTCATTTATGTTAACCATTTATGTTATGAAACTGATTCTTTAAAAAAAAAAAAAAAATCATTTTTGCAAATGCTTTTAAAGAATGCATATTTAACTGTAAAATAATGACTATGTTGCAGTTAAAGGTTACTCAGTGATAACTGTCATTATTAGCTATTGTCAGGTGGCATAATTTGTTTGCTTTACTTTAGATCGTGCTTGAGCCAGGTAGTAGACTCTTTTGCTGGCACAGAAAGATTGGAAAGTAAGACTGTGACCTTTACTGTGAGCTGCACAGGCCAATTACCTGTAAAGCATAGTAGGAGCTAATGAAACCAGAGTTGCTCTATGTTTCTGAACTATATCATAAATAACAATATTCCAGTGATTATTTAACAATGTTATGTTTGTTGAATATAGATAACATTGCTAAATATCAGCACACAACACATGACACTTGATATTGTTTACATGCTTTTGTTTGTCTGAAGGTATATTTTTCTGTATTCTTTAAGGTCCCTTATTTCATAATTAAAGTTTATGTGTTGTGGGCTTCTGAGCATTGGCCCCATCACTGGGAAATTGTGAATACCGTTTCCAGTGGAATTTGTACCTGTTTTGCCACAGCCAAACAATTAACAGAAGATCATAAATGCATTATGTAGTATGCCTCCCTCTGCTTCTATCACTTAATGCAATGCCAGCAGAGATGTCTGTTGAGATGTCTGACATATTTTGCAGCTACCTTTTTTTAAAAAGCACATTGAGATGTCCAATGTCTTTGTTTGAGGGTCATTCCGACTCCACTCAACAAATGGTCCACACATGATCAATTCAGAATTGAACCATTTTGCCCCAGAGCCAATATGGAAAATCCTAGATTTCTCAATCCTAGCTCATATAGTTTCATTCAGGCTGAATTGAAACTCTATTGCTGTTCAGATCAATGGAATGGTAACACCCAAACTCCTGAAAAAAATGTCTTTGGCCAAATATATTTTGCTCCTAGAAAGTATCCCAACTCAGTTCTGTATGCCACTCCAAAAAGCTGTTTCTCTGTCAGTATCCTAAGTACATTCAACAAACTAGTATGTGTTCATTTCTCCAATACCTAAACTGTAATGGAATCTTCCTGTAATCAGTCAAGTCGTGTGCACTACAAGCCACCAAACATCATGAATTTCCATATCTGTGGTCCTGCTACATTGCAGTCCAGAACACATCAGCAGAAAGAAGAAAGAAGCCATCAGGGTGAACCCATTTATGTTTATTTGTGGTGTTTAGCAGGAGCTCAGAGGCTATGTTGTTAGTATATGCTGGAATATAAACAGCAGTAACAACTGTTAGTTCTCTTGGGAGAAAGGCTGATGTTTAATGGAAACTAATATTAAGTCAGAAGAACGGTGGTTGTTCATGATGGAGCTGTTTTTCGCCCAGTCTTTAAGCACATAGATGCAGAGACCTCTTCTGCTCTTACCAGATTCCTTGCTCCTGTCCTCAGGGTGGATTGTGCAACTAGCTAGAGCACTGCTGGATCAGGAATCAGAAGGTGAAACCAGTTTCAGTTATAATCATAACATTGCAGCAGTAAGCACAGCAGCGATTAACAATTCCAGTCCATCCATTTACTTGACCAAGAATCTTGCATTGGTGAGAAATAGACTCGGGGGAGAAAGCTTGTATGGTTGCTTCCTTAGCTTCATTTGTAGGCCAAGAAAATAAAAAAAAAATCATTAAAATTGTGTGAAAAAAGTAACATACGGTACAGATGAAAAATATATGTCAGTCTTGCTTTAAAGCCTTTGTACTGAGCTTCCGGTTCCAGTCTTTATTGCCAGAAAAAAAGCATACATGAAGAACATAAGATTAAAACTAACGTTTTCTCTGTAGGGCTCAGAGTTTCTACAGGCACTCAGTCACACCCTGCACCTCACACACAAGCTTAGTCATCCACATCAGGAAGTGGAGGCTCAAAGTTGGGCAATAACATATACGTTGTAGCTTCCAGACAGAGCTGTGTAAAGCTAAACCATTTTCTTCACATCACAATCCCTGTTATGCTATACTCCCAGATCAACGACTATAGGCCTACACACACAACCAAGATTACATCTGATTCCACACTCAAAATGCTAACTTAGAGTGTAGTTACTACAGTCTAACAGGATACTAGCCACACACAGAGACTAATGTAAATTAATTAAAGTGAACTCTCATGGCCATTGTCTGCACTAGCTGTCAAAGGAAAATTTGATTTTCATACCACTGCAAATTTTTGTAAGCAATAAACAGCTATTTGCTAATAATTCTAATTAAATATTCTGCTAATTAAATATTATTTTCTGGCAGGGAAAATTAGGGTTTTTTGTTTTCTGTTTAATATCTTTCTGTTTACATTTTATTGGTTCCCTTTAAATATGTTTTTTTTTTTAATTAAACCTTGTACTTCTGTTGCAATTGCAACTATTTTCACTTCAGGTCTGCAATCTGGTTCTTCCTTAGTTTTACTTAAACACTTCACATGCTTTTTATTCTTTTTATTTCATTCAGTTTTATTGGTTTATCTCCTGGCCTTCCACTTTTGAGCAGCTGCATTTCCTTTAAGATCTCAAACAGACAAATGCAGAGCCCAGCAACCTCCAGTTCCCATGCTGACAAATGCTAGATGTACTGAGAAGTTCCACTGGGGTTCTATATGGAACTCTGCACTGCAAAAGGAGCTGGACTTCAATTCATGTTGAGTCAGTTTTATTCAAAATACCCCAAAGCCGTTTAAAAAAAAAGTACACGAGTGAGTGATAATGATGCTATTTTATTCTTTCCTTGAATGCCATTTTTTCTGAATGGTTCTGCACCAGATTTATCATTACAAGCTTGACGTCCCCCCCCAGACTCCCAGTTGTACTTAGTGATGAGTAACCTTTAACTGTCAAGTAATTATTTATTTTTGGTATTGGTATTGGTATATGAATGAAGATTGAACTGAGAGAGACAGCATTGTGATCCTCTAAGTCCTGAACACATTGCAAAATTAGCAATAAAGTTGACATTTTAAATGATCCCATACAGAAGAAAAAAGGTATCCCTGCTGTCACAGTAAGCTTGCTTTAGCACAGAGCCTCTTTAAGATCAATTCACTTGATATTTTATTATTAAAAGTAGCAACACGTTTTACTGCAACATGGGATCAGATTGCTCTGCTAACTTCTGGTTAGCACCGCAGAAACCTGTTTGTAGCGCGCGCTCTCACACACACACACACGGTGGAAAAGCCTATGTGGATGTGGTCTCGCTGAAGGGCCCTGCACCGGAAGTTGAGACACTGCAGCACTGCTGTTGCTCAGAGAATACAGAAGGATCCTAAAGCATCTCTAGCAAAACAGCCCCACCATAAAACCCCCACTGAAAGACACTGCCAGTCCCTCCTCCAGCAGGCCTAAGCCACCAGCTTCACTGCCTCTTCCAAAGGGCTCCAAGAGACAATTATTATCGATATGTTCGATCTGGTGCTGCTAATGTGCACCACCCTAAAAATACACGCACGCTCAGCAAGCGAGCCGAAGTGTGTGTTTGACCGTGCTGTGTGTAAGCGTTGATGTCCTCCAGTGTGTTTATTATACATACCGCGATCTGCTGCTCCCTCCGCACTAGCGCCTTCGCGCACCCGCGTGTGTGTGTGTGATCGCGTGCGTTCGTGAGAGAGTGTTTGGCTTCCTGCTTTTTAGGTAGTAGATGTTTTCGATGGGTGGGGCTCTCGAACACGAGTCAGAACACGCGCCGTTCTTATCAGCATGTGTGTAAGGTTTTCAGTGAAATATCTGTAGCACACTAAGTGCACGGGTTGCGCGATTTCAGTTGAAGGGGGGTGGGGGGCTATACGCATCCAACACCCTTAATCGTGTGTGTGTGTATAAATGCACTCAATGAATGACCGTTTTAAAAAAGAAAAAGAAATGTACACTTTTTTTCATCTTTACTCCAAATTTCAGTTTACACAGTTTTTACCTTCAGCTTAGAGTTATCCACCGGCCAGACATGTTGTACCTGTATACAACATAATATTATTTTGCTACTGTACTTTTTCAATTCCCTCTGACAAGGTTGGAGGAACTTAAATACTTGGGATGTTTACAGGACAGTAGTAAAACTAGCTATGTTGTACAGGTTGGATATGGTGGCACTGACGAAAGGTGTCAGAGCTAAAGATGCTGAGATTTTTGTGGGGTGTGACAAGGAGGACAGGGTTAGAAATGAGTATATTAGAGGAACAGCTCAGGTTAGATGTTTTGGAAGCAAGGTTGCATTGGTTTGGACATGTCCATAGGAGCGATGAGGATTATATTGGGAGGAGGATGTTGAATATGGAGCTGCCAGGAAAGAGGTAAAGAGGAGGACCAAAGAGGAGGTTTATGGACATGGTGAGAGAGGATATGCAGGTAGTCAGTTTGAAGGAGGAGGATGCAGAGGACCGGAAGAAATGGAAAGAGATTATCCGCTGTGATGAGCCCTAAACATGAGCAGTCGAAAGAAGAAGAAGAAGAAGTCTGTATGATTGTTATACCTAAGATGGAGTCTATTGTTTTCTATAGAGTCCACAGCAGTTCTACACATATGCAAGATAGCTGCATGTATGCTGGCTGGATATCTGATGACTTTTCTGTCATTGACATAAATTTTTTATCATGTCTAACTCAATCACATCTTCAATCACCCTGAGCAAGACACTTCACCCAGTTTGTCAACTATCCCATCAGAGAGAATAATACACTGGATTTAATGTATGCTAAGCTGTTTAACCATCCCACCTCTGGGCAGATCAGGCCACTACCTAGTATTCCTCCTACAGTGACTATTCTCTCAACGCTACAAGAGCTCGGCGTGCTGCGTAGACCAGGCCTTCAGTCCCTGAGATCACCTGATGTACCTGACTGACAGAGAGGACATCAAAAGTGGTGCAAGAGGAAGCGAAATCATGGCAAGTGTGCTGGGGTCCGGCTACCCCATCCGTCCTCCTCGCCAGTGTGTGACTGTGTTTACATAAAAATGTACAGCTTGTACAGAGCGAAGCCCTGCCCCTACCTTGGATGCTTAAACCACAGATCCATCATCAGGCGTGTCAAGTCCATCCTGAAGCAGGTAAATACCTGGCCACCAGTAGCCATCTCTGCACTGCAGGACTGCTTTGAGCACACCGACTGAGACATGTTTAGGGTGGCTGCAACCTACGGTGGCTCCACCAATCTGGAGGAGTACACGGCATCAGTGACTGGCTGTATCAGCAAGTGCATTGATGATGTTACTGTCTCCAAGGCCATCATCTCATGATTCAACCAGAAGCCATGGATGACTGCTGAAGTGCACACCCTCCTGAGAACCCGGGACAAGGCCTTCAAGTCAGGGAGGAGGCTGACCTAAGAACATTGAGGGTGAACTATCCATGGCCACACCAGTGACACGCAGTGCATGTGGCAGGGCATTCAGGCCCTCACCAACTACAGGTTATCTCCACCTGCCTGTGATGGTGAGTCCTCCCTTCCAAATGCGCTGAACCACTTCTGCACACGGTTTGATGTGGAGTTTGCATATTGTCATAACCAATCGACTTCAGTTCAGGAGATTATTCTGAACTACTCTCACATACTACTCTGTAACACCTTACTTCCGCATACAAAACCACAGAGATATGAAAAAATACAGTAGCAAAATAATATATTGTATACAGGTACAACCACTAGGGGTGGTGGTAGTCTAGTGGTAGGGAACTTGCCTATGGACCTATGGCTCAAGAGGTCACAGGTTTGAAACCAACCTCTAGCACTACCAGCACTTGGTCCCTGGGCAAGATCCTTAACCCAGAGTTGTTCCAGGGGGACTGTCCCTGTAATTAGGACATGGAAGTCGCTCTGGAAAAGAGCGTCTGCTAAATGCCACAGATGTAAATCTAAATGTACAATCCATGAGATTACAGGTGATAGAAACCAGTCTGCATAGCATAGTTTATTAAAATACAGGTGGATATTTTAAAACACAGGATAAAATAAAAGACATGATCGGAGGATCGGGGGTTCGAACCCCTTCCAATAGGTTGCCCTGAGGTACTCTTGAGCAAGGGGCCGTCCCTGTCATGCTCCTCCCTGTGATGGGCTGGTGACCTGTCCAGGATGTGTCCCCCGTCCTTCGCCCTGTGTGAGCTGGGATGGACTCCAGCACTCCCCCATGAACCCACTTGGGACGAGCGGCAGAAAATGACTGACTGACTAAAATAAAAGAATGTTAAAATCTGTTATTATTGATATGTTTATTAACTATTAAATATTCTGCAGGGCGGGGGTTCAAACCCCTTCCCAATAGGTTGCCCTGAGGTACCATTGAGCAAGGTGCCGTCCCCGTCCCGCTCCTCCCTGCGATGGGCTGGCGACCTGTCCAGGGGGTGTCCCCCGTCCTCGCCCTGTGTGAGCTGGGTTGGACACCAGCACTCCCCCGCGACCCCGTTTGGGACAAGCGGCAGAAAATGGATGGATGGATGGTATTCTGCAGGGCATAGGCAAAGGGATACCATGCATATGATAAGCAAAACATGCAGCCATCTGTGTTTTATGTGGCTAGAAATTGAAACTTGGAGGGCAGTGTAACATCTTTAAGTTTTGATAAATTTTTCTCAGCATTTTTTAATGCTATTTAACAATGTCAAAGCTTAACAGTACATCAAACACTGTTAAAAACACATGTTAATACAATCAGAGGAAATCAGAGTGTAAGGCTTAGGTGTTGTTATTGGACTTTATTAAACGCCCATAAACTCCCCAATTAGGCATACGTGTCGTCCAAATGAGCCCAGCTATGCCCAGTCAGAGCAGAGCACAACCTACCATGACACAGGGCAAGAGAGAAGACTCATTTATGGTTCCATTGTTTGTTTTTAAAATGCTTGATAGAAGCCCCCTCCAAAGGTGCCACTCCTGGGGTGCTAAACCCTGTTTTGCGCAAAACAGGGCCCTTGAGGGGATGCCAAACAAAATCAAATCAAAAACCAAAAATCTCCATTAATGGGGTGCATGACTGGGCCCATTCCAGGGTCATCACATGGCTACAAGGGGTCCTCCTCTGGAGGCGAGGGGAAAAACCAATGCTCCAGTCCATAACATCCATGAAGCCGCGCCCTCTGTGGTGAATGCCACAGCCAGTATTGAGGAAGTCCCGCCCTCCCAGGTGGATCCAGAAGCCATAGTCCAAGAAGCCCCGCCCTCCAAAGCGGGCACAGAATCCAGAGCTGAAGCCCGCCATCTGAGGCAGGCACAGAGTCCAGAGTCCTAGAAGCACCGCATTCCATGGCAGGCACCACCCCACGCACAGAGAAGCCCCACCCTCTGAGGCAGGCACAGTCGCAAAAGCCCCACCCTCCATAGCAGGCGCAGTCACAGAAACGCCTTATAAGCTCTGTGGCTGTGGCCATCATTGGCTTTACAAACTGCTCACCAGCCCATCACGGAGCTCTAGAGAAGAAGCGACTGGAACCACAGACCCAAATGACGCACATTATCCGCGTTGGTCACCACCTTCACCCACAGAGCTCACTCTTCTCCTTCTAGCTGCTCGCAGTACTCCAGGGTCCAGGAGGTGCCACTGCGTGTTCGTTACACATAGGTGACACATCATTTCTTTTTAAGTTTCTCTGCACTTGACTTGGCTGAGATTATGTTCTGATTTTCCCTGACTGCTTAACATACGATTTTATAGTAAATTGCTCATTATGTTTATATATGAAAGAGAAAAAAAAACACTCTGAATGAGCTGATTTTTTTCAAGTTGTTCTGTTTCTGTCTTAAGTAAAGTTAGATGGCAAAGCCAGAGTTTTAGCAGAAAGCCAATAGAAAAGAGCAGGCAACTTTGAAAAAGTAATTTAAAATCACAGTGTATTCACTGTACTATGCACAGTTTATTTCACATGTGAAGTCACATAATTGAGTCTATAACCATTATACACACTATATGCATATTCAAAAGCAAGCATATTTTTTCTTTACATTTATGCATTTTCCTGTTTGACAATGTTGTTCACCAGTGCTAATAAGTAATAAGTTGGTAATAAGTAATTTTATATAATTTTATTTTAGAAAAATTTATTTTATATAAGTAAATAAGTAATTTTAATTACTTTTAATTTAATTACTTTTAATTAATATTTTAATTTTGTAGTGTAAGGAGTCTTACACTAAATGTAGCCTGGGGCACTCAAGGATATAGTGTAAGGCATCAATCTCCAGTCTAGGAGGGTATAGTTTTTACTCTAATGTTGCACAAGAAAAATCAATAAATATTACTTTAATCCTGCTGTATACATCTATATATTTACATGCAAAAGGGAGTGTCCTTACGCAACTTCAACAAGGGTCTTGGGCACCCATGGGCATCCTTCCTTGGACTGCTTTTGGTAGGTACTAACCACTACATGCTGGGAATACCCCACAACACCCATTAGTCATCCTGGCATTACAGTTTGCTCCTTGTCAAAGTCACCCAGATGCACCCAGACAACTGCAACAACCCCAGATCATAGCACTGCCCCCCCATGCCCACTTGCATGGTAGGTACTAGGCATGAGGCATCATTTTATACGCCTTTCTTCTTACCCTGATGCCCCCATCACTCTGGAACAGGTTAAATCTGGACTCATCAGACCACATTACCTTCTTCCATTGCTTCAGAGTCCAATTTTTATGCTCCCTAGCTTGAAGCCTTTTTTAATAGTGATTAGCCTCACTATTCAGTGGTTTTATTAAGGCTACACACCTGTTTAGTCCCAATCCCTTGAGTTCACTTGTGCTTGTGGAACATAGCCTTGAGTTCTGCTGTTGTTTTTTACAACTTGATTTAACCAAATGTTTAAGTGATCACAGATCATGGTCATTCAAGATTTTTTTCTGACCACATTTGTCACGGTCTGTCATGCCTGTGGGTCCGGCCGGGCACGACAGATGGCGCTCTGTTCTGACTGAGAACACCTGGGCTTGTTCAGACACAGGTGTGCTTCATTGGGGCTGCTATTTAAGCCCCAGTGAGTCAGAACAGAGCGCGGTTCATTAACAAGGCTATGCCTTACAGTTAATGGTGGCACTGTTGGTTTTGTATTTTAGTTTATGTTAATAAGGTTATGTTTTTGAACCCTGGCTCTGTGTTGGCGTCCTTCAAACTCCCCGCCACCGTTACAGAATGAACCGCCAGTACTTGGACGTCGCGAGCCATGAGGGCGAGCAGGAGCGCGTGTTGTGGACGGCAGCAAACGTTGTCGAGCAGACACTGCAGCTGATAAAGACCTGGGAGACAGAGGCAACTTCTCTGGACCTCCGCGAGCATTTGAAGGGTGAGGAATGGGTGCGACAGACGCCAACGGCCACAGCCAAGGAGCTCGAGCGCCGTCTGAAGAATGCTCCCACTCGGTCCCACCCCGATCCCGAGCTGCGCTTGGATCGGTTCGCGCTGTTCCTCCGGATGCTGGTCTCCATGGCTGCAAGGGCACAGCGATACCTCAACACGCTGAACCGCGTGTTGTTTTCCGCACGCGACATGGAAGGCGGGGCTTCGTTGACGGCTGGCGTCACGCAACGCAGAAGCACGGCACCCACCGAGCCGCACGCGGTTCAACGCGGAAACACGGCGCCCACCGCGCCGCACGCTGTTCAACGCAGAAGCACAGCGATAAACGAGCCCTGCAGCCCTCAACACGAGAGGAAGGCAAAGAAGGCCGCCCGCAACAAGAGAAGCGAGGCAACGGCAAAGAAGGCCGTTCCTGACACAGAGAGCAGGAAGATGGCAGAGACCGCTTCCTGCATCGTGCAACCGGGGAGGTCGACCAAGAAAGCCCTTCGCAGCAAGGAAAGCGGCATCAAGGAGTCAACCCCCAAACCCAGCACCACTAACCCGTCTGCTGCACAGAAAGCAGAGAAGGAGCAGCTCCAGGATAGTGGGAACTTTAGAATGAAAGTTCGGGTGCAGATGAAAATTGAACATGAGGCTGCAGTAACCATTCAGGTGCAGGTGAGGAAGCATTTGAGCAGAAAGTACTACCTGAAGCTACTGTGGGCAGCCAGGACTGTTCAGCGATATTACCGAGCTAACAAGATGATGAAGCAAGAAATTAAGTCTTTGAAGGAGAAAAAGATGGCTGCTGTTGTTCTGCAAGCCGCATTCCGAGGGATGAAGACCAGACAGACTCTGAAGCACCAGGCTGCCACTGTGATACAATGTGCTTACAGGGTTCACTGTGCTCGGACACGATATTTATGCATCAAACATGCTGCTGTTACAATTCAGCTTAGGTATCATTCCACATTTGATGCCAAAAAGCAGAGGGAGGAATTCTTGAAATTGCGCTCTGCTGCAATGTTCCTGCAAGCCTGCTTCAGAGGTCAGAGGGTCAGAAGGGAGATTGTCCTGCAACATCAGGCAGCTTCCCTGATTCAGGCGGCGTTCAGAAGACACAGGGAGGTAGTAAAGTACCAGGCCATAAGAATGTCAGCCATCATTCAAAGACATTATAGGTCCTACATTAAGGGTAAATGTGAATGACTCTTGTCCATTTGCAAGAGGGAGATGGAAACCGAAAGAAAAGCTCTGGCTCAAGACAAATGTGAGCTCAACGGCAAGAGCAGTGAATTCAGAAAAGCAAGAGAGGTCTCCAGAAGAAAGCTGCAAGCTGTGATGGGGGACCAAAGAGAGAGGCTGGAGGGAATGGATGAACAGAGGGACCAAACTGCATGCCAGGCAACGAGGAGAGTCAGGACCAGTCAGGAGACGTTAGAAGCTAAAGTAGCCGCTATGGAGGAACAGCTGAATCAGACCAGGGCAGAGCTGAGACAGGTGCAAGACCATAACGTCGCTCTGCAGGCAGAACTGGGAAAACCCGGGAGAGAGACCGGTAAACCCACTGAGCTGCAAGACCCATCCAGAGATGGTCAAGGAGGTCAGGTAATGCACAATTTTGTATGTTTGATTATGGACAAAAAACTCAGTATCCTCTGTGTTTATGAGAACCTGGACTCCATGAGATTCACACTGCAGGTACCTAGGGCAGAGTGTCACAGGGCCAAGAATGAGTCTTCCATGTTTAGCTCTTTTTTAGACTCTTTCAAGCCAAGGATTTCCAGTGGGTCGGACCATTCCTCATGGGACCCCATTGGCGAGTCGGGGAGAGCGACAAGGAAGTTCCATGCAACCAATTGGTCGGTAGAGGTACCCATAACCATTAAGTCTCTTCTGAAATCACTCGCATTGATTACTGATTCGGAACATGGGCAGAGAAAGCCTCTGGTGGAGATCCTGTCCACAGATACCTCAGGCATCATTTCTGGAACAGACTGCCCTCCCTGGATCTCTTCCCTTGTTTTAGTGAATTCAGTTAGTAAAGTCACAGAAATTGAGTCTAGTTCCTCAGCGGTACTCAATTCCCTTGACCTTAGCCTTTCAGAGAGTGATCCAGAGGAGGAGTGCTCCAGAGGCTTTGTGGAAGCTACCGGTGATGACAATCCAGCAGCCCAACCTGATGTGCCTGTGGAGGACCCACAGACACCAGAGGCTCCGGAATTAGTCGAACTCCCTCCTGTTCAGAAGAGAGGAGTAACCCAGGTTGCCATGGGTAAGGTCAGTACAAGCAAAGCACAAGTCATCATGCCTCTCAGAGAGGGAAGCACACAGTTACCCAGGCCTCCCAGAGGCCAGCAGTGCCAGAGGAGAGCAACAGCGTTCACTGCAGCAGTGGAAGGATACCTTTCCTTTATTGCTACCAGTGCACCCAAAAGAGTCTTCACACCAACTGTTCTTCCCCCAAACCTCCTGTTAAATGTCCGCGTGAATATCATCCCAATTGGCACAACACTACAACTAAGCTCCAATCAGCACCTGATTGTTCCAAAGGGGAATTACGCTTTACCAGCCACGCTAATTCCAGCTACCATGCCCATAACACATCCACTCAATCAGTCTTCTCCGAACTTGCAGCCTGTGTATGAAGAAGACGAGAAATGCCACACCTCAGATGACGAAACGATGGTCATGGAAAGCGAGGAGGACAGAGACCGGAGGCGGAGCACGCACTGGGTAACAAACTCTTCCCCTATTAACCACAGAGAATCTCCTGTATTTAGCTCTTTCTCAGGTGATGACCAGACAAGGCCCTTGAGCCAAGCAGACGAGTCCTCCAGAGGCCCCACTACAGAGTCAGAGAGACAGGTGACAGAGGAAACACGGGACAGCAGAAAGACACTGAAAGAATATACGGTTAAACACAAGTACCAAAAGGACTTTGTTACAAAGATATGGACTGAAACTCTGGGATACCCCTCACCACTGCCAGGACCCCTGAACATTACTGGCCAGAGGTCCCTTTTTGTTGGAATTTGGGCATTTGTGGGCCTGGCCGGGTGCCCCATAAAGGGCACTGTTTCAGTTTGACAGGGTTTTTTGTTTGGCCTCCCCCCCTGAGGTCCAGGTCGAGGTTGTTTTGACGCCTCGGGAGTTGCGTTTTTTTTGGGGGGCTACTGTCATGGTCTGACAGTACTGTCATGGCCGGAACCACAGGCACGCAGATGGTGCTTCATTGGGGCTGCTATTTAAGCCCCAGTGAGTCAGAACAGAGCACGGTTCATTAACAAGGCTATGCCTTACATTGCATCTTGCATCCAAGATGGCGCCACGTGAGAGGCAGCCAGTTACAGGAGCGGACAACTTTCTGTTCTTTTTACTTATTTAATCTATTTTCTTTACTTTATTTATTACTTCTTTCACTTCCTCTTCTAATCTGTCACAAGTACAGCAGTCTGAGGAGACTTGTAAACTTTTTTTTCTGTTTTTTAATCGTATCTGGACTGTTTTACCCTGCACGCGGTGAGACACCAGGCAATGGATTCATTGTTTACACCCGGGATCAGCTGCTGGCGCTTAGCAACCAGCCGATACAGCCCAGCGAGAGAGCGGAGATCCCCAGAGAACTACAGCGGAGGAGACGGGGCTGCAGAGCTGGGGTGAAACACTGGGAGAGAAAGAGACGGTACAAACCATCGGTACCCTCGATCATCATGGGGAATGTGAGATCTCTCCCTAACAAGATCGATGAGCTAACGGCGCTCACCAGGCTCCAGAGAGAGTACAGAGAGGTCAGCATGATGTGCTTCACGGAGTCCTGGCACACCTCACTCCAGACTCTCTCGCTGCTGTTCCGGGATTCCACCTGGTGAGAGCGGACCGGAGCGTGAAGGAGACCGGTAAGAGGAAAGGCGGGGGGATTGTGATGTATGTGAACGAGAGATGGTGTAACCAGGGGCACATCTCCGTTAAAGAGCAGTGCTGCACACGGGACGTGGAGCTGCTAGCGGTCAGCATCCGACCGTACTATCTGCCGCGCGAGTTCTCGCAAGTCATCGCGATAACTGTTTACATCCCGCCGACGGCAGACGCAGCAGCAGCTTGTGAAACCATACACACAGTTGTGTCTCAATTGCAGAAAGCACATCCCCAAGCCTTCCTCCTGATTTCTGGTGATTTTAATCATGTCTCCTTGTCCTCCACTCTGCCTACTCTCACCCAGTATGTGGACTGCTGCACCCGGGACAACAGGACATTGGACTTACTGTATGCAAACGCTAAGGATGCATACAGAGCATCACCCCTCCCTCCACTGGGACACTCAGACCATAACTTGGTCCATCTGGTTCCCTCTTACATACCTCTAGTATGCAATCAACCCCCCACTACGAGGTATGTGAGAGGATGGTCTGATGAGTCTAGCATGGCACTCAGGGACTGTTTCCAAACCACAGACTGGGAGGCGCTGTGCAGCCCACATGGAGAGGACATCGACAGTTTAACAGTCTGCATAACCGACTACATCACCTTCTGTGTGGAGAACACTGTACCGACCAGGAGAGTACGGTGTTACTCCAATAATAAACCATGGCTGACCCCTGATCTGAGAGCTCTGCTGAAGCAGAAGTCAAGAGCCTTCAGATCAGGAGATAAGGAGGCAATGAGAACAGCTCAGAAGGAGCTGAAAAGAGAAATAAGGAGGGGGAAGGACAGATACAGAGAGAGGCTGGAGGAGCAGCTCAAACTAAACAACATCAGAGGTGTGTGGAGAGGACTGAACACCATTACTGGTAGGAGCACAGTGAGTAGGGGAGGCCCAGAGTCTGGAGATAAGGACTGGGCTAATGTTCTTCAACAGGTTTGACTCAGGAATCTGCCCCTCACCCAACCATCAAAGCTCATCACATGCCAGTGCCCCCCTTCACACCTCCCTGCAAACTCCAACGGCACCTCCCCTTCACACCTCTCTGCAACCCCCACCAGGGATATCAGCTACGTATCCCCTTTTATCTTTATCTTCTCCTTCTCTACCCCCCCCTTTCCCCTGAGGACTCTACTGCCCCCTCCTGCTACCCCACTCATCAGGAGGCTCCCACTCTCTCACCACACGATAGCCTCTCCATCACAACTGATCAGGTGCGGTGTCAGCTGAGGAAGTTGAAGCACAGGAAAGCCACAGGTCCAGATGGCATCAGCTCCAGCCTGTTGAGGGACTGTGCAGATCAACTCTGTGAGGTTATCACCTACATCTTTAACCTCAGCCTCAGCATGGAGCGTGTCCCCATTTTGTGGAAGACCTCATGCCTCATTCCAGTCCCCAAGACGAAACCCCAAGGAGCCAAACCACTTCAGACCTGTTGCCCTCACTTCTAACCTGATGAAGGCTATGGAGAGGATCATCCTCCATCACCTTCGTCCACTGGTCAGGAGGGACCTGGACCCGCTGCAGTTTGCATACCAGCCGCACATTGGGGTGGATGACGCTGTCATCTACCTGCTGCATCGGGCCCTCACTCACCTGGAGAGTGCCAAGAGCACTGTGAGAGTCATGTTCTTTGACTTTTCCAGTGCTTTCAACACGATCCGGCCTTCAGTTCTGAGGGGGAAGCTGGAGGGAGTAGGTGTGGACCATCACATGACTGAGTGGATTATTGACTACCTCACCAATAGACCCCAGTATGTGAGACTCCAGGATTGTGTGTCTGAGGTGGTGGTCTGCAGCACTGGAGCCCCACAAGGAACAGTCCTCGCCCCCTTCCTCTTCACCCTGTACACGGCAGACTTCAAACACAACACGGACACCTGTCACCTGCAGAAGTTTTCCGACGACACTGCTATTGTTGGTCGTGTGTCGGAGGGGAATGAGCAGGAATACAGGGGGGTCATCAGTGACTTCGTCAGATGGTGCGATCAAAACCATCTGCGCTTCAATGCCAGCAAGACGAAGGAGCTGGTGATTGACTTTCGCAGGAAGTCACCCCCCATCACACCGGTGGACATCCAGGGTTTGTGCATTGAAACGGTGGAGGAGTACAAATACCTGGTGTCCACATCAACAATAAACTGGACTGGTCCACTAACACTACTGCTCTGTACAAAAAGGGCCTCAGTCGTCTACACCTGCTAAGACGGCTGAGGTCCTTTGGGGTAAACAAACATCTCATGAGGACATTTTATGACACTGTGGTAGCGTCAGCTATTTTTTACGCTGTGGTCTGCTGGTGTGGAAGAGTCGCAGTGAAGGACAGAGGGAAACTAAACAAACTGGTCAAGAGGGCCAGCTCTGTCCTGAACTGTCCGCTCAAGTCCATAGAGCAGGTAGGGGAGGAGAGGATGTTGTCCAAACTAACATCCATCATGTACAACACCTGCCACCCCCTACACGAGACTGTACGAGCACTGAGCAGCTCGTTCAGCAGCAGACTGTTACACCCGCAGTGTAAGAAATAACGCTACCGCAGGTCATTCCTACCTGCTGCAATAAGACTCCACAACTCATCATAACATCATAACATAACATTACTGTCATGGTTATGCTCGAGAGGCAAGGCACTCACACGCAGGTCTAACTGGGACACGTTTATTTCCAAACTATGACACAAACACAACGTTGTAACTCACGGTGCAGACAAACAGTAAGGACGGTGAACGGACAACACTGGGTCGGACTGGCAGGCTATTTGTGTGTGGTAGTTCAGGTGCGGGTGATCAGTGGTGATAATTACGAGTGCTCGTGAAAGCCCGGTCAGTACTCCGGGGACGGGGACCTCTCCCCTGGCCTGGGTAACGTGGTGGACGTGACATCACCCCCCCCTCCAGAGGCGTCCTCTGGACGCCCCGTCCAGCGCGCTCCGGTCCCTCGCCGTCCTGGCGGATGCTGTGGGGGTCTGCTGTGTCGAGGGGGTCGACCTCTCCGTTTGGGGGCAGGGCGGCTGGGGTGGTTACGGTGGTAGTCAAGCCGGAGTTGAGGGTCGAGTATGTCCCGGGCTTTGACCCAACTGCGTTCCTCCGGCCCGTAACCCTCCCAATCCACCAGGTATTGAAGCTCCCCTCGACGTCGTCGGGAGTCCAGGAGCGCGTGGACCTTATGGGCTTGACCTTGCGCGGTGACGATGACAGGAGGGGGTTCAGCCTCTCCCACCGGTGCGGCCAGGGGCCCCGGAACGTAGGGTCTGAGGAGGGAAACGTGGAAAACAGGGGTTATGTGCATGTGATCGGGTAGCTTGAGACGGTAAGTGACCGGATTGACTTGGGCTTCTACTCGGAAAGGCCCAATGAACCGGGGGCTGAGTTTCTTACTAGGCAGCCGTAGCTTGAGGTCCCGAGTGGAGAGCCACACCCTGTCTCCGGCTTGGAAGTCGGGGGCCTCCCGTCAACGCCTATCGGCTTGTTGGCGGAAGCGGCGCACTGCCCGTTCGATGTGTGTGTGGGCCTTCTCCCACACGCGCTCAGCCCCTTGGAACCAGGTGTCGATGCTCGGGACATCCGTAGGTGTGGTATCCCAGGGACAGAGGGGTGGTTGAAACCCCAACACACATTCGAACGGGGTTATGCCTGTGGAGGAATGGCGCAAGGAGTTTTGTGCGTACTCTGCCCAGTAGAGGTACTCAGCCCAGTCGTGTTGCCGGTGGTGACAGTACGCCCGGAGGAACCTAGTCAGCTCTTGAATGGTTCGCTCGGCCTGACCATTGGTTTGGGGATGGTAACCCAAGGATAACGAGACGGAGGTCCCCAGTGGCCGAAAGAAGGCCCGCCACCTCTGTCGGATAAGATGTCCTCCGGGAAACCGTAATACGTACTGGAACAGAGCATCAGCGACCTGTCGAGCAGACGGAAGAGCAGCAAAGGGGATGAATCTACATCCTTTTGAAAATCGGTCCACCACCACTAAGATGCACGTGTGCCCCCCGGAACGTGGGAGATCCGTGGCCAAATCGATGGCCACGTGAGTCCACGGACGGGTAGGCACCGGCAGGGGTAATAACTTACCGGCTGGCAACTCACGAGGTGACTTAGTTTGGGCACAGGTGGAACAGGAGCGGACCAGAACCCGAACATCGGCCCTTAAGGTGGGCCACCAGTATTTTCTGCTCAGCTGTTCCCCTGTGCGACGAATGCCAGGGTGCCCTGAGGCCGGAGAAGTGTGGACCCACTTTACTAACCGGATGCGGTGGCGTTCCAGCACGAAGATCCGATCAGGCGGGCACCCTGATGGGACGGAGGTGCCCTCAGCTTCCTGCCGGATGTCCCGTTCGATGTCCCATTGCACTGGGGCTGCCACTACCGTTGGGGTTAATATTGGTTCTGGCTGCGACACCCTCCCTGCTGGCTCGAAGTGGCGTGAGAGAGCGTCGGCCTTGTTATTCTTAGTACCAGGGTGGTAGGTCAGGGTGAAATCGAAACGGGTAAAAAACAGAGCCCATCGAGCCTGGCGGGGGTTGAGTCGTTTTGCCAGCCGGATATATTTGAGATTGCGGTGGTCGGTGAGGACCGTGAAGGGGTGCTTTGCGCCCTCCAGCCAGTGCCGCCACTCCTCCAGTGCGGCCTTTACCGCCAAGAGTTCCCTGTTGCCGATGTCGTAATTGACCTCCGCGGGGGTTAACCTACGGGAGAAGAAGGCACAGGGAAAAAGCCTCTCGGGTTGCCCGTGGTACTGCGACAGCACCGCCCCCAGACCCACCTCGGATGCATCGACCTCGACCACAAACGGCCTATCTGGGTCTGGCATCCGTAGGATAGGCGCCGAAGTGAACTTCAATTTGAGGTCTAGAAAGGCCGCTCGTGCCTCGGGCGTCCAGCCGAGGCGGGAAGGTTTTCCCTTTAGCAGGGCGGTTAAAGGAGCTGTCGTGGCACTAAAGTTTTGAATAAACCGCCTATAGAAATTGGCGAACCCAAGAAAGCTTTGTAACTGTCTGATGGTGCGGGGCTCCGGCCAGCTGGTAACAGCCGTCACCTTTTGGTGTTCCATCTCGATTCCCTTTGGCCCGATTCGGTAGCCCAAAAAGGAAACCTCTGTGAGATGGAACTGGCACTTCTCCGCCTTGACGTACAACCCATGCTTGAGGAGGCGGGAAAGGACCTGGCGTACCTGGGTGACATGGGAGTCGTAGTTCCTGGAATAAATCAGGATGTCGTCCATGTAGGCGACTACAAACCGACCCAACATGTCCCTCAGGACGTCGTTGATAAACGACTGGAAGACGGAGGGGGCGTTTTTGAGGCCATACGGCATTACTCTGTACATATAATGACCTGTCGCCGTGCTAAAGGCCGTCTTCCACTCGTCGCCCTCCCGAATCCTCACCAGGTTGTACGCACTGCGGAGATCCAATTTGGTAAAAATGGTGGCCCCTCGAAGTTGCTCGAGGGCTGACGGAACTAGTGGGAGAGGGTAGCGGAATTTAACTGTGACGGCATTCAGTCCCCGAAAATCGATGCAAGGCCGGAGTCCGCCGTCCTTCTTCTGCACGAAGAAAAACCCCGCGGAGGCTGGCGATGTGGACGGTACGATGAACCCCTGTCGAAGGGCCTCTGCAATATACTCCTCCATCGCTCTCGTCTCGGGCTCGGAGAGCGGATAGATGCGAGAGCGAGGAGGAGTGGCCCCTGGCTGGAGTTCAATCGCACAGTCCCATGGCCGGTGAGGAGGGAGTTGAGTGGACCTCTTTGCACTGAACACCTCACTCATTGAACGATATTCGACCGGGATAGACAATGGAATGTGAGCCAGTGGGCTCTCCACAGACGTGGAGAGGCACGGGAGTGAAGCGTTACAGTGCAAAGAGCACTCCGGGGACCAGGACCTGATTTCCCCTGTCCTCCAGTCTAGGACTGGGTTGTGGGACCTCAGCCACGGGATGCCCAGTACGATTCCGTGATCTGAAAGCGGCAGTACGAACAGGGACAAGGTTTCAGTGTGCGTAGACAGCTGAATGGTGAGTGGACCGGTGACCTGTGACACCCCACCTGGGTTCAGCTGCCTCCCATCGGCTGCCCTCACGGACACGGTGTGTGATAGGGGATACAGAGGGACGTGCAATTGGGTAGCTACCGTGGGGGAGATGAAGTTGCCAGCCGACCCAGAATCAATCAATGCTGAAACACACAAACAGACATCAGCACAGCGTACAGATACTTGAACAGAAAATTGATGAGCTAATTAAAGCAGGGTCGCTCCAACCGCTGCCAGTCGCGGTAATGCGGAAGTCAAGGGCATATTCCGCGACGGAGCCGGTTCCCTGCTTCATGCGCAGCAAGCGATCCCCCTGGGACTGACCGTGAGCGGGGTGATCGAAAACCGCCCGAAAAGCGGACGAAAAGCGATCGTATGAGCTCACGGTCTCGCCACCGCTTGCCCAGACCGCCGTTCCCCAGTCAGCTGCGCGACCGGTAAGCCTTCCGATCACTGCTTTTATCTTCTCTACCTCCGTTAACCAGGGAAATTGTCCAAAGTACATGTCAAACGTAACCAAAAATGCAGCACACGCACCTGGGTCGCCCGCGTAGCGTTCTGGTAGAGCGATGTGGCTTACCGGCGGGGCGGACGGTTGGGCGAAAGGCGGAGGCGGAAAGGCCACGGTGGCTGCCCGGTGTCCTCGGTCCGAGATGGTTAGCCGCTCCAGTTGGTGTTGGATGTCGTCCAACCTGGAAGTCACTCGCCCAAGGATCCCCTCGTGATCTCGGATCCGCTGCCGAAGCTCCATGTCCGGCATTTCGTCCGGAAAAATTCCGCCCGTTGCGCCTTGCTGCTCGAAGGTCCGTTCATCTGTCATGGTTATGCTCAAGAGGCAAGGCACTCACACGCAGGTCTAACTGGGACACGTTTATTTCCAAACTATGACACAAACACAACGTTGTAACTCACGGTGCAGACAAACAGTAAGGACGGTGAACGGACAACACTGGGTCGGACTGGCAGGCTATTTGTGTGTGGTAGTTCAGGTGCGGGTGATCAGTGGTGATAATTACGAGTGCTCGTGAAAGCCCGGTCAGTACTCCGGGGACGGGGACCTCTCCCCTGGCCTGGGTAACGTGGTGGTGGGCGTGACAATTACACTACTTGTTTATTATTGTTATATATTATAATATATATATATATATATATATATATATATATATATATATATATATATAATATTATTATTATTAATACTGTATTGCTTTATATTATATTATTATTATTATTATTGTACATTTTATTTATTATTACATTTATATTCATATTTTTGCTATATTTATATTTTGCTACTTGTTATTTATATGTATAATTCATTCAAAACTTATTACCGTGTATATTGTAGATATGTATATGTATATATATATATATATAGATATATATAGATAGTTAATTTATTATTTATTTATAGCTCCTCTTTTTCTCTCCTGTACTTGTTCCTGTTCTCTCTCTATATCTTTATATATTTTTTTCTTCTCTTTCTGTACACCTGTCTTTTTTAAGAGCCCTGTAACGCCCAAATTTCCCATTCGTGGGATAATAAAAGATCACTCTACTCTACTCTACTCTAATGGTGGCACTGTTGGTTTTGTATTTTAGTTTATGTTAATAAAGTTACGTTTTGGAACCCTGGCTCTGCGTTGGCGTGCTTCAAACTCCCCGCCACCGTTACAACATTTCATCCGTGAAGACGATGGATCCCCATTATCCTTCCCGTTATGGCCAAGCAACTGCATGCAAACCTCACATCAATGCACACTAGACTGTAGCAGTGGTAACATACTCTGTGGAGTGCTGAATCATGCTTCTGTCTGGCAGTCTCATGGAAGAATCTGGGTATGGTGGAAGACAACACTTTGAATACTGGACTGTGCCAACTGTAAATATTGATTGATAATGGTTTGGCATTATTTTTCTGGGGTTGGGCAAGGCCTCTTATTTCTACTGAGAGGGGGGGGGAGGCCAAACTCTGGCAACTCTGTCTTCTCCCTAATAAGCTAACACTATGTATCAGCTGCCCATGGCTCTGTGGGAAGCTAAATTAGGTTTACAAAATCAAAACCCATTGAAAATCTGTATTTTCTCAGATCAGCTAGGATATCTTAACATTATTACTGATGTCTATACTAAAAAGTATTTTATTTCTGACTATTACTAAACTACTTCTTCAGACATATTTTCATTATTTCACTTGGGAGTGTAACAAATATAAAAAATTTATTTGGGAGAAAAATAACTGGACAGCACAGTCCAAAAGCTCTTGGAAAAAGATACTTTTTAAAAAAGTTTTCTGATCTAGCAACTCAGTGAGAACTGTCTGAGACATTTTGTAAAATGAAACTTAGAGGTTAAAGTGTGATGTATTTGCTTCTATATCAGGACACATAAAATAGGCCAAAAGAGTCAGTTTGGTGAAAATGTATATTTTTGCACTTTCTCTCTAGCCATGTTTAGTGTATAAAGGTTTATCTTTTTTGATTAATGTGGAGGCAAAATGTTTTCAAACCTTCTTAAGCATATTATGTTCAAAATTGTATTGCGGATTTGGAGTAAGGCAGAGAAACAAGCAGTTCAAAATGTCCTAGATATGGTACATGTGTGTGTGAAGGACAAAAAAGATAAGTGAAAGAAGCCAGTCAGGAACTTAGACAAAGCAACTTTAAGGTTTACAGGAACTTTAAGATGGTGAAGAGAGGGGCCTGCAGCCTAAAATGTGTATAAAAACCTCTGATCTTTTTATTCGGGGCTTCCTCTTGTACTCTCAGCAGAGTGCCAGAGGAATCCTCATTGCAATAATTATTAAAACTCTTTATTAGACTAACAGTGCCTCTGACTTGTTTCTTGGGTAAAATTTTCCACAACAATTAACACTGTAAGTGTAATATTTTGATTAATAAGTAATGGATGTATCAGTTAATCTAAAACATTATTGGGCAACCAGGAAAATGATTGGGGGTATAGGGAGGTGGAATAGTTTCTTAGTATTTTAACTCTGCTCAAGTTCATTTCAGAGTAAAGGACCTTTTTCATCAGTTCAACTACAGCCATTTTTTATCAGTGAAAACAAGAACAGTGCAGTGGTCATTAACAGTAATAAACCAAGCCATACAAATCTTAGCAGAATGTTGGTTTCTGTGTTGCAAGCTGCAATATTAATGCACAGCTTCTTAATCACCACTGTATGTGTAAATAAAAATCAAATATTTGTTTATATAAATGCATTTCTACAGTATAACAAAGGGCCTTAGCAAACCGACCAGATTTTAGAACTAGAGCAACACATGCTTACTAGTACTGAATGCAAGGGGTATTTATAATTAGGGGTATTTATTCAAAATTTTTTATACCAAAGGTTTTTATATATTGTAGTGTTAGCTGATATATGCGTTAAGGCTACCTTATTCACCTCTGGGCACAGTCGTTTGTTTTATTTGAAGTCATATATGGCCTGACTGAGACCTGACGTTATAGTATGTAAAGTGTGTAATGTCTATGTTGTTATATTTTTTGCAGATGTCACACATTTTTACAAAAGTAGCTGGCTGTTTAAGCCTTTTAAGGACACTAGTTATAATGTCACCAATGTGAAACCTTTTTTTTTTTTGGAAAGTCTGTGTAGCCTTTTCGCATGCAAAATCCAAAACAGTAAGCTTAGATTTGATATTTTTTAGAACATATTTCTCAGTCATAAGCACAAAAAATGCTGAACTCTGTCACTGGAGGAAATTCAGAGCCAGTGGTTTTATCTGATGGAGTAGCTAATCTGGTATACCTGATAGATTATGCTGCACTTTGTTGACCTGGCTTTAGCCAATCTGGCAGTTATATAGTTGACATTGAATGTGTTTAACACTGAAAGTGTAATGCAGTTTCTTGTTTGCTTTGCATGACATGTGGAATGTGATGTCAAACGCAACATCAGCTTAGCTTAATAAAATGCTGTCTTGCAGCATTTCATGGTGGGTGTTAGATTGGGACAGATCTGAAGTTGTAAATAACAAGTGCAGTAAAAGAATTTTATATTTTTTAAAAATGTAAATAAAACATTTTCTTTATTGTTTTTTTATAATTACTAGGGCCAGTCTTTCCAAATATAAATGAAGACATAAACAGAACAGTCAGTCAGTCAGTCATTTTCTGCCGCTTGTCCCAAGCGGGGTCGCGGGGGGTGCTGGAGTCCATCCCAGCTCACACAGGGCGAAGGACAGGGGACACATCCTGGACAGGTTGCCAGCCCATCGCAGGGAGGAGTGTGACGGGGACAGCACCTTGCTCAAGGGTACCTCAGGGCAACCTATTGGGAAGGGGATCAAACCCCAGATCCTCCGATCATGTGGCTAAAGTTACCTTAAAGCAATTGTAAAATTAATTATACCCTAGCTACTCAATGATCTAGTTTAACCAAGAATATTCCATAATTGGGATGAACGAGACTAGACACACCCCAGCTTGATTACACCTCTCCCTGCTGAACCTAGATATTAAATTATATCTTTCTGGCAATGAGAAGTTGGTTTATAAGTGTGGTTTAACTTATTGAATAATATATGTTTGGAATGGGTTACTGGAGTTCTGAGGCTCCAGTGAACCAGATTGAGAGCCATTAATTTCAAAGTGATAAAACTAGGAACAGTGATAAATATCAGGAAATCACAGGAGAAAAAAAAAAATCTAAGAAACTACACAATTTGCTTATTTATGCTTATTTATGCTTTGCTGGAGTGGCTCTTACAGTAACATTTTTCGAAGCTCTGACGTGATAACACCTTCAGTTTTTTCAGAAAAAAAATAGTGCTTCAGACAAAAACAGACAGAGAACAATAAAAGCTGTCACTGCTCAAAACCTTATGGACTGCACTTCCCTTTCTCCTGCTGCTCCACTGAAATTGACATTAGCTGCTTATCTGTTCCATCAGCTCCATGATGCAGGGTCTCATACAGGTGCTCCTGCTGTTCCTGCTTCCTTCACCATTTCATTAAGTTGAGTAGTAAATAGGGGTCATGCCAGTACAGAGTGAGCAAAAGGGAGATGGAAAAGGACATAAAAATGATCTTTTTCACATGGCTCCAGGCAAAACCTTTGATAAATTTTTAATGTCATTTGTTAAAACATGTTCTATAAGGATAGCTAAAGAAGGTAAAGAGAGAAACCAATTCATCTAAATAGTTTGCTATATTCTAACCCATGTGTAATATTGTCTAATATATATGATCTAAAGTGCAGTAAATTATGCAGAAGGGTGTTTAATTTGGAAGGTAATGTCAGGTATTTGACAAGGGGTATGGCCAGGTTACTTTAGTGTCAAGTTTCACATCTAGTGTCCAATTAACAGTCTTTTGTCATTTCTATATTGCAGTCATTATCATGTTACACTAAAATCTACTAATATCTAATATCTCTCACACATATTTTAGCCTGTAAATGTCAAAAATGGACTCACAAGCTTCACCCAAGACAAACAGCCACAAATTGAGACACATTACAGATGGGCTTTAAAATGCCTTGGAAACTGACTGAAACAAGCCACATTTACGTAAATTGGGTAAATACTGGAAATGCTCACCTGAACTTGACATCTTCACAAATTCACCATATTCATAAACCAAAATAAATTTTTTGGTGTATGAAAATTCAGATATGTAAGCATTTTTGCTGTATTTTCTTTGTTTATCCTGTACACTGTTGTGTAAAAGAACACTTTTCAGATTTCAGGTTTAATTTCAGGGAATTCACAGAACCAAGAGGAACATCTAAGGACCTTCTGCCCTTTCTCAGTTCAGTGTTTATCATTTCATCATTAGAAAGACACTGGCTAAAATGGCATCAATGGGAGAGTGCCACGGTACCTTTGCTAAGCTAGAGGAACATGAAAACTCATCTAACATTTGGCAAAAAAAAGAAATTCAATTTTTCTTTTGAGATAATGGTCGATGAACTGATGAATGAAAAAGTATACATTTTTGGAAGATTTGTTAAACTGAATCTGGTGTGGAACTAATACAGCTTTGCTCAAAAAGAACATTATACATTCTCATGTAGTGGCGTGTTGTAGGGATGCTTAGCAACTGGGCGACCTGCCATGATAAAGGGAAGGATGGATTCAGCTCTCTAAATCAGAAAGTACTAAAGGAGAATGTCCAGTCATCAGTCCATGATGTTAAACTAAAGCACAATTGGATTATGCAGTAGGACAACAATCATAAATTGGTGCGAAAAGGTTTTGGAGTGGCGACTGACGTACTGTTGCAGGACCTTTAAAGGACAATGCCAATGGAATGAAATTTCTTTAGGGCCAAAATATCTCTGCAGCAGTTCTCCGGTGACTGAGGTCTGATATTGCTGTTGTTGCTGCTAAAAGTGAAAAACCAGGGGCAATTACCTTTTCACAGAAAATAAATTGCTGAGGTTTTATCCTTCAGTTATTCACATAATTATGTGAAACAGTATTGTACTAAAAGCTATTGTTTATTATACCAACTACAGTGGTCAATATGCCAAAGTTAAATGCCTTGCTTATTGCTGATCTGCCATTATCTATATAATGCTGAACTGGCATTTCTGTATCAAATCACAGAGGAACAAAAAATCTAAGAAACTACATGATTTGCTTGTGGGGTGACAAGACCCGTGGCTCTTACAGTAACATTTTATCTCTGACATGACACAACACATTAAACACATTAAACATTAAAACATAACAAAATGTGAAAGATAATAAATAAGATAAAAATTCCTCTTCAATTTGCAGAATCCCTGTGATACATTTACAACATTTAGCAGATGCTTTTATCCAGAGCGACTTACAACAGTGCTTTTTTTCCACATTTGATAATCATATTAGTAACCAGCTCAGATCAGCTACTGGTGACTATTACAACCTATGTAACAAACTTAGTAACTGTCACGATGTGGAGACATGGTCAGAACATCAACGCAGAGCCGAGAGCTTCGTCTTGGACTTTAATAACAGAGAACGTGCACAGAACTCATGCACTAAATTTACTAAACATAACAGGTATAAAACAGAACAGAAATAAACACAAAGATAAGCACACAGAAAGACCATCGCCCTCTACTGGCACAGAACCGTTACAGTACCCCCCCCAAAGGCCGAAGCAGGACCCCAAAAAAGAGAGAGATGTTACATAAGCGTTCAACAAAAAGTCCAACTAAGGTCCAAATGTATGCTCTGCGGTCTTTTGGCGGGTTCGGCTACAGCCCCTCTTGGACTTGGACGCAGCCCCTGAAACCCCACCTCCTCCGGCGGGCTTGGACCTCGTCCCTCAAGCCCTGCCTCCTCCGGCAGACTTGGACCTCGTCCCTCAAGCCCCGCCTCCTCCGGCAGACTTATGCAGAAGTCCGTTCTCTCCAACTTGGAACGATGGCACCCACCTCCCGCCTCCCTGAGTTGACGTGACGACCGAAACCCCGCTTTCCCAGGTGGCCGTATTCCCTGGCACCAAACCCCCGTCTTCGCAGGCTGGCCTGAATGCCCTCGCCAACACCCCGTCTTACCCGGTCAACGTAAACGAGAATGCCATCAGTCTGCCCTTCCAGGTTAACCTCAACGGCCGCGCCGAAACCCCGTCCGCTTAAGCCAACATAGGTAACCGCGCAGAGTTCCTGTCCACCCAAGCTGACAACCGTCCGCACCGACGCCTCGTTCAACAGGGCTGACAGGAGTGACAGTGCCAGCGCCCCACCCACCTAGGCTGATGTGGAAGGCAATGCCGGGTCTCCACCTACCTGGGCTAGTGTGGGTGACAGCCCCGTCATCCCGCCTACCTGGACTGATGAGCGAGTTGCCGACTTCGCAGCTGCCTTCTCCGCGGTGAAGATAGCGGATGTCTTTGAAGTCCCACCTTGTGCTGATGAGTGAGCCAGCATCGCAGTCCCTCTTCTCCAGGGGCTAACGTGGGAGCCGGCTTTGCAGCCTCGCCCTCCTGATTGCTGGAGCTGGAACCAGCACAGCCTTGGCCAATCCTGGGAGGAGAGCGGACAAATACAAACAGACAAAACCTATAACTGTCCAAAACCTTATGGACTACACTTCCCTTAGTCCTGCTGCTTCAATGAAATAACATTAGCTGCTTATCTGTTCCATCAGTTCCATGATGCAGGATCTCATACAGGTGCTTCTGCTGTTCCTGCTTACTTTACCATTTCATTAAGCTATGTAGTAACCAACAAGTACACCAAATGCAGTGTACTTGTACCAAATGTACCAAAGTTAAATGCATTTTTTATTGCTGATCTGGTATTACCAATATAATGCTGCATTGACATTAGTGGCTGTGTATAGCTAATTTTTACTTTCCACATACTACCAAGCAATAGCAGCTTATTAGCATCAGTATTAATTACAGATTTGCAATGTGCATCTGCAAGCCTAAATAATAACACATTCCTTAAATCATCCACTGCTGTATTTTTCTTCTTGCCTCTTGGTCTTGTCTATGTAGGTTTAAGACTTTAAAATTTAGGCAGTGGTTAGTGGTAGTACGTGTAGTGAAAGTCATGGGTCTGAGTTCTATATTGTTCACTATGGGCATGTTTGGATGTGTAAAATGGAGAGGACTTGTGTGTTACCACACAAGATTTTCATTTACTATCTTGTTTGGACAGTTGTATTTATTTCATGTGTCTTTCCAGTGATTACAGCCTACACCAGAAATTTTGATGAAATCATGGATGGGGAGTGGTCACATTAAAGCAGACAATCAGCATTCTGGCACTTCAAGAATATAGCTAGAGTTTAAGATCAAAAGCAAGATTTGGAGAAACAGATCTGCCTATGCCTGGAGGTCTGGAGTGCCTATTCCAATATATAAGACAAAAAATGGAGAAACATCTAAGACAGATGATCAGTCTGTCAGAAGGGAGCTGAAACTAAATAAGTTGAACCAGCCTTGAGCTGTTAAGTTGCCCAAGGAAAGCTGCTGACGGAAGATAAATTCTAAGCAGTTAAAATTAAGCTAAACCTGCCTTAATATTTGCAGCATTTAGTTAACTAGTTTCCACTACTTTTAAATTTGAAAGACTTTCATTAAATCATGCAGTTTCATCTGTGTATATGTCAATTTTACTCAGTACTCATTTTTCATTACTGATTTTGTAAGAGTTCTCTAGTTTGTGTGTCTTCCTTGTCTGTGTCTTTGTTTACCATGTGCTTTTGCCTCACCCTGGTCTGCCCCGGCACAACTGATTCTTGTCCAGGTCTCTGTCCTTGCCCCAGGTGTTGTGTGTTGTGAGTTATGTTATATAATGTTTTTAATCATGAGTTATATACCCATGTGTTTGTTCTACTAATTGCTGGTTCTTTGTTTTTGGTCTAATTGTTGCTTGGTCTGTGTCCTGGTTGATGTTTGTATTTCACCTATTGTTCACCTATGCATTACACCATAGCCTAGCCCTGTTTAGCCATTTCTCTTGGTGCTCTTGTTTTATGTCCTTGTGTAATCTGGTTTGTGTTGTGTTAAAGTTAAAGGTTTGAAGGCAGAAGTGGTAGGGTTGCATGAGCTGAAGAATGTAATTTAGAGTGAGAATAGAAACGATGGAACGTAAGGGTAGTCAACCAATTGAGAGTTGTGTAAATTAGACATGACTGGAGAGAAAGTTTCTCAAGTATTCCATCAAAAAAAATATTGCAACAGAGATCTTCTAAAAAATATTGGACAGAGTTGGTTGTATGATGAGTGGATAGAAGGCAGAATGGAGACTGTATTTATTTCTAAAGTTGAAGGACAGAGCAACGTTGCCTCTGGGGGAGCCAAGGAGGATATGATTGTAGAGCATAAAGAAGTTAGGTAAACAGATAAAAGATCCTGGTCAAACGGATGGGGGAAAAAAAGTTCATGACAGAAGAGGATGATTAAAAGAATGAAGAGGGGGTGCCAAGACTTTAACTATAGATCTGGTTCAAGGACAGTCTTGGAAATTGTTAGCTGCATGGGTTGAAGGGGTCTTGTTTAGATGAAGAGCATAGGTTGTCAACAGTGTGAGGGTATCAAATGAATATAGCTGCCTTTTTGGAGATTAACTGAAGAAAATCGATAGCTGAACCATGATTTGGAAATTAACTAAAGAGTACATTTCTTTCTTCAATGAAGGTTCCTTTCAGATCATTTGCATGATATAAGATAAAATACTGAGGTCTAAAAAGAGAGAGGGGTGAAGCACCAGTTCAGGGAGGGAATCAGTCCTGTGTCCTGCCATGCGATCATGCAAATGCAGTGCATACACAAGGCGAATGCAGAGGAGAGAGCAGCTGGTGTTGCAGGGTTCTCTGGTGTAATCTATGTCTCACTAAGAGCTAAGAAATGGAGTGAGTCATGCCAGGCCAGCGATGAAAGTCTGCCACAAAGTCCACAAAGGCACAATGCAACTCCCTCTGACATCTTCATGCTATGATTGTTTAACTTTTCCCTCTAGTTACTACAGCTTTGCACATCAGCAACAGACTTTCCATTCTTCATCCTCTTCAATGCTGCCCTTACTTCTAACTTGCCAATTTGCTGTGCTTCCTCATTCACTACCCTCACATCATCCGATCTCTCTCTCTCTCTCTCTCTCTCTCTCTCTCTCTCTCACTTTCTTCATTCATGAGCCCCTCAAAGTATTCTTTCCATCTGCTCAAAACATTCTGCTGTGTATGTTTCCATTTCTATCCTTTAACACCCTAACCTGCTGCACATTCCCAGCTCCGTCTCTCTATCTAGCCAATCCGTAAAGGTCTCTCTTTTCCCTCCTTATTGTCCAACCTCTCATATAATTCAGCAAACACACTGCGCTTCATCTCCTTGTACTTCTGTCCATTTTCTTCCTTTCTCTAACTATCTTACTGCTTCTTCGCTAGTCTCTTCTTCTGTATACACTCCTGTACATCTGGCTTCCACCACCAGGTTTCCTTATCCTCCTTCTTTTTAAGTGAAATTCAAAGTGACTGTTCTCAACAAAATTACACTACATGATCCTTGACTCTGCCTTCACTTTCCTTCTTTTCTTGACTTCTAAGGTCATCCTACAGACCACCATTCCTAGAAACTTAGAAGCTCACTTACACTACATGCAGAAATATTGATATATGCATTTATCACCTCAAGATTAGATTACGGTAATGCCCTGTTGTCAAGATGTTCCAGTAAAAGCCTTCATAAACTCCAGTTAATCCAGAACACAGCAGCTAGAGTCCTCACTAGATCTAGAAAATTTGATCACATTAGTCCAACATTATCTAGACTTCACTCGCTTCCTGTGAAATTCTGCATCAACTATAAAATTTTACTACTAACTTACAAAGCCCTAAATGGCCTGACTCCCGAGTATCTATCCGAGCTTATCTCTACTTAAGAACCTTTCTCTTTCTAACAGTTCAATCCAGCCTAAAGACTTGCTTGTTTAGTCAGGCTTTTAGAAATTAATTTTCCTATTAGTTAAAAGGTGCAAGGATTCATGGATACTGAGAATAACAGTAAACTGGGATGTTGGTGCTGCCAACCCACCACTCTCACGTGATCACTCAGGTTTGTTGATGGTGGTGGGGGGACACCAGTGTCTTAGGGTGCTCTCGTGTGTGTAAAACCACAACGACAATTTCACAAAGACAAGGGCTGTCACTATCATAACAGCGTCATATTGTTTCAGGCATTGTGTTATAATTTGTACATGCTGATTGCACAATGCTAATGAATTAGGTTCTATTAATTGTAGAAATTTACAATAACAGATTTATTATTTGCATTTCGTGTACTGTTTACAAATGTCTAGAAGACATTCAAATGTCTAGACAAATGTCTTTAGACATTTACATTTATTTACATTTTTTAGAATTCTAACAAAGGCTAAATCAAATTTTGAGAAAATTAAGAATGAACAGAATTGCCAATTTGAATAAGTTGCCAATGTTATATGCAGAAACATAGGATAACATAAGGACAGAAATGAAAACATACTCACAAGTGAACAGGGAGTGTTTGTAGATGGAAGGAGTTCTTTGAACAGCTCATGAATGAAGAGAAAGAGAGAGAGAGAAGGATGATGTGAGGATAGTGAACCCGAAAGTGCAGCAATTAAGCAAGATGGAAGTAAGGGCAGCTATTAAGAGGATGAAGAATGGAAAAGTTGTTTTTCTGGATGACATACCGGATGCATAGCGGTGTTTATGAGAGATGACAGTTGAGTTTCTGACCAGATTTTTAAAATTGCAATTTTAAAAAAAATGTTTGCTCTGAGGGTGTTGATGGAGATGTTAACATATTAACATATGTTTTTAACAGTGTTTGATGCACTGTTTAGCTTTGACATTGTTAAATAACATGACAAAATGATGTACAAAGTAAACAGAAAGCTGAGAATTAAAAAATTAAGATATTATACTGCCTTCCAAGTTCAAATGTAGACTGAAAGAAGGAGAAGATAATGTAAAAAAGGGTGAAAGGACAAAGCAAAATGTGTGAGTAGAGCATGAGTTGGAAAGGAAAAAAAATAAGATAAGAAGATAAGAAAGGAGAAGAAGAAGCAAGGAGTCAGTGTTAAAGGTGAAAAAATGAAGTAGAAGAAGAAGACTTGAATGATGTTGAATGACCTAATTGATTAAGCATGAAAAATAGAGAAAAGATGATAATGATACAAAATATGAAGGAGAACATGATAAAAAATGACTGATGATTGGTAAAGAGCAGATAAGAAAATGATAATGCTGACGAAGAAGATAACTGATAATGAAATAGAAGAGAATGATGAGAAAATAGGATGGTGATTATAATGAAGTGAATAATGATGATTATACAATGATGATAACAGTAGTGATGATGATAAGAGGATGAAAATGGTAATTGCAGAATGATGATTAAATAAATAAAGATGGAGCAAAATAAAGAAAAAGAAGAAGAGGATGATGGTGATGGTGAAAAATAACGATAACTTAAAAATAAAATGCAAGTTATTTTGACAATTTGACTGGAGAGAGATTATTAACAGTGCCACTGAGTAAAGAGAAATGTAATGACAGACAGAATGACTTGGAGTGAAAACCAAAAAACTTTGTCCATCCATCCATCCATCCATCCATCCATCCATCTTCTGCCGCTTGTCCCAAACGGGGTCGTGGGGGAGTGCTGGCGTCCAACCCAGTGCACACAGGGCGAGGACGGGGGACGCACCCTGGACAGGTCGCCATCCCATCGCAGGGAGGAGTGGGACGGGGACGGCACTTTGCTCAAGGGTACCTCAGGGCAACCCATTGGGAAGGGGTTTGAACCCCCGATCCTCTGACCGTGTGGCCAACGCCCTAACCACTAGGCCACCACTGCCCCCTCAAACTTTGTCCAAATGGAAGTTATAATCGTGTGTGTGTGTGTGTGTGTGTGTGTTTATAAAAAGCAGTGAATAAAACAGAAATAACTATAGCTCACACCTTCGTCTGTGAGTCACTTGCTTCCTTTACGCTCTCTGGGCTTTGTTTGCCTCTTTTAATCGTCACTGTTTTTCTCTGTATGACAGTAGAGCACGAGTGCATGAGTGACTGCTTGACTTTTAAGTTTTAAACTGAAGTGAATAAAGCTGAACTGGAATCAGTTTAAGTGAAAATACTGCGGAAGGAACACACCGAATACTAATCTCTAATCTCTCTTTTCTGTATACCCCCCCCCCCCCCCACACACACACACACACCTCCCCCCCTTCAATGTACCTTCCCTTTCGCGTTCTTTCTTTCTGTCTCACTTGCCCTTGTTCTGTTGTCTCTCACTTTTCACCCCGTCTCTCGATTAGGGTGTTTGCGCGCGAGTGCGCGTGTGTTGTGTGCGTCTGTGTATGTGGTGACGTATCTCGCTGCTGGGTCTATAAGTAACGCGCTGATATCTCACACGCGCAAACGGAGGCACTGACGCAGAACCACCAAAGCGCCCCCTCCTGCTCCACCAGACGGAGCGTGCTCGCACAGAGAGCGAGGAAAGCTTTGGGCTGAGTGGTTGAACAGGTCCTCTCACATCATCTCCCATCAGTCCTGCAAGCTCTTCAGTGGGAGCAACCCAAAGGCGATCATGAACTCTTCAGACAGAAATGACACTGAAGCTTCTGGCACGCAGCTGGCACTGGAGGTTGGGGCTGAGAACATGGCCACCTTGCTGGTGTTTGCACTGATATTTGCACTGGGCGTGCTGGGCAACTCCATGGTCATCACTGTGCTGGCCCGGAGCCGGCCAGGTCGAGCCCGCAGCACCACCAACATATTCATCCTTAACCTAAGCGTGGCTGACCTGTCCTACTTGCTCTTCTGTGTGCCCTTCCAGGCCACCGTCTATATCCTCCCCACATGGGTGCTTGGCGCTTTCGCCTGCAAGTTCTTCCACTACTTCTTCACTGTCTCCATTCTGGTAAGCATCTTCACACTCTCCGCCATGTCTGTGGACCGTTACGTGGCCATTGTGCATGCGTGTAGTTCTTCATCTGTCCGTGTGGCACAGAATGCCCTGCTGGCCGTCGTGGCAATCTGGCTACTGTCTCTGGCCATGGCCATGCCTGTTGCCTACCACCAGCGCATTATTGAGTGGGAGAACAACAACACCTACTGCTGGGAGCTGTGGCCACAGGCTCATTACAGGAAGATCTATGTGGTGTGCACCTTTGTATTTGGATATGTGCTCCCTTTGCTGCTCATTTCATTCTGCTACGCCAGGGTGAGTGCAATACATACACCTTACATGCACCTATCCACCTTTTAGCTACAACACCAGCACTATAAACACCCTAGTAACTGTTTCACCTTCATGTAACTGTGTACACCTGAAAACACCTGTATGCACCTGTGTCTAACTGCATGCACTTTAAAACACCTGTATTTTCTTGTGCAACCATGCATGTTTCAGTACAAACCTGAACTAGGGATATAAATCTGGAATCAGCTAGTCTCCCAGTTTACTATTTCACTATTTACTATTACTATTACTATTTTACCATTCAGGGAGTGATCACAACAAAATAATCAGTGTTGCACTCTCTATTGTTTATTTATGTCTACCTAAACACACTCACTGTATTATATTTAGTCAAATATGCTTACTTAATAGGTTCACTACAAACCGCTATATGGGGCAGCGGTGGCCTTGTGGTTAGGGACTAGGCCCCAGGATCAGAAGGTTGTGGTTTTGATCAGTAGCTTGCCCTTAGGTAACCTTGAGCAAGGTACCGTCCCCATCACAGCTCCACGGGTGTTGGATATAGCTGCTCCTTGTTGCATATAGCTGCTCCTTGTTGCATGGGTGCACACGTGTGTATGGGTGAAGAGCAGAGGCTACATTTAGTTGCGTTTCACAATGACAAATAGTAACTTTCATTTCGCTACATGCAAAAGCTTGGTAGTATTAGTCATATGACATGTTTTGTTTTTCTCTATAGAGTGTACTTCCAATTACTGCAATTACTGTTTATTTTATCTACTCTAGCCTTTTCATAAATCAGTGATAGATCACAGATCTTTTCATGATCAGTTCCTGAAAACTGGACTGTCATTGAACAAATGTTGCTTGGAGGGTTGATCATTCTCACCACAACAGAATTTCAGACTTTTTTTCATAAATACCTACCAGATACAATTTATAAAACGTGATCCTGCAGTTGCTGCATAGTTGATCAGCTCAAACACAATCATCAGTAAAAAGAGACCACCTTAGGACCACCGCTGACTAGATATGTTTTAGGCGGTGCATCATTCTCTTACACTGAAATGGTAGGGTATATGGAGATGGTAAGAATGTTTATGTAAAATTGTTTTTGTTTCCTGTTTCCAGGTTTTAAACCACTTGCGCAAAAAGCTCAAAAACATGTCCAAGAAGTCAGAGGCATCTAAAAGGAAGGTTTGTCCTTTAAACATGTAAGAAAATAGTAAAACATGATTATTTATGTTTTTTGGTTTGAACTATATGTATTGTACAGCTGTGGTCAAACGTTTTAAGAATAACACAGATATAGTTGGTTTGGGTGACAATCTTACTAGCAGCAATCTCCTTGCCTGTGAAACATGTGCAAATCAATAATGACTGCACATGTTTCTGTAACGGTGTGACTCACTCAGAGCGCAGGGAGTCATACTGGGTTAGGGCCCAAATGCAATACCTGAACCAGTACCCAAAATACACAAGGACACCCGAGCTACCACAAAACAAATCCAAAAAATGGGAGGAAAACAAAAGGCTCAAAAAGGGGAGAAATCAAAAGGCTCAAAAGGGGTGGAATTGACAAGACTAGTTTAGTTTTATTCGGGTCCATACTTAGTTGTCCCTGGGAGACCACAAAGCCCAGGAAGGTGACAGAGCGAGCATGGAAGAGAGATTTCTCCAATTTAACAAATAAATGATGCTCCAAGAGCAATTGGAGGATCCTTCTGACATGGAAGAGGCTCGGCCATGGTCTAAAAAATGAGAATGTCATCCAGATAGACAAATGCGTAGCGATTCAGGGCCTCTCTAAGACTTAATTTATGAAACGCTGGAAAACCGCTGGAGCATTCATAAGCCCGAAAGGCATAACAAGGTATTCATAATGCCCCGATGGTGTGACGAAAGCAGTCTTCCACTCATCCCCTTCCCTGACCCGGATCAGATTGTAGGCACTGCGCAGGTCCAATTTAGTAAAAATGGACTGTTGCCTGTTGCAGCGCCTCAAAAGCCGTAGACATGAGAGGCAAGGGGTACCTGTCTTTAACCGTTATCTGAGGCCCCGATAATCAATACATGGACGGAGACCCCCGTCCTTTTTACCCACAAAAAGAACCCCGCCCCTGCGGGGGATGTAGAAGGCCTAATAAAACCCAGAGCTAGGGCCTCTTGGATGTAATCCTCCATGGCCACCTTCTCGGGACCCGAGAGGGAAAGCAGGCAGCCCCTAGGAGGAGAGGTACCCGGCAGAATGTCAATGGCGGAATCATAGGGTCGGTGAGAAGGAAGGAGTTGGGATTTTTGTTTACTGAAGACCTCTTGGAGATCCCAGTATGCTGGGGGAACGGTATTCAGACCCGGAATCACCTCAATGCGAGTGCGTGGAGTCTTTGGGGTTTGCCTAGAGGTAAAACAAGAGCGACTACAATGAGGTCCCCAGGCCACTACTGATCGAGTTAACCAGTCCAAATGCAGATTATGTCACTGCAGCCAGGGAAATCCCAAAATAAGGGGTAGATCAGGAGCCTTAACAAGAACAGAGGCAGCTGTTCGCAATGCAGACCAATACACAGAGTTATAGGAAGGGTTTGATGAGTGATAACCCCCGAAGCTAAGGCCCGTCCATCGATAGCTGCCACGGGGAGTGGCTGATCCAGGGTTTCTATGGGTAATCCCCATTTCTTGGCTAGCTCTGTGTCTATAAAGTTGCTGGCAGCCCCTGAGTCTATGAAAGCCCGAAGCCGTTCCTCTCTACCTGAACCCCAACGTATGGATGAGCTGAGAAACACCCCTGAGGGCTGTGGGAACACTGGAGGGCCTGCTACAGAGTGCCTACGCTGTGACAGGCTTCCTAGTTTGACTTTAGCTCAGGGCAGGATGCTCGAAGGTGACCGGAGCAACAACAATAAAGGAATCTGCCTTCCCGCATCCGGTCCTCCCGTTCCTGACGGGAGAGATGAGCATGACCAAGCTGCATGGGCTGAGGTTCCTGTGGACTGTCCTCAGCCTGTGGGAGTAAGGGAACTACGTGTTGGGGGTTGGCTCGGTCTCCCGAGTCTGTCTATGCTCCCTAAGGCGGTTATCTATCCTCAGGGAGAGATCAACTAGGCCCTCAAAAGTGTTAGGGGGTTCCCGTGGAGCCATTTCGTCTTTAAGGTCACTATTCAGACCCTGAGAATAGGCCAGCATTAGTGCTGTCGTGTTCCAACCGCTTCCTGCGGCTAAGGTACAGAACTCGATGGCGTAGTCTGCTATTGACCTCCTTCCCTGTCATAGATGGAACAGGGCAGAACTGGCCTCCCTTCCACTGCTGGGATGGTCAAAAGTGTCTCTGAGTGCAGAGGTAAACCGATCGAGGGAGGAGCATACCTCTGGCTGGTGCTCCCACACTGGGGTAGCCCATGACAAGGCTCTCCCCGTGAGCAGTGAGACAATATAGGCCACCTTGGCTATTTCAGTGGGAAACCGAGCAGAGAGCATTGGAGGAGGAAACCACCCAGTCGTCACTGGGCACCATCAAAGCGCTCGGGAGTTGGTAAAAAAAGGCATTGGCAGTATAAATTCTATGTTGTTTAGGGAGCACTTGTACATATTAAAACACTGAGGGTTTTGTCCCGTGTATTGTGGTGGAGACGGTGTCTGTTCGATTTAAGAAGGATACAGAAATGTACAAGTGCTCCCTAAACAACATAGAATATAACAAACAAACAAGCAAACAAACAATGAAAGTACATGTATTCAGTCCAACCGTATTGTCCAGTCTAAGGATGATTCCGGAGATGGTAGATGGCAAACGGAAGTCTTACCACGAAGGTGATGGAGTAGGGGATGATAGAACGGATGGTAGGAGTAATCCTGAGTTGAATTGAGTGTCCAAATAGTCCAACGGGGTTAATCCACAAACATGGAAGACGGGCTCTGCCAGTCTTCTTTGTGAACGCATATCATACACATGCCATGAAAGAAAGGATTTTTAACAAGAGACATGGAAACTTAGTTTCTCCCTCATACGCTTTCTTTCCAAAGCTTTAACCACACAACTCTTTCCAAAAACTGCCCCAAAAAACCGACACCCCTGCTAATTAGTCACCTGATTATATCAGGTAAGCTCTTAAAGGGGAAGTGCAGTGTTAATAAGGGGCTAGAGCGCCCTCTGGCTTTCTGGAGGAATACCATGCCGAGCCTAGGGGGTACCTCCCTTATGGCCATCAGCTATGGCAGCATTATGTGCGGTGTCACATATACCCCCCCCCCAGCTGGGTCACAAGGGGGAGGACCGTAAAACGGCTTTATGTCCACCACATTTATTGTGTCGGTCTTCTCCCCACGTCACACTCGATAGTTAACTGGACCTAGCTTCTTGACTATCTCAGCGGGTCCCACCCACCTAGGAGCCAACTTGGCAGAGTAACCTCGGGCGGCGGCGGAGAGAGTCCTAATCCATACATACTGCTTGGGATGGTACACCGGATTGGAACGTCCCCGATTATATGTCCTCGCCTGTTTCGCCTGTGCCTTGGCGACATTTTTCCTCACCAGGTCCTGTAATTGGTCCTGACGCTCCAGGAGGGAATAACACTTCAACCTAGGGGAGGGCGCAACATGGATGAGCCGGTCAAAAGGGCCCTTAAGTGACCGGCCCAGCGCTAGTTGCGCAGGAGAATGACCTGTGGATTCCTGGACAGCCGAGTTAATAGCGAAGCGAAATTCGGCTAGCCAGGTGTCCCATTTCTTATGTTCCTCCTCCACGTATGAAGCAATCATACCCTTGAGGGTGTGGTTGACTCTCTCGGTCAGGTTGGTCTGGGGGTGATAACTGGTTGTGAATTTGTTAAGCACCCCCCATGTCTTGCAGACCTCTTTGAAAACTTGGCCAGTGAACTGGCTGCCCCGGTCCGAAACAAGAAACTTGGGTGTTCCCCATCTAGTAAAAACCTCCTTTACCAGCACTTCGGCGATTTTAGGCGTCTTGCTGTTCCTGAGGGGAAACAACTCCACCCACTTTGTGAAGTAATCCACCACTACTAGGAGAAAGGAGTTTCCCCGGCCACTTCTAGGGAAGGGCCCCATCAAATCTACACCTAACATCTCCCCGGGCTCAGTGATGGGTGTGGATTGTAACAGTCCCGCAGGAGGCTTGTTGGATGGTTTATACTTTTGGCAGATGTGACAGTTTCGTACATATGTCCAAGTATCTTGGCGGACAGTGGGCCACCACGCCACTTCCAAAATCCTCAGCAGGGTCTTCAGACGCCCAAGATGGCCCCCTAATGGATTATCATGGTAGTGGTGTTGTATTGGGAGATGCAGTACCTCTGGTACCGCTAGTTGGAAATTAAAACCTTGATCCCCCTTCGGTATGCGTCTGTAGATAACCCCATTCTGGTCCACATATGCGATTTTGGATGGATCCCTCAGCGGCCTTACTTCCTTCCGGACCTCCTGGATCCAAGGGTCAGTAAGTTGGGCTGCCCCTATTTCAGGTAGGGACATGGGTAGGTCCATCTGTGTAGGTCCATCAAGTGAGTGCGGCATGGTCTGTAACGACCTCAAACGACACTCCCTCCAAAAAATGGCGCCAGCGCTTGACTGCCCACACTACCGCGAGGCACTCTTTCTACGATACGGAGTAATTCCTCTCGGCTCCGGTTAAAAGTCTTGAGGCAAATGCAAGGGGTATTTCACACTCCCCTTGGTCCTGGGTTAAGACCGCCCCCAACCCCATCTCACTCGCATCAGTGTGGAGCCGGAAGGGTTTGGCTGTGTCAGGATGGCCCAGGACAGGAGGTTGTATCATCGAGTTCTTCAGGTCTTCAAAGCTCTTTTGGCAGGTTTCACCCCAAACCCAAGCAGCCCCCTTCTTCAGCAGCCCATACAATGGTGCTGCCCGGTCTGCGAAATGGGGAACAAGCTTGTGGTACCACCCCACTAGCCCCAAAAACCTCTGCAACTCTTTCAGGTTCTTGGGGATGGGGTACTCCAGGATGGGGTACTCCAGGATGGCCTTTGTCTTTTCAGGGTCCGCCGTAACCCCCTGACCCGTAACTATGTGTCCCAAAAACCTTAAAGAAGATTTAAAGAAAACACACTTCTTCAGGTTGAGGGTGAGATTGGCCTCTTCAAGCCTTTGGAAGACTTTCCGAAGGTCATGTAGATGCTGGGTAGAGTCTGGGGAGTATATGATAACATCATCAATATAGACAAAGCAGCAATGACCCCTTAGATCCGCTAGAACCCTCTCCATGAGCCTTTGGAAGGTGGCGGCAGCGTTCTTTAAGCCAAAAGGTAAAATCCGAAACTGGTACAGTCCCTGAGGGGTAGTGAAGGCAGTCAGTTCCTTGTGGCGGGGGTCCATTGCAATCTGCCAATATCCTGACTGTAAATCCAGAGTCGTAAAAACCCTGGCTCCCTTAAAAGACTCTAATATTTCATGGATCAATGGCATGGGGTATGCATCGAACACGGTCTTGCTATTTAGCTGCCGGAAGTCCACGCAAAACCTCATGGACCCATCTGGTTTTGGAACCAAAACCACGGGTGCAGCCCACGCAGATGTAGAAGGTTCAATGATGCCCTCTTCCAACATCTTCTTGACCTGGTCGACCATAATCTTCTGCTTGAGAGGAGAAACCCGATAAGGGCGGCTGCACACAGGCCTACGGTCAGATAGGGTGATGGAGTGGTGACAAAGAGAGGTATAGCCTAGAACTGCAGACTTCAGGGAAGGGAACTGTCCCAACAGGTGGCGCACCTCGGGGGACTCCTGTACCTCCTAGGGTAGTTCTTGCCATGAAGGTTGGGATCAAGAGGCCAAGATTGAGGGCCTAAATAAAGCAGAGGAGGGAAGGCCAAGATCCATAGCCCGGCCACTCCGCAAACCTTCCAGGAGCTCCACAGGAACATAGAGGGAGATTGGATCGGTGTTCTCCACAAAACCCCCCTTCCCTATGATCCTACTCAGGAAGGATCGAGGCTGCTGATATGGGGGAAGACTGTACCGACCCCGAGCCCAGTCTAGTCGGATACGGCTCTTAGCCATAAAATCCAATCCCAGAAGCATAGGCCATGCCAAATCTTCATCAGCTAGTACAAAAACTGAAATTGTAAGTAAATGAGCTGCAACCTTGAGGTGTAACGGGATGCAGCTGAGGGCAGGCTTTTGTGATCCATCCGCCAGTGCAAACTGTTGGGAAAGCACTTGGGCAAGTCTCCTTGAGGGTGGTCGTAAAATCTTATAGGTAGAAAAGCTGATCAGGGAGAAGGTGGATCCAGTGTCCAGAAGAGCTGGGCCTTTCCTTTTCCCCACCACCACCTCAATTGCCATGAGGGCTGGAGGCGCTATGTGCAGTACTGGATCGGGCGGACAGTTCTTGGTTTCGGCCACCATCGCTCCCCTTCTCTTAGGGCCAGGTCGTCCCTCTTTGGCCCCTTGAACCCGGGACCAATAGTCCCGTTGACTGGCACGGTCTTTTTCTATGAGGGTGCCCACCCGGACAATGTCAGCTACCGTCTTCACTGCCCCTCGCATGATTATTGTTACTTGGGGATTGGCATGATCTAAAATCTTCTGTACCACCTCCTCCTCAGTCACCTCAGGCTTCCACTTAGCACGGTAGTCGTAGGCAAAGTCCCTGATACTTTCTTGGGGGCCTTGAACCCTGACTCGCAACTGTTCTTCTAACTCTGCCTGGAAACCCGAGGACAAAAAGGCACCCAAAAAAGCAGGTTTAAACTCCCGCCAGGTCTTTCCGCCAGATCCCGCCAGATCTATGTTAGATCGTTCAGCCTTCCACCAATTGCGGGTGGAACCCTGCAGGACCGTATACAACAAAGCCAACACTTCTGGATCAGACAAGTGATGAGATAAAAACTCCTCGCATGCCTCAATAAAAGTTGCTGGGTCCTGCTGGGTCCTTCTGTAACGGTGTGACTCAGAGCGCAGGGAGTCACACTGGGTTAGGGCCCAAATGCAACACCTGAAGCTGCCAGTACCCAAAATACACAAGGACACCCGAGCTACCACTAAACAAATCCAAAAAACGGGAGGAAAACAAAAGGCTCAAAAAGGGGAGAAATCAAAAGGCACAAAAGTGGTGGAATCGACAAGACTAAAAGGGGTGGAGTCAAAAAGGCTCAAAACAGGGGAAAACAAAAATGCTCAGAAAATGGATGGAAAACAAATGGCTCAAAAACAGGTGAAAATCAATCTTGTGTGTTTTTTTTTTTTTTAAGAAACAAAAAGACTTGAGAAACTCAAAGAAGGGGGGTGTAGCTTCAGGCAGCACAATAAGCCGAAGCTTGAGGACAAACACAAAGAGAGACAGAGACAGGGAGACCTGAAAGAAAACCCAAGGATCTTTACCAAATTACCTTAGTAAAACGACCCAGCGACTCTGAATTGTTTTCCCTCCCCTTATATGGGTCAGAGCACAGGTGATCCGAATCACTGTTGATTACTGTGCCTGACTGGCTGGTCTCCCAACAGCGGTGTGGCTCCCCCTAGTGCCCTGTCAGGGACGTGCCTGACTCATTGACCTCCCTGCAGTGATCTGGCTCCCCCTAGTGCCCTGTCGGGGTAGGGTTCTAACAGTTTCCTTGCAGGTAAACATGGTTAAACAGAGGAAGAATAATGATTTCAAGCACCACCCTCCTTTTAAAGCATCCAGTCTTTTGTTCTAATTCATTCAGCATGACAGAGTGATCTCCAGCCTTGTACACCTCAACACTCTAACCTATGTTAACAACAGGATCACTGAAATGGTGTCAACAGGTCTTTCTCTGAAATGTAGTGGAAATTAAGTTTCTTGGGCAAAAGGGGACTTCATCTGATCACTCTTTATAACAGAAACCTGCTTGAAACCTGCATGGGCTACTTTACACTGGGTTTAGTGTTATAATGTGTTATAGCAAAATCCAAAGACAGAACTATCTTGTGAAGGATTTTGGATATAAGCACAGCTACTTTAATGACCCCTCCTCCCTACACTCCCATCCCCCACACAACAAAAGATGGCAATGTACCTGCTTCCTCACTGTTAAATACTAAATGTCATTAGTGCCAGTTTGAATCATCTCAAAATCAAATCAACCAAATCAAATTCCACTCAAATAAAATAGATATAAAAAACTGTACTGAACCAAATTGAGTTAAATGTGTCAGACATTTGCACATAACATATTTTGCCTCAGTTATTTCAATTATTATAATTATACCCCAAAAATGAACTGAAAAATATTGTGTTGATGTAATGTTTTTTATTTATGCTGAAATGATGTAAATATTGAAATCAATCAGTCAAATGCACCATCATTTTTTCATTTAGAGTTAAGTTTAAGTTTTAAAGTGCAGAATAAAGAAAACTATAATTAAAAACCAGATGCTTTCCTAAACTGTTCTGCTCAATAACTATTCTAAGTGAAGAAAAATCCATACTAAAAAGGCCTGAGCTGTGATTACTGCAGTATTTTGTGAACACAAAAATGCTCTGTATATGGGACTTGAAAGTGATTATTTCTACATGAATAACAAATATCAGTGCAGTTAAATTTTTCAGTTTACTTCCTTCAGCATTTGGGATAAATGTGTTAATATTTCCATTTATAGATGTTTAAATAAACACAATTTTTATTTATTTTTTTTGTTTGGTATACAAAATGATTTTCCATTATCACATCATAAGATAAATTAGTTGATATAATGGACTTATTAATCTAATTCAGAGATGGAACAGGCTTGGATGGCTGTTGGTTTGGTCACCACAAGCCCCACAATTAAAGCAAATAAATAATAAAATCAGATTGAAGTAAAATATTTTAACCACAATTCTGATTTTGGGATTTTGCTATTTGAGGTGTCATTATAATACTTAAATATAAATATGAAATTGGGGAGCTGTCATAGCATTTACATAAAAAGCAGAGGCACAAAAGAGGAAATGACTAAGAGGTGACTTTAACCTAATCTTGTTGTAATTTATTCATTTTTATATTTAAAGTTGACAATAAAGGGGCAGTGGTGGCCTAGTGGTTAGGGTGTCGGCCACGTGATCAGAGGATTGGGGGTTCGAACCCCTTTCCAATAGGTTGCCCTGGGGTACCCTTGAGCAAGGTGCCGTCCCCGTCCTGCTCCTCCCTGCGATGGGCTGGTGACCTGTCCAGGGTGTGTCCCCCGTCCTCGCTCTGTGTGTGCTGGATTGGACACCAGCACACCCCTGCGACCCTGTTTGGGACAAGTGGCAGGTAATGTATGGATAGAATGTTGTAGTCTGGCCATTCTGACTTTTCACAGCTAGATTAAGCCTTATGCTGAGACGCAATGTTATACTTGCTCCATACATGACATCTTTAGCAAACTCTGGATAGACAGTATTGTTGCTTTTGAAGGGCAGCAGAGGCTTTCTCCTTGCACCTCTGACATACACTGTTGATCAATGTTCTACTGATGGTAGATTAATGAATATTAGAAGAGTGACCCATGGCTTGCTTATGCTGATCTTTGCTGGTCAATCACCCCTTTGAAGGGTAACAGTCTTAAATTTCCTATATTTATTTGTACATGATTTATTCAGAGCTCATGTATGGGCCGTGGTGGCCTAGTGGTTTGGGAGTTGGCCACAGGCTTTGAAGATTGTGGGTTCAAACACCTTACTAGTAGGTACCCTTGAGCAAGATACTGTCCCTGTCACTGCTCCCCAGGTGCTTTTATAGCTGCCCCCTACTGCACGATGTTTGCATGGGTTAAATGCAGAGGTCCAATTTTGTTATGCTTAACTATGTGCTGTGAGCTCGCAATGACAAGAATGGTCACTTTCACTTTTTTCACTTTCAGCGTTAAAACTCTAGAGATGATTTTGTCACCTATTCCAGCTTGATGAGCATCAGAAAGTCTTATTTTTGCCATGATAGGCTTACCTAAACATGTGTTACGAAAATCAAATTTTAATAGATACCTGTTCTTTAAATGTCCTTCAAATTAAACCTAATGGGTCACATAACTTAGCAGTAGTAATATTGTTGAATTTTCCAAAACAAAAAGCCTATTATAATATTTCTTTAAATTCTTTAATTAACTTAATTTAATCTTTATTTAACAAAATAAAGATTAAATAACTTAAATACAGTCCATATAGGGGCAGCGGTGGCCTAGTGGTTAGGGCGTTGGCCACATGATCGGAGGATCAGGGGTTCAAACCCCTTCCCAATGGGTTGCCCTGAGGTACCCTTGACCAAGGTGCTGTCCCCATCACGCTCCTCCCTGCAATGGGCTGGTGACCTGTCCAGGGTGTAGTATTTTTTCACACCTGCCTAAAACTTTTGCACAGTACTGTATATATATTTTATAAATGGAAGTGTTAATCATTTATTTTCATCAATCAAACATGACTATGTTTTAGCCTACATGTGACATTGATGATCATTAGCACCTGGTTTGTAAAACTGGTTGATCATACACCTGAGTATAATCCTACAAAATCCCTGACTTTGTGCAAGTGTACCTATGAGAATTGATGCTGGTTTGAAGGCAAAAGGTAGTAACACCAAATATTGATTTGAGCTGTAAGATGTTGGATGTTCATCCCATTTCAAGCCACCTCTCATGAATCCTCTCTTTTTCTAATTGCACAGTTCAGTGTGTCTTTTATCCATCCCCCAGGAGCTCTAAAGCCTCCGATGGGGACACCTAATGCTGAATATTCATCATGCTGAATATTTCAAAATCAAACTGTGATTAATGATTGAACTGTAATCATACCATCATCATCATGTTTCATTACGGGTAATGATTAAATCTTTCAAACACTATAAGGTGAAAAGTCAAAATCTGGAGACAGAGAGACTACATTGACATGTACAGTCTTACATGTTCTGGAAACAAAATATAAAACAATCTTGAATACAAGAGGAATCAAAGAAATTGAACACATGAGTACAACAAAGCCTTGAAGAATATGAATTGCCAGAACCCCAAACGTGCTGGTGAACCAATCCGAAGAGGTCCACTGAAGACGTAGAGGCGGCGTGAATTTGACCTGTTTTCTAATATCTGAAATTAGAATTGAGACATCATTCCCAAAAAGTTCCACCACCACCAGAGCCAACCTGTTTTGGAGAGTCATGTGTCTCATGTTGATTAGTTGATGATTAATCTAAATTATGTGTAGTATCATTGTTAACATCCTCCATTACTTTTACTACTTCTCTAATTTCAGCTAAGGTTACCGTCATTAGATTAGGAAAAAGAGCTGAAAAGAATCTTTTAGCAGGTTGTGCTACAAGTTCATGAGAATGAAATAAATCCCGTTTGTGAAAATGATTAAGTCTAGGATCAGTAGTGTGTCTCAAGGCTGGTATGACGTAGGCTGCATAACATGTACCTGATGTAAGCAAATAATTGTAAGCTGTGTTACTACAAACATACACCGTGGCATCTGAAAAAATATGCAGATTTGAAAATCAAGGTAAACTGTACAGAATGATCATTCAAACATACTATGACAGAGGGTATATCAGGTGTGATAGTTAAATGAAATACACTAGTACCTAAATAAGGTCCAGAATCACTATTATGCCAACAGAGATTCCCTTTGGGTGTGAATGCTAACTCTAGTTTAGCTATTGGCCTTACATGGTGATTAGCATTTATGACTGTCTCATTACCAAAATCCGCTCGTGTCAAAAAGGGCCAGGTGCAGTCGTGATCGGTGATGGCGAATGGGAACTGCAACTTGTGGGAATATTTCCGCACCATGTGGAATTAGACCACAGATCCAACAATCTGACTTGTTAAACACTTTTGCAAAACCATGCGCTGTAGCTAAAAAGGTGTTTCCCCTTAAACTGTCATTGTGACTGACTACATGGGCAACCTGTAAATACAAACATAAGAGAAGTTTAAACATCATGGTTTTCTTTGTACACATACAGAGCTATGTGGTGTTTATGTGTTTTTACTTTTTTTTTTTTTCCAAAGGAAGTATGTGTGGGTGTATTCACTGTCTTTTGGCTGGTTGAAGTTTTCTCCACTTTGTTGCCCAGCAGCGGAGGCTACTATGTGAGAGGTTACTAGCACTTCACTATAGAACATTCCTCTATGTCTGGAACAAAGATCACTCTTTTGCAGTGACTGGCATGGATCCACCTTTTCTTGCCAGACACCTTCACTGCAGCGAATGTAAACAAGAGCACTTGTTATGGGCCTTCCCACTTTGCACCCAGTGGCTCTTTTTGTGGTTTCCGGACCAGCACCCACTCCCCAGGTACCAATGAGTGACCCCCTCCCTCTGGCTGAGCCCACGTGATGGTTACCTGTTGAGAGGCACATTGAACGACATGTATCAGTTTGTCACAGTATTCAACCAAAGCATCGCTAGCAAGGTGAACATCTGCTTGTCTCAAGTCAAAGCTTCCTGGCAGGTTCATGGGACAGCCAGTGATGATTTCAAATGGACTGAATCCAGTTTTCTTGTTTGCTGTTGCTCTGATACTGCACAGGACAATTGGCAAGGCCAGAGGCCAAACAAGACCTTCCTGGTGGTATTTGGAAAGACGATTTTTGATCACTCCATTCATTCTCTCCACTTGTCCCGAAGACTGAGGATAATGAGGACAATGGAATGCCCATTCGATGCCCATCAGTCGATAAATTTCTTGACAAATTGCACCTGTGAAATGTGTTCCTTGATCTGAGTTAATGTGGCAGGGTATGCCCCATCTTGGTATGAAATCCTTCATCAAGGTTTTTGCAAGCCGTTGCTTTTCGGCACGGCGATGCTTCTACCCAACTTGAAAACTTGTTCACAATGACCAACACGTCTGAATAACCGTGACTTTTTGGCAATGTGATGTAATCAACTTGCAGATGCAGAAAGGGTCCCGGCGGTGCAGGAACCATCAACATCGGGATTGGAGTTCCTGGTCCTGTGTTGTTTTTCTGAAAATTCATGCACTGACCAACAACTTGTTGTGCATGAGCATGAAACTGAGGGCTCCACCAGTGTTGGTTGAACCGATGCATCATTTTTTCAAGACCAATGTGCCCAACAGAATGTATTTGTTGCACTAGATATGGGACTAGTGATGCTGGGGCCACTGTTCTCTGTGCATCTCCAAATCTCCAGACATTGTCTTGATGAAGTTTCGCACCTTTTTCCATCCAGGTCCATCTTTCTTCGGCTGGACTGTTGTGTTGCATGTCTTTGATGTCTTCCATGTGCTTGTAGATTGCTCTAACACTTGCTACGGCCTTCATGCTGGTTTCGCCTTTCTTTGCAGCGATTTTTGCAGCCTCATCAGCAAGAGCATTTCCTCTAATCTCCATTGTGGCAGTTTTGGTGTGTGCTTTGCACTTCATGATCAACATCACTTTTGGGAGTTGAACTATGTGTAACAGTTCTTCCACAAGTTCTCCATTTTTCACTGGAGTTTTTGCTGCTGTTAGAAACCCTCTTTGTTTCAACAGTAGTCCAAAATCATGGACAACACCAAAAGCGTATCTTGAATCTGTGTAGATGTTTGCTGTCTGATTTTCAGCCAGTTTGCAGGCTTCAATGAGAACTTTTATTCTGCTTGTTGAGTGGATGTCCCCTTTGACATGTTTCTGCTAGCCAAAACACCTGTTCCTGTTGTCACTGCCCACCCCGCACTTCTCAAACCATTTTTGACCATTGAGGAACCGTTGGTGTACAATTCCAGATCGGGATTTTGCAAAGGCAATTCTTGAGTGCTCGACACTTCCACCATTGTCGTGATTATTTCAACACAATCATGGTCATCAATTTCTGTGTCTGTCCAGAGTAGGGTCGCAGGGTTGTACAGGCTTGCTTTTTCAATAACAATGTTGGATGATTCCAGAATGGTGGACCATTTTGCCCATTGAGCGGCTGTGACTTGTGATGCTCGACTCAAGGTTATCAGAGTGTGGACAGCATGTGGACGTTTGACCACCAGTGTTTGAGCTGGAAACTGTGTTAACGGCCAAATATGTTGCTTGAACTGTCCGAAGACACAGACCCCATCCCAGGGCCACGTTATCCAGTTTTGCTGAGTAGTATCCAACGGGTCTCTGCAAACCACCATGATCTTGTGAAAGCACTGCTGTCATGTATCCATCTCTTTCATGGACATTCAGTGTGAAAGATTGTCCTGTGTCTGGAATTCCCAGAGCAGGTGCTTGACAGAGTGCCTTTTTCAGATTCTGGAAAGCTTGGATTTGTTCTTGATTCATCTCGATTGGATCTGTTGAATCCTTCCGTCCTTTTAGCAGATCGTTCAGAGGTTGTGCGATTTCTGTGTACGAATCAACCCATGCTCGGTTGTAGTTGCACAATCCCAAGAAAGAGTGTAATTCCTTGTTTGTTTTTAGCTCTTTTGCTGTCTTGATCGCTTGTGTTCGATCTTGAGTGATTTCCCGTTTCCCATGTGAAATCTTTTGTCCAAGGTAGACAACTTCAGTTTGCATGATTTGTGCTTTGCTGAAGCTTGCTTTGTGTCCTTTCTCATGTAGAACGTCCAAGATATGCAAAACATCTTTTTCATGCTGATCCTCATTTTCTGAAGCAATCAGAATGTCATCAACATATTGAATGACTATTGATTCCATTTCTGGAAGTTCACGAAAGTGGTGTTTCAATGCCATGTGATATACTGTAGGACTCAAGTGCATTGTGAAAGCAGTCAATGGTTGTGACTCTTTATCGAGAGGCACGAACCACAAGTCATTAGCCTCGTCGAGAACCGTGAACCATTTGTGTTACGGTGTCAAGGCTTGAAAGATTGTGTTGGGATTGGCAACTAACGATGTCAATTTTTTCTTACTGGCCAAACAGGGCTGTTTGAGGGACTGTGTGTTTTAGTGACGACTCCATTTCCTTCAAGCTGTTTGATGAATTGAATGATGCCTTCAGAGGAGACGCGACTGATAGGATATTGTTTGGTGCACGGTGGGGTGCTGCCCTTGAGCTTGACTGGTTCCATCTTCAGGAGGCCGCAGTCAGTTTTTGTTTGTGCCCACATTGGATGTTTTTTCAGTTTAAGTTTTTCCAAGTTCCTTAAATTCGATTTGAAGGAGTATATCCAGGCCCAGGATTGGGGCTGATATGTCCCCGACCCATCACATTCCCGATCCAAAATCAATCTGTTTTGATGTCTGCAGGTAGATCACATCACCTTCTGCTGTGGTTATTTTCTTTCTTTTCTTGCCTAATTGTAAATTGCATTGTTCTGCTTGTGTTGGGATGCAAGTGATTTCAGCTCCAGTGTCCACAAGAAAATCAATTTCTTTGTCATTAATTGTTATGCTGGCATACAATCCATCTGCCCGATGCTCCACCATTGCCAGAATTGACTAGAGAGCAGGCTCATTCAGTTTTTTGCCTCTGCTGCACTCAAGACCTGTTCTCATTGAATTGGGGTCAGTTGGCAGAATCTTTCAATTTGATTACCCTTTCCGCTGTCATCAATGCTTTTTGATCCTTTGTCATTTCCATGATTACCTTGTGGTTTACCATTTGCTTGATTCAGATCCTTCCGAAACCAGCACTGTTTTGCCCAATGACCAGTCTTTCCACATTTGAAGCAGGGTCTCGTCTTTTTGTCAGATTTGTTGAATTTTCTGTTTTCATTTCCTTCCAATTGAGCCATTTGGACTTTCACAGCAAGGTTGGTTCCCATTCTTCCTGCAGTTTTGACAATTTGTGAGATACTTTTTCCTGCATCCTTCTCGCAACCCGGGAATGTGACTTTTAAGAGCCTAGACAATTTTTTTTGCGGCATTTAGCAGACCCTCAGATGCCCAGAGCGACTTCCATGTCCTGATTACAGGGACAGTCCCCCTGGAGCAACTCAGGGTTAAGGGTCTTGCTCAGGGACCCAGTGGTGGTAGTAGGATTCGAACCTGGGAACCTGGGACCTCTTGAGGCTTAGATCCATAGGCAAGTATCCTACCACTAGACCACCACCACCCGGCGGTGGTGGTCTAGTTCTAAGTCCAGTCCATCAACAAAGGTTGTCTTAAAAGGGATACAATCCAAATAGTCATAATTTTCTTCTGTGATGTTAGGAATCCCAGAATAACAAGCCTAGCTTGTTTGTAACGTTCAGCGTATTCGAAAACGCTTTCTTTTGGCTTTTGTCGGGAGGCAGTAATTTGAGACCAATTTGTTCCTTTCTGGATTTAACTCATCAAGCCATCTTTTAATGGCTTCCCATCCCTCTTTCAGATTTTGTTTATCATTCCCCAAAGCCGTGTTGAGTCTATCTGTCAGTCTCCCCACCGGTGAGCTAGAAACCATTGCAGCTAGAATTTGGAGTGCATCTTCTGGATGAAGTCGATAAATATCTTTTTGACGGCACAATTCCCTCCAGGTCTTTCTTGCTCCGCCTTTGGGGAATTTCTTTAGACCATTTGTCAGTTTTTTCAGGTTCCATTGGAACGTGGGACACCAAAGTTCTGTAGGTTATTTCACCTCCTTCTTCCTTAACCTTGCATCTTCTTTCCCTGATGGGAGCAAGGCGGGCAGAGACATGATTAGTGTCGCTCTCGCTTTCACTCTCAGTTTGGTTTTCAGTTTGTTTCTTTGCAGAATGTTTTTTCTTTGAAGTGTGTTTTTGTGGCACATTGTTGGATGATGCGCTGGTTGGGGAGCACATTTTCTCATTCTCTTTTCTTCCTGTAATTTTCCATTCCTCCAACAAACCCAGCTTTTCTTTCTCCAGTGAATTATGATCAGGATACAGTCTGTTTACAGTTTGGGTGGATACAGTCTGGGTGGATGCAGTCTACTATGTGGACTATGGCTCAAGAGGTTCCAGGTTCGAATCCCACCTCTAGCACTACCACCACTGGGTCCCTGAGCAAGACCCTTAACTTGCTCCAGGGGGACTGTCCCTGTAATCAGGACATTTACATGCCACACATGTAAATGTAATGTTTACTGATAGAGGCTGTGCTTCTCCCAGAGGGGGAAAGGGAGAGGGGGGGTGGACATCTTCTCCGTGCTTAGATAAGAAGGCATTACGGACTTTAACTTATAGGGAGGGTCAGACGGAGGGCACCCGAGCTTCAGGACACCGTCATTGGGAGGGAGAGAAGAAGATGCTCCGCCCCCCTGGGGTCGTTCCTGCACACCTGGCTGCTCGGCATTTGCTCCATTTGCACCAGATTGCAATGCATCTCTTTCTGATCTTACCTTTTCCAACTCCTCCGCTAATTTGTGTCCTTTTTTAGGACCTCAGAGTTCTTTCTCTGAAGTTTGGAATCCTTCTTCCAAACCTCTTCAACCACAGCAGTTAATCTGGAAATGTTGGTCTTTTACTCTATCATCTTCAGTTTTTCACATCATCTCACTCCTGCATCTGAGCTGACCCAACACAACAAGTGTCCATCTCAATTTTCTCCATTTCTGTGCAATTTTTTATTTGATGTTATTAGAAATTTCCTGTTATTTGTTACCAGAATGCTTAAATATTCACCACATAATCTTTTCTAGATTGATCTTGATGAGGAGGGAGCTTTTGCTTTTTACACACTTTTACACAGCAGAAGCAACAGATTAAGACAGTAGGAGGCCTTACCTCTGTCGAAGTGCCAGCACCTCTGTTCCTGATTTTTGTTCAACCGTGTTGTCTTCCAATTGCTTTTCCCTTCCGTTCCTCAAGTCAATCCTGTTCCTACAATCCATCACCTCACAGCATCTTAAAGGGATTAAGATGTGGGCTTTGACTCTGCCACTCCAGGATTCTCAATTTCTTAGCTTTCAGCCAGTCTTTGGTGGACTTACTGGTATGTTTTGGGTCATTGTCATGTTGCAGGCTTCAGTTCTGCTTCAGCATGTTCTTACAGATGGTCTCCATGTTCATCAAGCACCCTCTGATACAGAGTGGAATTCATGGTGGATTCTATGATGGTGAGCTGGAAAGGTCCTGCTGCAGCAAAGCATCCTCATACCATGACACTTCCACCTCCATGCTTCACAGTTGGTTTGAGGTACTTTTCCTGGAAAGATGTATTTGGTTTACACCAGACATGTCTTCTGTTCTGGTGTTCAAATAATTCCATTTTAGATTAGTTTGTCCAAAGAACATTATTCCAGAAGTCCTGGACTTTGTCTTTGTTCTCTCCTGCAAACTTCAGTCTGGCCTTGATGTTTCTCTTAGAGAGCAAAGGTTTCCTCTTTGAACACCTCCCATGCAAGTTAAAACTGTGCAGTGTCTTTCTATATGTAGAGGCATGCACTTTCACATCAAAAGTAGCAAGAGCCTGCTGTAGGTCCCGTGATGACATTTTAAGGTTTTTGGAGACTTATTTTAGCATCATGCGGTCTGCTCTTGGGGGGAACTTGCTTGGACGGCCAGACCCGGACAGTGGAATGGCTGATTGCAATTTCCTTTGAGATCTTTTTAAATCCCTTATCAGACTTATCAGCTGCTACAGTCTTCTTTCTGAAGGTCTCAGACAGCTCTTTTGATCACACCATGGTGATCACTCTCACCTCAACAGACAGGAGCACAATAGGACAAACCTCCTTCAAAATGTTGAGCAATGATGTTCTAATCATGTTCACCTGATGTGCTGCACCTGTGTTTGATTTGAGCCATTTTAATTGGGAATAAAGGTGGGGTTCTCCTAATTTATTCCTCACCAGAAATTGCATTTTTGTAGAATTACATTTTTCAGACGATTTTGAAAAGTATTTTCTTCAGTTTTATTCATTTAGTTATAATACTTGAATCTCCCAGTATTGTTTAAATTGAGATTAAATATCCATATGGCTAAGAATGTTACAAAAACACAGGCTTTCATATTTCCTTACTTTTTCACATGACTGTGTGTGTGTGTATGTATATGTATATATAAATATATTACAGAAATATGGCAGCAGTGGCCTAGTGGCTAGGGACTAGGCCCCAGGATTGCAAGATGATGGGGTCAAATCCTGGACCAGTAGGTCACCCTAACGTAACCTTGAGCAAGGTAAAACTGCTATCTGGGCACTGGATATGGCTTCGCCCTGCTGCATGTGTGTATGGGTTAAATGCAGACTGCTATGCTGTCTGTTCACAATGTCAAATAGTCACTTTCACTTCATTAACTAGGGCAGCCTGAGTTCACTCAATGTGGAATGTGCATGTCCCTCCCATATCTGCTTGGGTTTCCTGCCACAGTCAAAAGACATGCATGTCAGGTGGATGGAAGGTTTTAATATACTCTCTAAATAACTTTATTAGAAAATGATTGATTTAATTTTAAACATAACTTTGTTTATACTTACTAATCAGAAATATCTATGATATCTAGTTGATTATTCACATAATGGTGTATAGCCACTGAACTGGCAAATTAGTTCTCCCTGTCTGCGCTGTTTAATGAATGGCTGCCTGTGGGTAAAATGTAAGCTTACTTCCAAATCTGAGCTATACTATAAACACTAATATTCATTCAAAAATTAATTAATTAACCTATTCATTATCTGAACTGTTTATCTGAAAAAGCATTTTGGGAGTGCTGAGGCTTATCCCAGTGCTTATAGGGTGAAAGCCTGAACCTGGGTCTAAAATGTCATCATAATTCTTTTGATTCTTACTGAATTAAAATGTAATAGAAACTGGCACCCAATGGCAATAACAAGCAGTGAATCATTGTTAATGAAGCAAATTTCACAAAAACAACACAGAGTGAATATTACAGTGAACAAAAAAGGCACACTGTCAATAAGAACTACCTTTTCTGTAGTTATTTGTACTGAATCAATTTTTGCTGAAAAATATTGTAAGAACTAAAAATAAAATGCTTTATCAATTTAATTTCAGCTCAAATTAGTTAGCTGAGAATGTTAGCTGAGGGGTCATAATATCCACAGAACTGTGGCTTGGAAGGACATACATACTTTTAATAAAGTGTCAAATCATATCTTAGTAAATTAAATTTTACTAAAATCTGTATCAATAAAATTGTTGAATATTATTTTACTTAATTTTTTACTTAAAATTAGCTCAGTGGTGGTTAATTATGTGTCATCTGTGTGCCTTTTCAATAAGACCTTCAGCCCGTCAATGTTTGTATTTGTATGAACGCACAAAGTTTTCTGAGACCCCACTCTTCAAACATTAAGATGCAGCACAAAGAATGTAAAGCAGATGTAATATTGACATGTATAATTGGAGATTTCTTCTTTTGTGAAACTGCTCTAATTAGAAAAACCTCAAGGACTGTAATCAGAGTGTTATGTAGATCATTTTAGTTCATATATTGTTGCTTGTAAGAAACCCATTTCATCTAATCTCTTAGTGAATGAACCCATGAGGTTCTCTGACCTTCAAAATTTATTCATATTTAAGGTAACGAAAAGGGACAAATAGGCCCATTTCTCCTGGGAACATGTATTTTAGGAAACAAAATTGGTCCTCAAGGACCATGATAGAATCATTGATAGTATGATTGTATGATAGTATGATAGTACAATCATTGATAGTATATTCACACTGTTGATGTTGATGATATGTTGATGAACAAAAATGTACCTGCATCTGACAATAAAGAATTAAACCCTCTGTTAGTGAAATGAGTTGTACACAACAATAGCACAGAGAACTCATAAATAATATTGACAAATTCTTTTGATAAAAGGGTACAGAGAAAGTTGGAATTCTCTTATTAACCTTCAGTCTATGTTTCTAGGAGAAAACCTAACAGCGCAGGTGATTTTTTTTTAACTCTAGACATTATAATCACTATGTTTCACCTAAACTTGTTACCTTTTTCTGATAAGTAACAAATGAAAGTTATATATAAAATAAATCGATAAAAATTACATGGAATGTGTTAAAGAATCTGTCTTAGTTTTGCTTTGAAGGACATGTTTCAGGTTTGTGCATGGTGCATTCAGCTTTTCAGCTTTCACATAATTTAAAAAAGAAGAAAAATGGTCCAAAATGACTTTTATAAAAATTTGTTATTAATTTATTTAGAAAGTAAAGAATTATTTATTAAAAGTTATTTATATTTGCAAATTTGGGAGATTTTGTTCAAATACACTATATAACACACTCAATCTGAGCTCCTGAATATTTGTGTACACTGGGATACTCTATCACCTTCCATCCTGCTTACTATTTTTAAGTCTATTGCGATGCACAGAACGGACTCAGAAAATCCAAATGAGAATGTTATATGCATTTGTTTAAATGGCTGTTATTCTTCTATTTAAAGGCTTACCACACTGTTAAATAGGACAGAAATTTAATTTGGCCTCAGTCAGTGTTCTCTATTCCAGTTAGGAGTATATTAAGACATATCTTAAATTTAAAAAGCTAGGAATAACATGTTTTTCATTTCAGGTCTTTTTCACTGCTATTACTACAACACAATTAAAGATAAATTATATTTCTATCAATCTGCAAATGTGCAGATTTTGTGCATAGATATTCACAAATATATCTGCCAACATACTTCCATATAATGTGATAATGTTTTTTTAATCTCTTTAGTAAGATTACTGATATTCCTATTAGATTAAATATATAATTCAATCACAAGGGGTCAAAGAAGTATTCTCATGGCCAGAAAGCCCATTTGAGAAATGGCCATACACAAGTTAACTGAATAACTAATTATTCTAGAAATCAAGCTTTGGCTGGCTGTAAATGAAAAACCTGAAAATTATAAATGCTTAATTTTGAACTAGCCTGCATAGATTGTTCTCTTCATGGTTAATTGATTTTAGTTCATTAAAACACCCTGATGGTTATGCTGCCAAACATAACACTTCCTTGACTGCATGTATAGTTTTGATATCCAGAGCAAGTTGTTTTAGGTTTCCATTATCTAATTATCAAAAATTATATTTTGTTTTTGTATTTTTCATGAAAAACTCTAGTACAAATTGTTCAACCCATTAAAATATACTGGAAAAAAGTCAAACGTTCTAACCAATTAATGAAGAATGGATGTCTTAAATGCTGAAATATAATTACTACTAATTGCATATTGTGGTCTTTTCAAGTTGGAGGGTAGCAACCTCAATTATGCCTCTGAGACAGTGGCCCAGTCTAATATCAGACTCTGTTGTCTTGATCTATTTGTACTTTTGTACCTGGAGTTCTGATTTTTCATTACATTCCTGTTTTGTTTAGTTTTTTTTTTTTTTAACAGTGGTCATCCCAAATCTAGCTGATGAAATGTGTGTCCTTTATGTCATAGCTTGAATTGTTACAATAACTATAATTTAGATCATTGTTATAATCTCCATAACTGTTATGTTTCTCCATTGTAATGATGAACACAAAAGCTACTTAAGCACTAATAGCTCTCTAACAAAAACAGCTGGAGATAACATATAATGAGCATCCACAGGATATTCTTCCAAATATTCCCAGTTAGCCCTCACTACCCATTTGGGTTTGCAAGGCTTGCCCAGCAACCTGCACTGCTATCTGATGCAACTCACCACCAGATGGTGATCATTTGACAGCCCAGTTCCACTAATCCTACTTATGTCTAGATCCTAGAGTTGCTCAACACTGTCGGCCTATGGAGCTCTGCTACCATGTACACTTATGAGCTGCCTTATACTCAGACATAATGTTCATCACCAACTATCCTTGCTTTGTATAATAACTAAACAGCAGTAGTATTTATCTTAGGTAGTCCATGCTTCCCAATAACTCCCCATTCAAGCGAAACTATAGAGTACCAAGATGGTCCCCATTCTAGGACACCACCCAGTGCCCCTAGAAATGTTGGGTACTTTGAGATGTCATTTGGTATGTACAGTACCCTGCAACAGTTTTAGGCAGGTGTGAAAAAATGCAGTAAGCAAAGAATGCTTTCAAAAATGGTAGTGTTAATCATTTATTTTCATTAGTCAACAAATTGCAGTGAATTAACAAAAGAGAAATCTAAATCAAATCAATATTTGGTGTTACTACCTTTTGCCTTAAAAACAGCATCAATTCTTCTAGGCACACTTGCACACAGTTTTTGAAGGAACTGGTAGGTTGTTCCAAACATGACTGTGTCTAAATGTGACATTCTGATCATTAGCACCTGTTTGGTAAAACTGGTTGATCATGCACCTGAGTATAATCCTACAAAATCCCTGACTTTGTGCAAGCGTACCTATAAGAATTGATGCTGGTTTGAAGGCAAAATGTAGTAATACCAAATATTGATTTGATTTAGATCTTTTGTTCGCTCACTTTGCATTTTGTAAATTGCTAGAAATAAACAATCATTATTTATATTTCTGAAAGCATTCTTTGTTTACAGCATTTTTTCACACCTGCCCAAAACTTTTGCACAGTAATGTATGCTGTCACAACAGTAAGAGCTTTGCCTCATGTTAATCAAAGTTGGAATGAGCCAACCCTTTCGTTCACCAGGACATTAGGAGCTAACTAGTAACCCCACACCTGCAATCCGCCTCTTACCCTGCACAACTGCAGAGAAGAATAGGGTAGTATCCTCATGCAGGAGCTTAGTTTCCAGAGCCAAGGGTGTATGCAGAAGTGAGCTGAATATCTAGTCTGCAACACAAACGTTCTGAATAAGCTTCTTTTCCCCTCAAGAGATGAAGCTCTAAGTACTAAAAGCCAGTTTCTGTACCATGGGTCTAATTCACAAGGGCCTACATCCCAATCAGCCCCCCTTGTGGCATCAGATTTGACCCCTAAGTCTCTTCTTGCAGTTGGTGAGCCCACAAGAGGTTGCAGAAAATATGACTAAACAAATTATCACTGCAAAAATGGTCTCTACAGCAGGCAGCTATTTAAAGCACCTGGGGAACAGTGATGGGGACATTACCTTGCTCAAGGGTACCTCAGGACAACCTAATTGTCTAGGATTTGAACCCACTACCTTCTAATCCTGGGGCCAACTCCCTAACCTCTAGGCCACCACTCTGAATGCTTGGAGACAAGTGAAAACATGAAAAAATTAAAAGTTAACAGTTTTATGAAGGCGCTGTGGGTATGATGTTTGATGTTATGAGCAACAGTGTTTTAAGAGCTACAGTATTGAGCTCCTATCTTCTGCCATTTATTTGGCAACACAAGTACATTTAATGATGATGATTAAGCTCACACTATGAATCACATCAAAACCACTGTTTACTTATTATTATATTGCTGTTTTTCTAAAAAATAAAACTCAGCTTGTTACCATTGAGGAAGATCTTATATTGATATTTCTTAGGTGATTTTTTAATGTACTACATTTATATTTATGACATTTAGCAGACGCTCCCCCCTGGAGCAACTCAGGGTTCAGGGTCTTGCTCAGGTGGTGGGATTCGAACCTGGAACCTCTTGAGCTGAAGGTCAATAGGCAAGTATCCTACCACGAGACCACCGCCACCCTACTACGTGTGGGTACTTGTTTGCTCAGCACTAGTCTGCTACAGTTTCCTTACACCTCCTTATCCCCATCCATGTTTGATTCCTACTGTTATTTTGTTTACTAGTTAACTCCTGCCAGAACGTTTTCTTCTTATTATTTTAATATTATTAAAACTAATGAGAAAGGTTTATCTTGAAATGAACATCATAAAATGCCAGTAGATGTGTGGTGTCAACACAATCTTAGAAGAGGGCTTTTAAACATTTTTTTTTTTTCCTTTCTGTGAATATTTCTTGAAAAAACAAAACAGGTGAAGTTATCTAAAATGTATCTAACTATAATCAAATTAATTGATAAATCAGCCCATAACTTTCTCTTCTTCTTCTTTTTCTTCCGGCTGCTCCCGTTTAGGGGTCGCCACAGCGGATCAACTGTCTCCATTTCTTCTGGTCCTCTGCATCTTCCTGCTTTAAACTGACCACCTGCATGTCCTCTCTCACCATGTCCATAAACCTCCTTTGGTCTTCCTCTTTCCTGGCAGCTCCATCTTCAACACCCTCCTTCCAATATGAGTCCCGGTTTCTCCTTTGTACATGTCCAAACCAACGCAACCTTGCTTCTCTCACCTTGTTTCTAAGACTTCTAACCTGAGCTGTCCCCCTAATATACTAATTTTTAATCCTGTCCATCCTCGTCACACCCAACGAAAATCTCAGCATCTTTAACTCTGACACCTCCAGCTCCGCCTCCTGTCTTTTCATCAGTGCCACCATCTACAACCCATACAACATAGCTGGTCTCACTACTGTCCTTCACTTTTATTCTAGCTGGTACCCGTATGTCACAAATCACTCCAGCCACTCTTCTCCACCCATTTCAACCTGCCTGCACTCTCTTCTTCACTTCTCTTCCACACTCACCATTACTCTGAACTGTTGATCCCAAGTATTTAAACTCCACCACCTTTGTCACCTCTACTCCCTGCATCCTAACCACTCCACTTTCCTCCCTTTCATTCACACTCATGTGTTCTGTCTTTGTCCTACTCACTTTCATTCCTCTCCTCTCTAGAGCAGATCTCCATCTCTCCAGGTTCTCCTCAAGCTGCTCCCTACTCTCACTGCAGATCACAATACCATCAGCAAACATCATCGTCCATGGAGACTCCTGTCTAACCTCGTCCGTCAGCCTGTCCATTACTATTGCAAACAAGAATGGGCTCAGTGCTGATCCTTGATGTAATCCAACCTCTACCTTAAATGCATCCATCACTCCCACTGCAGATCTCACCACTGTTACACTGCCATCATAAATATCCTGAACTACTCTCACATACTTCTCTGTAACACAAACACAACTCCTCTCTAGGCACCTTGTCATATGCTTTCTCCAAGTCCACAAAGGCATAGTGCAACTCCTTCTGACCTTCTCTGTACTTCTCCAACAACACCCTCAGAGCAAACATAGCATCTGTAGTGCTCTTTCTCGGCATAAAACCATACTGCTGTTTACTAATCCTCACCTTTTTTCTTAACCTAGCTTCCACTACTCTTTCCCATAACTTCATGGTGTGGCTGATCAACTTAATCCCTCTATAGTTACTACAGCTCTGTACATCACTCTTATTCTTGAAAATCTGTACTAGTACACTTCGTCTCCAATCCTCAGGCATCCTCTCACTTCCCAAGATTGTGTTAAACAATCTGTTCAGAAACTCAACTGCCATCTCCCCTAAACATCTCCATGCTTCCACTAGTATGTCATCCAGTCCACCAGCCTTTCCATTCTTAATCCTCTTCATCGCTGCCCTTACTACATCTTGATTATTTGCTGCACTTCCTGGTTCACTCTCCTCACATCATCCAATCTTCTCTCTCTCTCATTTTCTTCATTCATTCTTCATTCAGTTCCTCAAAGTACTCCTTCCATCTGCTCAACACACTCTGTTCAGCTGTGAGAACGTTTCCATTTCTATCTTTAATCTCCCTGACCTGCTGCACATCTTTCCCAGATCTGTCTCTGCCTTGTACACCTGTCTACTTTCTTCATCTCTCTGACTGTCCCATTTCTTCTTTGCCTCCCTCTTCTTTGAATACACTCCTGTACTTCTTGGTTCCACCACAAGGTTTCCTTATCCTGCTTCTTCCTTCCAGATGTCACTCCAAGTACATTTCTAGCCATCTGCCTTATCACTTCTGCAGTAGTTTCCCAGCAATCTGGTAGCTCTTCAACACCTCCCAGTGCCCATGTTAACTCCTGCCTGAATTCCACCTTACTGTCCTCCTCCTTCAGCTTCCATCACTTGATCCTCAGCTCTGCCCTTACTTTCCTCCTCTTCTTGACCTCCAAGGTCATCCTACAGTCCACCATCCTATGCTGTTTAGCTACACTCTCCCCTGTCACTACTTTGCAGTCTCCAATCTCCTTCAGACTGACCCTCCTGCAAAGAATATAATCCACCTGTGAGCATCTTCCTCCACTCTTATACGTCACCCTGTGCTCCTCCCTCTTCTTAAAATAAGTATTAACTACAGCTATTTCCATCCCTTTTGCAAAATCTACAACTATCTGACCTTCAGCATTCCTCTCTTTGACACCATGCCTACCCATTACCTCCTTATCACCTCGGTTCCCTTCACCAATCATCACTCTCTCTCCCTTGGTTACACTCTCTATCACTTCATCTAACTCACTCCAGAATTCTTCTTTCTCTTCCATTCCACAACCAACAATTTTCTTCCTTCAGGATAACACCTACTCCATTCCTCATTCTATCCACACCATAGTAGAACAGTTTAAACCCTTCTCCAATACACCTGGCCTTACTACCCTTAAATCTAGTCTCTTGCACACACAAAATGTCAGTCTTTCTTCTCTCCATCATATCAGCTAATATTCTACCTTTACCAGTGATGCTGCCAACATTCAAAGTCCCTACCCTCACTTCCACTCTCCTCTCCTTCTTTCTCTCCTCCTCCCTCTCGACATGCCTTCCTCCTCTTTTTCTTCTTCTCCTTTGGCCAACAATAGTCCAATTTCCACCAGCACCCTGTAGGCTAACAGCACTGGTGGCGGTCGTTGTTAACTTGGGCCTTGACCGATCCGGTATGGAAGTCTGTTTCATTGTCCGCATATTGATTTGGCAAAGTTTTAGACCGGATGCCCTTCACAGTTTTTGAAGGAACTCTGTTGGTAGGTTGTTCCAAACATCTTAGAGAACTAACCACAGATCTTCTGTGGATGTAGGCTTTCTCACATCCTTCTGTCTCGTCAAGTAATCCCAGACACACTCGATGATGTTGAGATCAGGGCTCTGTGGGGGCCATAAGAATTGATGCTGGTTTGAAGGCAAAAGGTAGTAACACCAAATATTGATTTAGATTTTTCTTTTGTTCGCTCACTTTGCATTTTGTAAATTGCTAAAAAGAAACAATCATTATTTATATTTCTGAAAGCATTCTTTGTTTACAGCATTTCTTCCATACCTGCCTAAAACTTTTGCACAGTACTGTACACTAATCAGTCACAAAATTAAAACCACTGACAGGTGAATTTAATAAAATTAAAAACCTCACTATAGTTGTTCCTGTCAAGGAGCAAGATAAAATAGGCAGCACATTTGCAGTCAGTTCATGGAGCTGATGTGTTGGAAGCATATAAAATGAGCAAGCACAAGGATCAAGGATCCTTCTGTTACTTTTGACAAGGGCTAAATTGGGATGGCTAGAGTATCTGCTACTAGTGTTTTAAGCCAAATACCACACCAGATTTCAGACGTCTTGTGTTGCCCCAGGCTCAATAGGTCAGCGCTGATGTGGAAGGGAGACATAAACAGAAGACAGGTGGTTTAAAATGTTATGGCTGACTGGTATTAATAAAAGCCTTCAGATCAAACTGCTTCCAAGATTATGAAAAAAATCTACTCATTATATTCATTTTTGTGTCTAACTCTATTCCACCGCAACATTTCTCTACAGACAGCACAGACGGTGTTGGTGGTTGTGGTGGTTTTCTGTCTCTCCTGGCTTCCCCACCATGTGGTACACCTGTGGGTGGAATTTGGTTCATTCCCCCTAAACCAGGCCTCTTTCATTTTCCGGGTGGTGGCCCACTGCCTTGCCTACAGCAACTCCTCTGTCAACCCCATCATCTATGCCTTCCTCTCTGAAAACTTCAGAAAAGCCTACAAGCAGGTGTTTAAGTGCCAGATCACCAGTGAGTCACCTTTAAATGACATCAAGGAGGTCCGCAGCAAAGTTGAAACCTCCCCCTCCACTAACTGCACTAACGTCTGACGTATTTTAAGGATTTTGTAGAAGACATAAGGAATAAGACAAATGTCAGAAATGAACGGATCCTTGCACCATTTACTCTATGCTTAAGCCTGCTAATGTGATGCCTAATGCTGTTACAGTACTCTCTCATCAAATATTTCAGTCTGGTAAAATAAAAACAAAAAAACTTAAAAGTAAATCTACACAACCCCTTTCCTCAAATTTTATCAAATGTTTGGTCTTTAATCTATAAAAACTAGCAAATATGGAGTGTCTAACTTTTAACAAGTCCGTTTGAGATTATTTAACAACTTGCTGACATCTCTATTGTGAACCTAAGAAAATGTAAAAGACCAAACTAACCAAACACAAAAAGGGTGGATTTGGCACTTAAAGTGATAGACCACATACTGGCAACCCAACATAATTTCTTTATTCTTGCTGTCCTGCTGTATATATATATATTTCATTTTTTAATTTCAAATTCATTTTACTTGGGTCTGTACAACAAATATAGCTGCAACAGTAGCAGTGGCCTGTTAATGACCATCATTCTCTCTAACAACCAAACCAGAAACTGGAAATGCCCTTTAAACTTCATGTCTGCCTCATTGTAATTAAAAATGGGATTTAATGCACCTCGCTGAAGGCGTTAAAGGATCCCATAGATAACCAGTCAATCATTGAGTTCTTCAGTAGTTTAAATTCATTCATTTTTTTTTCTTATTTATGTACACTCAGTACCCCATAATGAAAAAAGATAACAGAATTGTATGCATTTTTGTAAAAATCCTGAAATATCAAATTTACATACATTTTCAGACCTTTTGCAGCAACACTTAAAATTTAGCTCAGATGTCTCCCAATTGCCTTGATTGCTGCTGCAATGTTTCTATGCCTTGATTAGAGCCCACCTGTGGTAAATGAAATTGATTCACCATGATTTGAACAGACACACACCTCTCTATATAAACTCTCATAGCTGACCATGCATATCAAAGCAAAAACCAAGCCATGTGGTCAAAGGAACTGCTTGCAGAACATTCTTCCACAGCTATGACATCAGAACTAACAAGCCTTTCCATTTTTCATCCTCTTCATCATTGCCCTTACTTCCATCTTGCTATTTCACCAAACTTCCTGGTTAACTATTGTCACTTTATCTAACGTTCCCTCTTCTCTCTTTCTTTTCAATTATCAGCCCCTTAAAGTATTCCTTCCATCTGCTTGTGTGTATGTTTTAATTGCTATCCTTTATCACCCTGCTTTTTCTTTCCTTTTTTTATGCATTTACCAACCTGCTGCACAGCTCTTTCCTTCTTTCTAGCCAATCGGTATAGGTCCTTTTCTCCCTTACTGTCCAACCTATCATGCAGTTCACGATACACCTTATCTTTAGAATTTGCCATGGCTTTATTTGCCTTCAGCCTTTCTTTAACAGGTTTATTTATCCTCCTTCTTCCTTCCAGATGTCACCCTAATTACCTAATTAGCAATCTGGTAATTCTATTCTACCACACAATCCCTGTCTCAACTCCTGCCTACATTCCTATTCAGTCTTTCTTCTTCATCTTCCACCATTTGATCTTTGATTAAAATGAAACCATAATATTAGTGTCAATATGGTGGCCATGAAAAAAAACTTGCCACCTTGACTGTAAGCAGGGATGTGTGTTCTGCAAAGGCTTTTTTTAGGGTGAGACAGTAAAGAAAAAGATTATTTTTAATCTGGTCTTGAGCAATATATTATTTCCTGATATACAGAAAAAAAACATAATTACCGGTCCAATACTGAAATGGCAGCTGATTATTACAACCAATAATCGAATACTGATTTTAGCATTCTTTGTTTACAGCATTTTTTCACACCTGCCTAAAACTTTTGCACAGTACTGTATATATATATATATATAAAATATAAAAGATTATATAAATAGCTAATTATTACATATATATGTGTATGTATGTCAATAGACTGGTATTAAAAGCTTTCATGCATTAAAGGATTGTCATGCTGGGGTGGACTGGACTGGAGGTAAATGTGGAGTCAGGTTACTGGAAAGGGTTTTTATTGAACATTATCATGGAACACACAAGCATTAACCAAACACAGTATTCACATAAACCATGAAACAATGAAACAATATGAAAGACAAACGATAACCGACAGCTCTGCCCTGACTTACTGAGATCTGTATACTTTTAAACTAATGAGGCAAGGGACAGGACTGCGTTACAAGATGGCAAGAGGACTGTGGGTCCAAGGGACTAGGCAGCTAACACAGGAATGGACTGTGGCATGGGACAAGACTGGGGAACAGACATGGGATGAGACAGGGGACTGGATGCAGGTACAGACACATGGATGAGACATGGGGAAAAGACACAGGACCAGACAGGGACACGGGATGGGACTGGCTAACAGATGCTGGAAGAGACATGTGGCTGGATATGGGACAAGAACAGGGAGCACACATAAGATGAGACACGGGGGCTGGACAAGGTATGAGAACTAGGAGCAGACACTGGACGGGACGGTGAGCTGACACATGAGGAGACACTGATTACAGGATTACAGGACTGACAAGGGATGGGAATGGAGCGAGGACACTGGACTAGACTAGGGAGTCAACATAGATGAGGCTGGGGCCTGTAGACTGGGACAGGGATTTGGATGGTGACAGGGAGTGAGAAGGGCATAAGGAAGCAAACAAAAAGGAATCAGGAGCCAGCACTGGACTAAGGGAGGACAACAAATGTGCAAACCCAACTGGGGACCTTGCAGGTTTGGACACTGGGGGCCCTGAAAGCTCTTCATCAGCTGGTGCAGGGGGGTCACTGGACAAACGGAGGGTGAGCTTCAGCTGGTCCAGAACCTTGTGACCCTTCTGCAGGTTTATCTTCACATCACAGCCAGTCTATTAAGACCCCCTCAAAAATAAATTCAGACTCACTATGTTACTTGTAAGGTTGTCATTTTGCCACACTGTGGTGGATTAGACTGGAAGTAAATGAGAGTTTGGGTAATGGAAATGGGTTTTATTGTACATAATCATGGAACACATAATGAAACCCCAGTTGTGACATAATGAGGCACCAGGTGTACCCAGCCTGACAAGGTTGTCCATAAAAGTATATTTTGTATGAATTGCTGTCAAAATGAAAGTTTAATCAAAAATAAAATGTCAAATATCCTCAAAAAAGCACGTATAAAGTTAAAAATGAATGAATATTCAGAGCCATTGTAGTAGCACTTGTAGTTTCTCAGTACTAATGCACAAATACTAGATTTGCTGGTGCCACTTAGATTTTTGCTGCACTTGGTGTGCAAATGGTGTTGCACTGCTGCCAAGCTAAATTAGAAATAAACCTTTTAGCAAAAGGTTACAAGGTCTCAAGTGTGAATGGGGAGCAGGTGTGTTAAATTTGGTGTTATCGCTCTCACACTCTTTCATACTGGTCACTGGAAGTTCAACATGGCACCTTATGGCACCAATATGAACTTATTTGGTGCAGATGATGTCAAGCGTGTGTGGTGGCAACCAGGTGGGGAGTACAAAGACAAGTGTGTCTTGCCTACAGTCAAGCATTGCAGTGGGAGTGTCATGGTTTGGGGCTGCATGAGTGCTGCCGGCACTGGGGAGCTACAGTTCATTGAAAGAACAATGAATGCCAACATGTACAGTGACATACTGAAGCAGAGCATCATCCCATCCCTTTGGAAACTGGGCCTGATAATAACCCTAAACACACCTCCAAGATGACCTATGCCTTTCTAAAGACACTGAGGGTAAAGGTGCTAGACTGGCTAAGCATGTCTCCAGACCTAAACCCTATTGAGCTTCTGTGGGGCATCCTCAAATGGAAGATGGAGGAGCGCAATGTCTCTAACATCCACCAGCTCCGTGATGTTGTCCTGGAGGAGTGGAAGAGGATTCCAGTGGCAACCTGTGAAGCTCTAGTGAACGCCACACCTGAGAATGTTAAGGCAGGGGACCGAGGGTGACAGAGGCAACGAAAAGCTCCCCAAAACATGAGGAAGAAACCAAGACCAAAAGTGAAACCCATCTTCCTTTGGTCGACACCAGAAATAAAAAGGAAAGAAAGAAAGTAAAAAAGAAAGAACAGAGTAAACCCTGTATAGTGACGGCTTCCAGTAAGCATGAGTTTCAGTAAAAGTAAGAGTCCATTGGTGACTGTAGAGGGATGAAGTTAATCAGCCACAGCATGATGTTATGAGAAAGAGTAGTAAAAGCTAGTTTAAGAAAAGTGGTGATTAGTGAACAGCAGTATGGATTCATGCCGAGAAAGTGCACTACAGATGCAAGGTTTGCTCTGAGGGTGATGAGGGAGAAGTACAGAGAAGGTCAGAAGGTGCTGCATTGTGCCTTTGTGGAAAGCATTTTTGTTTGCAATGGTAATGGACAGGTTGATGGACGAGGTTAGACAGGAGTCCCCATGGATAATGATGTTTGCTGATGATATTGTGATCTGTAGTGAGTGTAGGGAGCAGCTTGAGGAGAACCTGGAGAGACAGAGATATGCTCTAGAAAGGAGAGGATTGAAAGTGAGCAGGACAAAGACTGAATACATGAGTGTGAATGAAATGGAGGAGTGGTTAGGATGGAGAGAGTAGAGGTGACATGGGTGAAGGAATTTAAATACTTGGGATCAACTGTTCAGAGTAACGGCGAGTGTGGAAGATTTACATGACAGTAGTGAGGCCAGCTATGTTAAATGGGCTGGAGACGGTGGCACTGACAAAAAAACAGGAGGCAGAGTTGGAGGTGTCACAGTTAAAGATGCTGAGCTATATTGGGAGGAGAATGTTGAAGATGGAGCTGCCAGAAAAGAGGAAAAGAGGAAGACCAAAGAGGTTTATGGACATGGTGAGAGAGGATATGAAGGTGGTCAGTCTGAAGGAGGAGGATGCAGAGGACAGGAATAAATGGAAACGGATGATCTGCTGTGGCAACCCCTTAACAGGATCAGTTCAAGTCAAGTCAAGTCAAGTAGATTTTTATTGTCATTTCGACCACATACACAGTACACAGGGAAACAAAATAATGTTCCTCCAGGACCCTGGTCATAAGACGACATAAGACACAAGACAAGGCAGACAAGTGCAGACAACAACAGACAGAACAATAGATGGTACATTCAGTACATTCATCCTTCAGATAGCCGCAGTGTTACAGAACAAAGCAGCAATGTTGTGATTAAAGTGCTGGTGCAAAAAATGAATACGAAGTAATAAGTATAGCACTGGTAATGTGATTATCAGTTCAAAGTTCTGATGGCCAGGGAGAAGAAACTGTTTCTCTTCCTGGAAGTCCAGGATCCAGTTACAGAGGGAAGTATTCAGGCCCAGCAGCCTCAGCTTCTCACTCAGATGCTGAGGAATGATGGTGTTGAATGCGGAACTGTAATCAATGAACAGCATTCTGACATAACTGTCCATTCTGTCCAGATGAGAAAGGGCCAGGTGGAGAGTGGTGGAGATTGCATCGTCCATTGAGCAGTTGGGACGATACACAAACAGCAGGGGGGTCCAGTGAGGGAGGGATATGAGTTTTGATGTGCCTCATGACTAGTCTCTCAAAGCACTTTATGATGATAGGTTTGAGTGCGACGGGACGATAGTCATTGAGGCAGGAGACAGATGATTACTTTGGCACTGGGGTGATACTGGTGGTCTTGAAGCACCTAGGAACAACAGTGGTGCTCAGAGAGATGTTGAAGTTGTCGGTGAGAACATCTGCCAGCTGTTATAGTAAAAATCCCTTTACTTTTGTCCCTGTCTCACAGTGCCTCACATTACTGAGTTCACAGAGTTTGTTGGCCTAAATCTGACCCCAGAAGATAGCAAGTAGTTGCACCTGCAAATAGTTACATTCTTACTTGCTTGCGTCATCTCATGAGCTCCCAGAAAACATCCAGCAGAAAAGAGGTACATCTTTAATTGAACAATGGTGCTCATAGACGACCGGTAGCAACAGTTACAGTTCTAATTAGGCAGCTGCACTCATAATTGGGAAGCTGGATGGGAGGAACACCTTGAAATACCGGTGGTAGATAAGATAGAGAGTCATCCGTGAAAAACATTTTTAATTGGGAGCCTGGATGGGGGGAAGCCTGAAATATAGGTGGTAGATAAGACAGGAAGGTTGCAGTGAGAAGGCCTAAGTCTATTGGTGGGAAAGGGGCAAAGGTGGGGGAACTGAGGTTTTAATCATGACAGCATTGAATATTATTGGTGGAAAACTATTAATGGGATGGATTTATGTAAATTTTAAAGGTGAATGAAATGTATTTAAAGTCTGGAGTTGGGATGAGCAATTGGAGCTGCTCCCACGGGACCACGCCTGCTGAAACTCTTCAGTAAATTGGTTGTGCTGCATCTCTCTGACTTTGCTTGATTTTTTGACTTCATTTGATTTCTGACTTAGAAAAAGTTTCGGACTTAGGCTCACACTTCAGTTTTCCACAACATATTTTGGCGTAGTCGGCAGGACTGAAAAGAGGCCGCACGGGCTACTGGTTCGGCGCTGCTCCTCGGGGCCACTGCTGATCTGGCACAGAACATCAAAGGTAAGCATTATTTCAGATTTGCTGCCTTTTAGTTTAGGTTCTGTGTTAGAAACCAGCAGAGGGAGGTTTGGGCCACTAGGAGACCTGTGCACCTCTCCAATAAAGAACTGTACTTAATGTTTGTGTTTATTACAAAAGAATGATAAATGAGTATTCATAGAAATTGGAACTGTGGAGTGAGAGGGTGAAATCCACTCTAAAATTAACGAACGGGTTGACAAACCTGACTTTCTTCTGAAATTCCTGAGGGGGCATTGACGGTGGGTTGATAGGCCGCTAGGATATATGGCAGTCGTTTCGAGAACAAGGAGTTGAAAGATCGTATTGACCTTTGCTGTTTGTTTGAGGATGAAGCAGGAACAGTATTCCTATGCAAAGTTGTGTCTCTGTCTGAAGATAAACCTGTGGCAGTCGCATTGTGAGGTCAGCGGCACGTGTCCTCACAGTAGGCCGGACGGCAAGGTTTATGTCCAAACATGTGGTTTGCGTTGTACAATTTTATTGAATACTGAGTGATTAATTGTTGTTTTTAAAAGGTTGTTCATAGAGAACTGAAAGAAGTAAGATTTGTGTGTACACGTGTATTGCAGCTGCTAAAAAAGTATGAATGTGTAACGGTGTGGCCTACTCTGAACCCAGGGAGCCACACAGGGTTTGGACCCAAATGCAGTGCCCGAAGCTGCCAGTCCCCAAAAACAGGTAGAAAACAAAAGCTCAAAACGGGTAGAAAGCAAAATGCTCAAAAACGGGTGAGCGGTTGAGCTGGAATGTTGTAGAAAAAACCAAAAGGGAAAAAAAAACGAGAAACTCGGAAGGGAGGGTGCAGCGTCAGTCAGCACAACAAGCCGAAGCTCGAAGGTGCTGAACTGATGCAAACACAAAGCGAGAGAGACAGTGAGACCCCGAGAGAAAACCCAAGGATCTTTACCAAGTTACTGTCTGAGTCAAACAACGACCCAGCAACTCTCACTCGGCTTCTCTCCATTTAAATAAGCCCAAGCACAGGTGAACCAAATCACTGTTGATCACCGTGCCTGATTGGCAGGTCTCCCAACAGCGGTTTGGCTCCCCCTAGTGCCCCGTCGGGGTAGGGCTCTTACAGAATGAAGTAATGTGAGCGAGAGTGATCACTCTGAGAAGAAGCTACTTTGTGTATGTGTGTGTGTGTAACTGCAGTTCTGGTGAGTGTTTGGTTGCCAGTGTGAGAGGTGTTAAGGGGAGTGTGTGAAGAAGTGTATCTGTGTGTGTGTGCAGGCATATGGGTGATGTGTGAATTTTGACTGAAGGCCTTATAAGAATGTGAAGTGATTTTTGTATATTTTTTCTATAACAATTAAGCAGAATTAGAGCAAGAAGAATTAGAGAGGAACATTGTCATAAACACATTAGAAGGGTGGGGGTCCATGAAGCAGTGAACAAGGAATTGGCCCAACGCCCAGAAATTCCTTGTAAAGATTGGCTGAGCGCCCAGAAAATTTGGTACTGAGGTGCTGATCTTAGAAGAATCAATTGTAAAGTAAAAACATCACTAATAAATGATTAAATAATTAATAGGTTAAGTGTTTTAAAGATAAATAAATAAATAATTAAAATATATAATAATAATAATAATAATAGTAATATTAGTAGTAGTAATAATAATAACAACCTTAATAATAATAAGTGAGACAAAGAGAATCAAGGTATAAGGATGGCTAAGAAAACTAAAGTGAAGACCCTCGAGGGACAATGTGGAGAAGATCTGTGAAAAGAACCCCTTGATAAAGGATAAAATCCTGAAGATAAGTCAAAAATGGGCTAAACGTACCAAGGATTTAAATACTAAATGGCCAGCAGAAAGCACATATGATGTAACACTTTGTGAGGCCCTGGAAATTCTCATCCTGAACCACAAACCAAAGGACAAATCCAGCAAACGACAAGCAAAGTGACAGGACGAATTAGAAATCCTAAATTTGTTTAAGAAAAAAGGAGAAGAGGACCTTCAAAAGATTATTAAAGGAAGACAGGAGATTAAAGAGAGAAAAGAAGAAACAGAGAAAAAGTTGAAGATGTATGATACCCCTCCACCTTATGTAGGACAGTATCCTGTCATTGAAGGGAAGTTTGATATTTCTGGACAAGTGACTGTGACAGATGACAAAAAGGATCCAGAACCACAAGGTGAACAAGAAGCAGCCTTGGAAGATGAGAAGAGAATCTCAGAGGATGCTGAGAGAACACCCAAAAACCCACCGACCCTCCACAAAAGGGAGGAGCGCTACTGCACAGGGAGAGAGAGAGAGAGAGAGAGAGAGAGAGAGTAGGTAGCAGAGCAGTGAGACAGTATATCCAGATCTTAATAAATTACAGCAGGAGTGGAGGAGTGCAGTACTAGAGTGTGAAGAGGCAGCAAGGAGAGAAAGGGAGTCAGAGGCACGGTCAGTGAAAGGTGATGAAGGAAGAATTGAGCAGACGGAATGGGAAGACAGTGATGATGAAGGTGTGTTGGATTGTTACAGGAAGTATAGAAAACAGATGAGAAAAGAGAAAGAATTAAGGAGAGAGTTAAAGGATATGGAAAGGATGTTACAGGAAGAGGAAAGGAGAGTGAGGACTGAGTTGACTAAGGGAAATAGAGATGAGAGAGGAGTAGGATGGAGTGCACCAAGGGGGAGGCCCAAGAGCTGGATGACACAAAGTTTTGATGATTCTATCCAAAGAATAAGCAAATCAATTACTAATCCAGATGAAATTGTGTGCACTGCAATGGAAAGAAAAAGCCCAAAGAGACAGAGTAGAAGGGAAAGTGGTGAAATATCAGAAAGTGAAGAGGACACTGAGATTCAGGTAGAGCCAAGTATGAGATTAAGATCGGGAAGAAAATGTGGGATGGTACAAGCACCTATATTGATTAAGGGATTTGGAGGGGTTGGTCAATAGCTTGCCCGATCTGCATGAAGGGGCTCAGAAGTGGATACTGGACTTTGAAGAAAAGACACTTGGGCGTCTCCTTGCTATAGGAGATGTAAAAGCCTTATTGGCCAGAATAATTGGTCAAAAGGCAATGGAAAACATCATGACAAAAGCAGGCATGGAGCATCATGCTATGGATGCGACCAGTGATGGTGTGGAATTCAATCCATACCGTAACAGACTGTGGAACGCAATGAGGGAAGTTTATCCAAGAAAATTAGACCTGAAGACTCTGAAAGGAGAACCAATAGGAGAAACTGAAAATCCCTCGCATGAAAAGATGTGGAGAGCGGAAGCAGGAAGTGACCCAGATCAAGACAGTCTCATGAAAGTGGTCTTTCGGACATTTTTCCTGGACGGCTTTCCAGAAAAAGTTAAAAGCAAACTGGAAGATGTAGTGGGACTGACTGAAAAAACTTTTGATGAATTTGTAGCCCACGTGACACACACTGTGGATAAACACAGACAAGATGAAAAGAAAACCAAAGAACAAGAAAGAGAAGTGCTGAGGAAGGTGGCACAGCTTCAACTGGGAGAACTGACAGGAAAATCTAAGAAAAAGACTCAAGGGAAAATACTCAAGCTGCAGTCGTGGAAGAAAAGACTTCTTTGTGATGCAGCCATCACAAATGCCAGTGACTCCAAATCCTGTATCACCTGTGAGTTAGCAACTGGATAGAGTCCAGCAATCACAGCAGCCCACAACTCCCTCAGTTCCAATCATCAATGTGTACGCACAGCCTGGCGGAAGTGGACCAAACAAGCCGAAATTCGGCAGACAACAGCAGCGACAGCCTCAAGGTCCACCTGGAGTGTGTTGGGGATGTGGACAACCAGGACACACCCAAAGGAGATGTTCAGTAAATCCATGGAAGGGACCTGGAGTGCGGGGAGGTGCAGCTTGGCGGGCTCCCCAAATTGTGGGTCAAGAACAATCACAGCAAAACCCAAATTTAGGACATCCATGGACAGGAGGGAATCAGAACCCTGCCTGGACTGAATTGACACAAAACTCCGGCCCAGTAAATTACTGGGGTGGGGGAAAAGGGTGCTAGGGAGGCCCAGAGGGTCCTACTGGAGAGGGTCAGCTTTTATTGACAAGTAAGGGAGCTGATGAGGAACCAATGCTGCAGGTTCAGGTGAATGGCAAAACTATACCCATGATGATAGATACAGGAGCTTGTTATACATGCCTAAATTCAAATTATGCCATAAACCTCCCCAGGTCAGGAAAGTTCGTTAAGACCGTAGGATTCTCGGGACAAGTGCAGCTAATACCAGTGACTGCTCCAGTTAAAGTAACAGTGCAGGGAAAAACAATCAATTTACCAATCTTAATCTCAGAGCAAACTCCAGTAAATTTATGAGGGAGAAACGCTTTGTGCCAGCTGGGATTCCAGATTTGGTGTACACCTGATGGAGTTTATGTGGATGAAGTGCTCAGATGAATGTGACATTAGGAAAGGAAGCTAATGTGTATTGGTTAGGAGAAATAGAAAAACCAGTTCAGGAAATAATGAGTCTATGGGGAAAGACCCCAGATTAGAATATCACTGTACTATGATTTATGATAAAGGCCAGGATGAGACGTTGGAGGAAGAATGGCTTAGAAAGACTGCAGGAACAAAGGTTAACCTTAAAATTAGAAGTGAGGTGATAGGGACAGAAGGAGCAGCCCTTCAAGTGGAGGAAAATGAGTTCATCAATGAGTGGTATGATGTTGAAGGAGCAAGACCACACATGACACTACTAATAAATGAAGGATTTGAGTCAAAGGAGGTTAAAAGTTAGGAACAATGGTTAAAAGAGCAGAAGAACTAAAGTGGGAGAAGACACAAAATCCATTGATACTGTGTGCTGAAGATAATTCAATGATCAAAGTGTTGTGTGAATTGGAAATGACAGCAACACCACAGGCAGTAGCAATCCCTAGATCTGAAAATGATGATGTCTGGAAGCGAATGAGTGCACAACTGAAAGAAGAAGATTCTCTGAAGAAACAAATGATTAAGCAAGTTCCTGAAGAACTGTGGTCGCGACATGAGACAGATGTGGGACAGGTAAAATCAGCTTCACCAGTTGAGATCAGATTGAAACCTAGAGCACAACTACCTAGGAGAGCTCCGTATCCACTAAAACCAGAAGCTGAGCAGGGAATAGAGAGAACTATAATGGGGCTGGTAGAAGCAGGAGTACTGATAGAAATGAGAAGCCCATGCAACACTCCAGTACTCCCAGTACAATAAGCAGATAAAACTAAGTGGCGATTGGTCCACGATCTGAGAGCAGTAAATGCAGCAGTAGAAGACTGGCAAGCGGAAGTGCCCAATCCACACACACTACTCATGAACATTCCACCAGATGCCAAGTACTTTACGGTAATAGATTTGTGTTCTACATTTTTTAGCATTCCAATAGCAGAAGAGTCGAGGTATCTATTTGCATTCACATACAGGGGGAAGCAGTACAGTTATACAAGGTTACCACAGGGATTCAAACATTCCCCTCATATATTTAATCAAGTCCTGAGACAGGATTTAGAGGAACTGGATTTAAACAGCACGATGCTACAGTATGTTGATGATTTAATCTTGTGTTCCCCGACAGTAGAACAATGTCATGGAGACTCTGTTAAAGTTCTCAGAAAATTAGCTGAGGGGGGACATAAGGTTTCACAAGCAAAATTACAATATTGCCAACCACAGGTAGAATACCTGGGACGACTGGTGGCACATGGAACAAAAGCAATAGCCCCTTCACAGCTGGAGGGAATCAGTAAAGCACCCCAACCAACGACGGTGGGACAGATTATGTCATTCCTTGGAAAGACAGGGTTTAATGCAGAATGGATTGAAGATTATGCAATAAAGACTGCACCCTTGAGGGGACTGATAGCATAAGTAGGATCAAAGACTTTTAATGCCCCATTAAAATGGACATCTGATGCTTATGTTGCATTTGAAACTCTGAAGCAGGAAATGCAAACAGCACCAGTGTTAGCTACACCAGATTATGATAAACCTTTTTGTTTGTTTGTTGCTAATCGCTGTGATGGATTTGCTTCAGCAGTGTTGATGCAGGAGACATGTAGTGGAAGAAAGAAACAACCAATAGCTTATTATAGCACTAAACTGGATGGAGTGGCTCAGGGATGGCCACCATGTTATCAGGGGTTAGCAGCAGTACATTATGCCTACGAAAAGGCTTCAGTTCTGATGATGGGGTTTCCAGTGGTCATCTATTCCCATCATAAAATCATAGAGCTGATCGAGAATAGCAGGTTTGTTTTAACACAAGCAATGAGTTTACAGTACTCAGGAGATGTAATACAGTTAATCCAGCAGAATTATTACCTTTCCAGTTTGAAGGAAAACCACACGATTGCATAGCTAGCTCATTGGCATTCTCAAAGTTAAGACCTGATTTAGAGTCTACACCAATTCCGGAAGCAGAAGTGACTTATTTTGTTGATGGATCCTGTTTTAGGGATCACTTGGGGAACCATGTGGGATATGCGGTGGTAAGGAAAGGAAATGGAGATGTTTTTGAGGTAGAAAAGGCTGAAAACTGTCCTCAGCCATGTTCTGCCCAACTTGCAGAGCTGAAAGTATTAACCGAGGCGTGCAGGTTGGCAAAGGGAAAGTGTGTTAATGTTTTTACTGACTCAGCGTATGCTCATGGAGTTACACATTTGTTTGGGGCAGTATGGAAACAGCGAGGTTTTAAGAAGACTGATGGAACCCCCATACAACATTTGCAGCAAATACTGGAGTTGATGAGTGCTATGATGCTGCCAAGAAGACTGGCAATAGTTAAATGTCAAGCACACAAAAAAGGAAATGACTATGTGATTAAGGGGAATAATTTGGCTGATGAGGCAGCTAAGCAGGCCTCTTAGTGTGAGGATCCGGTGATGGCACCAATGGTAGCAATAGAACCTATAACTACACTGGATGACTTGGTGGAGATGCAGAGACAAGCAACATTGTGTGAAAGAACTATGTGGAGTAACAGAGGAGCTAAACAAGATGAAAAAGGATTATGGAGAAATCATGAAGGGTTGTTGATTGCACCTAACACATTACTAATCACTAATGCACACGGGTTGTATCATTGCGCAAGAGGAGAAGTGGTAAGAAAAATAAAGAAACAAGGGTTTTGGTCTCCATATTTACAGGCAACGATTGATGAATTGCTGAGCCGATGTGATGTTTGTGCTCAAAATAATGTGCGAAAGGGGATCACTACCCCAGCTGGACACATACTGGTGCCTACCGGACCGTTTCAACATCTGGTGATTGATTATGTGGACATGATTAAAAGGGTGAGAGGATACAGGTACATGCTTGTGGTCATTGACAGATTTAGCAGGTGGGTGGAAGCGACCCTTTCCAAAGATCAAGGTGCTGGAACTGTTATTAAGTTTTTGACGAGAGAGGTAATCCCAAGGTTTGGAATTCCTTCGCAAATAAGTTCAGATAATGGGTCAGCTTTTATCCAACAGACTGTTAAAAAGGTATTTCAACAATTGAGAATCAAACAACGACTGGGATATGTTTACCACCCCCAGTCTCAGGGGATGGTAGAAAGAGTTAATGGAACTCTAAAAACAAAAATAAATAAAATTTGTGCAGAAACTGGAATCCATTGGATGGATGCACTACCTTTAGCCCTGATGCATTACCGAATGCAAGTTAATAGAACCACTCATCTGACTCTACATCAGATGCTTACTGGTAGACACATGCCTGTACCCCATCTGAGGGAACCATATCAGGGACCTCCCTTGGAACAATTGGAAGCAGAGCTGAGAGCCGATATGAGACAATTAACTGCTGTACATAAAGCTATTTACCAACAGGAGCTGAGGCGTGCTCCGGAACTGGAGGAGGAGGCCACAAACCTATTAAGGCCAGGGGACCAGGTCCACGTTGTAACGGTCCTGTGCCAGTAGAGGGCACCCTGCTCTGATTGTGCATACCTGAGCTTGGGTGCCAGGTGTGTCTCATTGGGGCTGGGGTTTATAAGCCCCAGTGAAACAGAGCAGGGTGCTGGCCATACTGTGTGCACACTGTGATTACTCGGGTTATGGTTTACATTTGTTACATGTTGGTTATGTTTAGTTTGAGTTCTGTGCGCTTTATCTGTCATTAAAGTCCAGTACAAAGCTCTCGGCTCTGCGTTGGCGTCCAGCCCTCAACATCGCCCCGTGACAGAATGACCAGCCGCCGCAAATGGACGTCGCGAGCCGAGAGCTCCGTGGGGATGTCCGTGAAGGACCACCGGACCCTCCAGATGCTGGAGGCTGGGGGGATAGGGGTTGAGCGGTCCGCTCCCCTCCCAGGATTGGCCGATGTCGTGCCTGTTCCAGCTCCAGCAACCAGGAGGGCGTGGCTGCGGAGCCGGCCCCCGCGGTAGCCCCTGGGGAAGCGGGGCTGTGCTGCTGGCTCACGTGTCAGCACAAGGTGGGACTGAAGGGACACCCGCCATCACCGCGGAGGCGGCGGGGCTTCGAGGGACGAGGTCCATGTCCACTGGAGAAGGCAGGCTTTTGAGGGGCTGCGTCCAATCCAGGCCGCTAGAGAGAGAGTGGGGTTTCGAGGGCCGCAGCCGAACCCGCCTGAGGACCGCGGTGAGGGCGGAGCATTCAACTGGACTTTGTTTGGACTTTTTGTTGGACGTTTGCGCTGCCCCTCTCCTTTCGGGGGATCCTGCTTTGGATGAAGCAGGATTTGGCACCCTGGAGTAGGCGCCTTTGGGGAGGGGTACTGTAATGGTCCTGTGCCAGTAGAGGGCGCCCTGCTCTGATTGTGCACACCTGAGCTTGGGTGCCAGGTGTGTCTCATTGGGGCTGGGGTTATAAGCCCCAGTGAAACAGAGCAGGGTGCTGGTCATACTGTGTGCGCACTGTGATTACTCGGGTTATGGTTTACATTTGTTACATGTTGGTTATGTTTAGTTTGAGTTCTGTGCACTTTATCTGTCATTAAAGTCCAGTACGAAGCTCTCGGCTCTGCGTTGGCGTCCAGCCCTCAACATCGCCCCGTGACACACGTAAGAGTTTTCAGGAGGAAGTGGAATGAACCAAGGCGAACTGGTCCTCACAAGGTGGTAAGCGTGACACCCACAGCAATAAAAGTGGAGAATAGTACTACTTGGTATCACCTTAACCACTGTACTCGAGTTCCCAGAAATCTGTTACCAAGAACAGAGCCAGACGACACTAGTGATGATGATGAGCTGTCAACCGGAGGAGAAGAACGCAGTGGAATCAATCAGGAGAGCCCTGGATCGAGGCAGGAGAGTGGTACTCATCCCGGTCCAGTGGGTCATCTGCTAGCCAGGACAGCCACGTTGGAGAATCGAGAGAGGATATCTCACCAAGAGGCTCACAGGCCACAACAGCGCATGCTGGAGGCTCAGAGGAACAGGAGGAGCCAGATGAGACTGAGTGCGCAGAGGACTCGGATGACTCAGAGGAGACAGAGAAGCAGGAGGAGAGAACAAGATCGGAGAACCCGCTCAGACCAAAGACAATCCCAGTCCCCCACAGAGCCAGCAGATCCCAACAGTTCCATTCTCCCAGCTCCAACTGACAACAGCATTCAGTCAGCAGATAATGCCCTGCACGTCCAGGGAGAAGGACAGAACCAGACGCTACTTATCATCGAGTGTCTGGCAGTCAATATTTTTAGAAGGACTTTGATGAGAATTTTTTTTATCATTATTCTCATATATTTAGTGTATATCCTGATTAATAGGCATATATTCTGTTTTTTATTCTTATTGATAAATTTAACAACTGTGTAACCTTAAATTTAATATTTGTGAAGTATTTTACTCTACATCTTGGTAAGAGACAAAATATATATATATATATAAGTGAGATTTTGTGTTCTTTTTCTTTGTTATGAGCACAGTCATATTATCCTGAATCAGCACATGGTATACTCTAATATGTACCCTTATATAAGGTACTCTTCTACTGATAAATCTTTGTAATTTCGAGAGCTGGATCAGGCTAAGTTGGGAACCGCTGAACCCAAGCGCTGATAGCACTATCACAACATCTGGGTAGAGTGGGAATTTTTCCTCTAAAAATTGACTCGGCACAGAGATTTTCGCCCATTCTTCGGGAATGGGTCTCTCTTCCTGATCACTCAAAAACCAGTTCAGCTAAAATCTTGATTTGCTCTCTTTATGATTATCATTTATATTTTGTATATAATTACGTTATGCAGTATTTTTATGATTAACATGTATTACAGCATTATTGGTCCTTTATTCAGTATTTAACCACATTTATTGATGTATCCGACTTGTAAGTCAGAGAGGGGGGATATATATAGTAAAAATCCCTTTACTTTTGTCCCTGTCTCACAGTGCCTCACATTACTGAGATCACAGAGTTTGTTGGCCTAAATTTGACCCCAGAAGATAGCAAGTAGTTGCACCTGCAAATAGTTACATTCTTACTTGCTTGCGTCATCTCATGAGCTCCCAGAAAACATCCAGCAGAAAAGAGGTACATCTTTAATTGAACAATGGTGCTCATAGACGACCGGTAGCAATAGTTACAGTTCTAATTAGGCAGCTGCACTCATAATTGGGAAGCTGGATGGGAGGAACACCTTGAAATACCGGTGGTAGATAAGATAGAGAGTCATTCATGAAAAACACTTTTAATTGGGAGCCTGGATGGGGGGAAGCCTGAAATATAGGAGGTAGATAAGACAGGAAGGTTGCAGTGAGAAGGCCTAAGTCTATTGGTGGGAAAGGGGCAAAGGTGGGGGAACTGAGGTTTTAATCATGACAGCATTGAATATTATTGGTGGAAAACTATTAATGGGACGGATTTATGTAAATTTAAAGGCGAATGAAATGTATTTAAAGTCCGGAGTTGGGATGAGCAATTGGAGCTGCTCCCACGGGACCATGCCTGCTGAAACTCTTCAGTAAATTGGTTGTGCTGCATCTCTCTGACTTCGCTTGATTTTTTGACTTCGTTTGATTTCTGACTTAGAAAAAGTTTCGGACTTAGGCTCACACTTCAATTTTCCACGACACTGTTCTGCACATCATAGTCGTTGAGGCAGGAGACAGATGATTTCTTTGGCACTGGGATGATGCTGGTGGTCTTGAAGCATCTGGGAACAACACTGGTGCTCAGAGAGATGTTGAAGTTGTCAGTGAGAACATCTGCCAGCTGTTCTGCACATTCTCTGAGCACACAACCTTGAATGTTGTCTAGACCAGCAGCAGCATGGGATGACTCTCAATAGAGATCTTCTCACCTCGGTCGTGGTCAGACAGAGAACCTGGTTGTTTGGAGGAGGGATGGTCTTCCTCATTTCTGTGTTGTTTGTTGCATCAAACCATGCATAGAAGCGGTTCAGCGCATCTGGGAGGGAGGACTCACTGTCACAGGCAGGTGGAGATGTCCTGTAGTTGGTGAGAGCCTGAATTCCCTGCCACATGCACCGTGTATCACTGGTGTTTTTAAAGTGGCCATGGATTCTCCGTGCATGAGCACGCGTGGCTGCTCTGATGGCCCGAGACAGGTTGGCCCTCGCTGTTCTTAGGGCAGCCTCGTCCCCTGACTTTGTGCCGGGTTCTCAGGAGTCTGCTATGATAAAAACTGTACAACTCCCTGGGCAGATAAAAAGGTCTGCACCTGACTGTCAGGACCTCCAGCAGTGTTGAGCAGTGTGTCAAGACCAGCACAGCGTTCGTACACCATTGCGTGTTTATGTAAACACACAGCCCCCCTCCGCAAGTCTTGCCGGACAGAGCGGTGTTTCTGTCCGAGCGAAACACGGAGAGTCCAGCGAGCTGGATGGCGGTGTCCGGAAAGCTGTCGCTGAGCCATGTCTCTGTAAAAGACTTTCCTCCGAAAGAAGGAAGATTGATATTTGTGTGTGCAAGAGACTAGATGGAAGGTCATAAGGCTAGGTGTATTGGAGGAGGATTTAAATTGTTTTACCATGGTGTGGATGGAAGGAGGAATGATGGAAATTTTATCCTGAAGGAAGAGTATGTGAAGAGCGTGTCAGAAAGAATGATGAGTTTGAAGTAGTGACAGTGACAGAGAGTGTGTAGTTAAACAGCATAGGATGGTGGTCTGTAGGATGACCTTGGAGGTCAAGAAGAGGAGGAAATTGAGGGCAGAGTTGAGGATCAAGTGGCGGAAGCTGAAGGAGGAGGACTGCAAGGGGAAATTCAGGCAGGAGTTAACACGGGCACTGGGAAGTGTTGAAGAGCTACCGGATTGCTGGGAAACAACCGCAGAAGTAGTAAGGCAGACAGCTAGAAAGGTACTTAGTATGACATCTGGAAAGGAGGAGGAAGATAAGGAAATGTGGTGGTGGAACCAGTAAGTCTTGAGCAAGTTAAGAGATAGGATAGTCAGAGAGAAGAAGAAAGTAGACAGGTGAACAAGAAGATGAAGCGAAGGTCAAAGAAAGCAGTGGCAAAGGCTAAAGATAAGGCGTGTGGAGAATTGTATGAGAGGTTGGACAGTAAGAAGCAAGAAAAAGGCCTATACTGATTGGCTAGACAGAGATACAGAGCTGGGAAAGATGCAGCAAGTCAGGGCGATTAAGGATAGAATTGGAAACATACTCAGAAGTGAGCAGAGCATGTTCAACAGATAAAAGGAGTACTGTGAGAGGCTGATGAATGAAGAGAATGAGGGTGAGAGGATGCCTGAGGAGTGGAGATGAAGTACTGTTATCGATTTTCAAGAAAAAGTGATGCACAGAGCTGCGGTAACTATAGAGGGATAAAGTTGATCAGCCACAGCATGAAGTGCTGATGAAGTACAGAGAAAGCAAAAAGGAGTTGCATCGTGCCTTTGTAGACTTGGAGAAAGCATATGACAGTGCCTAGAGAGGAGTTGTGGTTTTGTATGAGGATGTCAGGTGTTACAGAGAAGTATGTGAAAATAGTTCAGGATATGTATGAGGGCAGTGTGACAGTGGTGAGGTCTGCAGTGGGAGTGACGGATGCATTTAAGGCAGAGGCTGGATTACATCAGCGCTGAGCCCATTTTTGTTTGCAACAGTAATGGACAGGTTGACGCACAAGGTTAGACAGGAGTCCCTGTAGATGATGTTTGTTGATGATATTGTGATCCGTGACGAGAGTAGTGCGCAGCTTGAGGAGACCCTGGAGAGATGGAGATCTGCTCTAGAGAGCAGAGAAATGAAAGTGAGTAGGTCAAAGACAGAATACAAGAGTGTGAATGAAAGGGAGGAAAGTGGAGTGGCAAGGATGCAAGGAGTAGAGGTGACAAGGGTGGAGGAATTTAATTACTTGTTTATTTATTTATTTGGCTTACAGTTGTACTTTTTAGACACATTGATCTTTAATGTTGTCCACCTTCATAGAGATTTTCATTTTTATCTGCTTTAAAAACAATTTATGCAGAATTTTTACTCTTTTCCAAGTAATTACTGAACTCGGTTAGCCAAAGTTCTTTGGTGATCTTAAGTTAGAGACCATTGTTACTTCTGCAGTAAGATTAGGGGAGAGCAGCGTCCAGAAGAGCAGCTCCATGGAGAGAGTGAGTTTGATTACTTTTTTCCAGTTATAATGGACTATAAAAGAGGCTGAAATGATTGTAAATGTCACAGTCTGTCTAGGGGTTTGAGTCACGATAGAGGGCACTCTGTTCTGACTGAGCACACTGAGCTGACTGAGCTCATGAAGGCACAGGTGTGCTTCATTGGGGCTGACTTAAGCCCCAATGACTCAGAACAGAGCGCAGTTCATTCACGAGGCAAAGCCTTAGGTTACGGGTGGTTCTTGTGTCTTGTTTTGGTGAATATCTGGAATAAAGTTATGTCTTGGATCACTGGCTCTGCGCAAATGTCCTTCCTGCACCCCACCACTGTGACAGTAAAGTGCATTAAATTTACAAAATGTAAATTTTGTAAAATTTTGTAAACATTTTGTAAAAAGCAAAATGAGGCTTTAATCATACATGTGTGCGTGTTTGTGTGTTTTTTTTTTAATTGTTTCTTTTTTTAAATGTGCCTTGTTCCATGATCGTCAATAATGCTGCACCAACTTGGCCACTGCTGGGAACTCTACTAACTCCTCCTGTTGTGGGAACACAGGAGGAGCAAACCCAAATGAACACTCAAAAGGAGAGATGCTCTAACGGTGGTGGGGTGCGAGAGGGACGCCAACACTGAGCCAGGAGTTCGGATCATAACTTTTATTAACAAAACAAGATCCAAGGACTGCAGTTCTAACTCAAACTAAGGAACTGCAGCCTAAACCAAGTGATACCAAGATTACCAAAGACCAAAACCACCATTGCATGTAGGCTTAGCCTAACGAATGAGCCGCGCTCTGTTCTGACTCATCGGGGCTTAAATAGTCAGCCCCAATGATGCACACCTGTGCCTTCATGAACTCAGGTGTGCTCAATCAGAACAGAGCGCCCTCTACCGTGCCCAAAACACACCTCATCCGTGACAGAATCCCCCCCCTCCCGAAGCGCCAAAACACAGCTGAACCTCTGGGGGGAGGCCAAGAACAAAAAAACACTCTTTAAAGTTCCTTAATGGGGTATATGGTCAGGTCCACAAAACACTTCAACACAAAAGGGCTTTTCTCAGTTCAGCCTGCAGAGCAATGTTGTGGTCCTGCACCCGTCTCAGCTCTGCTCTGGTCTGATTCAGCTGTTCTTCCATAGTGGCTACTTTAGCTTCCAGCTTCTCCTGAATGGTTGGAGTCTTAACTCTCCTCGTTGTCTGGCATGGTTTGGTCCCTCTGTTCATCCGTTCTCTCCAGCCTTTCTCTTTGGACAGCCATCACAGCTTGCAACTTTATTCTGGAGACTTCTCCCTCCTTTCTGAATGTACTGCTCTTTCCGTGAAGCTCACCTTTGTCTTGAGCCAGAGCTTTTCTTTCTGTTTCCATGGCTTCGATCTCCCTGTGGCAACTGGACAAGAGTCCTTTGGTCCTCTCCAGCTGAGGAAGCAGATAGGTGATCCTTTCCTTGTGTTTCAACCCTTCGTTCGTGACCAAGGCATTCACCTGTAGCATTGAGGCTTCTTTCTCCGTCAGCTGCTGGTAGAGCTCTGTCAGCAACTCCTCCTGTTCAGTGATTCAATTCAATTCAATTCAATTTATTCTTATATAGCACCTTTTACAACACAGTTTCCCCAAGGCACTTTACAATGGTGATGGATGGTGGAACAGGTTACAGTGATACATGTTAAAGCCGGACGACTACGAAGGAGAGGAACCAAAAACTCCACTATGTGGAGGAGAAAAAAAAAAAAAACTCCAGGGTCAACCGGCTACCCAACCCCCTTGGGTATACTAACAGTACAAAGTTAGTTTGGTTTTAAACTTCAGGATCAGTGAGGAGTCCCAAGTTGCTTCCAGGTACCGATGAGCTGCCAGGGTCCCTTGGCGCATCAGATGCATCACAAAGACCAGATGGTAGCTCGGCATTGGACTCAGGTGATGACCACAGCGGGCCCCCCCGGACATGTGGGGAGAGAAATGGAATGGGGATGGTCAGTAATGAGCAGGATCCAGTAGTGACAGACACAGAAATGAAACAATACAGTGCGATGGCATGTACAACAGCACCAGCGACATTAGTAATGGTGCACTATGGTGATTAGTGTGGGTAAGCTAAACTAAAGAAGTAAGTCTTCAGCCGTGATTTAAAGACTGAGACTGAATCGGCATCCCGTACAGAAGCAGGCAAGCTGTTCCACAATCTTGGAGCCCTGTAACTGAAAGCTCGTGCTCCTATACATTTATTTATGCGAGGGACAATTAGGAGATCTTTATTCTGGGATCTAAGTGGGCGGTTAGGTGTATAGGTATTAAGCAGTTCGGTTAGGTATATTGGGGCAAGACCTTTAAGTGCCTTGTAGGTTAAGAGGAGGACCTTGAAGTCAGCCCTGTACCTAACAGGAAGCCAGTGAAGCGAGGAGAGTATGTGAGTGATGTGGTCGTACTTCCTGCTCCTGCTAACAATCCTAGTGGCTGTGTGAATGCGCTGTAGGGTGCTTAATGTGCCCTGAGAGCTTCCAGAAAGTAGGGCATTACAATAATCTAATCTACTGTATACAAATGCATGTACTACTTTCGCCGTGTCTACCATTGACAGAAAACGCCGTAGTTTGGCAATGTTCCGAAGGTGCAGGAAGCATGTCTTCGCAACTGCATTAACATGGGGATTAAATGAAAGATTTGAATCAAAAATAACACCAAGGTTACGTGCCAGAGTACTAACTGAAAACTTCAACCCTACATCCCGGATATGCGAAATGAAGTTGGCTCTTTCTACATCACTACTACAAAACAAGTCACAGTTTTAAACCCCAGTTTTTTCGGGGTTTAGTGAGAGGAAGTTGTTATTCATCCAATCCCTAATATCACTGAGGCAGCTAATTAAAGTGCTGGTTGATGCTTTATCACATGATTTAACAGATCGGTATAGCTGAGTGTCATCAGCGTAGGAGTGGTAACTAACATTATGCTTCCGTATAATAGTGCTTAGTGGGAGCATGTAGAGGGAGAAGAGCACTGGGCCTAACACCGACCCTTGTGGGACTCCATAGTTAACTAGTGACATAGGTGAGGGGGTGCCATAATCATCCATTTGGATGAAGTAGTAACGGTTTGTGAGATAGGAGTTGAACCATTTAAGGGCTGTTCCGCTAATGCCGACAGTGGAGTGAAGCCTATTTACTAAAATGGAGTGATCTACCGTGTGGAACACAGCACTAAGATCTAAGAGAACAAGAACAGTAATGTTTCCTGCATCACTTGAGTCCATTATATCATTCACCACTCTAGTTAGAGCAGTTTCTGTGCTATGGCCGTGCCGGAATCTAGAATTTCTAGAATGTTTGAGAGAAACGGGACATTAGGGATAGGTCTATAATTACTTGGTGAGCAAGGGTCCAAGTTAGGTTTTTTAAGCTGTGGTCTAACCACTGCTGTTTTAAACTGATTGGGGACTAAACCTGAGGTCAAGGAAGCATTCATGATATCAAGTATAGGTGTTGATAGTACTCCTAAGGATTCCTTCAGGAGCTTGTTTGGAATGGGATCTAACCGACAGGTTGTGGACTTTGCCTTGGTTATAACAGAAATTAGCTCAGAGTTATTGATGAGATTAAAATCACTAAAATATTGTGAGCACTGTTCTGGTAATGGATTAATTAGAGGGCTAATAGGGCACATTTGGAGCCTAATGTTAATTTTATCATTAAAAAGCTTAAGAAACCTATCGTTAGTAATACTACATGCTGGCCTTTTATCAGTTTTGTCTGTTAGCTGGGCTAGTGTCTGAAATAAATAGCGGGGGTTATGCCTGTTGTTTTCAATAAGTTTTGAATAGTACTCAGTGCGAGCACTATATAGAGCTTTCTTATATTGTTTTACTTTAGCGAACCAGAGAGGCCTGAGAGGCTTGGAGACCTGTTGTCTTCCATCTGCGTTCTAGCTTATGGCACTCCTGCTTAGCAGCCCGTGTGTGATCATTGAACCAGGGAGAGTGCCTCATAGTTCTAACCTTCTTTGTCTTAATTGGGGCTACCTGATCAAGGATCTGCCCAACTACTGTATTGTACATGTCGGTGATGTCATTAATATTTTTGTTACAGGTGAAATCTATCTCTGATACGGCCTCCATAAACTGGATACATTTAGCCCTGTTTAGGTGTCGTGTTGTACTAGTCCTTTCACTGAGGTACGGTGGAGACATTTTAATCTCAAACGTGATTAAAGAATGGTCGGAACAAAGTTTATTTAAGGAATGGACCAGTACAGTATCAATGTCAAGTCCATACGAGATAATTAGATTTAGCATGTGTCCTTGTACATGGGTAGGTCCTGATACATGCTGGGTGCAACCGACAGAATCGAAGAGCATTAAGAAGCTTTTGGCACCTGCATCCGTCTCTGTATCAACATGTATGTTAAAGTCGCCTAACATCACGAATCTAGTAAACCTAACAACCAAATCAGAGAGCAGATTGCCAATTTCATTAATAAAGGCATCATATGGTCCTGGAGGTCTGTAAATTAATAGGATATGGAGCGCTAAATCAGACCTAATGCTTAGCAGCATCACTTCGAATGTATGGAAGCTCTCAGTAGTTTTTGAATCAACCTTAAATGATTCATCAAAAATTGCAGCCAGGTCACCACCACGTCCTACTGAGAGTGATTTATGCAGGTACGAGAACCCATAGGGGGAGGCTTCTACTAAGGGGATGGTGTCAGTGGGTCTAAGCCAAGTTTCAGTCAGTAGACAGATATCTGACTTTGTGTCGAGTACCATTTCATTAATAAGTACTGCCTTGTTTCCTAAGGAGCGAACATTTAGCAGTGAACATTTGATTTTAGTCGGACGCTGTGTTTTATTTGTTTTTATGATTGGTACTGTGAGCAGGTTACCAGCGCAGGAGCCCCTAGATTGGCATCTATACTGCTTCCTTATCGTACTAAGAATAGATATTCTCTGGTAATGATGGGAGAAGTCTGGTTCTAAGCTAATGTGTGACATAGGGGATGCCGTGTTATAAGGAACCTGGGTTTCTGCCAAGAGTGTACTGGTAGCCTGAATAATGGTAGCAGCTTTGTGCATTGCAGCAACATTCTTTCAAACAGAATAACCCCTAAAAGCTGCCTGGATGCATATCGCAGACCTTCTCAACAACTGGAATTTCTCACGTTCAAATTTACCCTTAATGTAGGACCTATAATTTTTTTGAATGATGATGGCTGACACCCTTATGGCCTGATACTTTACTACCTCCGGGTGTCTTCTGAACGCAGCCTGAATCAGGGAAGCTGCCTGATGTTGCAGGATCATCTCCCTTCTGACCCTCTGACTTCTGAAGCAGGCTTGCAGGAACATTGCAGCAAGTCCCTACAGAATCTGAGGTGCAGAATTTGTTGTTCTCTTTCTTGAAGCACACTTCCCTGCTGCAGTTCTTTTTTGGCTCCTTCCTCCTCTTCTTGATCTTGTTCTTGTTTTTCTGCTGCTTTTTCTGCTGCTTGGATGTCAGACAAAAGTTTTGTCCTCTTCAGCCCTGTGGCTCTCTACTCCGTGTACCTGCAGGATGAATCTCATTGTGTCCAGGTTCTCAAATAAACAGTGAATTCTTAGTTTCTTGTCCATACTCAAACATGCAAAATGGTGCATAACCCGCCCTCCCCGACCATGCTCCTTGGGAGGGTCCCCCGTAACCTTATGTAGCACTTCTCTAGTGTTGCCCTGTGATGTCCCATATCGCATACTGCTACACTCGAACCATATGAATCCAAACTTGCTGTTAGACAACAAAGCTATAGGAGACTCGGTGTGAAAGTCATTGCGGAGATAAAGTGAGGTATAGATGGGATTGAAAGGCTCAAGTTCAATGTTGATTTTCTTCTTTTTGCCCTCCTTGTCCGTCAGACTGTTCCTCCACTGCTCCACTTTGGAGCTCTCCACCAGGGTTCTAGCTTGCACTTGGGTCTGCTGAGCAAGTTGTGATTTCAAGACCTTCACTTCTGAGCAACAGGTCTCTATTACTGCTCCCATACCTCTGACATGCTCTTGCAGCTCTGTGAGTTTACTGGCCTCCCACCGGGCTTCTTCTAGTTCCGCCTGCAGAACGGCACTGTTCTCCTGTACCTGCTTCAGCTCTGCCCTGGTCTGGTTCAGTTGGTGTTCCATATTGGCCACTTTATTCTCCAGTTTCTCCTGCAAGGTTGGAATCTCTACTCTCCTTGTTGCAGTGCGTTCGGTTTGGTTCTCCTGTTCCTCCGTTTTCTTCAGCCATTCCCTTCGGACCATAATCACAGCTTGCAGTTTTCTCAGGACCTCATTCTCTTTCATGAGTCTACTGGCCTCTCCTTGAAGTTCACCATAGTCCTGAGCCAGAGCACTTCCTTCTGTTTCCCTGGTTTTGATTTCCCTCTGACAAAGAGACAAGAGGCCTTTGGTCTCCTCAAGTTGCGAAAGCAGACTGGTGATCCTTTCCTCGGTTTTCAGTCTTTCGTTTGTGACCGAAGCATTCACCTGTAGCACACAGGCTTCTTTCTCTGTCAGCTGCTGGTTGAGCTTGGTCATCAACTTTTCCTGTTAAGTGATCTGAATGTTCATGCAGCTGATCTGTTCATTTCTTTCATCTGTCACCGGTGACACGCGGCGCATGTGGCAGGGCATTCAAGCCATCACCAACTACAGGACATCTCCACCTGCCTATGACGGTGACTCCTCCCTCCGAGATGCGCTGAACCGCTTCTATGCACGGTTTGATGCGGCGAACAACACGGACATGAGGAAGACCATCCCTCCTCCTAACGACCAGATTCTCTGTCTGACCACGGCCGAGGTGAGAAGATCTCTACTGAGAGTCAACCCACGGAAAGCTGCTGGTCCAGACAACATACAAGGTCATGTGCTCAGGGAATGTGCAGAACAGCTGGCAGATGTTCTCACTGACAACTTCAACATCTCTCTGAGCACCAGTGTTGTTCCCAGATGCTTCAAGACCACCAGCATCATCCCAGTGCCAAAGAAATCATCTGTCTCCTGCCTCAACGACTATCGTCCCGTTGCACTCACACCTATCATCATGAAGTGCTTTGAGAGACTAGTCATGAGGCACATCAAAACTCAAATCCCCTCCTCACTGGACCCCCTGCAGTTTGCGTATCGTCCCAACCGCTCAACGGACGATGCTATCTCCACCACCCTCCATCTGGCCCTTTCTCATCTGGACAGAAAGGACAGTTACGTTAGAATGCTGTTCATTGACTACAGTTCAGCATTCAACACCATCATCCCTCAGCATCTGAGTGAGAAGCTGAGGCTGCTGGGCTTGAATACCTCCCTCTGTAACTGGATCCTGGACTTCCTGACTGGGAGACCCCAGTCAGTCAGGACTACCTGGTACGGGAACTGCAACGTCTCAGCCCACAGGTCCCTACAACGGGTAGTGAGAACAGCTGAGAAGATCATCAGTGTCTCTCTGTCTTCTGTACAGGACATTTTCACCACTCGCTGCATCCGCAAAGCAACCGGCACTGTAGATGATCCCACTCACCCATCCCACATTCTCTTCTCCCTCCTGCCATCTGGAAGAAGGTTGCGCAGCATACGGGCCTCCACTACCAGGATGGGAAATAGCTTCCTCCCCCTGGCCATCAGACTTTTAAACTGACAATATCCTCACTTTTAATTATTACTCTTCCATCCATATATCAACTATTTATTATTTTTTACTTTATTGCACATCGCACTTTACTTGTACTGATAACGCTGCTTTGCTTGTTGTCATACGTGTAGCACCAGAGTCCTGGAGGAACGTTATTTCGTTTCACTGTGTACTGTGTATATGGCTGAAATGACAATAAAATCCTACTTCACTTGACTTGACTTGAATGTCCATGAGAATTGCATCGCGGTTCTGACTGAGCTTTTCTGATTCAACCCTTGACACTGGACCAGGACACTGTTCAAGCTTTCAGTTAACCACATAATCTGTTCTCCCTGGTTCCTTTCATTTTCTAGATACCCAGCCTGCTTCTCCTCAAGTTCCCATCTAACTTTAGCCAAATTCTCCTGAAGAGAACATACCTCAGACTGTTTGCTTTCCTGCAGCTGGTGATTCCTGGCCTGGAGGGAGATGTTTTCATCTTCCAATCGCTTATACTTCCCCTCCAGTTCCTTTGCTTCTGTCTCCTGAAGCTTCTCTGAGACGTGACAATTGACCAGTGTAACATCCCTTAACTTAACCTTCAAAACATCAAGATCCTGATTCCGTGCACAAATCTCATGGTCCTTGGTGTTGAGTTCAGCCTCGATCTCCTGGAGCTGCTCAGCAAGTACTGTTTGGCCTGTCTTCGCCCAGAACAGATAACCAAACATTTTCAGATTCCTGAAGCGTTTGTTCCAATCTCTGAATTCTCAAAGTCAGTTCACTGATTTTTCAGTCTTTCTCACTAACCTGGAGCTGCTCCTTCTCTGCCTGGCAGAAGGGTTAGTGGTGTTGTGTTTGGGGGTCGACTCCTTGATGCTACTTTTCATGCTGCAAAGGGCCTTCCTGGTCGATTTCCCTCGAGGCAGGGGGAATTTTCTGCCGGCTTCCCGCTTTCGTGTCACAGGCGGCCTTCTTTGCCAAAGTCCCGCTTTCCCTATCACGGGTGGCCTTCTTTGCCAATGTCCCGTGTTGAATGACACAGAACGCGTTCTCCGCCATTTTCTCGCTGTGATTCACGCAGGGAGCAATCTCTGCCATCTTCCCGCTGTGTTTCACATAGGAGACGGTTTCCGCCATTTTTCCACTGTGTTGCATGTGCCTGCTCAATCCGTCCGTACTCCTCCAGCTGCACCAGCAGGTCCAGGCATCTTGAGAGCTCCGTGGCGGCTGTGCTCTGTGCGCCTCCGCTCTGCTCGCTGAGCTCCAGCAAACATGCAGCCAGCCCCGCTGGTGCGAAGGTCCTTGGACGCTCGGTAGGTCCGCCCGGAGGACCACCACCATGGCTTTGAGTGTCCGCTCGTGCTCCTCACATCAACTTTCAAGGCTTGCGACATCCTAAGGGTGGCAGTTCATTTCTGTAATGGTGGTGGGGTGTAGGAAGGATGTCTGCGCAGAGCCAGTTCCAGATCCAGATATTCAAATCACAATACTGAAACTGAGCCACCCGTAACCTAAGGCTTTGCTTCGTGAATGAACTGCACTCTGTTCTGACTCATTGGGGCTTAAGTAGTCAGCCCCAATGAAGCACACCTGTGCCTTCATGAGCTCAGGTGTGCTCAGTCAGAACAGAGCGCCCTCTATCGTGACCACACAAAACCCAAAACCTAGACAGACTGTGACATTTACAATCATTTCAGCCTCTTTTATAGTCCATTATAACTGGAAAAAAGTCATCGAACTCACTCTCTCCATGGAGCTGCTCTTCTGGACGCTGCTCTCACCTAATCTTACTGCAGAAGTAACAACGGTCTCTAACTTAAGATCTCCAAAGAATTACTTGGAAAAGAGTAAAAATTCTGCATAAATTGTTTTTAAAGCAGATAAAAATGAAAATCTCTGTGAAGGTGGACAACTTTAAAGATCAATATGTCTAAAAAGTACAACTGTAAGCCAAATAAATAAATAAACAAACAAACAAATAAATAGCTGAAATGGAAGCCTGCACTTTGGAACTACAAAATTCTAGACTGCTTCTTTAATGTCTTTGGTTCAAGAAATGTTCATATAGCACACTATAGCCATGAACATTTCTTAAAGCTTTGTTCTGAATTTAGTTAGTGACCTAGCTACAGTTGGACAATTAGTAATTAGATGAGGGGTTTAGCAAAAGACTTAACTTTGCTACAGCACACACCTAAAGCAGAACAATGCTGTGTCAACAAATAATAAGCTCTCTATTTTAGAAAGAGCAAACTAATCTACAAACTACTAGCAATGATCAAACTACACATACGGTGAAAGTTATATTTTTGAGTAAGACTGCCCACATTAATATTTGAAATGTAATGTCTGAAAAGGTAAATGCAATATTTTTATAATACAACACACTTTATCATAATTTCTCATAAACATCATAGATTTCTACATTCCTTGAATGTGTACTTAAAATGGATCTTGAACAGATGAAAATTTGTTATTATCATTGTGGTTTTCAAATGTACAAACTACATTTTCTGATAAAACAAACCAATACAAAAAAAAAAAAAAAAACAGGAGCACAGCATAATTATAGCAAAACAAAGACAGCTTTTGTAGGACAGGGACAAACCAAGGCCCAGACAGGCCAATGGATTTCATTATCCATTGTTTGCCTGAAGATCCAAAACAAAATCAAAACTAAAACCTGGGGACAAACGTTGCCCGGACAGATCAGTAAATTCAGGTTTGTTGAGGGTGGTGTGGGGGGTCGCCAGTATCACTGGGTGCTCTCGTGTTTGTAAAACCCCTAAATCTGTCCTTTTTAGTCAGATCTGTCCTTTTAAGTCAGGATCTGTCTTTTTTAGTTGGGTTGTAATAGGAGTCACATTACTGCATTCTTTAAACATATGGTCTGTACAATGAGTTCAAAACAGATCTAATTCCTTTCTCTTTGTTTGAGATGGATGGCTGTTTGGATGTTTCTTGAGAGCAAGCCCATTGATCTCCATGAGGGTCGCCTGAGTTCCATGCCAGCTGCTACACCGAGTCGGCAAAACTGCCATCATCTTATTTTTCTCCCGACCTGAACTTCAGCTCAGCTCCATCGGACTGGCTCTTCTGCAGGAGCTGCTGCCATGAAGATTAAAGCTTCCCCCACTCAAACAGAGCTACCACCTTTCATGAACCTCCATTTACAGTCACAGGTGGACTCTTTTACTCTAACTCATACTGTAACTCATATTTACTGGCAGTCATCACTATACAGGGGTTTTCTCTTTCTTTCTTTTCTTTTATTTCCGGTGTCAACCAAAGGAGGATGGGTTCCCATTTTGGGTTTTGTTTTCCCCCAAGGTTTCAAATCAATTCAATTCAATTCAATTTATTCTCGTATAGCGCCTTTCACAACAGAGTTGCCCTGAGTCGCTTTACAAAGTTGGGAGACATAGATTATAGCAGGTTTCTTCCTCATGTTTGTGAGAGTTTGTCCTTGCCTCTGTCACCCTGGGCTTACCCAATTGGCGCTCAGACCCGGATTCTGTAAAACTGCTTTGTGACAACAACAGTTGTAAAAAGCACTATATAAATAAAGTTGACTTGACTTTTGTAGTTAATGGCTCTCCAGTCATGAGCCAAAAATAAATATGAGTCTAAGTCATATCTTGTACATTCTTTCTCAGTTCTCAACACCTGTGCTTCCCAAAAGATTAAGACTATGTCTACTACCACAGATAAGAAAAGTTATGATATCACCCTCACTTAAATATGCTACTTTGTTTATACATAATGGCGAATGGTTGAACAGGTTGATTTAATTTTAGGGAAATCAACTGTATTTTAAAAGAGGAGACTGAAGAAGTACACCTCCCAGAACCAACAACAAATAACAGATGGCGTGGTAAAAGCCTGCAAAACCATAACAAAAAAATAAATAAATAATAATTTAAAAAAGGACAGTAATTCTGTAAAATAGCATTAGAGTAATTCTCTAATTATTTCAAGCACTGGACTCACAAACATTCTCCCCATTGCTATTTAGCTCCTTCGCTTTCAATCTTTTACTAGCCATTTTAGAAAAAGAAACATTTGAAAAGAAAGAAGGATTCAGAGGAACAATGAGAAATGGGAAAGAACCTCTGACAGTCCATAAATGAAGGTCCAAGGAATGTAGACACAAGGCCAATACAAAATAGGTTGAGTTAATGAAGCTTGTTGGTTTTTAGTTATAGTATAATACTTTAAACCAGATCTATACAAAGGTTATTTTTTTCATAACGTTCCATTCGTCGGTTTTGCTGATGACACAATTTTGCCAGATTCTCCACATCCACCCAAGAGGTTGATGCAGTCATGGCTGTAGAAAGTGTACAGCAGGGGGCTTAACACACCCTTGAGGAGCTCCAGAGCTGAGGGTGATGGTGCTGGACACATTGCTGCTCACTCTCACCACTTGGATAAGAAAGGTAGACATTTTGCATGTGCAAGAGACAAAATAGGAGGGAAGTATAGCCAAATGTATTGAAGGTGAGTTCAGATTATCAGATTGCTGTAAAACTACTGCAGAAGTGGTGAAGAAGTGTTTTGGTTGAGATTTTAAAAAAATGGGTGATGCTCAGAGCTGTAGTAACTATAAAGGGATAAAGTTGATCAACCACAGCATGAAGTTTTGGGAAAGAGCAGTGTATGTTAGGTTAAAAAAAAAGGTGAGAATTAGCAAACTGCAGTATAGTTTCATGTCATGAAAGAGCACTACAAAATCAATGTGAATAACTTTAAATACTTAGGGCAACAGTTCAAAGTAATGGGGAGGGTGGAAGAGAGGTGAAGAAAAGAATGAAGGCAGGATGGAATGGGTGGAGAAGATTGGCTGGAATATTCTGTGACATGGATACCAGCAAGAGTGAAAGGAAAGTTTTACAAGATGGTAGTGAGACCAGCTATGTTATATGATATTACCAAAATTAAATGATCACATTTGTCACATGAAGATGAGATTGGAGAGATACTTGGGAGTAGTCTAGATAATATCGGACTAATGTGATCAAATTTTCTAAATCTAGTGAGAACATTAGCTGCTGTGTTCTGGACTAACTGGAGTTCATGAAGGCTTTTACTGGAACATCCTGACAACAGGGCATTACAGTAATCTAGTCTTGAAGTGATAGATGCATGTATCAATATTTCTGCAGCATGTAGTGTGAGAAGGCTGTTCATACACTTCAGTTCAGCATTCAGCACCATCATCCCTCAGCATCTGAGTGAGAAGCTGAGACAGCTGAGCCTGAACACCTCTCTGTAACTGTGTCCTAGACCCCAGTCAGTCAGGACCAGGAGCAGCAGCTCCAGCACTATCATGCTGAGCACAGGGGCCCATCAAGGCTATGTGCTCAGCCCACTGCTTTTCACACCAATGACCCACAGCTGTGCAGCCATGTACAACTTGAACCACATCATCAAATTTGGTGGGTGGTGGGTCTGATCAGTGGTGACAATGAGTACAGAGAGGAGATACAACAGCTGATGGACTGGTGCGAAACCAACAACCTGCCTAGTAATAGTGACAAAACTAAAGAGATTTTTGTTGACTTCAGGAGACCACTCTCTACTCAACATCAACAGCTCACCCATGGAGATGGTCCAGAGCACCAGGTTTCTTGGTATTCACATAACAGACAACTTCACTTGGACCCACAACACCAGGTCCATCACAAAGAAAGCCCAGCAGTGTCTCCATTTCCTGCACAGATTGAGAAAAGCCCATCTCCCTCCACCCATCCTCACCATGTTCTACAGAGGAACCATTGAGAGCATCCTGAGTAGCTGTATCACTGTCTGGTATGGGAACTACAATGTCTCCTATTGCAAGTCCCTGCAATGAGTAGTGAGGACACCACTTACTGCATCTGCAAGGCAAAAAACATTGTGGATGATCCCACACATCCATCTCACACACACTTCTCCACAGCATACAGGCCTCCACTACCAGGATGCAAAAGTGCAAAAGACATGGCAAGAATCCCTGTAAAGCAGTGTTTGGCCAGATTATCCTGATTTCAGTCAGAAATATTTCAGAAGAGCCTTATGGCCTGAGGAAGAAAACTTTTTTTGAGTCGCTCCCTCTCCTGGTCATTAGGCTACCGAATCATTTGCCTGTAATATCCAGCATGGAGGATACAGCAGGTCTGGTACAGCACTGAGCAGCAGTTCCCAAACCACAATATGTAATGTTCATGGACAGGATACTCTCAACTGCAGCTGTGTAGAAGGGTTTTTGGATCACAGAAAATCTCAGCTGTCTAAGGTGGTAGAGCTGCTGCATCACCTTGGTTGTTTGAGTGTGTGTACCAGGTAAGATCCTCTGATAGCTGAACCCCAAGATACTTGATAATGAACATTTAATGTTCTGTGCCAGATCAACAGTAGCCCAGGGAGCTGTACCGGAGCAGTGCTGGACCAGGAGCCTGTGTGGCCTCTACCAATCCTGTCTTCGAGTCACCAATTTAATGTGTTTTGGAGAATTGAAGAGTGAGCCTAAGTCCGAAACTGTTTTTTAAGTCAGAAATCATTTGAAGTCAAATAAATGTGGCAAAACTGCTTTAATGACAAGTTCCAGCAGTCATGTTCCTTCATAGACCTTTCTCCTCCTTTGAAATTTACATAAATCCAATCCATGGTTTTCCACCAATAGTTCCTAATGCCTTCATGATTGACACCTATGTTTTCCCATTTTTACCATCTCTCCACCAATAAATAGAAATCTTTAAGCTGGCACCCTATTACTGATCTTGCCTTATCTAAAGCTGGCTACCAATAGTTCAAAGCTGCAATAGCTCGAAGTTGCAATGGTTCAAAACTGCCTCCCATTTGAGTTTGAGTTTTTAATTGCCTCTCTTTGAGTTTTTAATTAAAAATGTAACTGTGTGCAGGTGCAGCTGCTGGCTATTTTTTAGGGTCAGATTTAAATTAAAATCGAAACAGATAAAGAAAAGGTCCCACCTGGGCTGACATGGGTCAAGCCATTTTGCTTGCGAAATCTACTCCAGATTACAATGATCTATGAGGACTGTGAATGGGTGTTGAGTGCCCTCTAACCAATGATGCAGTAACCTAACTGAAAGTGAAAGTGACTATTTTTGTCATTGTGAAACACAGCACAGCACACAGGGAGCCACAACAAAATTCCACCTCTGCTTTTCACCCATACATACACCGTGCAGCAGGGGGCAGCTATTGAAAGCATCCGGGGAGCAGTGATGTGGACGATATATTGCTCAAGGGTACCTCAGGGATTCAAACCCACGCTCTAATCGCCTGGATTAACAGACCAACGTGTGTAATTGCATTCTGTTGGGGTCAACTTATGTGAAAAGGCACATAGATATAATTTCTTCAGGGTACCATGGCACTGCGACAGCATACTTCCTAATGCGACTTCCGATACATCCACCTCTACCACGAACTGCTTATCTAGGTCTAGGAGCATTAGGATGGGGCAATGGTGAACTGCTTCTTCAGATCCCAGAAAGCCGTTCATGCTTAACCTTAAAACCAATGGTTTACTTTGTAAAAGGCTGTTCAGAGGAGCTGAAACTGTGCTCAAGTTCCTTATAAATTCAAAGACAGAATTTGTTGAATCCTAAAAACCTCTACAACTGCTTAACGGTCTAAAGCTTAGGACAATTCGTCAAAGCCTTTATCTTACACCTTTCCATCTCTAATCCCTTTAGGCCTATACAATAACCAAGGTAAGAAATTTCAGACCAGTGGAATTCACATTTCTCCACCTTGGCGTACAGCTCATGTGTGACTAATTGGGAAAGTACTGACCTGACCTGAATGACATGCTCTGTATACAACCTAAAATAGATGAGTATGTCATCCAAATAAGCAATTACATACCGGCCAAGCATGTCCCTCAGGACATTGTTGATTGAACGATTGGAAGACAGAAGGCACATTTACTAATCTGTAAGGCATGACCTGATACATATAGTGGCCAGAAGCGGTGCTGAAGGCTGTCTTCTACTTGTCACCCTCTAAGATCCTCAACAGGTTGTATGCGGTGATCCAGTTTAGTGAAGATTGTGGCCCCCCAAAGCTGCTCCAATGCAGAATGGACTAGAGGGAGAGGGTAGTGGTACTTAACTGTATTAGAATTTAGCCCCTGGTAGTCTATGCAGGGCTGGAGCCCACTGTCCTTTTCCTTGCTTGTGGTGGGAGCTGAAAAGCTTTCTTGGCACTAAAATCCTTGCTTAAGGAAGCACATTCAGTCAGGATGGAGGGAGGCAGGTGAGCCAGCTGATTTAAAGAAAGAGCTGCAATGGGAATTATCTCTGGTTACATTCTTGATTCTCAGAGAGGGACAGTTACATCTCCAGTGACCAGTGTCGCAGCAATACAGACATAAGCCCTTCCATTCTCGTCGCACTCCTTCTGTCTTGGATATACCACATTCATCTGCATTGGTTCCAGAACCCCTTTTGCAGAAGCAGAAGGTAAGGGAAGCGGTGGTGGAGGAGACAGACTGGCTCTTGGTGGTAGTGGTGGATGGGATCGCTTTGCATGCTGAGTGCTCTTTTGTCCCATCCGCTGTCTGCTGCAATGATCCAAAAATCCAAAATACTCAGCTGCGGAGCGCAGTCACTTTTTTAAGTGCAGGAGCCTGTCCCCTGCAGACTGTCTGTGAACGAAACATGGCTCAAAACTGTGAGGTGAAGCAATCAAAGGAGTGGAACAGGTTACCACCTTGCTCCCAAACCATCGTAGCTGAACTTGATGCCTTTCAGGTTAGTCCAACAATAGCAACAGTGATTTTCTCCTTGTCAGTGAGGTGCGGGTGCTGTGCAAAATACATTCAAACAACACTTCTAATGCTGATGACACACAGTTTTACCTAACACTTTAGCGAAATGAAAGTGGGGCACTGAAGCTCATCTCAAATTGTTTAAGGGACATAAAGTACTGGATGTCAAAGAATTTTCTACAAATAACCAAGGGATATTATTATTGTGAACATTGACTCTCTAACAACTTGGGCGCACTGTCAACTAATGTACACAAAAAAAAAAAAATCTTGGATTATATTTTATTCTCTGGTGAAGTTTGACAAACAAATTAAATCAGTTAAAGTCAAGTCAAGTCAAGTAGGATTTTATTGTCATTTCAGCCATATACACAGTACATAGTGAAACGAAGTAACATTCCTCCAGGACCCTGGTGCTACACATAGGACAACATCAGAGACACCATAAGACATAGGACACAAGTTACAACATAAGACAAGACAACAAGTGCAGACAACAGACGTGCCAACAATAGACAGTACATTAATCCATCAGAGGGCTGCAGTGTTATGGAACAAAGCAGCCCAGGTTGTTGGGCAGTGTGACAAGTGTAACAGAGTAACACAGTGTAACAGAGCAGCGTTATGAGTAAAGTGCAGATGTGCAATAAAAATAAATAGTTAATAGATAAATGGATGAATAATAAGTGTGAGGATATTGTCAGTTTAAAAGTCTGATGACCAGGGGGAGGAGGCTATTTCCCATCCTGGTAGTGGAGGCCCGTATGCTGCGGAACCTTTTCCCGGATGGCAGGAGGGAGAAGAGAGTGTGGGATGAGTGTGTGGGATCATCCACAATGCTGGTTGCTTTGCGGATGCAGCGAGTGGTGAAAATGTCCTGTACAGAGGGCAGAGAGACACCAATGATCTTCTCAGCTGTTCTCACTATCCGTTGTAGGGACTTGCGGTCTGAGACATTGCAGTTCCCGTACCAGGTAGTAATGCAGCTGCTCAGGATGCTCTCAATGGTTCCTCTGTAAAAGATGGTGAGAATGGAAGGTGGGAGATGGGCTTTCCTCAGATTTCGTAGGAAGCAGAGATGCTGCTGGGCTTTCTTTGTGATAGAGTTGGTGTTGAGGGTCCATGTGAGGTTGTTGGATATGTGAACACCAAGAAACTTGGTGCTCTGGACCATCTCCACAAGTGAGGTGTTGATATTCAGTGGAGCGTGGTCCTGATGTGGTCTCCTGAAGTCAACAACCATCTCTTTAGTCTTGTCGACATTCAGAGACAGGTTGTTCGTTCTACACCAGTCCGTCAGCTGTTCTATCTCCTCTCTGTATGCCGCCTCATCTCCACTGCTGATCAGACCCACCACAGTTCTATCATCAGCGAATTTGATGATGTGGTTGGAGTAGTGCTTGGCTGCACAGTCGTTTCATCAGTGTGAACAGCAGTGGGCTGAGCACACAGCCCTGAGGGGCCCCTGTGCTCAGCGTGATGGTGTTGGAGGTGCTGCTACTGATCTTGACTGACTGGGGTCTCCCAGTCAGGAAGTCCAGGATCCAGTTACAGAGGGAGGTGTTCAGGCCCAGCAGCCTCAGCTTCTCACTCAGATGCTGAAGGAGGATGGTGTTGAATGCTGAACTGTAATCGATGAACAGCATTATGACATAACTGTCCTTTCTGTCCAGATGAGAATGGGCCAGATGGAGGGTGGGTCCGTTGTCATCTGTTGAGCGGTTGGGACAATACACAAACTGCAGGGAATCCAGTAAGGAAGGGATCTGAGTCTTGATGTGCCTCATGACCAGCCTCTCAAAGCACTTCATGATGATAGGTGTGAATGCGACAAAACAATAGTCATTTAGGCAGGAGACAGATGATTTCTTTGGCACTGGGATGATGCTGGTGGTCTTGAACACCTGGGAACAACAGTTGGTGCTCAGAGAGATGTTGAAGATGTCAGTGAGAACATCTACCAGCTATTCTGCAAATCCTCTGAGCACACGGCCAGGTATATTGTCTGGACCAGGAGCTTTCAGTGGGTTTCTTCTCACAAGAGATTTTCTGTGAGGGGTGAGGGGTATCCCAGAGCTTCAGTCCAATTTCTTTTCTTAAAGTGGTCTTTGTGGTACCGAAGGGTTTGACCTTGCATTCAAGTGTAAATCCGTCTCACGATGAGGGACTTCTACCGAGAATCATTGAAGTTGACCGGTGGGTTCCTTACAAATTGTTCCTTCATGTCCTGATCCCATACCACACTTGGGACTTTATCCTTCTCCTTGGTTTCGTATTTTTGTTTCGCCTTATGTTTTTTCAATACCTTTCCATCCTTGTCCGTCTTTGAGACCACTCCAACTGCAAGTGCTTATAAAAGTCAGAGCTCCTTTTGTCCAAAGAACTGGCTGGCGTGTTTTCCTTCTTGTTGTCCTGCGCTTCTTCCTTCACCTGTTTCCCCGACTCGACACTGGAGTCCCTGGAAGAATAGTCCAACTCACTTGAAAGCCTTGTCTGAGTCTGAAGAAACTAATGAAGATTCTTTAGGTTCAAAGAGGAAGAGTCTTTCACCCAGTTTGCGCTCAGCATCAGACCCCTGTCCTCCTCGCTCTCCATGTCTCCCATCTCAGAATCTGAGGTGCAGAATTTGTTGTTCTCTTTTTCGAAGCACACTTCCCTGCTGCAGTTTCTTTTCTGGCTCCTTCCTCCTCTTCTTGACCTTGTTCTTGTTTTTCTGCTGCTTTTTCTGCTGCTTGGATGTCAGACAAATGGTCTTGTCCTCTACTGCCCTGTGGCTCTATACTCCATGTACCTGCAGGATGGATCTCTTGGTGTCCAGGTTCTCAAATAAACAGTGAATTCTTAGTTTCTTGTCCATACTCAACATGCAAATGGCACTGGGATGATGCTGGTGGTCTTGAACACCTGGGAACAACAGTGGTGCTCAGAGAGATGTTAAAGATGTCAGTGAGAACATCTGTCAGCTGTTCTGCACATCCTCTGAGCACACGACCCTGAATGTTGTCTGGACCAGCAGCTTTCCATGGTTTGACTCTCAGTAGGGATCTTCTCACCTCGGCCATGGTCAGACAGAGAACCTGGTTGTTTGGAGGAGGGATGGTCTTCCTCATTTCTGTGTTGTTTGCCGCAACAAACCATGCATAGAAGCGGTTCAGTGCATCTGGGAGGGAGGACTCACCGTCACAGGCAGATGGAGATGTCCTGCAGTTGGTGAGAGCCTGAATGCCCTGCCACATGCACCGTGTGTCACTGGTGTTTTTGAAGTGGCCATGGATTCTCTGTGCGTGAGCACGCTTGGCTGCTCTGATGGCCCGAGACAGGTTCGCCTTTGCTGTTCTTTGGGCGGCCTCGTCCCCTGACTTGAAGTCCTGGGTCCTCAGGAGTCTGCGCACTTCCGCAGTCACCAATGTCTTTTGGTTGGGTCGTGTAATGATGAACTTGGAGACAGTAACATCCTCAATGCACTTGCTGATGTAGCCAGTCACTGAAGCTGTACTCCTCCAAGTTGATGGGTTCACCGTAGTTTGCAGCCTCCCTAAACATGTCCCAGTCGGTGTGTCTGAAGCAGTCCTGAAGTGCAGAGATGGCTCCTGTGGGCCATCTTTACCTGCTTCAGGGTGGGCCTCACACACCTGACGATGGGTCTGTACGCTGGGATCAGCAGGACAGAGATGTGGTCTGAGTGTCCAAGGTGGGGGCGGGGCTCCGCTCTGTACGTGCCGGCCATGTTTGTGTAAACACAGTCCAGCATGTTTTCCCCCCTCGTTGCAAAGTCCACATGTTGATGAAATTTAGGGAGAACTGACTTGAGATTTGCATGATTGAAATCTCCGGCTACAATGAACAGTCCGTCCGGGTGGGAGTTTTGGAGCTCGCAGATAGCTCCATAAAGTTCAGCCAGCGCGCTGTTAGCATGTACGAACTCAGTTGAATTTAAGTTATTATTTTTTCCTAAAGCCCATGGCTTGGTGCTGTTATCAGCATTCACTCTAGCTCTCAGTAGAGTATTTTGACTCTTCACCTCCCTCTTCTTAAAATAAGTATTGACTGCTGCCATTTTCATCCAGCAAATTCCACCACAACCCATCCAATCATTATCTGCCGCTTGTCCCAAACGGGGTCGCGGGGGAGTGCTGGTGTCCAACCCAGCGCACACAGAGCGAGGACGGGGGACGCACCCTGGACAGGTCACCAGCCCATCGCAGGGAGGAGCGGGACGGGGACGGCACCTTGCTCAAGGGTACCTCAGGGCAACCCATTGGGAAAGGGTTCGAACCCCTGATTCCACCACAACCCGACCTTCGGAATTCACTTAACAAAGAGGTGTGCTGATAATCAAGGATTACCTCTTTGATATGTCAAAAGATTCCTGCTTCAGTGTTTCAGACTTTGGAGGAGTGGGCCTCCCCACCAAGAGGGCTAAAGTCACTTACAAAATCTCCCAGCTTACCCAGAGTGATGTCAGGCTTGCTTGTGAGAAACCTGATGTGTTTGTCTTTGCAAATGGGATCACAGCAATCATGGATTGCATTTTTGGAATGTTGTCGTGAAGTGAAGCCACACAAATGGCAACTTGTTGAAAATAATAACAGGCTTTTTTGCATGACAGATTTTAAAAATAATAAGAGTGAACACATGCACATCTATTTTATTGCAGCTGTTTATATCCAATCTTTGCTATTTTAATTCATGGATGTATAATATATTAACCCTTCATTAATGCAATACTCCTTACTGTTTTTCGATAAAGATTGCCCAAAGGATTACAAATAAAACAAACAAAAAGTTTTTCTTCTTTATTAAAAACAAGCCTCTTTGCTGTATGCTGTGTGAGCATTTTATGTTGAATAGAAAGAAATGGTGCAAAAATCAATAACTAGATTAAAATCTCCTTACATTAAACTATATTAAAAGTCAAGAAAGTTACTTTTCTGGAGAAACTGTGACAACAGTGATATTACATTTTTTTTTTTTTAACTGAGAGCATAAAGGACAAAAAAAATTGCATCCAGAATTTAAACAGATTTTGCAACTCTAGAAATCTCATATTCATATTCTTAGCTTGCTCAGTTTGCTATTAACCCAGAGTAAGTTAGTAGTTATTATTATTATTATTATTATTAATAATAATAATCATCATCCTTTTTATTTATATAGAGCCTTTCTCAAACCCAAGGTCACTTTACAGAGCAAAAAGTACAGAGATAAAAGGTAAAAAACATACATTAAAACAGTTAACACAGAGCACAAAGACAGAGAAAAACAAACAGCAGAATTAGTAAATCAAGAACAGGGAGAAGTGGAATAGCACAGGCTGAATAGATATGTTTTCAACTGAGTTCTGAAGAGGGACAGAGAGGATGTTAGGCACAGGTTTTGAGGGAGGGAATTCCAGAGTTTAGGGGCAGCAACACTAAATGATCTACCACGCATGGTGGCTAACCTGAATTTAGGAACTGTGAGTAACCCTGTACTGGAGGAGTGCAGTGAACAGGTGGGAGTGTATGAATGGAGTAATTCAGTGAGGTATGAAGGAGCAGATCCATGAAGGGCTTTAAATGTGATGAGAAGCAGCTTGTACTGAATACGATACGATATGGGCAGCCAGTGAAGTTTGTGGAGAACGGGGGTGATGTGTTCCGATTTTTTGGAGAATGTAAGAGCACAAGCTGCAGAGTTCTGCACGTACTGGAGCCTGGCTAATGTTCTAGTTGGGAGACCAAAGAGTAAAGCATTACAGTAATCGAGATGAGACGTTATAAAAGCATGAACAAGTATTTCTGCATCCTTCAATGAAAGTGATGAGCAGAGATGTGAGATGTTTCTGAGGTGAAAGAAAGCATTTTTCACAACTGTGTTTATGTGAGATTCAAATGACAGAGTGGGACTGAATATAACACCTAAATTCCAGACAGTGGGTGAGGGTGTAACAAGAGCATTTTCAATGGATAAACTGAAATTTTGGAGTTTAGTGATGAGAAATTTGGAGCCAAATAATAAAAATTCTGTTTTGTCAGTGTTGAGCTTTAGAAAGTTTGAAGTGAGCCATAGTTTTACGTCATTAATACAAGCTGTGAGGGAAAGGGGTGGAGCAGCTGAAGTGGAGGTGGTAAGGTAGATTTGAGTATAGTCGGCATAGAAATGAAAACTGAGGCCATGGTTTCTAATAACAAGACAGAGAGGAAGAATATAAATTAAGAACAACAACAGATCCCTGAGGGACACCCTGTTTAATCACTATAATTGAACGACTCAGCAGGCTATGTACCTATAACAGTCCAAAAAGCTAGATGGCTATAAGCAGGCTTGAGAAAGTTCATCAGAAGAAAAATCACCCACGAACATTGCCCTTTGCCTTTTTAGATTTATATGCCAGACATGCATCATTCTCACTTGCATGGAGGTGGCTTAGATTTGATAGCAACCTGCAGGCTGTGTTCACGTTAAAGACAGAACAACAACAAACTGGTTTCACCAAATACAAAATAACCATTTTAAGAATCTAGATTTTATCCCTGGGATGTTGCAAGTATAATATCTGTATAACTTTTATTTAAAAATGTTCTTTTGGCCTCATTGTGCAAAATATGTTTAGAACAATTTTTTTTGTCTTTGTGTAGCTTGCCAGAATTTGGATTTACTGACAGATATGCAATATGCTGATTTCTGATTTTATTGTGTTAATTCTAATTTATATGTAAAAACCCCTAAATCTGGTGGTGTGGCCTCATCTGCCCTCCTACTACTTTACAAAATTGTGTAAATGAAGAGTATCCATCCAGTTCCTGTTTCATTTCTGGTCAGAAGCATAGCATGGCACAGTGGTGAGGCTTTAAGTGTAGCACTGCATAATATGACTCAAGAGAGTGGTAGTGGGATAGATTCTGTTGCTGGCAAAGGCCACAGAGCCATAGAGAGTATAGACACAACAGAGTATAGACACAAGACAAAGGCCAAGCTGCTCAGACCTTGTTCAGAGAGAGACAAACCTGAGGTGCAAAGGCTAGATTTGGAATAACCTCTGTACCTGCTGAGTACTGAAGCTCTACTGACCCCCTAGTTGATACCACTCCCGTTTTTCTCCAGTCATAACATTTTTTGGCATTGTGCCAGAAAGGTGTGAGCAGTACAGAACTTCAACAGCTTTGCAATTGACCTGGGGTTTCTTAACACTGACTGTGAGCCAACCATTGTCCTATTCTAACTAATTAAGGCCTGAGACTATGGTAAAAAACTATAGGAGATATTTATCTTGGGATGTGCCCAAACTGTTGCTTTGTGCACCTTTCCTCTTTTTTCCTCTAGTTGGTTTTTTAAATTTTTTTTTTTTTTTTACATAAATGCTTCTAAAAAGTTATGCTCACTTAAATATCCACACATATAAACAAACTAAACAAACAAATATTGAAAGAAAATTAGATAGGAGTATTGAGGTTTTCTTTTTCATTTGGGACACATTAATGGCTTTACAAAAATCTTGTTGCAGACCAAGTACACACTTTCATGGCAACGGTATTTCCTAAACGCAATGGCCTTTCTACAATGCAAATATTAATGTTAATATTTTTTATTATCATTATCGTTGTTACGGTTCTCCGCTTTTATACCATTAGAAATGTGTCCGGGTCACAGTCACCCGTGCAGTGAGAGTTTCCGGGAGCGTTGGTCGCCATTTTGCGCTGGACTGAGAGGTAGGAGCGGCAACGGAGCAGAAAATAAACAGGGAGAGCGAAAAAAATAAAACCAGAATCAAAATTAAATAGATACATCACACGTATTCAGACAAACACGGTTAATCGTGGTGCATTGTAGGTCTCAGCTGTTGGCGGGAGTGGAGAAGCAAGGGGGCTGTGTATTTTGTAATTTTTGGGCCCTTGGGGTTTCTGTGCAAAAAAAAAAAACAACCAAAAAACATAACCCACAGTGAAAAAAAAATGGAAAAAGCAGAGAAGAGCTGAAAAAGAACCATGATCTCCATATCAAATCCAATATTAACACTTGGAGTTGTGTTCCTGCTTTCTTTCAGAGCGGAGCTTAGCAACCTCGGCTCCTGTCGTTGTTTTTTGGGTCGGTCAGCAGGACAGAAACATTACAGTGGGGCGAAGTGAATTTCTCATGTGCGGAGGTTGTTTTACTTACGAAAAAGGAGTGTAAACTCTTGTCTGTTTGCTTTTACTTTTCTGAAGCAGTATAGTCCCCAAACCTTCGAGCTGCAGTAAAAAAAAAAAGAGTCACAGGCTGCCTCAAATACCGTATCATACTGACTCTAGCGTCTAGTTTAAATAAGAAATTTCTTTACTATATAAAGTTATACTTAGCACGTCTAAGATTCGGATTTATCGTTTTTCCGGTTATGATACTGATACTTTGATTTTTAAGTGCGCAGACTAACAATTATTATATTTCATGTCTGAGCAAAACCTCCCATCTTATCGGGGCTGATAAGGTACATACTAAATAGTGTGTGAGATGTTTATTTTATTTGTGTATGTATTTTGTGGGCAGACTCCAGAGATTAAAACAGTGAGACAAAATGTGGGACCAGGGTGGACAGCCCTGGCCTCAATGGCCTTTGAGCCAACAGCAGTGGATGCAATCATTTCAGCATCAGCAGGATCCAAGTGAGTTTATTCTAAGCACTTTCTGACCGCTTTATTATGTGTACCTGCTTGGTATTTAAAGCCATTGTCCATGTTATGAAGTTGATTTAACTTTGTAGTTCTACAGTCTGTTAGTCTATATAGTTTCTTACCCTGTTTTTTTTTAGTCCAGTCACCATACTGGGGTGCTGCACTTTATACCAATAATAATAAGAACAGTGTGCTTGCAGTATTTTCATTTTAAATATTTATTTATAAAAATTGCATCATGCAATGAATCATTGTGCTGTGTGTTTTGCAGGTCAGGTGGACTGGGCAGCTCTAGCTCAGGCATGGATTGCTCAGAAGGAGTCAAATGATGGAGCATTAGATCAACAGCCTGATGGGCAGGAGATCCCTGGCCTGGAGACCCACAACAACCACACATCCTTCCAAGCTCCAGATTCAAATTTTGGGAGAGTGTGGCAGCCAGGTAGGGTAAAATTACATGATCTTTCATCATTATTAAGTTTGATATGATGAGAGAACTAGCATTTAAAGGGGTTAAAACTAACCTTGATCTTATTAACTATGCTTCAAAGCAAATAATTCACAGTTCAAACTGTACTCTGGAAATCTTTGTAAATTATGTAAATATAAAAATTTTGTACTTAAGCAAATGTTTGGACCAATATACTTTGTACCCTGTTGATTTACTGAACCAGTACAAAAACTTTGTTTTTGAAGGCTCTCTTTGAAATAAATATTTTTCATAATTGTCAGACATATGCATAGAAATTTACACAACCAAAAGAAGCATTAAGCCCACAGCCAATTTCTTTGCCATTTGTGTGTTTTTTTAATTAATTAATTAATTAATTAATTTAGTTAGTTAGTAATCATTGTGAACACATCACAGCACTTAAAATGATTCTCTATATTTAAGCTATATACACAGTGTAGCAATGAGCAGTCACATGTTCAGCAGTGATGGGGTCAGTGCCTTGCTCAAGGGTGTCTCAGGGTAACTTTCCGATAATGGAGCCTAGTCCCTCAATATTAGGCCAACAATAGACTTAAAATGGGATTTTTAGTATGTTTTACTGTAAATAACATACTAACATACTGGGGCAGCTGTGGCCTAGTGGTTAGGGAGTTGCCCTCGCAAGATTGTAGGTTCGATTCCCTCACCAGAAGGTTGCCCTGAGGTACCCTTGAGGAAGGTACCGTCCCCATCACTGCTCCCCAGGTGCTTTCAGTAGCTGCCCACTGCTGAATGGTGTTTGCATGTATTAAATGCAGAGGTCCAATTTCATTGTGGTTCAATGTGTGCTGTGCTGTGACCTCGCAATGACATGGGTTGTCACTTTCACTTTTTTCACTTTAAATAAGATGTTGTTTACGTTTTTCATTCCTAAAAAAGAGAACCTATGTGGAAAATTTTTCCCATTTGAATTTGAGGAAAAAATATATAAATAAATTAACTAAAAATGGGCAGCTGCTAAAACAAAACGATGTGATTATTCAACGTAATGATTTAATGAATCCAGCCCTAGCTTATTTATTTATTTAAGTTTACTTAATAAAGTTTACTTTAATTCACTGACTATACTGAGACATTTTGTAGTTTGCATGGTACTGTCACTGCAGAATGATTGACACCCAGTTCTGACCATTGTTGTACAGGGGGATAGTAAATGTTGTGAAACAAAAGGGAAATGCATACATTTATTTGGTCTGATCTGATTTATTTGGTAAGATATGCATAAAATAATACACAAAAGAAGCATAAACACATTCTTTATTGAATGTTAATTCCTTTGGGAATTGAATGCAATCAGATGGTCTCATTCACATGCTTATATTTTAGTACATTTATACTGTTATTTATATACAAATTTTCACCTTTAGACTGGCCAATGCATGGACAACCTCCCCCGCCTCCCACAGAACAGGCCTGGATCCCTCCTGGTCCAGGGCCAGTGGATGTTGTGAACCAGTCTGAGGACAGTAACGGTCAGGAAAGTGTGGAATTCACTGCAGATCCACACCATGGCACTTTCCCTCAGAATAGCCACAGCTTTGGGGGTCAGGAACACTACCCTATGGCTCCAATGGGAGTCAACCAGTTTGATTATCAGGTATGACACACAAGCTACTGAGTTTTGTGTAAACAGTAAAACTACATTTTTGCAATTACAGTCATTTAGTTAACATAACAGAATCTTGACGACTTACCATAACATGACCTGCATGATCATTTTGATAAATTGCAATACTAAAGGAGGTCTCATGGGCATTCTATGGGGATTCTATCGTTTAAATTAAGAAGCAGTCTGTAATTGTCCGAAAGGCTCATAATTCACATTTTCATTTAGACAGATGTAATAATTCGTAGGAAACATAAAGAGTGACATGGCTTCTGTTGTGATTATACTATATAAGAAGAACTTGCCTATTGAACATATATAATTTTAAATGATGACTACTGCTAAAGCAGCAGTACTGAAGACAGCAGTGAATTGCTAAGTTGAATAATAACTGATTTATCAGTAATCATAATGATTTCCGCATCTGACTGTTTCTAGTTGTTTGTCTTTATTTGTTTTTTTTGACAGCTTGAATGTAATTGTATGTAATTTCAATATGTATTTTGGAATTATCATAGCTCTGTTTGTTTGTAGCATGGAGCAGCAGCAACAGCAACCGGAACATATGGGCCACCTGGTACTGGATTCCATCCTCCGTTCTGGCCTGACGGACCCCAAAACCGACGAGACAGACTCCCAGGGTTTAGGCCAGATAGGCCCAGGTCACCTAATCAACTTGGTATTAAACCAGACACACCAACGCTTGGTAAGTTAAAGAACTGATTGTTTGGCAAAAAAAAAATTAATTGACAGTTTTTGCTCAGTCAACCAAGACATTTTCTTTTCTAAGCTGGAATTACAAAGCATATATAGTACTGTGTAAAAGTTTTAGGCAGGTGTGAAAAAATGAATAGTTTTTTAAACAAAGAATGCATTCAGAAATATAAATAATGATTGTTTATTTTTATCAATTTACAAAATGCAAAGTGAGCAAACAAAAGAAAAATCTAAATCAAATCAATATTTGGTGTTACTACTTTTTGCCTTCATCAATTGTTATAGGTACACTTGCACAAAGTCAGGGATTTGGTAGGATTATAGTCAAGTGTGTAATCAACCAATTTTACCAAACAGGTGCTAATGGTCATCAATGTCACACACAGGTTGAAACACAGTCATGTTTGGAACAACCTACCAGCCGAGTTCCTTCAAAAACTGTGTGCAAGTGTACCTAGAAGAATTGATGCTGTTTTGAAGGCAAAGGGTGGTCACACCAAATATTGAGTTGATTTAGATTTCTCTTTTGCTCATTCACTGCATTTTGTTGATTGGTGAAAATAAATGATTAAAACTACCATTTTTGAAAGCATTCTTTGTTTACAGCATTTTTTTCCACACCTGCCTAAAACTTTTGCACAGTACTGTGTATGTATGTATGTGTGTGTGTGTGTGTGTGTGTGTGTGTATAATATACACATATACATGTGTATATATAATATACACACACACACACACAATGTTATAGGTTCATAGCTTTCAGAAACTCTGATTCCACTTGATTTGTAACATCAATTTTTTCTATTGGCATCATTACAATAAAGACCGACAACAATTATTTTTTTTTTGATTCTGATGCTCTGCTTTCTTGTTTAGATGCAGTGAAAAGGAGAACTTTGCCTGCATGGATTCGAGAGGGCCTGGAGAAAATGGATAGAGAGAAGCAGAAGAAGTTGGAAAAGGAGAGACTGGAGAAGCAGCGTGCCCAAATGGTGAACGAGGACAAGGATAATGATATAGTAGAAGATGAGGGAGAGGGCCCTCGGCTCCCACGCAAAAGCAAATTTGTAAGCATGATTTACAAAACGCAATCGTTGCTCAGGAGAAGGACCCTGAGGTCACTGCACACACAATGACCTGCACAGACATTCACAATCACACTGTCAGGATCACACTCTTTAATGTAATGGTTAGGGTTAGGGTTAGTTAATGTTCAGTTTGACCCCATAGTTTAGAGGAATATCTTTTTCTAACAAGCTAGCATTGCTAGCAAAAGAAAAGCTAGTGTTCAACAGTGTTATTAATATAAAAATGTCATAAATATATTTGTTTACTTTTTAATGTTCATGTCAGCCTAAAACAGTAGGAACTTTTAGCATGCAGCAAATCTAATGAAAAAGTGAAAAAAAGTGAAAGTGACAACCCTTGTCATTGCGAGGTCACGGCACAGCACACATGAACCACAACGAAATTGGACCTCTGCATTTAACCCATGCACACTCAAACCCGTGCAGCAGTGGGCAGCTATTGAAAGCGCCCGGGGAGCAGTGATGGGGACGGTACCTTGCTCAAGGGTACCTCAGGGCAACCTATTGGGAAGGGGTTTGAACCCCCGATCCTCCGATCATGCGGCTAACGCCCTAACCGCTAGGCCACCGCTGCCCCTGCCCCTAATAGTAGAAAAAATATATATACAGGATTTTTAAGTTAACTAGATATCTTAAGCCTATACTGAAGTCTCTCCAATAGGAAAAGAGGTAAGGTACACTCTTATTAAACAGTCTTTACTTCTTAATACACATTATCCAGCTAAATGAGAAATTTGTATATGATCAATATCACAAAGGGATGTTTGGGGGGGGCTTCCTCGAAATAGATCCAATGATACCAATGGTCCTTCTACAAACTTAGGATCTTTTCAAGAATCCCCCTACCATCCATGTTTGTGGTTCTAGGACAGTGATGACGAGGATGATGGTGATGAAGGTGAGGCTTTAGAGGACAGCATGCCAGGGAGACAACCAGAGAACAGCAGCAGAAATTCTTCTCCTGCACACGATGAACAGAGTGAACCAGAGATGACTGAAGAGGAGAGAGAGTTTCAGCTGGTTAGCACCAAGATTTCTTGATTTTCTTGAAACTTTGTGTTATGTGGCTTTATCACCAGAGTGTTTTTGTTTGACAGCACACAAAGCAAATATAAATGCTCTCATGCTAGTCCATTATAAATTAAGTAGATTTTTGTGCTTATACAAATCAACAACAAAAAAAAATTTCATTCAGTCAATAGTTATAACCCTTTATTATAGGCAAGTGATTGTACACAGCATAGTTTTTCACTAGGGGAAATAAATATTTTTGTACTGTTCAGTATTTATATTTGCATATGTAAATGCTGCTTTCATATTGCAGTTTTCTGCAACATATGGATATGCCTGACTGGTGTTGCATAAAACACATATCAGGTACTAAGTGTGCTGTGGAGCAAGTGTTTCTGTTGTTCTGGCACAGTAAAACACTGGAAGTCACCCTACACCTTTTATAGTGTATTATAAACTGTTTAAATGATTGTGTGGCTTTTAATTGCCCTAAATGCCATCACTTATGTCTGTTATAATTGGTGACTTATTGCAGCCTTAATAAACTAACATAATTTCATCATAGTACCTCTGGCACAAGGTCCCTGAGCAAGACCCTTAACCCTGAATTCCTCCAGGGGGACTGTCCCTGTAATTAGGACATGGAAGTCACTCTGGATAAGAGCGTCTGCTAAATACAAAATAAGCAAGTAAATGCTTATCACCTCAGTGTTTCTCATCCAAAACAGATGCTGTTGACCAAAACACTTCTGACTGAAGTCCTCCTTGAGGTGACGAATGAAGAAATCCTGCAGGTGGCAAAAGAGACGCACCGCAAAGCCACCAAAGGTGTGCTAATCTTCTCTGTCCATGAAACAGTGCCTTACAGTTTAAAAGTGAAGAAAAACTACAGTTCTTCACAGTGTATGCTTATTTTTGCACTGATTGACTTCAATTATGAGACTAATTTGACTTTTTGTGACACCTTGATAAAGCTTTGTATGATCAAGAAAAAAAGTAAAATGTCTCATCATTCTACTGCTAATGCAAAAGTGGAGGAAAAAGAAACTGCAAAGAGAGAGAGAGAGAAAGTGGAGAAGGTAATTAAGAGACTATGCAGAGTTGAGTTGTTTGCCTTTGTTTTGCCAGAGAGCCCACAGATGGGCCTGAAATTGCTCCAAAGCTGCGCTGATGTTTATCTCGGAGCAGAATTCTCACTGCTATACCAGCGGGACTCCTGTTTCAGAGAGGCTGCTTTAGTACAGAGTGGTTCTCTCCCTCTCCTTCACTGTTGAGTGCTCTGTGTGTGTGTGTGGGGCAAACTTTGTTTGTTAACCCTCTTCTTCTCTCCATTTGTTTTTTTTTGTTTTTGTTTTTTTTTATGTTCATGGCAAAGGCAGCACTTGTGAATAGTGCATATCTTTACCGTCCTTCTCTAGAGACACTTTGAGAAAATTGTGGCTGTATGTGTTTTAACATGTTGTTCCTGTTGTTGATGTGAATCAAAGCTCCTGCAAAACAGCTGGCACAGTCCAGTGCACTGGCTTCTCTCACTGGCCTTGGTAAGTACTTACTTCTGCACACCAACATGGGTGGGGTCAAAGATCAGGGAGGCTTAGCTAGTTTTGTACTATGTATTTCTTTTTTTTTATCGTTATGGTGAAGTCTTATGGTCTTCATGTTAAGCTTATGATGATGTTTTTTTTAGTGACAGGCTTGGAGACTCCATGCGCTACAAATTTTTTGTACTTCCCCTATTCTAAATTCACTCAGGCAAAATAGGTGTGACCATTGACTGATCTGGAAAATTGTCTGGAAAAAGAACGTGGTTTTTTTTTTTTTTTGGTGCAGCATAACAAAAACAAGCAAGCTATCTGGAATTGGAACAAAACAGGGCTTCCCATCAGAACAGATTTTATTTAAATATCATCTTAAAAGGTTATGGAATAGTTTTAGGACATAACTGTTTGATAAAACAGTCAAAAAATAATTTAAATGGTTTCCAGACATAAACAAGCATGTCATGCGTGGACCTCAGGGAGAGAAAATACAAGATAATCTAGGATGTGCACCCTTTATTAGGGCACCCATCGTTGTGGCCACCAATTTTATCAAGTGTAAAGATGAAGCAGCTGTCTACAACTTTTTCAAAGCACTACTATAACACTACTACTTTAGAGCACTACTTTATAATTCTGAAGCTTGACTCCTCATGTTCTACATGTTGATTAGTTCAATTTGAATCAAGTCTGCTAGATGAAGGAAAACATTCTTTAACCAGGAGATGATGAGATGTATGAGAGAGCGTATGTTTGTGGCTGAATGAGCAGTGAGTGGGGATGTTGAAGAGTGCTGTACATATGTGTATCCTTGCTGTAAGTGTGGGCTTTGTCACTGCAGGAGGTCTGGGGGCTTACGATTCAGACAGTGAGGACGAGCGCAGTGCAAGGGGTTCAGAGTCATCTGACACAGATGAGGAAGAACTCCGACACCGCATTCGCCAAAAGCAGGATGCATTCCGTCGGAAAGAGCGTGAACAACAGCTACAGGAGAGACAACCTGCAGAGGCACACATTAACACAGGTATTCCCTCTCACTTATACTGCTTTTATTAAAGGAACAGCAACAGTGCAACCTAAGTGTCCTCGTGTCCCCAAATGCTGACAATCAGCCAATAGTGGTATGGTTTGTTATGGCAAGTAATGGAAAACTAGCCCACCAATTGAATATAGTGTGGTATATGAGGGATAAGTACATTGCACCAGTTCCTCATTTGCCTCAAACATTATTTTCGTTATGTAATCACATGTAATTTACCAGCCTTGCTTGTGGTATTGAGTGAGCAATTATCACAATATGCTTTTCTGAAAACTTTGTGAATGTCTTTAGGACAAAAAAGAGCAGAGCTAGGGTTGGTTAAGATACAATTATTTTATTCCTGTGTCTTTATATATTTGTATATTTATTACTTTGAACTGTGTTTCTTTTCTCAAGTTTTACTTTCTATCATAAATGGTATGTTAGACCTCCTGAGTCTTTAGGACCTAGCTCCCCAGTGAAGCAGGCCAGTCGGAACCACTATATTTAGGCAAATAAGGATTTTATTTGTTATTGTTATTTAATTATCTCCACAAATAATGTCCATTTACATATTGTGAGTGTGGGTGCTTTGCTGACCTAGACAATATTGGTATCGCTTCTTTATGAAATGTAAAGCCCTCTGAAATTTCTGTTTTGAACTGCCTGCTGTCGAAAGGGTTGTGGTCAGTATAGGTAGAGTGTAGCTTGGGCACCTGATGAAGTCCCAAAGTTTAAATACCTACAAACATGGCTTTTTAAGTGAAGGAGAAACTTTCCAAATTTAATTTCTCTGCACGGTTTCCTTTCCTTATTTGTTCCATAGGTTTTTCAGTTTTAACGATGAATTTAAACATCCACATTAATAAAAAATATTGGATAAATGAGGTACATGAGGTCTTGTGTATAGAGTAAAATAGACACACTTCCAGAAGAATAGCGTTTTCTTTTTTTGGTAGCTGATTTTACAGACCCTCTTCCCAGCGATTGATCAATCCCAGTTTAGCATACTGAGCTACATGATGAATGATGTGCCTGAAAATTGCTAGTATTAAGACCATTGGTGGTAATCCGTTTTCTGCACGTAACACAATTATGATCCAATTGGATTTAAAATTGTATTGCCAAAATGTTGCCTTATCAATGGATAAAAATTAAACATTACAGCAGAAGCTAATTTTATGTTTGTGACTAAGCTTTAAAAAAGATTAGTTTACTATTGTTTTAATTCTGCAATAAAATAAATCTGGGCAACTCTGTTGTGAAAGGCGCTGTACAAGAATGAATTGAATTGAAATCTGTCTAAATTTATATTCTTGTCCAAGCTTATCACTTACAGCATTCACAAAAGATTTCAATTCTGTAAAATTGTTGGATTATCATTTTTGTGTTAGTATTTCCATGGTTACTATATACTGTAGTGAAAATACTTTTCTTCTCCGCAGAAGTGCCAAGCAGAGGAAGCAAGGAGAGAGAGAGTTATGAAGATGATCAGTCAGAGCCCAAACACAAACAGGAAGTGAGGGATAGAGAGGCAGAGTCAGTGGCAGAGCATCGCAGATCACGTAGTGAGCCAGAAGTCAGTGAGGTGAAGAAGCCAGGGTCAGGAAAAGACCATATGGTACGTGGCAGGGAAAGCACCAACAGCTCTCCAAATGAACGGCACAGCCACACGTCACGCTCCAGCTCCACTTCCTCTTCCAGCCAGTCATCTTCCTCTTCTTCCTCTTCTTCCTCACGTTCCTCATCACGCTCTTCCTCTTCTCCTCGGAGAAAGAGAAGACGCAGTAGATCTGTATCACGCAGCAACCGCAGACACAGCCAGTCGGACCATAGGAACCGTGACAGGAGGCGGGGCAGCAGAGGCCGAAGTTCAGCCCACCACAGGAAACGCAGCCGCAGTCGAAGCCGCAGCCACTCTCGCCACCGTCGGTCCAGCAGGGGGCGGAAGAGCAGGTCTAGAGAGAAGGCTAAAGTAAATAGCCGCAGTCCCAGCAGAAACAGGCGCCGCAGACACAGCCGAAGCCACAGCCGCAGGAGACAAAGAACAACCAGCAGGGAAAGAGAGAAAAGAAAAGAAAGGAGTCATAGCCAAGAAAAGGAGAACAAGAGGAAAAAAGAGAAGGAGATAGACAAGAGGAAAGAAAAACAAAAGGAAAGAGAGAAAGAGAAGGAAAAGGAGAGAGAAAGGGATGGCAGCTCAGTCCGAGATGAAGATAGCAGGTCTAAGAAAAGACGTGAGAGTGATCATGCAGACTTGCACGGTGAGAAATTTTCCCTGCAGGACAGCAGCAGGTCTAGTAAGAAGTTGTCGGCTAAAAGTAGCCGAAAATGCTCGGACTCCAACTCCAGCAGGTCCCCTTCCCCTGAGATTAGCAAGGGAAAAAAGTCTAAAAAAACTAAACGTAGTCGATCAAGGTCAACGGACAAATCTCACAAGTCTGGTAAGAAGGCAAGCCGCAAACACAAGTCTAAGTCGCGATCAAGGTAGTATTCATTTTTCTTACTATTATACATATTAGTTAACCCATGTTTTATCCATTTCGGATCAGTGACTGTTAATTGTGTGTTTAGATTTAGCTCTTGTTTTCAACTCCTGTTAGTCTACATTTTATTCATTTCAAGTGTGCTAATGTGATCATGTCAAAAGGTGCAATAATGCTAGTTTTCAGTAGAGGAATCTATTTTTCAAGTGTAGCTGATTAATGTTATACTGCATTTTCTGTTCGCTGTACACTGTTGGTCCTGCAGCTGGGGGGGGGTTTGTACAAATTTTTAGATGGTGTGCCTGCAAGATCATACTTAAGGTACCCATGTTTTTGTCTGCAGGTCAAACTCGCCCAGTCACCGTAGGCGCTGAATGACGCTGTCCCTGATACGTGCACTTATTTTTAAATTCCATGAGTTTAACGGGCTTGTCTCATTATGGAGGCAACGTTGTAGGTGAATTCTCCACTCACCCTATCACCCTAATACCCCCACCATCCCTTCGTTCCCCTCATCCCAAACAAACTCAATGTAAATTGAACATTTTTTTAAATTCATGTCTAAAATAACAGGATGTTTTGGATTAGTTTTTTTTTTTTGCCTTGTATTATGCAAGACTCTGCATTAAGTAGTCACTAGGTTCTTGAGTCTGTAACATTTTAAAGCCTTCAAAAATAAGGAAGGAATTCACATTTAATGTAAATTGTCAAATAAACAAGAATGATTCTCTTCAGCCTGTGCTTATTTTGTGATTATTAATAATGTGTTGCTATGCCATTATATTTTGTACACACAGGCTATGCAAACAGACTTTGCATACATATACTAATACTCTTTTCAATACCATTTCATTTGTGCAGCGCTAAAGCATCCGGAAAGTATTCACAGCACTTCACTTTTTGCTTCTTGTTACAGCCTTTTTCCCGAATGGATTGAATTAATTTTTTACCTCAAAATTCTACACACAATACCCCATAATGAAGGCAAAGTGAAACATTTGCTGCAAACCTATTAGAAATAAAAAACAAATATGTACATAGGTTTTCACAGCCTTTGCCATAACACTCAAAGGTGAGTTCAGGTGCATCCTGTTTCCACTGATCTTTCTTCAGAAGTTTTAGCTTAATTGGAATCCACCTAAAATAAAAGATGTTTGGATCTCTCAGGACTGTTCCTAGGGCTGGCCACCCAGCCAATCCAAGCAGTTGGGGTAGAAGGGCCTTAGTCAGGGAGGTGATCAGTTGTCACTCTGACGTAGCTCCAGTATCACTCTGTGGAAAGAACCTTCCAGAATGATAACCATTTCTGCAGCACACAGTCAATTAGGCCTGTATGGTAGATTGGAAGTCGGAAGCCACTCCTCAGTAAAAGGTGCATGACCACCCATCTGGAGTTTGCCAAAAGGCACCTGAAGGACAAAATTCTTGGGTCTGATGAAACAGATTAAACTCTTTGGCCTGAATGGCAAGTGTCTGGAGGAAACCAGGCACAGCTCATTACTTGGCCAATCCCATTCCTACAGTTAAGAATGGTGGCGGCAGCATCATGATGTGGGGATATTTTTTTCGGCAGCAGGAACTGGGAGACTTAGCAGGGTCGAGGGAAAGATAAAGGCAGCAATGTATAGAGACTTGTATAGATCCTTGATAACTTGCTCCAGAGCGCTCTGGACCTCAGGCTGAAATGAAGGTTCATCTTCCAACAGGACAACGACCTTAAGCACACAGCCAAGATAACAAAGGAGTGACTTTTGGACAACTGAGATCTGAAAATGGCTGTGCACCAATGCTCCCCATCCAACCTGATGGCGCTTGAGATGTTCTGCAAAGAAGAATGGGAGAAACTACCCAGAAATAGGTGTGCCAAGCTTGTGGCATTATACGCAAAAAGACTTGAGGTTGTAATTGCTGTCAAAGGTGCTTCAAGAAAGTACTGAGCAAAGGCTGTTAATATTTATGTACCATTTTTTAATTTATTTGTTTAAAAGCAAAAGTTTTAAGCAGACTTTTCACTTTGTCATTATGGGATATTGTTTTTAGAAAAAAAAATGAACTGAATACATTTCCAGTTTTAGTCATTACATATAGATACTGTGTGCACAAATGAAACAAATTTGTTTAATAAACATGTGAGTGTGGGCCTCGTTGGGACATGTTTTTGATTTATGACCCAAAGTCATTCTTGTAACTGAATTTCTTTAAATGGCTTTATATATTTAAGAATATTAAACAGAAATGATTTTTTAAATGAATGTATAGACCCATCATTGAACATCTCACTCTGACAGTGTTTAAAGTGAGATCCCAATGATAAAGCAGTTATAGTCTGAAACCACCTAATGACTGGTTACAGCTTAACGGATGTTAATAGGCAGATTTTTAAAAAACAAGACTGACTGCACATGAACATTCTTTCCCCTATTTTTTTATTTTAAAAAATCCCACTTCAGTTCACCAAGAGCACAAACATGCAGAGCTAAACACGTTTGTCTTCATTTTTACTGACGCTGGTTTTATGTAAACATGATAATTATAAGGACAGTGGTCTACATTATTGGAAGGGGGCGGTTTAGTTGGAACTCATGTGCCGCTAGCTAGTTTCCAGACGACCCAAAACAATACAGCACGATAGGCGGTCACATTGGCGTTACAGCTTTGAGGCGGTCTGTCTCCAAATCTCTTTGGTTGTGAGACTAACATGCAATCATGCATAGCAAACGGTTCGGACTACTTACATGCAGGCTCTTCGCATTTTCCCGGTTACAGTGGACTTGCAACGCGAAACAGCTCAGACAACCTCGGTGAGACATTTTAGACAAATAGTGTCTAATTTCTGCTAAAACTTTGTGTTTGGGCTACTTCCAGGTAGCTTGTTGCTAATCCTATCAGGTAGTACAGCAGCTCGATTTATTTCTGGGAAATTGAAGAAACACGTGAGTCTCATATCTCCCCTTTATAGTTTACTCATAAAAGGGATTCCCCGACTACAGGCTATTACAACACTGCAGAGATATGGAATGCGAAAAATGTCTTTTTCGCAAGGAGTCCTTATAGCTGCAAGTTTAAATCTAGAAAAAGAAAAGAAAAGCAGAAACAAGATGGGGGTATTCCACATGCCAGTTGCTCAGCCAGATCATTTAAGCCCGAAGTCAAGTGTGCCCAATAGGAAAACAGCTGAGTGATGTTCCTATTGGACAGTCCTCAACTTTAGGCTTGTTTTCTCGTTCAAAAATCTTGCTTTGTGCTCTGTTCCCAACTGTTTGATGACTGAGACCAACTTTTAAACAAACTGTCTAATGCCAGATGTGCTTTTACCACAAATCTGCATAGTGTAATTGAATTGAATTGAACAAAATCAGGCTACAGTTTATCCCTTAAAGCTACTAATTAATCTGTTATAATACTATATTAAAACAAATATTAAAACATATATTTAAAAAAATTTAAATATATAAGAAGTAACAACGTACTACGTTTTTGTCATTCATCCATCCCAAACATGAAATATTTTTTGTGTAGCCTGTTTATCCAGAGTCGACGGATGGACTCCCACAGCACTGTGGACCCGGCTGAGTTGAGGAAATTCCATGCTCTAGCCAGCAGGTGGTGGGATGAACAGGGCGAGTTTGGGGTGCTTCATGCAATGAATGATCTAAGAGTGCCTTTCATAAGGTTTGTTCAGATTCTTATAATAAGAAATACACAGGGGAGGGCAGTACGATTTATATTTTAGATTTATGGTGAAAACTTACTTTACAGTTTTCTTTTCTGAGTGTATCATATTGTAACATTTCTAAAGAATTGAACTATGTGTATGAAATGACTAATTATAGAAAGACTGTAAATAATAACAGTTAACAGAGAACAGTAATGGCATAAGCCGCACTGTAACATATAGCTGTTTGTATGTGAGTCCATTATCCCATTATGTTTTTAAATTATTTTATTTTTACTGATTTAGAATTATTTTCCCTTATTCTATCTTAAGTAGTTTAATTGTCCAAATGTTTAATATAAATTTATTGTTTTTCCTTTTTTTTTTTTATAAATGTGGCTGGTTTTCTGGTGCATTTTGCTCATTCCTGTTGACCTCAGAGAAGCAGAGTTGTATCTCCAAACATATTGTATGTCATGAAAATACCTTCAGATATCCCAGTATTATTTTGTCATTGTGTCATAACTTCCATCTTTAGTTGAACATGTACTGCACATATTAAGAACACCCAAGCAGTGACTTCCAGCAAACTATGACAGGAAATATCAATAGTCTTATTTAGTACTAATGAGAGACATATCTAGTTACAGTAAAACTAAGCCTCTGCTTAAAATAAATGAAGATGTTTAAAATGAATGGCTGAGGTATGATCACCCAAGAATTAGTCAGAGGTTAAAAACAGTGGCCTTAAATAAAAACTTTAGGAAGAAAATGTTTATTTTACAATGCTAAGGGTTTTGCTATGTGGTTTCTGATGTTAGGGTGTTACTAGGTGATTTCTATAGTATTCCAGGTGGTTGTTTGGGTGTTGATAAATGGTTGCTATTGTATCTGTCAGTTGCTAGTTTATTGCTGTTTTGTTACTATGGTGTTTTGGATGTTGGTTGGTGGAAGGTTTTGTATCCTGTCTCATTTATTGTGTTGGAGTTTTTGTATAATGCTGATATATCCAGATCAGCCATAAGATGGAAACTATACATGAAATGCTGCTCAGTTATTTATTTATTATTTTTTTACAGAAAAATAGTTTGGTTGATGCAGTACTTTCTTAAGCTCAGCAATAGTTATGTTTAAAGGTCTTTTCAAAAAGAGAGTTCCAGGATGTGCTTGCAACCAGCCACCAAAGCATTTGTGGCGATATATAACAAACATCTTACTCAGACATGCTTCAGTTCACTCCAAAATTGTTTTGTGTGGTTGAGGTCAGGGCTCTGTGTAGGTCAGTCAAGTTCTTCCATTCTATTCACTCCATTCTACTCATAGTGTTTGACTATGGAGGTAACTTGTTTAATTATAAAGCATAAAGAAATGCATTACAATATGCATATATGTAGATATATTTAAACAATTTATATTAAACCTATATAAATGAACTGTAGGTGAAAAATTAAGCTAATCACTAGAAGAGGAGAAAGGGACAAGTAAATCTAATCTCATAGGCTTTGAACTTTGATTTCTTTTGTAGGGATAACCTGATGAATATGCACAGTGTCTGGCAGATGGGCAGACCATTGTCTGGACTTAGAATTCTGGACGTTGGATGTGGTGGTGGTTTGCTGACTGAGGTAATACCTGATTTTAGAAATTTAGAAATAGATGACTAGATCTAGAAATAGATTTCTATAGAATGTACACTATTAGTGAGTGTAGCCACACAACAACAATCACTTCAAATTGAAGCATTAAAATGGTTAATCAAAAGGCTAAATTATGCATTCTTATATTAGGAATCTTTAGAAGGCTAACAATGCTGAAATTAATGCTGGTTAATTTGTGATATCTGTGTCGCAGATTGTAATACCACAAAGACAATTAACAAGTGATATCCCCATAAGTATTTGGATGCTTGAAAATTACACATATATGGACTAATTGGATACTCCACTCTAAAGTACTTATATGAAGATTGACTATTGCAGTCTCCAAAGAGAATTTGTGTAGTCAGACATTGTTGGTGGACATTCCAGGTCACCCCAAAGGTTTGAGCAAGCCATTGGGATTTTTTCCCACCAAACTCAAAGGCTTTTAAGCACAGAGGAACTGTTGTATTTGAAGAAGAAAAGGGCTTTACTAAACTGTTGCCACAAAGCTGGAGACATATAACATATAATAATGTTTTTTTATTTTTTTATACTGTAGCATTTACATTAGCCCTCATTGAATTAAGGGCATTATGGCATTCTGGAAGAAATCATTTTTCTGGTATCTACCAACCCAGTATTCATCAATCAGACTAACAAATGGAGAAGCATTATTTATGAATACAGAAAACATGCTGAAGTCCTGAGAAACATGCCATCACTAAAATCTAAAGCAGCAGAAACAACTGTTTGTTGTAATGATCCATGGCTCATATGCAGCTGCTAATCAGAGAAACCCATTTCAAGACCTCCAGACATACAGTTCTTGTACAGATGGACAGGTTCCAAAGAGAATATTTTCTGGCCTTATGCTTTAGTCCTCAGTAGTCTTGCCAAGTGAGTTTTTGAGTTTCTGTTGTTTAGTGCTAAAAGTTACTCCTCAAAACTTACTTCATAAAAATGAAATGGAGTAAATCTAGCATGGCAACAATTTTAGAAACTGCCTTGTGGTAAAGGTCATCCCACTCCTTCTCTGAAGCCCCTAGCTCGGTTGGGTGCAGAAGTATTTGGGATTGATCCCGTGCAGGACAGTGTGAGGATTGCAGAGCTACACCTTTCACATGACTCTGCCCTACATGGCCGTGTGCAGTACCGAGCCTGCAGTCTGGAAGAGCTCCTTGAGGATAAAGAAGAGGAAAAAAGTTTTGATGCTGTTCTCGCCTCAGAGGTGTTAGAACACCTGGCTGATATGGACACCTTCATACACTGCTGTCATCAAGTACTCAAGGTAACACATCTATTTAAATATGTGTGTTTGATATGTGTGTATGTTAGAGATTTCAATATGAATTATAGTTTAGATAAGAGTAACCATGGTTTTAAAATAGGAACTTAAAGTAAGTTAAAGCAAATAAAAGGAAACAAAATAATAAATAAAATATATCAATATATGCTAATTTATCTGCATTAAATATGTAAAAAAAACACATTTCACATAAGTCTATCACTACATAAAAAGAAAGGGATTAGAAATAATGTTGAAGCAAAAAACTGGTAAAAGTACACATAATAACTCTAGTCAGTCCAGAAAACTTGGCTGTATAAAAGCTACTTGTAAAGGTTGAAGACTGATGTACAATGATATAAATGGCTGACAGAGGGGTAAATGGCAAGAATGGCTGAAAATTAATTCAATAACCACAGTATCCAAAACTTTCATACAGTTCTTTATCAGCTGAGCACCTTCTCTTTGTAATCTTTACAACACTACAGCTCCCTACTATCACTTAGTCAGTGTGAGTCTCAACTAAGAAAATTAAATCACGTGGGTCAGTGTCTAGAAGACAGCCTTGACTCATCAAACTTCCACATAAACTTTTGATCTGTGAAAAACACAGTGATTTGTTTAAATGCTAATTTGTAGGTTTGGTCATGTTATTGCAAAATAAAGAGATTTTTATAGAGTGTGTTGTGTTTTGTTTTTTTTTTTTCCTACTCTGCAGCCTGGTGGCTCACTCTTCATTACCACTATGAACCGGACCCAGCTGTCCTATGTTCTGGGGATTATTATAGCTGAGCAGATCCTACAGATTGTACCCAAGGGAACTCATGACTGGGAGAAGTTTATCAGCCCCGTGGAGCTGGAGACGGTGCTGGAATCCAGTGAGTCTAACTTTAGGCATTGTCACCTATTTCTATGGTCTTGATTTATGGTGATTATTCAACAAAGTCAAATGATGATCATCAGTGTTGGTTATTTTACAAAATCAGAGCATCATTTATGTAAAAAAGCAAAAGTGCTCTGTTTCTGTGATACAGTCTTTCTGGTGAATTGTCATACACTACAGGAAGTTTAAGGGTTGATATGTTTAAATTAGCAGTTAGTTATTTCAAATGTTCAAGACTCAATTTTGCTACCATATAGCTTTCTGTTGGGTTCCACTATTCACTTCTATCAGGTCATTAAAAGAATAGTTTGGGTAAAAGTAGGGATAAAATCCAGGCATAAATTTTCTGTTTTTATAGACAACAGTGATTCATAAAGTGACAGAAACAGAAGCTTACATAAGCAATATAAGTAAGTCTATTTAAGATTACGTAATTTAGCAGCGTTTGGGGCACAAATACAAATGGGTGCTATTTTAAGTTTCCATTATTTGTGTAGAAAATCCAGTTAAAAGCCAAAGTAGCAAAGTTCATGCATTTTTTTGCAGAATAACGGCAAACTGTCCAAATAACTTTCATTGGGTGGTAGGTCTTACAGTGCCGTACCACATGTGGAATAATTTACCTTTCTCTCTTTCAAACATTCATCCATCAAGTCTCTTCAAAAGGCCCAAAACATTTAACACAACTTCAGACATAAAGTTTATTTATTTCTAGTGGTTAGGGTGTTGGCTGCATGATCGGAGGATCGGGGGTTCAAACCCCTTCCCAATAGGTTGCCCTGAGGTTGCCCGTCTCGCTCCTCCCTGCGATAGGCTGGCGACCTGTCCAGGGGTGTGTGTCCCCCCATCCTTCGCCCTGTGTGCGCTGGGTTGGACTCCAGCACTCCCCCACGACCCCGTTTGGGACAAGCGGTAGACAATGACTGACCATAGCGAAACAATATAGAGATATTTAAATGCAACTCATTAAACTTTCAATCCATGCTGATGAATATGCCAAAAAATGTTTATTTAATTGGATTTTTTCTGGCTGTCTATCACTCTTTCCTTATTCTTGCTTTCTTTCAGTTGGTTTCAGTGTAGAGTGTATCCGTGGTATGCTGTATAATCCTGTGTCTAAAACATGGAGCTGGCATGAGAGTGTGGCAGTCAATTACGCTCTACATGCCCTCAAACGTACTGAGGAGCCACAGCTGGACCGAGCTCAGGCCGAGAGCAAAAAAGAGGATGAAGCTGTTCATGCTGCTGGCCGACATTGAGCTCTTCACAGTAATGCTAAATGAAGGCATACACGAAGAAAAAAAAATGTTTTACCCAATTTACCCCTTTTTCCAGATGTCAGCCAGAGTGGGTTTGATATTAGGTATTATATCTAATCTTTTGACTATTATACTACAGTCTGCCTACCTAAATCATCCGTTTTCTCAAATGGGCTTGCTGTTAAGCAGTTTCTCACAGCTGATTAAATACTGTTATCTATAGAAATGCAAAAGAACATTTTTGTTAAAGTGAAAACAGATGAAGCAATCTTCAAAATGAACGCAAGATTAAAGAAGCAAACATCAGGCATCAATCAAACATGTCCTGGCTCATTGACTACATCTCAGCTGAGGAATGTTTTGCTCCTTTATTGATGATATATAAGCACATTCTACATAGAGGTTCATGTTGTGAAGATTATACTGAAACATGTCAATATGCTGAAATTTGTGTGGATAAACATTTTTTTCCTGATTTTTTTTGTTGTTGTTTTTGTATTGCAGATACTCTAATAAATTCACATTTAATTCACATTTTCCCAACTCCCTTACCACTATGCCACTGCTTCTTTTTATTAATATTAATAAACTAAATATGTTTATAAACTGCATGTATAGCCATAGCAAGCTACAGTGATTATTTTAGTGCTGTTGTTATACAACACCATATTATCTTGATTAATTTGTGAAAATCTAAGTGTCCAAGTGTCAAAGAGAAAACACCACAGTGCAACACAATGAAATGATTTCTCTGCATTAAACCCATTCATCAAGTCAAGCAGTATACAGCCATACATGCAACTTGGTAACTACTGAAACATAGTATTCACCTTAACAGAAACATTGATTTTAAATAAATAAATAAATAAATAAATAAAGGTCTGTCCTGTGCTTCCACTTTTCCTTTCTTCCTTTTCATTACTGGTGGGGCAGGTGAAAGGGAGAGGTAATTCTTTATTAATATAAAATGTAAAAATTTTTATTAAACAACTTAAACAACACTTTTATATAGATATAGCCTAAAATCTGAAACATTTAGATTGTGACCAACATGATCAAACCTAACGCTAATGAATTATTTAGATTTCAGTAATGGGGTTAAAGTTAAATGAGGATGAGGAAGGAAATGCAATATGGTCTTAAAATATTATTTTGACTAAGAAAGCATTGAAATTAAACAGGAAATATGTTCAGGAAATATGCTGTATGTATTGTTGCAAGGCACAGATCTGGAGAAGGCTAGCAGTGGCTCTACTCCAAGCTCCTCTCCAAGGGTGTGCTCAGCCACACTGAGGAGGAAACTCCTTTCTTCCACTTGTACTCTTTTGGTCAAGACCCAGTTACTACTTTTTTTGGCACTAAGATTGATTTGTAAATTGAGAGCAACTCCCTTTTCACCACAACAGTATGTCACAGCAACCGTATAACTGACACCGCTGCGCAAATCTGTCTGTCGATCTCTTGTTCCATTTTACCATCACTGCTTAAATTCCCCCTAGATGTGAATGTGTGTGAGAAAATGTTTGTGTATCTGCCCTGCAATGGTATGCCAACCTTGCTATGCTAACCTTGTCTGTCAACCTGTCCATTACTATTACCAACAAAAATGGGCTCAGTGCTGATCCTTGATGTAATCCTACCTTAAATGCATCCATCACTCCTACTGCAGATCTCACTACTGTCACACTGCCCTCGTACATATCCTGAACTACTCTTACATACTTCTCTGTAACATCTCAATTCCTTATACAAAATCACAACTCCTCTCTAGGCACCCTGTCATATACTTTCTCCAAGTCCACTACTCTTTACCTTAGCTTCCACGCTGTGGCCAATCAGTTTTATCCATCTATAGCTACTACAGCTCTGTGCATCACCCTTATTATTGAAAATCTGTACCAGTACACTCTATCTACATTCCTTAAGCATCCTCTCACTTTCCCAGATTGTGGCACCGGTATGCCATCCGGACCAACAGACTTTCCAGTTTTCATCCTGTTCATCACTGCCCTCAATTCCATCTTGCATATTCACTGCTCTTCCTGGTTCACTATCATCATCCAATCTTCTCTCTCATTCTCTTTATCAGCTGTTCAAAGTACTCCTTCCATCTGCGCATCACGCTCTGTTCACTTGGAAAGCAATTAAAAAGTGTGTCTTTGATGCCTGAGCTGGACGAATCAAAACATTTGGTTGTCAATTATTAGTGTTTCTTAAATAGGTAACAAAAAATTTAGAAACTGATCATTTTAGCAGGAAAATGATGAGGTCATTAATACTTCTGCGCAGAAAGTAATCGGCGACGTCGCCCGTTTTAACCCAAGAGCGTGAAAGAGTGCGCTGCGCATGCGCGCGGGCGGCCGAGCATCCTGCTCGGCTCATCCTGTGCTGCAAGCAGCTCAGATCAGCCGTTGCCTGGGCTTTGGGTGGGGTGGGATCGGTGGGGTGGGATCGATGAGGTGGGGTAAAGGGCACGGGGCAAGGGGGGCAGGATGCAGTGGCGCGCGGGGTTCGCCTCCTCACGCGCCTTGGTGGTGGATCTGGGCCGGAACCATAGTCTCCCGGTTCCGTTTGGGCTCCACCCTGACGAGCGGCACTCCGTGTCCGGCTGCGTGGTGGCCTTTCCCCTGCAGGACTGCAGCGGAATCATGTCCGGCCTGGTGGCCGAGTCATGGTGGAGGAAAACTCTATACCTGACTGGCGGAGCCCTGCTGGCTGCTGCAGCATACCTTCTCTACGAGCTGCTCTCAATTAGGTACGGTACGCTACGGTACGGTACGGGAAAGGAGAGGATGTTGAGCTGGGCTGTTAATGGGAATTTGGTTGGGGGGGGGTATCAGGGCAGTCGTGCTTTACAGATATTTAAAGTAGGTCTGCTATAGGTAATGCTGCTTTAAATTAGTCACAGTGGCTTGACATTTATTTGCGTTGTTTACAGTTGGCATGCAGTAGGTTTTGGATTTGTTTTTGTTTATTTATCTTTGAGCTTGTTGATATGTTAACATATGCGTGTTGGCTTATGTTTGGCTGAAAGTGATTGTTTTTACTAGAATTAATTGTTTTAGGTTATATTGGATTAAAACGGCTCGTGTTGGGTTATATTGGGTTATGTATTGTTTTAGGTTGTATTTGGTTACATAGTCTGTGTTGGGTAACATTGGACTGAAATGGCTTGTTGTGGGTTATAATGGGTTAAAATGGTTTGTTAAAATGGATTAAACACATTTTAGGGAGCATTGGGTTGAAATGATTTATGTTACATTAAATTGGGCTGAAATGGGTTATGTTGGGTTATATTTTTATAGTGGCTTCAAATGATCTGTATTGGCCAACATTACAATAAAAATGTAACTGTTTATATTGGTTTGAAAAGATTTGTGTTCAGTTGTATTGGGCTGAAAAAGTTTGTTGTGCTTTTTATACTGAAAATATTTTGGATTGGACTGGATTGAAATTGTTTTGGTTATACTGGATTGCATTTTTTAATTAAATGATTTTGTGATTGCATATACTGAATTTAAATGGTTTTATGTTGGGTTAAAATGGACTAAAATGATTTTGTGCTTGACCACACTGCATTTAAATGGCTTTGGGTTATAGTGGAATTAAATGGTTCTGTGTTGGGTTATACTGGGAATTAAATGGTTTTGTTTTGTGTAACACAAGACAGCTTTACATTTGCTTGTTTTAGTTGTTTTTTTAGACTGCACTGGTAAACTGTTATATTTATTGGATTTTATAGAGATGCATTATAGAATCTGAAATGGACTGCCCTGAGCAGCTCTGCCGGTTGTTCAGATACATCGGTGTACGTTTGTTTTGCTCGTGCCGAAGGGAATTGCTTACATCACTCAGCACCGCATTAAGTCACGTTTTCCAGGTCACGTGCATGCTGGAGTCGTACACGCGCGCGCACATACACAAACAATGATCAAGCTTTATTTTTTAACGTGTGTCCTTATCCTGCGGTGTCTGCAATGAACCCGATACTTAAACGTTTTATTAATCTGTTTGTGATAAAGAGGAGAAAACCACAGATGTAATATGAACACGTGTTTGATCATGCTGCGCTTCGTCACGAATCTTTGGGTGGATGGAGGTGATTTTCTTCACGATGTAGGGACTGGACGAACACACACACACACAGACAGACAAGACAGAGCGTACTTTATTGGCCCTTCACGTGAGATACTGAGGGTACTTCAGTCTCAGCCCAGTCTTGTAAAAGCACGATTTGAATTTAAATCTGCTATTATTATTATTATTATTATTATTATTATACAGAAGCAATCTGGCCCACATAATCTCATGCTATAAGAAGATTTTAGCACCACACTCTGGTGGCCAGGTCACGGGTTCAAATTCCGCCTCCAGCACTACCACTGGGTTCCCAAGCAAGACCTTTTACCCTAAGTTGGTCCAGGGAGACCAACTTGTCCCTGTAATTAGGTAATGGAACACTGTTCCATCAGCTGAATTTGCAGTAATTTTCCGCTTGGATCATAATCCCTTTGAGTTAATGAAATATTATAATTTATTGCCAAAATAAAATTGTGGTTTATGTTTAAGTCCTCTGTTTATGTTTTTCTATGTTCAGCAAATAATCAAAATTGGCTACAGACAGGCAAAAGAGCCCTATTTAAGTTGGTTGCCTTAAGAGGGTGTGAAACCTTCACTTTTTACACACCCATTTAAGTAATAGTCAGAATTAGAAAAACATTATTGAATCTAAGGGCAATTTCTTTAGTTACTACTGCATAAATACACAGAGCCACTTGTACACACTTGTATTGACCCCAGGAAAGCATATGTGTTATAAAATTCCTATATAGACTATGTACTATTTAATATGGCTCTATATGCTATGTAAACTGCTATGAAAACACTATTTGTAATTGGTGATTAACTTAAATAGGGTAAATTTTGTACAGCTGAATGTTTTGCCAGGTACATTATTTACCTGAAAGTAGACAGTAGGTGAATGTATGGATTTTGGTGGATTGTCACATTTTGTATTGAGAGAATAATTTAAAATGTATTATTGAACAAACAGTGCCTTTTTTTTTTTTTTTGGAAATTGTGTCTTTTTACAGTACTTTATAAGGTTCCCTTTGATGAAAAAATAAATAAAAAAGGTGTTGTGGTGTACTTATGGCACATTCAATATCAGTTAAAAAGGGCTTTTTCTTTAAAATCTATGAGACTTTAAGATGAACTATTTTAATTGAAGCAACAAAAAAATAAAAAATAAACATACCAGTCAGGCTATGCCAGAATTTTGTTGATGTTTGTATGGCAGCTCTTTCAGGTTTTTAGCAGTTTAGATATATTTAATTTGTTATATAGGCTTAAATGGTAAACATTTAAGCCTATATGGAGATTTCAATGTTTTGATACCATAAAATTGAAATTTTTACTTTTTTAATTTGTATTTTGCAATACTGAATTAAATTTGTTATTGGGGCTTCCAGTTGAGGCAGGCTGCTTAAAGGTCACACTCTTTAACAATTAGCAATTGTTAATTCCACCCAAAATGTAGCATAATACTTGGGTTATTATAGAGAAATATATAATTGCTGTTGGAACAAAAGATTTAATCAAATACAATGTTTTTTTATTTTTTATTTTTTTTTAAAGAAGGAAGCAAACTTTCAGAATTTAAAATGGCAAAAATGCATTATTTTCCCCCCATGCTAGACTATTGGTAGGTTAATCCTGATGTTTTCACACAATGTTAGAATTAAGTGTAAAAAAATACAGTAAAAACAACAACAAAAACAAGGTAAATTTTATGATGCTAATAAGCCTTTCTGCTGGAGTTGCATATTCTCCACTTGTTCATAAGTTCCCACCAAAGTCCGCTTAAATGGTTCGTGGTGAATGTAGTGGTAGGATATTTGTTCATGGACCAAGAGGTTTCAGGTTTGAATCCTCCCTCCAGCACTACAATCATTGGGTTCCTGAGCAAGAACATTAATGCCAAGTTGTTTCTGGGAGTCTGTCCCTTTATTTAGGACTGGATATATTCTACATCTACAAAAGCTCAGAAAATGTTCAAAATCATGCAGAAAAAAAGCTTATATCTTAATTCTTATCATTCACTTACTTGATTCCTACTGTATTCAGGTCAACCATCTGTGTTTTGTTTAGGGAGGTTAATAAATGTAATAATTAAAGCAAAAATGTTGAATTCAGCTGCTTAAAGGTGAATTCATTGTTGAAGTCCAATTCTGCACCACACCTTATAAAACCGCCATAAAAAACCTTTAACAATCAAAATTGGTTACACAACATGAGCAATGTTGAACATCAACTGGAGCAGTATGCAGTGCCCCAACATTGGACTGTAGAACTGTGAAACTGTATTCTCAGGAGTACTAAAACTCCTTTCATTACTTTGGAGATTGGTTGGACTGGCATTTTTAAATAATAACTTTAAATTTGAACTGTTCAACATCAGTGCCTGACCTTCCTTATGCTTTTGTTTCTGAAAAAAGTAAAAAAAAAAAAAAAACATTTTGAAAGCTTTTAGTTCTGTAATGGATGAGCTGTTTTTGTAAATCTCTTAACTGAGATTCTTTAACGGTGGTTCCTTTCTAGCAGAACTAGTGTTCAGCTGCTATGGCCTGTCAGTGTTGGATGAATAAGATAGGATGTGGTGTTTTGCTGCAGAAAGCTCAAGGTTTTGCCTCTAAGCAGTTTGTATAGATCATCCTTCTTCTTTTTCTTTCGGCTGCTCCCGTTTAGGGATCGCCACAGCGGATCAACTGTCTCCATTTCTTCCTGTATTTTGCATCTTCCTGCTTCAACCCGACCACCTGCATGTCCTCTCTCACCACGTCCATAAACCTCCTCTTTGGTCTTCCTCTTCTCCTCTTTCCTGGCAGCTCCATCCTCAACATCCTCCTTCCAATATAATCATCGTCTCTCCTCTGCACATGGCCAAACCAACGCAACCTTGCTTCTCTAACCTTGTCTCCAAGACGTCTAACCTGAGCTGTCCCTCTAATATACTCATTTCTAATCCTGTCCAACCTTGTCACACCCAACGAAAATCTCAGCATCTTTAACTCTGACACCTCCAGCTCCGCCTCCTGCCTTTTCGTCAGTGCCACCGTCTCCAACCCATACAACATAGCTGGTCTCACTACTGTCCTGTAAACCTTCCCTTTTACTCTAGCTGGTATGCGTCTGTCACAAATCACTCCAGCCACTCTTCTCCACCCATACCAACCAGCCTGCACTCTCTTCTTCACCTCTCTTCCACACTCGCCGTTACACTGAACTGTTGATCCCAAGTATTTAAACTCCTCCACCTTTGTTACCTCCACCCCCTGCATCCTAACCACTCCACTTTCCTCCCTTTCATTCACACTCATGTATTCTGTCTTTGCCCTACTCACTTTCATTCCTCTCCTCTCCAGAGCATATCTCCATCTCTCCAGGTTCTCCTCAAGCTGCTCCCTACTCTCACTACAGATCACAATATCATCAGCAAACATCATCGTCCACGGAGACTCCTGTCTAACCTCGTCCGTCAACCTGTCCATTACTACTGCAAACAAGAACGGGCTCAGTGCTGATCCTTGATGTAATCCAACCTCTACTTTAAATGCATCCGTCACTCCCACTGCAGATCTCACCACTGTTACACTGCCCTCATACATATCCTGATAAACTCAACTGCCATCTCCCCTAAACATCTCCATGCTTCCACTGGTATGTCATCCGGTCCAACAGCCTTTCCATTCTTCATCCTCTTCATCGCTGCCCTTACTTCCATCTTGTTTATTTGCTGCACTTCCTGGTTAACTCTTCTCACATCATCCAGTCTTCTCTCTCTCACATTTTCTTCATTCATCAGCTCCTCAAAGTATTCCTTCCATCTGCTCAACACGCTCTGTTCACCTGTGAGTACGTTACCATTTCTGTCTTTAATCGTCCTGACCTGTAGCACATCTTTCCCAGATCTGTCTCTCTGTCTAGCCAATCGGTAAAGGTTCTTTTCTCCCTCTTTACTGTCCAACCTCTCATACAATTCACCAAACACCTTATCTTTGGCCTTCACCACTGCTTTCTTCGCCCTGCGGTTCATCTCCTTGTACACCTGTCTACTTCCTTCATCTCTCTGTATGTCCCATGTCTTCTTTGCCTCCCTCTTCTTTTGAATACACTCCTGGACTTCTTGGTTCCACCACCAGGTCTCCTTATCCTCTTTCTTCCTTCCGGATGTCACACCAAGTACATTTCTAGCCGTCTGCCTGATCACTTCTGCAGTAGTTTCCCAGCAATCCGGTAGCTCTTCGACACCTCCCAGTGCCCGTGTTAACTCCTGCCTGAATTCCACCTTGCAGTCCTCCTCCTTCAGCTTCCACCACTTGATCCTCGACTCTGCCCTCACTTTCCTCCTCTTCTTGACCTCCAAGGTCATCCTACAGACCACCATCCTATGCTGTTTAGCTACACTCTCCCCTGTCACTACTTTGCAGTCTCCGATCTCTTTCAAACTGACCCTCCTGCAAAGAATATAATCCACCTGTGAGCATCTTCCTCCACTCTTATACGTCACCCTGTGCTCTTCCCTCTTCTTAAAATAAGTATTAACTACAGCCATTTCCATCCTTTTTGCAAAATCTACAACCATCTGACCTTCAGCATTCCTCTCCTTGACACCATCCCTACCCATCACCTCCTCATCACCTCTGTTCCCTTCACCAACATGACCATTAAAATCTGCACCAATCACCACTCTCTCTCCCCTGGGTACACTCTCTATCACTTCATCTAACTCACTCCAGAATTTTTCCTTCACTTTCATCTTACAACCAACTTGTGGAGCATAAGCACTAACAACATTCATTATCACACCTTCAACTTCCAGCTTCAAACTCATCACCCTCCCTGACACCCTCTTTACTTCCAAAACACTCTCCACATACTCTTCCTTCAGGATAACACCTACTCCATTCCTCCTTCTATCCACACCATGGTAGAACAGTTTAAACCCCCCTCCAATACACCTGGCCTTACTACCCTTCCATCTAGTCTCTTGCACACACAAAATGTCAACCTTCCTTCTCTCCATCATATCAGCTAATTCTCTACCTTTACCAGTCATGCTGCCAACATTCAACGTCCCTACCCTCACTTCCACTCTCCTCTCCTTCTTTCTCTCCTTCTCCCTCTGGACATGCTTTCCTCCTCTTCTTCTTCTTCTTCTTCTTCTTCTTTGGCCAACAGTAGTCCAATTTCCACCAGCACCCTGTAGGCTAACAGCACTGATGTCGTTGTTAACCCGGGCCTCGACCGATCCGGTATGGAATTCTGTATCGTTGTCCGCATATTGATTTGGCAAAGTTTTACACCGGATGCCCTTCTTGACGTAACCCTCCCCATTTACCCGGGCTTGGGACCGGCACGAAGAAATACACTGGCTTGTGCATCCCTAGTGGCTGGGTTAGTTTGTATAGATCATCCTGCTGTGCTAAAATTAGCCACTAGTGTGGTATTACCCTGCTTGCCTCTTCCGTAAGTGCTTCCTGCCTTTCCTCCATTACAGCAGTGGGGCTTAACATTACTGTATGGCAATAATGGTTGAGCTATGAGCACTTTTGGGTCTGAAACTAAGATAAATATTAAATTAGGCTCATGTAACTATAATGGATAAGTGCATTTGTGTATCCATTTGATGGTGTTTTGTGCTTACCAGTTCTTTATGTACTACTATGAAATATAAATAGACATTGTTTTGCCCAGTATTCCAGTGTAGTTTTGTAAGTTGTGGTGATAGCATGACTAGAATCCTTATTGATTACTATAGTAATCAGCCAATTAAAGCATGGGTTGTCAGTACTGGGCAATACATTGTTGAAGTCTGGAGTCCTCAAAGAACATGTGTGTTGCGTTTTGCAGGAAAGAGCAGCAGTTGGACTCTAAAGATGCCATCATCCTCCACCAGTTCACCCGACCCAAAAATGGCATCCCCAGCCTTTCTCCATTCTGCCTGAAGATGGAAACTTACCTGCGTATGGTGGACTTACCATACCAGGTACGTCATTCAGACTCATTGCTACTGCAGAAATATATACTTAATTAATTGCATTACATTTTTGCAACTTTATATTTACATAGTTATTGCAAAACATGCAAACTGGGAAAAAATTGCTTTCATTTCGTTTACTATTTCTTTTTAAAGAATAGACACATTTGAGTCAAGTAATGCAGTGCTTTATAGTAAAAGTGTACTCTGCCTATCAGAGTCAGTTATTCAGTATTTTTAAGTCATTCATAGTATTTATCAACAGTAAGCATGTTAATATAAAGAAAACAGTTTCACACTTATTATTTGTGGCATTACCAGTGCTGTTTTGTGAAAAAGTCCTGCATAGCTCTTTGTTGTGATTTCAGCACTCAGAGCTTTCAGCTGTTTTAACCCCTTTTGAACTAAAAGGTTTCTACTGTGTACTTCTAACAATAGTTTAGGGAAAAAAAGGTACAGTCCCTATCAAAGGTTTAAGACCACTTGACAAATGGCAAAAAAGGGCCCTCAGTCATAAGGAATGCTCTCTGCAATATCTGGACATAGCCAGCCACCATTTGACGCCCCTGCACCTCCTGAAGCTCCATTGTTCCACTGAAGGAAAAAGCACTCCAAACCATAATGGTGCCCCCTCCACTGTGGCGCATAGAAAACATCTCAGGTGGGATCTGGTGCCGACTGCAACCCCATAACCATCAGACGGCATCTTCAAAGGCCTTGTCTCCTTGAACGTCACAGAACCGACTGTTTGGACTTTGCAAGAGAGCACCAAACATGGGACATTGAAAAGTGGAAGAAAGTTTTATTCTCTGATAACAAAAAATTAAACCTTGATGGTCCTGATGGTTTCCAGCGTCTGGCATGGCAAGCAGATCCCACCTGAGATGTTTTCTGTGCACTATGTGCCACAGTGGAGGGGGCACCATTATGGTTTGGAGTGCCTTTTCCTTCAGTGGAACAATAGAGCTTCAGGAGGTGCAGGGGCGTCAAATGGTGGCTGGCTATGTCCAGGAACGGCCTTAATTTGGGTCGAGGATCGTCCAGTGTCTTGACGGACAGCCAATTGGATCCTCCGGCTCAGTGTTGGTGAAATTTTTTTGGGTCTTCCACTTGACTTTTTTGTTCCATAACCCTCAGGATCATTTAAGAAATTCCAAATGACTGTCTTACTGTGTCCCACCTCAGCAGCGATGGCACGCTGTGAGAGACCCTGCTTATGCAGTTCAACAACCCGACAACATTTAAAAAGGGAAAGGTTTTTTTTGCCTTTGCCATCAGAATGTCATGACAGTGTGACTACCTGACAGAAAATGGCAATGAATCCACATTTTTGCACAGATTTGGCCTATTAAAAGCAAGATTTTGATTTTGATCAGCTGTAAAACAGCCTGTTTCAGTTTAAGCGTTGTTTTCAATAAATTGCATGCTCAAAGAAATGTTTTGTCTCACTCTCATTTCTTCTTGTAGCATGTTGAAGCTCTACTTGGAACCTTGTTAAGATCCAACATATGATTTTTTGCCATTTGTCAAGTGGTCTAAAACTTTTGATCGGGACTGTATAACTACTCAGGTTTTTTAAAACAACACATGGTGTGCAGGGTATTATGCACTTGAATTAAGATGATAAATACGGCTTTTGTCATTCAACAAGATGTATGATGTGTAAAAGCTTACAGTGGTTTCTTAACCCTTCAAGTTTTTGTATTTCTATGTAAGTAAATCCTTAAATATCTGATTTCCATACAAGACCTAAAGGTATATAAATTAAACTCTTTAAATAAATAAGAAATAAGTATTAAACTTGCTAATTTATTTACTGTGGAAAATTACCTCTATTTTTCCAGTAACTGTAGATCAGTCCTACAAATTAGCTTGGAGTGATTTTAGCCCATTCATCAATACAGAACAGCTTTATTTAGAGATGAATTGTTTCAGGTCCTTACATAGCATTTCTGCTGGGTTAAGGTCAGGACTTCATCCATCCATCCATCCTTTTCTTTTTTCATTCTAATGCAGAATTACTTTGATGGCAGCCTTTCTACTCAGGGGAAGATGCCGTGGATCGAGTATAATCACCACTGTGTGTCTGGCACAGAGTTTATAATTGATTTTCTGGAGGATAAACTGGGTGTGAATCTCAATAAAGGCCTAACAGCTCCAGAAGAGGCCATGGCCCGGTCAATCACCAAAATGGTGGAAGAACATTTATACTGGTGAGTCACCAAGCTTTATACTACTGCCAGGAATACAAGCAATACATTTAGCCCTTTATGGCATTTTAGCAATTGTAGGCCAAGACATGAGGGAATTTGATTTAAAAGGGGGTGGGTTTTAAATGAGAAATATTTCTTGAAATAGAAACTACTCTTGTACACTGGGTGCTAATGATTGGTGTTTACCATGACCTAAGGACAAGAGAGTGTAACTGACATCACGTGTGTGTAAAACCTGTGCACATGTCAGATGACAGAATGGTTGAGTTATACAATGACTTTGCATCACTTCAGAAAAGATGCACTGACATTTTCAGGAAACATGTGCTAGCTTTTACTCTGCCACCCTAGTAGCATTATTTGGTCAAGAAAACAGCTAGTGGTTATAACGCCCAATTGGATCAAATTGGTAAATATAAAAAACAAGTATACCACCCAGAGGAATTAGGAGGTATGGATCTGAGGCCAAAACTGTGGGAAGTGTGTTGAAGCCTTGTGACAGAAGACAAGAAATTGTAAAATTCTTACTGTGCCTCGGACAGTGCACTTAAAGTGAAAGTGACCATTTTTGTCATTGTGAGTACACTGCACAACACACAGTGAACCACAATGACATTACACTTCTGCATTTAACCTACACAGAAACACGTGCTGCAGGGGGCAGCTATTGAGAGCGCTCTGGGAGAAGTAAAGGGGTATATACCTTGCCCAAAGTTACCTCAGGGCAACCTACTGGCCTGGGATTCAGATCCATGATCTTCTGATCCTGGGGCCAACACCCTATCCACTAGGTCACCGCGGCCCCAATACTAAGTTCTAAGTAATGCTCAACAATAAAAACAATACACAGGGTTTTTCATGCAGGTTTGGCACCTACAGCCTACTGTTAACAAACTTGTAGCAGAGGGTTTTTTGAGTTTTTTTTTTAGTTGGTTTAGTATGATTTTTGGGTTGACTCTTTGTCTCCTACTTCAGCCAGGGCAATACCCTTCAATTTTACAGGGGTACCAGGAAATGTGCTCAATCCCACCACACACCAACACCTTAAAGGGGACAGTTTTGTGTGAGATCCATTTTCCAAGTTGTCATCCATGTGTGCTAAGAGATAAAAACGATATGAGAAACAGACTCTCTAACATACCAAGTGAAGAGTGCAGGAAAATAAATTGTGATGCACTATGTGGGAGAACAAAAGTAATTTCTTTCACTGAAAACAAAATGGATATCTCTATTTTCTCTTCAGCTCAGTTTATTGATTTTTGGTTAATCACGTCTTGTCAATTCCTATGTGTTTTACAGGACCTCAGACAACTCTGTCTAACCTGAGAACACTTATATTTGCCCTGAGCAACAGCCCCGTGCTGACTCCTCCTCTGCTGTACATATTATTTGTGTGTTTTGTTAGGACGATAGTGTACTGTCAGTGGGTAGAGAATGTGGAGCAGACTCAGAAGCTGCTGGATGTTCCAGGCCCATTGAGTGAAGTTCTAAAGTGGATGCTGTGCCAGCTTAATGGAGGCCTGGTGAAGAGGGAGATGTTCTGCCAGGGCATCGGCCGATTCTCCAGAGATGAGCTGTACACACTGATGGAGAGAGACATGCGCACGCTTGCCACTCTGCTTGGTAAGGATATAAGCTTAAACACACTTATAAGCACCTGTCCAGGGTGTGTGCCCCCGTCCTTCGCCCTGTGTGAGCTGGGATGGACTCCAGCGCTCCCCCGCGACCCCGCTTGGGACAAGTGGCAGAAAATGACTGACTGACACTTATAAGCAAGGAATATGCAGAAGGTTATAAACAGCTTACTTAAAAAAAATAAATAAAATTACTGATTAATGTATTATCATCCATACATATAAACCATACATATGCCAAATGATCCAGGTAGGTGTTTTTACTATATTTATAAGTATAAAAGTCGTTTAATGTAATAAATTAGTTTATTCAGGAGGACTGCAGGTCTGTAGTGTATTACCTTGTGTGCTATAGCGTGGGTGTGTTTGTGTTGGTGTTTGTCAGGAGATAAGAAGTACATCATGGGTTCAAAAGTAACCATTGTGGATGCCACTGTATTTGGACACCTCGCCCAGGCCATGTGGACACTACCCGGCTCCAGACTGGAACAATTAATTAAAGGTACACCACCCCATTCCCATAAACATGAATGAAATACATGTATTTGTATTCAGCTCCATAACTCTTGGGACCCTTGGTAAAGATAAGTAAAATGTCTCAGTGGTTAATTTGCTTGATCTCACACTGAAAATATGGGAAAAAAGCGCTACCCTGTAATTAAAGTAAGAAAAGTAATGATTTTTCTGTTATTGGGGTCTTTAGGAACTCTTAGTGGCTATGACCTTCAATTTCACAGGGGTTTAAGTGTGAGTGGACACAAAGTCCAAATTCTCTGACTTATTAATCAGCCTTGGGAAGATTAGGTAATACACTGTCGAAATGAGACAGAAGTGTGGTGACCCTTATAATTCAGCCATTAGCTATGGAATTAGCTACATGCCTGAAATGACTTTATCCCAAGGCGGCAAGGTGGTTAGCAAGGCTAAAACTCACTAAAGGTTAAAAGTTGGAGATTTAAGAAGATGGCACTAATTTAGTGAGCATAAAAACAAGCTTTTGACATCCCAGATCCATGACCTAAAGCCCAAAAACCTGTAGAGTGAACTAATATAGGAAAATATAGGACCCAATAAGGTTTACGGAGATTCTATAATTATGAATGACCTTAGTCTATTCCCACCTGGCTTATTTTACATTTACAGCATTTAGCAGACACTCTTATCCAGAGCGACTTCCATGTACTAATTACAGGGACAGTCCCCCTGGAGCAGTGCAGGTCTTGCTCAGGGACCCAGTGGTGGTAGTGCTAGAGGTGGGAATCAAACTTGGGACCTCTTGAGCCTTTGGCCCATAGGCAAGTACCCTACCACTAGACCACCGCCACCCTGTAACAACCATGAAATGTTATGGCGTTGATAATCTTTGTCTTATCGTTATATTTTGTGCAAATATTTTTTTAGATGTGGCTTATATTAGTGCCATATTTTCTAATTATTAAAAAAAGTTAAATGCAGTATCATTACTGTATAACGAATAACATTTTCCACCAGGCAGTACAGTATGGTCCAGTGCAAGATCAGTGCGTGTGGTTTCAAGCGATAAAGAATCTGAAAAGATCTTTTACACTGTGTGCACAATTATTATGCCAGTGAGTATTTTGACCATACGAATGCTCTGGTAAAATGGGCCAGAAAAGAGATAACGGACTCTGAAAAGTCAAAATTTGTTAAAGTCTTTCAGAGGGACGCAGCACTCATATTTAAAAACAAATTTTTAAAAGGTTTGCTGGACTGATGAGATGAGGGTGATTCACCAGATGCATGGGGAGTTCAAGCAGTGGTACAGGAAAAAATCTGCATCTTTCAAGAAGACCATGATTTATATGCAGGACATTGCTCCATCGCAGGCATGGAAGTACTTCACTGAGTGGCTCGCCAGTGAAGGCCTTAAAGATGAAAGAATAATCAGATGGTCCCCTTCCTCATCTGACCTAAACCTGTTGAGTACTTGTGAGTTCTTCTTAAACTGGAGATTTACGTATCTGGGAGGCTGTGGTTGCTGTCACACAAAAAGTTGATCGTCAACAGATCAAGAAATTGACAGACTCCATGAATGGAAGGTTTATGAATTTAATTGAAAAGAAGGGTGGCTGTATTGAACACTGATTTTTTTTTTTTCGATGTCAGAAATGTTTAATTTATAAATGTTGAGTTGTTTGTTTATTATTCTCCCTTTAACAGATGTAAATAAACAAGTGGGTTGGGAAAATTCATTTAGTTGCATAATAATGCTCCACATGAATAGTTCTGCACATGAATAGTTCTGCAGTTAGTTGTGCGAACATATGTAATCATCTGAGAATTTTCACACTCACATTTCTTTTGTAAAACATTCAGGTTTCAGTATAATTAACATTTATCACATCAGTTAACAATTTACTGATAGCACCGTATTAGTTCCATATTAAAATTAATCCTCAAATTACTCACTTGCCTAATAAGTGCATAGCCATTTAGAGTCTTGCAGGGTCTCATAACTTTTGAGCATGCCACAATTACTATTCTGATTTTAAGTAACAGCGGTGACATAGTGGTTAGTGAGTTGGCACCAGAATCGGAAGATTGTGGGTTCAAATCCCTTACCAACAGGTTGTCCTGAGGTACCCTTGAGCAAGGTACTGTCCCCACCACTGCTCTCCAGGCACATTCAATAGCTGCCCCCTGCAGCACGTGTGTGCATGGGTTAAATGCAGAGATGTAATGTCGTTGTGTTTCACTGTGTGCTATGCTGTTTCACAATGGCAAGAATGGTCACTTACAATTTTCACTTATTGGTTAATTATATTTTTGAGTCTCATTGTTACTGTGCTGTTTTTCCTGTATTCAGGTGAGCTGATTAACCTAGCCATGTACTGTGAGCGGATATGCAGGAAGTTCTGGCCCGAGTGGTTTGCGGACATGGATGATTTTATTGATGGAGAGAGTGACAGTAGCTTTGGAATGCCCACACACCTGCTGGACCGCAGCCTGTTCTCACATACTGACAGCAACAACAGCTCACCCGCTCACACAAGCATTCACTCGCCGGACACTGACCGCGCTGGACGCTCACTCTCCGACTCAGACATTGATGTGGATGACTCAAACAGTGGAAAAATAGCTAAATGATAGAATGAGGTACTGATGACCTTCTAACAGTGGAGATATCTGATAAAAAGAATATATCTGCTACAGGCAGCAATTGGACTGCAGTACTACATTATGAGATATGATATTGACATGGCCTTCTGCTGGGGAGCCATATGTACTGGGGATCAGTTTTTATAGTGTATTGCTCTGTGTGCATGAGTGGGTGTATTTGGGTTTTTTATGAAAGCCACAGGATTGTTCAAACAGTTCTTCACTACATGTCCAGAAACATCCAGCTGCTGCTCCTAGTTGGTTTAAGCCAACCGCTTATTGCTGACAGGTGTACTTGAAGCCAGTTTCACAATACGTGTGTATCATGATAACAAAAATGGTCATATTTAACTAATTTCATGCATCTCTTATAATGTAATTGCTTGTTGTCTTCCACATATTTGTATTTCAGTTGCTGAGATGTGAATAGAGCCATTCAAAGTGGTTCAATGAAAAATTATCTTCTACAATGTCCTGCATATTTTAAAAATATGTTTTGGGCCAAAAGCCTTTTGGAAAGCTATCCATTGTGTCTCAGGTAAACAACAGTTCATGTATTTAATAAACATTTGGTTGTATCGCTACAGTTATTTCTGTAGATATTTGACAGTCAGTTTCTCTACATTGAAACATTTGCCATCAAATCAACCATTTAGCTTTATTCCTTTTCTGTGAAAATCCTATTTAGAGGCATGATAAAACATTCTGAGGCAAGAAGTAAATATATAATGCAGGGTGTCTGGATACATTTGGACATGCAGTGCAGATTCAGTGTTGCCCAGATTTATGTATACTTGTTTATTTTTACCTGACTTTTCTTTGTACAAGAGCCCTGCAAAATCATGGGTTAAGGGTGATGTTTGCACCACAGTTGTCATTCAAATGATTATCATCCCTACACAATAACTAGAGATTCATACAGGAAGTGGAAGGTTTGTGATGTAAAACTATTCCACACACACGCACACACAGAAAAAAAAACCAAAAAAAAAAAAAAAACCACATCATACTCCATTACTGTTGGAGTATGTTGGCTCAAACATACTCTATATGTTGGCTCAAATAACTGCAGTGAGACACTTCTTGTAGCCATCTGACATCGGTCTGAGGAAAGTTTGCCCCACTCTTCAATGCAGAATTCTTTAAGCTGTGAGATGTTTGAGGGGTTTCTTGCATGTACAGCCTGTTTCAAGTCACCCCACAGCATCTCAATGGGATTAAGAGCTACAAGCTCCACTTGTAGACTATTTTTCAGACAGTGGAATGGCTGATTGCAAATTCTTTTGAGATCTTTTTAAATCCCTTACCAGACTTATAAGCTGCTCCAGTCTTCTTTCTGAGGCTTCTGACAGCTCTTTTGATCTCATCATGGTGTTCACTCTCACCTCAAGATGCACACCAAAATAAATATCTGAAGTATAAACAGGGCAAATGACTTCTTCCAAATGCTGAGTAATGATGTTCTAATCATGTGCACCTGATGTGCTACACCTGTGTGTGATCTGAGCCATTTTAATTAGGAATAAAGGTGGGGGTGTCCTAGTTCCTTACCAGAAATCACATTTTTGTTGAATTACATTTTACAGATTTTAAGATTTTTACAAAATCTTTTCTTCTGTTTTAATGATTTAGTTATATTACACAAATCTCCCAGTATTGTTAAAATTGACATTAAATATCCATATGACCAAGAATGTTACAAAAACAGGCTTTCATAGGGTATCCTAATTTTTTGACATGGCTGTAAATGCTGACATAGCTACAACAATAATTCACAGAAAGATCCAATTTCAACAGGTCAGGACTAATATTATTCTCACGTTCATGTGGATTATTCATACTCCATTGTCTCCACTGTTCTCCGGGATATATTGCTTTATTACTTCAGAGTTACACTGTTTACTCTTTACCACCAGAGGGCACCGTGACCATTCTCAAGATCTCATATTTTTCTCCACATCAGAATTTATTTCTCTCTGCATCAGTGCTCTTTTCAGCCTTAACCTTTGTTCTTTTGCTAACACAACTGTGTTTTAGCAGCTTTGCTTTATAGGGTTCAATATTTCATACTGGCTTGTGTTTGTACATGCTGATGAACTTGACAGCTGGATAAAAGGTGGTTTGATCAACTTTATATCCATTTGTCTGTTTTTGATTATACTTACTTGAAATCAAAGCCAGTACAAATGGGTTTACTTCTATGTATTGATTTATGTTGTATTTATATATTTATTGTTGTGTTTAATCAGACATGTTTTGTTTGTTTACCTCTGGAATTATTTTGCACATTTTGTTGAAGGAATAGTAGAATAGCTAATCTGAGCAGCCGAAAGGAAGAAGAAAGAGGGTTCAGTGGTTTAATCATAGTCAAATGTAGGATAATTCATTATGTGTATGTGACAACAAGCCAAGCAATTTTGCAAATCATAGGTAGACAATTTTGAAGTGAGCCAAACTTGACAAAATAGCCATATTGTGCCATTTTCCATTCCATGTTAGCCAAAAAAGACTGGGTTGAAAAGTTGACTTTAATGAAAAAGGAGATAAAGCTCAGTGCCATCCGTGCTGGAAAGCCCACCTACGTGCCAGTGTACCATGTATCCAGTAGAGATCAATTACTACCTGGTACACCTTCAGCAAACACAGCTCCAAAAATCCAGATGGTTTTTAAGGCCATAACAAAACATTGAAATTAAGGATCAGAAATATTACTGAACCACATTTTTTTTTTCTCTTTTTTTTTTTTTTTTACATATTGTTCAGAATGCTCAGCCAGATTACAAACACAATTTACATGCTTTTCCACTCAAACCAGACATCAATTAGGCAAGGAATGTTTAGTGTCCCAATTTTGCTCCTTTAGTTAACAGGAGCTACATTTTCACACTAGAAGTCTGTTTATGTTTTACATAAATACATCTACCTCCAAATCTCTCAATTTGCTCAAACCTCTAGCTTTACATGAAAGGCAAATCTTTGCAAATATGCAAATCAATGTTTGTGCTTTAATCTATTTTATCTGCAAAATTAGCCTTGCAAGTTCTTAACTAAGGAATATTTAGCCTTGAATATTGACAGATGACCATGTGTGTGATTGTGGCGTTTGCTGAATATGAAAAACTCAGACTACATAATCTGTGAAATTTGTTTTGTGTATTTATAGTAGTTTCCTGTGGGTGTGCAATATATATTGAATTTTTAGAGTAAGTTACTTTTATCTTGTTTGACACAACGTGTGTAAACAAAGAATGCTTTCAGAAATATAAATAATGATTGTTTATTTTTATCAATTTACAAAATGCAAAGTGAGCAAACAAAAGAAAAGTTTTAATCAAATCAATATTTGGTGTTACTAGCTTTTGCCTTCAAACCATCAATTCTTATAGGTACACTTGCACAAAGTCAGGGATTTTGTAGGATTATAGTCAGGTGTATGATCAACCAATTTAACCAAACAGGTGCTAATGAAAGTGAAAGTGACAACCCTTGTCATTGCAAGGTCACAGCACAACAAAATTGGACCAAAATTAGACAAATGTTGTTGTTACAAAGCAGCTTTACAGAATCAGGGTCGGAGCCCCAATTGGGTAAGCCTAGGCTGACAGAGGCAAGCAACTCCCCAAAACAGGAGGAAGAAAACATCTAAGGAGATTGCTGAACCTACTAAAATTGGGTTTAGAAATGTCCAATGCAATATTAAAAACTGGAAGGATGGAAGGATCATCTTCGCGGAAGAAATTTGTTCAGAAAAAATCTCGAATGATCGGCAATCATATAAACATTTGGTGATATAATTGTAAAAAAACAACAGCAGAACTCATGCATATGTTCAATAGTGAGAGTAAGTATTTTCACATGAGTGAAGGGAAGGACTGGGACTAAACAGCTGTGAAGTCTAAAGAAAACCACTGATTAGTGAGGCTAATTGCAAAAAAAGGCTTCAATTTGCTAAGGAGCATAAAGATTGTACTCTTGAGCGATGGAAGAAGGTCATGTGGTCTGATGAGTCCAGATTAACCCTGTTCCAGAATGATGGGTGCATCAGGGAGAGGCGCATGAAGTAATGCATCCATCATACTTATTGCCTACCGTACAAGCCTGTGGGGGCAGCGCTATGACCTGTAGTTGCTGCAGTTGGTCAGGTCTAGGTTCAGCAATGTTATATGCCCAAAGTTATGTGCCTGATGGCTTGGGCATATTCCAAGATTACCCCATTGTGAATTTTTGGGATGTGCTGGAGAAGAATTTACACAGCGGTCCAACTCTCCCATCATCTCTACAAGATCTTTGGATGGAAATATATGTTGTGACATTACAGAAGCTTATTGAAATGATACCACAGCGAATGTGTACCATAATCAAAGCTTAAGGCGGTCCAACAAAATATTGGTGAGTGATTTTTTATTTATTTTTTTTGGTCGGGCAGCGACCATTGCCATGAAGGGTATACTTGGCCTGTAACAATGTTTAGCCAGGTGGTACATGACAAAATAACATCCACATGACTGTCAGTCACCTAGGTTTTCCATTGCCAAGATTATCACTGTCCATTCACAATCCACCGGCTTTCCTACCTCCCCAAGTGCATCCTAGTCCAAATCAGACCATGCCACCTTCTTCTATTGCTCCAGGTTCAGTGCTGATACTTATTTGCCTATTGTAAGAAAATGTTGCCAGTATAATTTTTTAAATATCTAAAACAAGTGATCATGCATGGGCCATATAGGACTTTATGAGCAATCAACATTAGGAAAGGCATTTTCTCTGTATGAGGGGCCTGTGGAAAATGTGTTACATGACACTAAATGTATGCATGAAATTGTTTTTATGCCCTTTAGTTTAGGTTCTAGCATTTTTTCTAATTTCAATAAACATTTATCCAGTAATGTTGATGAAAATACAGAAACTTTAATGTAACAAAAATTTCTGTTATGATAGAAAAAGAAGCTAAAGAGAAGCTCCAGTGGAAGCAACAGGTGCATCTTTAACAACCTGCACACACCTTTTTCATTTCTCTCTCTCTCTCTCTCTCTCTCTCTCTCTCTCAGCCTTTGCTGATTAACGGATCTGTGCTCCACTAAGAGTGTAAACAGAGGGAAAGACAATTAAAAAGGGAACTCCCCTGGCACCCCAAAACAAATTAGACCAAGCAAATTACACAGAGTGAACACACAAGCACACATACAAACAGCATCTGTGGTTTTGGATTTGAAAAGCAAAGGCTAACTCAGCCAGTGTTAATGTAGTAAGTGGGGAATGGTCATGTGGGTCAAGCTAAGTATTCATACACAGAACATGCATTGCTTCTTCTGAGAGTGTGTAAATGCTGCATTAACGTGTATTGATGTGTAAATATCAATGGGAACCACTGTACCCAACCTTAACTTTAACCGCTACAAATCATGGATCAATTTTATCCTCTTGAACTATTTAATAAAAGTTTATTTACATTTACAGCATTTAGCAGACGCTCTTTTCCAGAGCAACTTCCATGTCCTAATTACAGGGACAGTCCCCCTGGAGCAATTCAGGGTTAAGGGTCTTGCTCAGGGACCCAGAGGTGGGATTCAAACCTGGGACTTCTTGAGCCATAGTATCCTACCACTAGACCACCACCACCCACAATATTTATTTGGATCCCACAGTATTCCAGATTATATTCTTGTTTTTGTCACAAATAGATACTCAAACTCATTCAAAATACTCTCACAAAGACAGTAACATTAAGGGTAATTTGGATCAGATATGATACCTGAATCATATGAAATATAAAGCAATACTTACTGTTGGTGTTTGCTAAATTGTATGTTATGAATATAGTGTTTATATATCAATAAACTAGTGTTTATGTACCCCTGTCTTTCATTTTATGTGTGCGTGTGTGTGTGTGTTTTGGCCTCATCTCCTGCCCCTCCGGCCACTTGGCAAAGACTGTGACCCCTCCATCTGCCCATGTATACACAAACACACACACAAACACAGTTCCTACAGCAGGTGTCGCTATATTCTCTTTTCATTATTAATTCATTTATTAATGCTGTTTTTCATTGGCATGTAACAGCTGCTCTTAAGCTGCAGTACAAATTGGACCAAGAGTGTGCGTGCATGTCTAAATACAAACGCACACACATATATACATATACATATATATATATATATATATATATATATATATATATATATATATATATGGCAATTGTAGGTTGCTTTGCCTTACCTCTTCTGTCCAGTTCATCCCAAATTAGCTTGGAGGGGTTTAAGTCTGGAGACTGTGCTGGCCTCTCCATGTTTTCAAGATTATTATCTTGTTCTTCTTTCCGATGGTAGTTCTGGCATAGCTTGAACTTATGTTTTGGTTTTGCCAACTAAGGGCATACCAAAGGGTACTGAATGGCACTGCTGAATGCTGTGTTAGGCCTTTTGGTTCAGGGTGCCTCTCACTCTGTACAAGTCACCAAGGCTGGATCCAGCAAAACAACCAAAGACCATCATGCTTCCTCCTCCGTGTTTAACAGTTGATGTCACACACTGAGGAGTCATCCTTTCACCTACTCAACAGTGTACAAAAATCCTGTGATTAACTGAAGATGCTAAATTTTGATTCATCAGTCCATAACATCTTCTTCTAGTCTTCAGTAAGCCACTGGCAATGTTTCATGACCTAGGCAAGCCTCTTTTTCTTATTCTGATGTCTTAGCAATGGTTCTTGCTGCAAGTCAACCTCTCAAACCTGCAACTCAAAGTCATCTCTTTATAGTTGAATCTGGGACTTGCTTTGTAAGACCACTATTAAACTGTGCTTGAAAATGTGGTCTTGTGAGCCACCTATCACCCAAGCTTTTAACCCTCAGAATCCTGACTTCTGATGCGGTTGTGGCTTTGGGTCTGCCTGTCCTTTTCCTGTCAGAATTTCCCTCATTTTGGTGGTGAAGGAGACTGTACTTAAACTTTGACTTTCACTGTAGGAAAAACCTATGCTTTTAAGTGTTATGATGGTCTGTCTCTCTTCCATTGTTCATTGCTTTTTTCTCACCATATTTATAGGAACATGGTACTTTCTGCAGTATAATACTGTTCAAATAATGCTCACAAGAGTATGGAACCACAGTGTGTTCTAACACTACTTTTATGCTGACATAAAAGGGTTTGTGAGTAATCAGGAGAAGTTGGGACACCTGTAGGAATTGGTTGCCCCAACTTTTAAGGCTTGATCAATCCCTAGTGCTGCAGAACAGCTTTAAGTTGTTAACCCATTTCTTGTTTCCTGAAAAAGACCTTTGGGGTGCTCTTTTGATCTCACCATGGTGTTCATTCTACCCTCAACAGTTAGGAGCACACCAAACTAAATGTCTGAGGTTTAAATAGGAAACCCCTTCAAAATGATGAGTAAGGATGATCTAATCATGTGCACCTGATGTGCTACAGCTGTGTGTGATTTGAGCCATTTTAATTGGGAATAAAGGTGGGGGTGTCCTAATTTATTCCTCACCAGAATTATATTTTACAGACCATTTTAAATTCTTAAAGTCTTTTGTTCAGTTTTAATTGTTTATTTATATCACTTGAAAAAATGGGGCAGTGGTGGCCTAGAGGTTAGGGAATTGGCCACAGGATCAGAAGATTGTGGGTTCAAACCCCTTACTAGTAGGTTACCCTGAGGTACCCTTGAGCAAGGTACCATCCCTGTCACTGCTCCCTGGGTGCTTTCATAGCTGCCCCCTGTTGCATGGGTTAAACGCAGAGGTCCAATTTTGTTGTGGTTCACTCTGTGCTGTGACCTTGCAATGACAAGAATAGTCACATTCACTTGAGTTGTTAAAAACACAGGCTTTCATAGGGTATCCTAATTTTTTAACATAACAGTGAAAACTGTGTGTGTGTGCATGTGCAGTATAATAAATATGCTGTTTTATTTCTTCATTCTTTGCAAGTGTTCCACTTCAGTCGCTCTAGTGGCTTTGACCCTGGATTGTCTGGGCCTGGATTAGAGCAGGTAACACCCTGAAGAGTAGAATGGAAAGAGTGTGTGACTGAAGGAGTGCGATATTCTTCCTTTTTTTGCACGCGGTCTCTCCAGTACCATTATCTCCATCCCCAAGCCACCTTCTCTGCACCTCTGGATGCTATCTCAGCTTGAAGCCTAATACTGTGATTGTTGGGCTTTAGAAATAATCATTAGCAATACCTATGAGGCTGAGAAGGAATTTAGATTCTTTTGTTTTTGTTTTTTGTTGTTTTTTTTTTTTTCTCCTTTATCTTTCAGTTTTCCCCTCATACTCTCCAAGACAGAGGGGATAGTGCGAAAGCTTCTTTAACCTCTGCTGCATTAGACTGGATTATTCAGCTCAGAGATCCCTGCATGCTGTTTTTTTTTTTTTTTTTTTTAATTCCTTATTGCATTATTTTCTTTGCTTCATGGTTGAGGCATGCATGCCAGGTATAAACACACCGCCGTCACACTTGATTGGGTTGCCGAAATTAAAAAAGACAGAAACAATGCTGCCACAACCTCAGCACTTCTGGGGCTAGGGGGAAGTGAAGGCTCGACCCTGATAGGACAAACAATGCCAAACCTCGTCCTTGGGCATGCATAAGTGTGTGTGCATGTGTACGGGTGTGTATCTTGCCTGTGCCATCTGTCTCTCTCTTTTCCTCCTTCAGTGGATTTGAGACTTGATTATTCATTGGTTTCCACAAACACAACCAATGCTGCTCAGGGACTTCTTCCAAAAGCAGTTTTCACTCTGTGTGTGTGTGTGTGTGTGTGTGTGTGTGTGTGTGTACATGCAATAGGATATAAGGGGTTTAGGGAAGCTAACTTACAAACCACATACAAAAACTACAAAGACACTGGGGTTAATCACAGCTTTAACAATCTGATGACCAATGATTTTATCATACATGCAGAAGGGCAACTGGCTGGCTTTTGGGAGTTTGTGAAATACACACAAAGTACTATTTAAAAATAGTCAAAATTGCGTGAAATACATTTTCACACACACACACACACACACACACACACAAAAAAAGCTCAAGCACAAATTTTCATTATGTCAGACAAAATAAAATGGCACTGGACTCCATTCAGAATGTTTACTTCCTCCTATAAGGTTAATAAAGAGTATTTATAATATACTTACTTAAACCAAATGACAAGGCATGGCAAATGTTTAAAAAAAATCTGTCTGATTAATTCCACCAATCAGTTCATGTCAACATTTCATCCTGAATGCCACTTCCTGAAAAAAGTGTGCACTTTGTGGGTTGTGTGTTTGGAGACTGGTTTGTGGTAGCTTGTCTGGAGAATAAGCAAAAGTAATGAACAGTTTTATGAATCACAACTCAGACCTCATTTGTTATGTGTTACGTCGTTTTCTCTTTGAGCTCAGCTGACCTTGGCAATGACTCCTTATGCCAGATACATGATCTGGAGCTTAATTTGGTTCTCACAGTACATATAATAAATACTTACTCTTAATATTGTCATGGATAATGAAGGCCCAGTGAATGGGTGTCACACATGGGGTGTTTTGGGCACGCTAGAGGGCGCCCTCTGTCACCTGTGTTGTGTTTTGGGCACGCTAGAGGGCGCTCTCTATCACGTATAAGGGATGTCACAGGAGGTGTTTTGGGTACGCTAGAGGGCGCTCTGTTCTGACTAAGCACACCTGAGCCCCTGCGGGCAGGTGTGTATCATTGGGGCTGACTATTTAAGCCCCGATGAGTCAGAACAGAGCGCGGCTCATTAGGTAGGTCAAACCTATGCGTAACGGGTGGTTTTTGTATGTGTAAACTTTTTGTCTATGACTAGGTATAGGTCACCTAGTATAGATCACGGTGTATCTAGGGTTAGACTGCAGTTCCCCAGTTCTAGGGTTTCAGGTGTAGAACTGCAGTCCCCCGTTCCCTGTTTCTTGTTTTTGTCACTGTGCATAATAAACTTCTGTTCTGAACTCTTGGCTCTGAACTGGCATCCATCCGGTACCCCGCCACCGTTACAGAAATGAGCCGCCAGTACCTGGACGTCACGAGCCACGAGGGCGAGCAGGAGCGCGTCTTGTGGGCGGCAGCCAACGCTGTCGAGCAGACGCTGCAGCTGATGAAGACCTGGGAGACAGAGGCGACTTCTCTGGACCTCCGCGAGCATCTGGACGGTGAGGAGTGGGTGCGACGGACGCCGGCGGCCACGGCAAGGGAGCTTGAGCGCCGTCTGAAGAATACGATGTCGCTGCTCCCACTCGATATCATCCCAGATCCCGAGCTTCGCATGGATCGGTTCGCGCTTTGTTCCCGGATGCTGATCTCCGAGGCTACAAGGGCGCAGCGCTATCTCAACACGCTGGACCGCGTGTTGTTTTCCGCACGTGACATGGAAGGCGGGGCTTCGTTGACGGCTGGCGTTGCGCAGCGCGGAAGCACGACGCCAACCACGCCGCAAGCGCCTCAACGCGGAAGCACAGCGTCAACCACGCCGCAAGCGCCTCAACGCGGAAGCACGAAGCCAACCGCGCCGCACGCGGTTCAACGCGGAGATTCAGCGCCAGAGAGCGCGAGAGTGCCGCGCGCCAGTAACCGCGATCCGCCAGCGGAAAAAGCGCCGCGTGCAGCTGATAGCGGGAACACGGCCAGCGCGATTCACAACCAGAGGTTGGTAGCTAACGCGTCTTGCCTTATTAACCGCGACTGCACAGCGTCCCCCGCGCCGCACCGCGACTGCCCGGCGTCCACCGCGCCGCATCGGCACTGCACGGAGCCCACCGAGAGGAATGCAGAGAAGGCCGCCCGCAACCAGAGAGGCGAGGCAGTGGCAAAGAAGGCAGTTCCTAACATAGAGAGCAGGAGGATGGTGGAGACCACTTCCTGCCTCGTGCAACCGGGGAGGTCGACCAAGAAGTCGACCCCCAAACCCAGCTCCACGAAGCCATCTGCTACACAGAAAGCAGAGAAGGAGCAGCCCCAGGTTAGTGGCAAGTTTAAAAGGAAAGTTCGGGTGCAAAGGAGAATTGAACATGAGGCTGCTGTAACCATTCAGGCACAGGTGAGGAAACACATAAACAGAAAGTACTACCTGAGGCTACGCTGGGCAGCCAAGACTGTTCAGCGATATTATAGAGCTAGTAAGAGTATGAGGCAAGAAATGAAGTCTTTGAAGGAGAAAAAAGGGGCTGTCCTGGATCACTGGCTCTGCGCAGACGTCCTTCCTGCACCCCGCCACCGTTACAGAAATTAACCGCCAAACTCTGGACATCTCGAGCCTTGACTGTTGGTGTGAGGAGCACAAGCAGACACTCTAAGCCATGGTGGTGGTCCTCAGAGCGGCGCCACAGCGTCTGAGGACCTTCGCCGGAGCTCTGCGAGCAGAGCGGAGGAGCACAGAGCGCAACCGCTACTGAGCTCTAACGACACCTGGACCTGCTGGTGTGCTCAATTCGGCTCGCTCCCTCTCTGGAGACCAACAAGCGGCTGGAGGAGTATGGCCGGATTAAGCAGGCACTGATGGCCATATTCGCAGTGATGGGAAGGTCCCTCGACCTGCTGGAGGAAGCGGCTTGGCTCGCGCCCCCTTCCACACTGCACCCAGCTCCTCACGGACTACAACGCGGGAAGTCGGCGGAAACTGGGAGAGTGGCAACGAAAGCCATCCGTGACTCACACAGCTGGAGAATGGCGGAGAACGTGCCCTGCGTCATTCAACGTGGGAAGACGGCGGAGAACACGTCCTGCATCATTCAACACAGGAAGACGGTGGAGAACGCGCCCTGTGTGAACCACGTGTCTTTTTCCGCCCACAACAGGGAAAACGGGATGCTGGTAGTGAACGCCCCTTGCGCCATTCCACGCGGGAAGATGACGGAAAGTTCTCCTTGTGCCATTCAACATGGGAAGACGGCAAAGAAGGCCGCCCACAACAGGAAAAGCAGGACATTTGCAAAGAAGGCTGCCCGTGACATGGAGAGCAGGAAGTCGGCAGAAAATGCTCCCTGCGCCGTGCAACGAGTGAGGTCGACTAAGAAGGCCCTTCGCAGCATGGAAAGCGGCATCAAGGAGTCAACCCCCAAACCCAGTACCACTAACCCGTCTGCCAGGAAGAAAGCAGAGAAGGAGCAGCTCCAGATTAGTGGGAATGATGGAATAATCATTGAACTGATGTTTAAAGTTCAAAGATTGGAACAAACGCTTCAGGAAGCTGAAAACGTTTGGCTTTCTGTTCTGGGTGAAGAAAGACAGGCCAAAAATGTTCTTGCTGAGCAGCTCCAAAAAATGGAGGCTGAACTCACCACTAAGGATCATGAAATTCATGCACTGAACCAGGATCTTGATGTTTTGAATGTAAAGTTAAGGGATGCTACACTGGCCAATTGTGAAGTCTCAGAAAAGCTTCAGGAGACAGAATTAGAGGCTGAAATGAGCAGAATCCAGTAAATTTTAACCAGCACTCAAGCCAAGGAAAATGAGAATATTGAACTGAGACACGTTTTGCATGAACTGGAGGTGTAAGAGGTTGGAAAATGAGAGTGTAAAATGAGAACGTCTCCCTCCAAGCCATGAATCACCAGCTACAGGAAAGCAACCAGTCTGAGGTACGTTCCCTTCAGGAAGAATTAGCTAAGGTCAATAGGAAACTGGAGAAAAATCAGGCTGGGTGCCTAGAATATGAAAAGGACTGAAAAGACCAGAGAGAACAGATTATTTGGTTAACTGAAAGCTTGAACAGTACCCAGGAGAAACTAGAGAATGGATCAGAAAAGCTCAGACGGACCAATATGAACCACAGTGCACTTCTCATGGATGTTCACCAAAGACATGAACAAATCAGCTGCATTAACATTCAGATCACTCAACAGGAGGAGTTGCTGACCAGGCTCAACCAGCAGCTGATAGAGAGAGAAGCCTCCATGCTACAGGTGAAGGCCTCGGTTACAAACAAAAGGCTCGAGCATGAGGAAAAGGTCACCTCGCTTTCTCAGCTTGAGGAGACCAAAGGACTCTTGTCTCTTTATCAGAGGAAGATCAAAACCAGGGAAACAGAAGGAAGAGCTCTGACTCAGGACTACGGTGATCTTCAAGGAGAGGTCAGTAGACTCATAAAGGAGAACGAGGTCCTGAAGAAACAGCAAGCTGCGATTGTGGCCCGAAGGGAATAGCTGAAGAAGACTGAGGAACAGGAGAACCAAATCGCACGCACGGCAACAAGGGAAGTAGAGATTCCAACCTGGCAGGAGAAACTGGAACTAAAGTAGCCAATATGGAACAACAACTGAACCAGACCATGGCACAGCTGAAGCAGGTACAGGACAACAGCGCCGTTCTGCAGGCAGAACTAGAAGAGGCCCGGAGAGAGGCCAGTAAATTCACAGAGCTGCAAGAGCAAGTCAGAGGTATGGGAGCAGTATTAAAGACCTGGTGCTCAGAAGGTAAGGTTTTGAAATCTCAACTTGCTCAGCAGACCCAAGTGCAAGCAAGAACCCTGGTGGAGAGCTCCAAAGTGGAGCAGTGGAGGAACAGTCTGATGGACAAGGAGGGCAAAGAGAAGAAAATCAACATGGAACCTGAGCCTTTCAATCCCATCAATACCTCACTCTATCTCTGCAATAAATTTCACACCGAGGCTCCTACAGCAATGTTGTCTCACAGCAAGTTCGGTTTCATCATGATCAATGGTAGCAGTGTGCGATGTGGGACATCACAGGGCAACATTAGAGAAGTGCTACATAAGGTTACAGTGGACCCTCGCAAAGAGCATGGTTGAGGAGGGCAGTTTGCGCACTGTTTTGCATGTTTGAATATGGAAAAGAAGCTAAGAATCACTGTTTTTATGAGACCCTGGACACCATGACATTAATCCTGCAGGTATATGTGTTGTGCATTACCGCTAACCGCTAACAATAAACGTCTAGCAGGGTTGAACATGCACGCAAACAAGGTCATCATCAACACTTTGGTTCATATGAAAGCAGACAAATAGCCGACTTATCTTAGAATGAATTGTCCTCGCCCTGTGTGCGCTGGGTTGGACACCAGCACTCCCCCGCGACCCCGTTTGGGACAAGCGGCAGATAATGGATGGATGGATCTTAGAATGAACTTTAGGCTGCATCACGTGGGGAACCAAAACGCCAACGCACCCGCTACCCATTGCAATGTTCCATTTATTCCCCCTTGCTGCCGAGGCTCCACCAGTGGTTCCACTTTGGTGATAATTGCAGCAAGAGGGCTCACAACAACATGGGGTAGAGAGCCACAGGGCAGAAAAGGACAAGACCAATTGTCTGACATCCAAGCAGCAGAAAGACAAAAACACCTTAGATTTTGAGACGGGAGACATGGAGAGCAAGGATGACAGGGGTTTGATGCCAAGCTCGAACTATGTGAAAGACTCTTCCTCTTTGAACCTTAAAGAGTCCTCTGTGTTTAGCTTTCTGTCTGCGTCCTCTTTATCCTCTCCACACGGGAGCTTGGGTGCACAGAAGCTCACAAAGTCTTTGGCAGAGCAGCACCCAAAGCAGTGGAGGATAGATGGTTGGAGGACCGTGTCTAAATGGATAAATGGACAGCACTTTGGACAAAAAGAGCTCTGACGTTTACAAGAACTTGAACACGGACGGAGCGGTCTCTAAAACGGACAAGGACGGAAAGATATTGAAAAACACGAAGTGAAACACAAATACAAAACCAAAGAGAAGGATAAAGTTCCAAGTGTGGTATGGACATGAATGAAAAATTGGTAAAGAGCTTCACGTTTGACTTCGATGACTCTCAGCAGAAGTCCCTCATCATGAAAACGGAGTCGCCCTCTGAAAGTAAGGTCAAGCTCTCTAGGCATGACAATGACCACTTTAAGAGGAAAAAGACAAAACTTTGAAAGCTGAGAAAATAGTTTGGACTGAAGCTCTGGGATACCCCTCACCACCGCCAGCAGCCCTGGACGTGGCTGTGGCTGGTCAGGGTCCCCCCCCTCATTTGTTAGTTAGTTTGTTTGTGTAGACCAGGCCATGTGCCCCTTAAGGGGGCTGTTTATGTTTGTTTGTTTGTTGGAGGTTTTTGTTCTTTGGTCTCCCCCCAGAGGCTCAGCTCAGGGTGAGGCTATGTTTAGGTGCCACGGGAGTCAGAACAGAGCGCGGTTCATTCACTTGGCAAAGCCTTATGTTACGGGTGGTACTGTTCGGTCTTATGTCTTGTTTTTGTTGCATTTATGAATAAAGCTATGTTCTGGATCACTGGCTCTGCGCAGACGTCCTTCCCGCACCCTGCCACCGTTACAATATCTTAATTCTGAAGCACCCCCTTTAGCGACCCTTTTAGTAACATTAAGTCCTTGTCTACATGGTTGTTTGAATCTTGCATAAATTAATGAACACTCAGATCCCTAGGCACTGAAGTTGCATTTTGTAGTGACACTTCACTGATTTATGAATATAATGTTACATTTCCAAGTATTTGCTTTTATTCAATGCCAGCCTGCAGCCAATATTATAGTTTTTATGATTTTACCTGTGGGGACAGTTATCGAGCAGTCTAAAGTGTTTATACCACAATGTGTCCATGAGGCAAAAGAAGCCAAAAGCAGTGTGGTATGACTGATTTATTTATTGTGAAATGGTATGTTTAAATATTTTTCAGTTTATTATTATTCTTTTGGCTGCTATTGTTAGGTGTTGCCAAAGTGGATGATCCAATTCTGCGCTGGTAGCTCCTCAACATCCTTTTCCCAATATACTCCATGTCTTTCCTCTGCATAAGTTTAATCTAACGCAGTCTCTGTCTTTGTCTTCAAATTGTCAAACCTGAGTTGTCCCTCTAATTTACTTGTTCTTGATGCTGTCCATCCTCATCACACCTAGCAAGTCAAAATCATTAACTACTTCAGCTCCACCCCATCCAGCTCCACCACCTGCCTTTTTGTCAATTTCACTATCACTGTCACTATCTATTCCACTCCTCATACATCCTATAATTTCTAAGACCGCATGAAACAATTTGGTTAGATAATCCACTGCCATCCTTCCTAAACACATTCACAGGTATGTCATCTGAACCAAAAGCCTTTCCATTCTTCCTTTTCATAGTTACCTTGCTAATCCATTAGACTTCCTGATTCACTTTTCTAAAGTCTTCCAGCCTTCACTCTCTCTCTGTCTTCTTTAAGCAGCCCTTAAAAGTGTTTCTTCCATCTGCTCATCACACACTGTGCACTTGTGAGTATATTTCAGTTTCTATCCCTTATTGCCCTAACCTGCTGCATAGCACTGTATCAATTGTCCTTTTCTTCCTTTTCTTCCCCCCCACTTCTTATTCACCAGCCTCTTCCTCTGTATTCTCATGAACTTTTGCATTCCACCACAAGATTTCCTTATCCATCTTATTCTGTCTCCTTATTATTAAAAATATTAATAACATGGCTTAGTGGTTAGGGAGTTGGCCGCAGGATCAGAAGATTGTGGGTTTAAACCCCTTACCAGTAGGTTGCCCTGAGGTACCCTTGAGCAAGGTACTGTACCTGTCACTGCTCCCTGGGTGCTTTCAATTGCAATTGCTTCTGCACGGTGTTTGAGTGTGCATGGGTTAAATGCAGAGGTCCAATTTTGTTGTGGTGTGCTGTGCTGTGACCTTGCAATGATAAGGGTTGTCAATTTCATTAAACAGTAAATTTTTTATCATGCTCTATGTGACAGGTCCAAGTCTTCTTTCAGATGAAATTCTTATGTCCAGTGTTGATTTCTTCAGCCTAATTTAGAGGGTCAACAGTGCTCAGTAAAGTTAAATGTTTATTCACACATGCAAATCAAAATTCAGTGCTGGTTGTAACTTTGCCACCCCTCACCCCCATCATTTACATTTACAGCATTTAGCAGGCGCTCTTATCCAGAGCGACTCCCATGTCCTAATTACAGAGACAGTCCCCCTTGAGCAAATTGGGGTTAACGGTCTTGCTTAGGGACCCAGTGGAGGTAGTGCTTGAGGTGGGATTCAAACCTGGGACCTCTTGAGCCAGGAAAGTATGCTACCACTAGACCACCGCCACCACCCATCTCACCTCTCCCCCACCCCAAGGCATCCAGGCAGTGTTGCTCTGAGAGCTGATAAAGCTCATTAATCTCATTCAACATTTTTTATTGTGTGAAAGAAAGGCTGAGTGGTTTTGCTGCAGGAGGAAAGTGAAGGAAAAGCTCAATCCCAAAAGAGGAGTGAGACACTGAACCCTCTGAGTGCAGCATGCCTCATCACATGTTTAATCACCTACTGTTTCCTACCACTTCCTGCTGCTTTAATGAGAATCCACAGGCACTTCAATGTAATCAGAATTTTCTAATCTAGTGGTCCATTACCAGAGAGTAAAATGTTATTGGTTTATTAGTTATCAGACTTTTAAACTGTGAAGATACAGCTTACCTTAGGGGAAAATGCTAATGCTAAAACTGTCTTTCTGAATCCTGAACTAGTGGAAAGGAGAAGCAGGGGAGTGTATCTGGGGGTGATGGGAAGTAAAAATCTAGATAAATATATAAATAAGGAATAGTTCCAGAACAAAATGAGAAGAATGGATGTTTGATGAAAGGACAGATATATGGAGAATAAAGGATGATAAAAATGAAAAAGGGAGTGAAGAATGAGAAAAAGGAAGAAGAGAAAGAATGATAAATGCAGAAGATAGAAGGATGAAAAAGGAAGAATATGTTAATGCAAAAGGGTAAATAAAGAAGAAAGAGTAAAAAAGGGAAAGAAGTATAACGCCTGGAAAGATGGATGAGGAAGGGTGAGATGCAAGAAAACAATAGAATGAAGAATGCAGAAAATGATGATGAGATAAGCAGATGAAGATAGGAGAGATGGATCAAAAAGGAGGGAGAGGGAGATTCAGAAAAGATAAATGGACAGATGCTCCTTTTTAGTGTTATGTTAAAGGAGAAAAGCGTCAGTGTCACTTTCTGTTTAATTGACTCAGGGATCACCGTGGCAACCACTTCAATGTGATGCAGGGCAGGACAGATGCAGAGAGAGAGAGATTATTTATTTTCAATAATTGTAATTAAATTTGTTTTTTGTACACACTTTGACAAAAAGGCCTCTGATTTGTGTGTATTTGTGTGTTACCTGCCAACCTGCTGCTGCTGCTGAGTAAATCTATCATGTGTTGAACTGCCATCAAGTGTTACCACTAAAATGGCAGCGATGTATTCTCATATGAAAATGCTGAAAGGTTAATGAGAGGCATTTGTTGAATGAAAGATAAATCTATTAACAGCTTATGAAGAAAATCAATCAGCATTCACATCATGTGCAGATTTGTCATTCCTAAGCATTACCTGTTTGAATTTAGCAACACAATCCTTCAAATAGGTAATCCATAATGATGTGATTGCCTCTTCATTAGGATGCAGAAATGATTAAAGCACATCATACTAATTCAGACCTGACCACAGACCAGTCAGGAAAACATACACAGTACAATGCAGACTCAATATACAGTAGTAGAAAACTGAGACCACCTGATTGAGTGATATGGCAAAAATATAGCATAATGATGCCTAACGACATTTTCACATTCTACATTATTTTCCCCATGTTGCATTAACATGTTACAAACTGTAAGCATGCAAGGGGAAAGCCACTGCAGTTCACATGAGGAAATCCAAAACATTTCAGAGCTGAAGCTATTTCATACAGATTAAATTCCTACAAGCCAAGATGCAAGACTGACAAACTGTTATCAAAAACATTTATCTGCAGATATGGCTACAACTTCAGGTGCTCCAGTGAACATTCTCAGCAAAATAGCACTTATTTATTTGCTGTGTGAGTGTGTGTATTAAACCTCCTTGAAAAGAGTTTTCATTGAAATAAATTATTCATCCAAAATGGAGCAATGTCATGATAGCATCACTTACACATATTGCCTTAACAAAACACCTTAGGGGCAGCGGTGGCCTAGCGGTTAGGGCGTTGGCCACATGATCGGAGGATCGGGGATTCAAACCCCTTCCCGATAAGTTACCCTGAGGTACCCTTGAGCAAGGTGCTGTCATTTTCAGCCCTGTGATGGGCTGGCGACCTGTCCAGGTTGTGTCCCCTGTCCTTTGCCCTGTGTGAGCTGGGATGGACTCCAGCACTCCCCCGTGACCCCGTTTGGGACAAGTGGCAGAAAATGACATGAAAAACACCTTAATCCTACAGTTAAATTGTACATGATGCAAACAGAAGTGCTGACAAAAAGCATAAACAGAAAAAGATGCAGTATTCTAAAAATTATTTGCCAGTAACAACAATATATTACTGTGCAGAAAAAGCCAAAACAATAGCAGCGAGGGGTTTTTAAAATGTACCTAAAACAGTACCTAAATTTTGGGAAGGGTGTGATTTTGTGGGATGTGATTTTATGGGGCATGACATGGTGATTTTTGCCTGTGGAAAACAGTGTATGTGTATGGGTGTGTGTGTGTGTGTGTGTGTGTGTGTGTGTGTGTGTGTGTGTGGCAAGGGAAACAGCTCAGTTAAAATGTGTGTATGTGTTTATGTGTGTGGAAAGTACAGTTCTGATTGCCTGAGGGGAGAAACCCATCCTGACAGTGAAGTCTATGCTATGGAACCTTTTGCCAGATGACAGGAGGGAGAGGAGAGTGTGTGTGTGTTTGCGTGTGGGTGAGGGGGAAGGGGATGCCATTCACAATGTAGGTGGCCTTGGAGATAAACCGTGGGAAAGAGATCAAAATTATCTCTTTGGTTGTCTTCACTATCTTCTATAGGGTAAGTAGGATATCCGATCCAAATGAGGCTCCAAAACTCCAAACAAGTTGTGCACTCGTGTGAATATTACATGGCTAACATATCAAAATCAGTGCAGTTTAATCACCACATTCAAATCCATAATTTAGAATTATTCCATTACTGATCTTAGAATTATTACTGATAATAAGATAAATTGCCAGTGCTGCAGCTGGAAGACTGAATTAGGATTAAATATGCTTTTCAGACTAACATAAAGCACAAACCATATTCTTAATACAGTTTTATAGTCATAATGTATAGAATTTTCACCTACTGGAAGTTGTTGGATGCAGAATGTAAGCTTTCATAGTAAAACTATATAATAAACTCTATTTTTTATTCAAAATTGAAAATAGAAAATCTAAATTTTTAATGCCTAAATATCACCTTCATTTCAGATATGTTTTTAGTAGAACAATTACATCCATTAATTATTGTCAATGATAAAATAGTTGATAGTACAGTACTGTGCAAAAGTTTTAGGCTAGTGTGGAAAAAATGCTGTAAACAAAGAATGCTTTCAAAAACTGAAGTGTAAATCATTTATTTTCATCAATCAACAAAATGCAGTGAATGAACAAAAGAAAAATCTAAATCAAATCAATATTTGGTGTGACCACCCTTTGCCTTCAAAACAGCATCAATTCTTCTAGGTACAATTGCACACAGTTTTTGAATGAGTGTTTTATTACTGGAAGTCAATTTTAAGTTACTGGTGACTGAGGAGGCTTGAAAGTGTATTTATAATATGAAAAACATTATGTATAGTATAGAATTTTTGTGACCTACAGAACCACCCTTTCATTTAATTTTTGTAAATGACATTTTAGGTTTTATTTTTTTTGTGTCAGGACAAAAAGCAGAAAACACACAGATTGATTATACACAGACTGATGTTGAATAAGTAGCTGCCTGGCAAGAGGAAAAGAGAACATTTATGGATGTGGTAAGAGAGGACAAACAGGTTGTTGGTTTGGATGAGGAAAGAAGCAGAGGACAGTAAAAAAAAGAAAATGGATGATCCACTGTGGCGACCTCTAAATGGGAGCAGCCAAAAGAAGTAGGAAGATTTATTTCTTGCTTTCTATTTTTCTGCAAAAGAATAACACCAAAGGTATTTTTACATGCTTTAATTAAACACCTCCAAACATCAGTCTTAGAAATTGTCTGCATACAGTACTGTGCAAAGGTTTTAGGCAGATGTGGAAAAAATGCTGTAAACAAAGAATGCTTTCAGAAATATAAATAATGATTGTTTATTTTAATCAATTTACAAAATGCAAAGTGAGCAAACAAAAGAAAAATCTAAATCAAATCAATATTTGGTGTTACTACCTTTTGCCCTTAAACCAGCATAAATTCTTATGGCCCCCACAGAGCCCCGATTTACTTTTGTTTTGTTCATGGTAGAGGGCGCTCTGCTCTGACGAAGCACACCTGAGCTCATATGGCACAGGTGTGCTATGTTGAGGCTGACTACTTAAGCCTCAATGAGTCAGAACAGAGCACGGCTCATTCGTTCAACTTAAGTTGTAGTTACCAGTGGTTTTATCAAATTTTGTTCCAGTTTCGTGGTCTGGATTCACTTTATGTTTAATAAAAGTATGTCTGGGATCTCTGGCTCTGCATTGACGTCCTTCCCGCACCCCGCCACTGTAACAGAAATGAGCCGCCAAACTTGGGACATCGCAAGCCTTGAACAGTGGTGTGAGGAGCAGGAGCGGGCACTTGGAACTTGGAATGGTTGAGGACCTCAGAGCAGCGCTGCCATTGTGGCAGGCTGCGTGTTCCCTGGAGCGTCGCGAGCGGAGCGGAGGAGTACAGAGCATAATCGCCACTCTCACGATGCCTGGACCTGCTGGTTCGCTCAATCCAGCTCGCTCCCTCTCTGGAGGCCAAAGAACGGCTGGAGGAGTACGGCCGGACTGAGAAGGCTGTGCTTGCCGTAATGGAGGTCATGTTAATGGGGCGGTCCCTCGAGGAAGAGGTTTCTTTGGCGCCCCTTTCCTTACCGTCTCCTGCTCCCCACCAATCACAACGCTGGATATACGTGGAACCCGCCTCATGTGCCAATCACCGCGGCCCGTCAACGGAGACAGCACCACGTGCTTATCACAGCGGCCTGTCAGTGGAGACAGCGCCACGCGCCTATCACAGCGGCCCGCCAGCGGAGAAAGCGCCGTGCACCAATCACGGCGAAAAAATGGCGGAGAACCCGCCCTACATGAAATACAGCGAGAAAATGGCGAAAAAAGTGCCCTATGAGAAACACAGCAAGAAAATGGCAAAGAAAGCCGCCCGTAACACGGAAAGCAGTAAGCGAGCACCCTGCGCCATGCCTCGAGGGGAGTCAACCCCCAAACCCAGCTCCACTAACCCATCTGCCAGGCAGAGGGCAAAAGAGGAGCCGTTCCAGGTTAGTGAAATGACTTCAAGAATTCAGGAATTAGAACAGGAGCTACAGGAATCTGAGAAGGTGTGGCTGTCTATTCTGGGCACAGAGAGACAGACCAAAATGGCTTTTGTCAAGCAGCTCCAGGAAATGGCTGAGCTCACCGCAAAGGACCAGGAAATTTGTACGCGTAACCAGAATCTCAAGGTCTTGAACGCAAAGTGACATTGGAGGATGAAAACATCTCTCTTCAGGCCCTGAATCACCAGCTACAGATGAGCAACCAGTTTAAGTTATATTCCCTTCAGGAGGAACTAGTTAAAGTAAATGGGGAACTTGAGGAAAAGTAGGCTGGGTAATTAGAGCGTGAGAAAGTCTGTAAGGGCCTCAGTGAACAGATAGTTTGGTTAACTGAAAGCTTGAACAGTACCCAGGAGAACCTAAGGGCTGAGTCAGAAAGACTCAGACAGGCCTATACGAAGCACTTCTCACAGACATTCACCAACGAGATGAGCAGATCAGCAGCATAAACAGTCAGATCAAACAACAGAAGGAGTTGCTGACAAGGCTCAACCAACAGCTGACAGAGAGCGAGGCCTCTGCTCTGCAGACAACCACCTCAGCCACCCACGAAAGACTGAAACACGAAGAAAAGCTCACCAATCTGCTTTCTCAACTTGAGGAGACCAAAGGACGCTTGTCTCTTTGCCAGAGTGACATTGCAACCATGGAAAGGGAGAGAGAGGCTCTAGCTCAAGACAATGGTGAGCTTCGAGTTGAGGTCAGTGGACTCATGCAGGAGAGAGAAACCATGAGGAGGGAACTGCATGCTGTGAATATCGTCTGGAGTGAACAACTGAATAGAACCAGAACAGAGCTGAAGCAGGTGTAAGACAACAGCGCTGCTCTGCAGGTGGAACTGGAAAAGGCCAGGAGGGAGACCAGTAAACTCACTGAGCTGCAAGAGCACGTCAGAGGTATGGGGGAAGTATTTGAGACCTGGTGCCCAGAGGTGAAGATCCTGAAAACACAACTGGTTCAGCAGGCCCAAGTACAGGCTAAACCCCAGGTGGAGAGCTCCAAAGTGGAGCAGTGGAGGAACAGTCAGACGGACAAGGAGGGCAAACAGAAAAAAGTCAACATTGACCTTGAACCTTTCGATCCCACCGACATCTCGCTTTATCTCCACAGTGACTGTCATCTCGAGTCTCCTATGGTTTTGTCATCTAACAGCAGGTTCGGCTTCATCAGATAGAATTTAGTAGTGTACGATTTGGAAAACCACAGGGCAACATTAGAGAAATACTACACAAGATTACAGCGGACCCGCCCAGAGAGTATGATCAAGGAGGGCAGGTAATGCACCGTTCTGTATGTTTGATTATGGACAAGAAACTAGGAATTCGCTGTGTTTATGAGAACCTGGACTCCGTGAGATTCACCCTGCAGGTATATGGAGCAGAGTGTCACAGGGCCAAGAAGGACTCTTCTATGAACCATAAAGATTCTTCTATGTTTAGCTCTCTTTCAGACTCTTTCAGGACAAAGCTTTCCAGTGAGTCGGACCATTCCTCATGGGACCCCAGTGGCGAGTCGGGGAAAATGACAAGAAAGTTCCATGCAACCAATTGGTTGGCAGAGGTACCCATAACGATTAGGTCTCTTCTGAAAGATTTCTTCTGATTTCTTCTGAAATTCTGAAACTCACATTGGTTACTGATTCGGAACATGGGCAGAGAAAGCCTCTGGTGGAGATCCTATCCACAGATATTTCAGGTGAGAATATAAACTTGTATCGGAACAGAGAGGACCAAGAAATTATGTTTCAGGATTATTTCCCCTCCACATTCCCAGCACTGAGGAGGGAGGCTAGGACTATTCAGAACCCCCTGACCTCTGCTGAAACCTATTGGCCAACTAGACGAAAACTTCTCAGTCAACCTGTTCAGAACATGCTTGTACATAATGCTGGAACTGACACAGTATGTGTTCCTTCTGTCCAGTCAATAAAGTTGCATAACCAGGCAACCGCATCAAGGAATTTGACTCCCAGTCAGGTTCATCATAAACCACCTCTGTCCATTTCCTCAGGCATCACCTCTGGAATAGACTATCCTTCACAGATCTCGTCCCCTGTTTTAATGGATCATAAGTATAAGTAAAGTCACAGAAATTGAATCTAGTTCCTCAGAGGTGCTCAATTCCCTTGACCTTGACCTTTCAGAGAGTGATCCAGAGAAGTGCTCCAGAATCTTTTTGGAAGCTAACGGTGATGACAATCCAACAGCCCAATCTGATATGCCAGTGGAGGACCCACAGATACCAGAGGCTGAGGAGTTAGTCAAACCCCCTCCTGCTCAGAAGAGAGGAGTAACCCATGTTGCCATGTGTGAGGTCAGTAAGAGTAAAGCACAAGTTATTGTGCCTCTAAGAAATGGAGGCACACAGTTTTTACACCAGCTGTTCTTCCCCCAAACCTCATGCTAATACCCATGTGAATATCATCCCAGTTGGCACAACACTACAACTAAACTCCAATCTGCACCTGATTGTTCCCGAGGGGAAGTCCTCCAGAGGCCCCAATACGGAGTCAGAGAGACGGGTGATGGAGGAGACACAGGACAAAAGAAAGGCACCGAAAGAATGTACGGCTAAACATAAATACAAATGGGACTTGGTTACAAGGATATGGACTGAAATTCTGGGGTACCCCTCCCCATGGCCAACAGCCCGAGACATGACTGTGGCTGGTCCGGGTCCCCCTCCCTATATATTTGTTTGTTAATTTCAGAATATGGACCTGACCATGTACCCCATCAAAGGGGCTATGTTCTCTTTGTTCCGGCTTGTCTCCCTTCCAGGTTCCGGCACTGGAGAAGTGCCCCCGGTGTTGCGCCCTTGAGAGGGGGGGTGATGTCAGGACTTTTTGGAATAATTCTAGTGGGTGTTTTACTTTTGTTTTGTTCACAGTAGAGGGCGCTCTGTTCTGATGGAGCACACCTGAGCTCATATAGCACAGGTGTGCTACATTGAGGCTGACTACTTAAGAACAGAGCGCGGCTCATTCGTTCAACTTAAGTTGTAGTTAACAGTGGTTTTGTCAAGTTCTGTTCCAGTTTCGTGGTCTGGATTCAGTTTATGTTTAATAAAAGTATGTCTGGGATCTCTGGCTCTGCATTGACGTCCTTCCCGCACCCCGCCACTGTGACAATGTGTGAGCATTAGTGTCTCTTTAAACGAATGTACAAATGAACAATCATGAACAATTAAAATGAATGAATGGACAAATAAAAATTGTATGTTATTGTTGGTATTGTAGGAGTGTTATTCACTGTTTTTGTTATGCTCAACTGACAGAAAGGTTTTTTTTTCTGGCATTCCCCTTCTTTTTCAATGTGAGATGAAAAACTACATCAAAAGGTGGTTTTCTTCTATTCATTTTACTCATCTTTACAAGGGATATCAATTGTGGAATGTATACACATAGATATGCATAAACTTTTCTTACCACTAAAAGTCGGTCATTCCGGAATTATAGGTTTCAATGTCAGGATATTACACTCATATCAAAGCATTTTGAGCCAAACCTATTTGTAGTAACAGGTCCTTTTTATTCACATCTAGGCTAGCAAAATATGCAAATTCATGTGTGTTTGAGTATTGTATTGACTGTGATCACATTTTTATTCAATAATAAGTCAAAAGTAAAGTACTTTAGTGAGAAAGCCTCAGGGTCAACTACTCCTCTGCATATCTATAAAGCCTTTAACTCTGTAATTAATTATTCTCTCTAATCAGAAACACAATGGAATAAAATAATGTGCTTTAGCATGTGATTTTTTCTTCACCAAGCATCAAAATTAGCATAAATTTTATGAAGAAGATAAATGTCGTATCTAGGGGAAAGATCAAGGTTATGAGTTCCTGAAACCAATTAGAGAAACAGTTAAGCCAGAGGACAGAAAAGACACCCACCCACACACACAGACATACACCACTATCACCACTATGCTAATTATATTTGCAGATTCTGTCATTTAGACAAAAGGCAAAAGAACTTTAGTAATCAAAGCAAAATGCTTAAAACAATCTTTAGGCAGTGAGCATGGGTGACTTTTTCAAATGAAGTGAACAAAAAGATAGGTTAAGCAATCAAATATCAGTGTGATAGCACCTGATGAATTATGAATAATTTTGGCATTATGGATAATCAAAGATAGTTATGTTTTTCTTGGAAAAGGTAATGAGAACAGTTCTTTTTCCCTACTTAAATTCACAGCCAAATTTGATGTTGGATAAATTTACATTTATCACTGGATACACATGTATTTAAATGCATAAAAAGTTCGCTTAAAAAAATAATACAGCAACAGCAAAAATTAACTACTGCTTAACATACCATAGACTTTACAGTCATCAGCCAAAATATTTTTTGTCTTTTTTTGTGCATACTAAATAGCACACTATGTAACCAGAATAAAATTACAGAACAGAATGAAAAGGTTTGATACAATGCATTATACAAATTTAGATATATTAGTCTAGTGGTTAGGGCATTGGCCACATGATCGGAGGATCGGGGGTTCGAACCCCTTCCCAATAGGTTGCCCTGAGGTACCCTTGCGCAAGGTACCATCCCCGTCATGCTCCTCCCTGCAATGGGCCGGCGACCTGTCCAGGGTGTGTCCCCCGTCCTTCGTCCTGTGTGAGCTGGGTTGGACTCCAGCACCCCCCCACAACCCCACTTGGGACAAGCGGCAGAAAATGACTGACTGACTATTTATATCTTTTAATAGACCATTACCATTTTCATTGCTTCTAGTGGGTAGATCCTAATGTAATATTCTAAGGTCAACAGCACATATTCAAACCTGTGACAAGGCTTCATGAAGCCTTGTCCTCATGTCCTAGCCCTCATGTTGTTAATGAAATGAACAAATTTTAAAAATCAGTTAATTATCAAATGCCAGTGATTTAGCAAAAGGTTGCAAACTGAACCCAAAAATAATAAGATGTAAATGATATATTTAAAAAATTCAAGATCATGTCCTCTACAAAGACAATAATTGGGCTTTTTTAGGCTAAATAATGTGTTACTTCAGGCTATAAAATAATAAAACCAGTAAGTGATATTTTCTGTATTTTATATAATAGTGAGGGAAGTACAGCTGATGATGCACCAACATTATTATTATTAAGTATTGTGTTTATTTAACATAAATCTTTGTAACCCAAAACCCTCTGTAACCCTATATTAACATGGTCATCCTCCCTCTAGACTACATTTCTTAACTAAAAATAGTGAACATCCACATTGTGAGGCAAGGATGTGTTTGATATTGTGTTTTGATTGGTGTCTTGAGTAAATTTACTACTAAATGTATTTTAAAGCAGTTAACTACCTAAGGTACTTCTGGCATAGCTTGCACTTATGTTTTGGGTCATTATCTTCCTTCCTGTCATCTTCACCTGCTAAGGTGGCTGAGGTCCTTTGGGGTGAACAGAAATCTTCTGAGGTCCTTCTATGACGCTGTGGTAGCGTCTGCTGTTTTTTATGCTGCGGGCTGCTGGTGTGGTAGAATCGCAGAGAGGGATGGGGGAAACTAAATAAAGTGGTCAAGAGGGCCAGCTTTGTCCTAGACTGTCCACTGAAATCTATCGAGTAGGTAGCGGAAGAGAGGATGTTATCCAAGCTAACATACATCATGGACAACACCTCCCTCCCCCTGCATGAGACTGTACGAGCACTGAGCAGCTTGTTCAGCAGTAGACTTTTACACCCACAGTGTAAGAAGGAACGCTACTGCAAGTCATTCTTACCTGCAGCCATCAGACTCCACAACTCAACTTAGCATTACTTATTTATTATTACTCTCTTATTATTGTTATTTTTATTATCAATAATAATAATATTATTATTACATTTACATTTATATCTACATTTACATTTATTTATTTATAATTTATTATTATTTACTATTATTATTATTATTATTATTATATGCTCTCTGTGTATAAGGTTATCTCTCCATTTTCATATTCTTTCTTGCTTATTAATTGCTCTGTAAATATATAAATGTATATATAGCTCTGTATATGGGTCTCTTTCCTTGTGTTTTTATATATTCTCTCTTTCTTTCTTGTTCTCTCTTGTTAAAGAGCCCTGTAACACCTGAATTTCCCATTCGTGGGATAATAAAGGATTATTCTGTTCTATTCTATTCTATTCTATTCTATTCTATTCTATTCTAGAATGAACCCCTGACCAAGCAGGCGCATATCAGAGGTGCAATATGTTCAAAATAAACTCAAAATTCACTCCCAAACCTACTGCTAGTTTTTAGAAGAACAGAAAAAAAATTCTGCATCTTTCAAGAAGTCCCATGATTTTTATGCAGGTCAATGCTCCATCACATGCATGAAAAAACTTTCCAGTAAAGCTATCCAGTAAAGAAGATGAAAGAAAAATATTAAGAACTTGTGGGCCCTTCTTAAATGATAGATTTACAAGGAAGGAAAGCAGTCCACCTCTCTGAACAGTGTCTAGGAGGTTGTGGTTGCTGCTGCACAAAACGTTGAACTTCAGCAGATAAAGAAACTGACAGACTCCATGGATGGAAGCCTTATGATTGTTATTGAAAAGAAGGCTGGCTATATTGGTCACTTTTTATTTTTTTTCAGAATTGTTTATTTGTAAATTTCAAGTTATTTGCTTATTATTATTTTCACAAATGAAAATAAACAAGTGAGATGTGAAGTTTTTTGTTTTTTGTTTAAGTTAAAGTGTCTATTCTTGTCATTGCGAGGTCACAGCACAGCACACAGTGAACCACAACAAAATTGGACCTCTGCATTTAACCCATGCAAACACCGTGCAGCAGGGGGCAGCTATGAAAGTGCCCGGGGAGCAGTGAAAGGGACAGTACCTTGCTCAAGGGTACCTCCCCTTTTTCCAGTGGTCCAGTTTTCCAGCTTTCACTCTTTCATTCTATCCAGTTCATCCATCTGTCCCTGGATCCAGTAAAACACACCAGACGATAATAATTCTTCCTCCCTGTTTAACAGTTGATGTCACACACTGAGGATCCATACTTTCGCCTTCTTGATGGCGAGTAGTTGTTGACTCATTTCTTGTTCCCTGAAAAAGGCCTTTTTTCAATCATTCTGAAATGTACATTATTTTCCAGTTTTCCTTTTTTTTATTTTAAACTTCTGGCCATTCACCACTTACCTTTGTACCATTTCAAGGTTTTCATTGGACATAAACTGCTTAAATTTCAATTAAAAAAAAGAAAAAAAATGGGGTGTTAGAGCGAGAATTACAAACCATAGTCTTTATATTTACTAGACATGTCATTAGAAGGAAGGAAAACAAACAAAAAAAAATAATCAAAACAACAATCCAAAATCTATGCAGGTAAATAGTAAATGGTGTGATGCAGTTTAAGCGGAAATGTTATAATAATAATAATTCTCAATTATATATTTATTGGCCACTTTTTGGGTTTACAACCTTAATTAAATATCCTTTATATCTGTACCACAGAGTACTACAAAAATTACACACTTTTCAACAGTTCAACTGTTTGTGAAAATGAAACATTCCTTGTTCTTAGTAAAATTTGTGTGTGGTTGCTTTTTATTTATTTATTTGTTTGTTTGTTTTTTGTAATGAATTTAGTCAAGGAAAGCACTGCATAATATTCTGCCCCGTTCCATTCACAGTTCATCTGCTAATGAATGCTTGGGCCCCGGATAGTCACTGTGGCCTCCACAGAGACTGGCTGCTCTTTAAACAACAATGGATCCTCAATTCATCAGAGAGACAAAGTGGCTGGACAAGTCATTCAGCGCTGAAAATGCCAGCCAAAATGCTTTTTCCTCTTCAAAGGACCCCGGCCTGAACTGAACAGGCATCCATGGAGAGCCCGGTCAGGAGGGAACAGCCATTTATGGTCAAATAAATGTCACAATTATCACATTCTTAGTTAATTCTAGTGGACAAATGTGTTATTCAGCACATCAAATAAGGGTTTCTCTCTTTCGTCCAATGCTGGTAAACATATTAAGCTTATTGCCTAGCTAAACGACTTTGAGGGGAAGAAAGTTGATTGCAAAATGCTCCCAAAATGTTGGAAATAAATAACAATTTGATAGCTTTTATTAGAAACATAAATGATGCTGAAGCTAATCTTTTTTTCCCTCATGTTATGGTTATGGTACTCAAATACACATTCAAGACAATAGACACGCACGAGCGCGCACACAAACACACACAAATACATACACTGGTTTGTATACAATATGCAGCATATACGTATAATATATAATCACTATTTCTATGCTGCATATTATATGTAAACGTTTATTTCTAATTCATTGCAGACAATAAAAAATAAAGTCATATAAAGTCATTTAATTCTGTAAATATTAAATCCGTACAAATGCAAGATCTCAATCGGTTTAGTTTAGTTTCAGGGACTTCATTACCCACAATACTCTACTGGCTTCACCGGATGTTACTGTCCAAAATAAACAGCCACCCTCCAATGGCCGCAGGACGATTTTCTAGCCCACGCTCACCGTCTGATCCTGTGTGAGTTGATTTTGCTGCAGAGCAAATCTTTTATTGAGCCTGGTGTGAGGGAGAGGTAGTTTTACTGACATTTGGCTGTGTTTATGAACCAAATCTACCAATTAAGATGTGATGGTTTCTCGGATATTTAACCAGGCATGATTTAAACATTTCACTCTTCACTTGTTTTAGTAAAGTAATTTCAGCAGCAGAATGATCTGAAAACACCTGCTCTCGCTTCTGCAACCTCTCTGGCTCTATTTACGAGAACTTAGCCTTTCATTTTCTTACTAGCACAACAAGCTGAAGCTGCTGCTGATTTAGCTCCTCGACATTTATGCAGCTAAAGATTTTTTTTTTTTTTAACTTAAAAAAAAAACAAAAAACGGGGCGGTGTTTAAATCAACATCAGCAGTTTCAGGCTAGCCAGCTTTACTTATATGTGAGTTCAGGAGCTAGCTGTGGCTAACTGCTATGGTTCAGCTTAAACTAGCCTTATACTTCCGTGGCTTAGCTGACTTAGAATTGGAGAGCTTACAAAATAATAAGTAAACTATTGCCTGCACTTTTTTAGTTAAAAGGCTAAAGGTTAGCTGGGTAGATCTTAATGTGATTTGTTATTTTACGATCTAGGACTATCACACCAATGTTGTATCTTTTTGTCTGTCACTGGCACCTGTTGGGAGTGTAGTTATGCACATGTTTTCAGGGTTGATTTTTGAGTATTTAATGTGTCGTGAATTTCTTGATTCATTTCACGCTAACAAGCTTAACACTAAAAAGCTCAGTGTTCTTTAAATTACATTATCATTTGCACACTGTCTGAATACATATCCATCCAGAACACTCTCTTTTTGTTGAATTCAGCAAAAACTATGCCTTGATAGACGCCTAGATGACGTTTCAGTTTTCATTTCCAAGCTTTCAATTTGAATATTTTTTCAATTGCACCTCTGTCTATAAACACACTACCAACAAACTGCCAATACCAATCAGTGCATTTTTACCAAATCCTTAAAGATTTCATGTTTTGTAGATGCTGGCTGAAGCAGTGGTTGTACTGTTGATTGATTTGTTTCAGTGATTTTGCTAATGCAGCTGTTTTGTGTGCTCTCTCGCTCTCTCTCTCTCTCTCTCTCTAACCTCACAGGTCATGCATGCAGCTCAGCCTGTAGCCTGCAAAGTGTAGATTGCCCCAGATAGTGCCCCATAGGGACTATCTGTCCTAACCTCTCTAACCCTTAGCCATTACCCTATAGTACCTATGTTCCCTATGCTAACCCTTCTCAGCATGTTTTACTATATCTGTCTGCGGCGGCGGTGCAGGAGTGGGTCACGGGGGGAGTCGCTGAGTGGCCGGCGTGCACTTGTCGATTTGGGTCACCGTTCTGCCCTTCCGGTTACTGTGGAGGTAGAACAGTATGCTAAGGAGATTCTAGACTTCAGCTCACATTACGGCAGCGAGAACAGCATGTCCTACACCATGTGGAACCTGGCTGGAGTGCCTAATGTCTACCCCAGCTCTGGAGACTTCACCCAGACAGCTGTTTTTCGGACATACGGATGCTGGTGGGATCAGTGTGTTAGTGCTCCTGCACTGTTCCGCCGCACACCGCTCTCCTTCCACAGCCGAGACTTCCTAGAACTGGCCTTTGAGGAGCAAGTCTACCCCACTGCAGTGGAAGTGCTCGAAACCTATCACCCTGGTGCTATCATACAGATCCTGGCCTGCTCCCTTAACCCTTTTACACAGAACCCGCCTACTGATGTCAGGTAACAGCTACAGGCATCAGTTTAAAGACAACTTCTATTCTTGCAATATATGATGCAGGATAAACCAGTAAATGTCACTGGATCTGACTTCTTGCAACCTTGACTTCTGTTTTTCCAGTTTTCACTATTAATGACAAAAACTTTTCAATGGGGAAATGCTCAAGAGGGAAAGTATTCATATTCGGTTTATAGACAGTACTGTGCAAAAGCTTTAGGCAGGTGTGGGGGAAAAATGCTGTAAACAAAAAATGCTTTCAGAAATATAAATAATGATTGTTTGCATTTTGTAAATTGAAAAAAATAAAGTGCGCAAACAAAAGGAAAATCAAACCTTTTGCCTTCAAACCAGCATCAATTCTTATGGCCCCCACAGAGCCCTGATATCAACATCATTGAGTGTGTCTGGGATTACATGAAGAGACAGAAGGATGTGAGGAAGCCTACATCCACAGAAGATCTGTGGTTAGTTCTCAAAGATGTTTGGAACAACCTACCAGTCGAGTTCCACCTCTGCGTTTCACTCATACACACACATGCAGCAGGGGGCAGCTATTGAAAGCGCCCAGGGAGCAGTGAGGGGAGCAGGGCAACCTACTGGTGATGGAATTGAACCCACATTCTTCAGATCCAGGGCCAACTCCCTAACCACTAGGCCATCGCTGCCCCAGTGTCAAATCAAATATTGATTCGATTTAGATTTTTATTTTGTAGGCTAATAGTCAGGTGTATGATCAACCAATTTTACCAAACAGGTGCTAATGATCATCAATGTCACACGTAGGTTGAAACACAGTCATGTTTGGAACAACCTTCCAGCCGAGTTCCTTCAAAAACTGTGTGCAAGTGTACCTAGAAGAATTGATGCTGTTTTGAAGGCAAAGGGTGGTCACACCAATTATTGATTTGATTTAGATTTCTTTTGTTCACTGTATTTTGTTGACTGATGAAAATAAATGATTAACACTTCCATTTTTGAAAGCATTCATTTACATTTATGGCATTTAGCAGATGCTCTTATCCAGAGCGACTCCCATGTCCTAATTACAGGAACAGTCCCCCTGGAGCAACTCAGGGTTAAGGGTCTTGCTCAGGGACCCAGTGGTGGTAGTGCCAGAGGTGGGATTCGAACCTTGAGCCATAGGTCCATAGGGAAGTATCCTACCACTAGACCACCGCCACCCCATGGTATTTTTTTCCACACCTGCCTAAAACTTTTGCACAGTACTGTATATTTGAGTTAACGTATGAAATTCGTAATAGACCATAATCTAGTATGTGGTAAAAAATATGAAGTTACAGGCTTGAGTGTGTAAAGAGTTGGATAATTTCTCACAATGACATTTGAAAACTGGGACACCAAAGTGAGCAACTGGCTAACATTGATAATACTTAAAATATGGCAGGATTTAAACATCACATAGGCAAAAAAAAGGAATTTTTAAAAGGAATTTTACTTTAGTCTGATTTTGGCGTGTCCTGCATTAAAGCTATGTTAAATAAAGCATCTGATCAGTTTATTTTTCTATGCTGAGGGCTCAAACTAAACTATGATTTGTATTTATATATATTCAATATAGTGTAATATTTTAGTATTTGTATTTGTATTTATATATATTCAATATAGTGTAATATTACACATAGTACATAAGGATATATTATTAATACAGACACAATAAGAGGAAACAAGTGTGTGTGATATATTTACATAGTGCTTTAGCTTTCTTTGGCCTTTGCTTTGCTGCAGTCCAGTGTATCATGAATTTCAGTTCTCTCCATAGGTTTTCATTTTATTGCATCATTAGTGTTGAAATACAGTGAGGGTTAAACAGTATTGAGAGACTTATTTATTTCATTTATTATTAATTATAATATAGCTGTGTGCATATATACATGGTTACAGATTAAAACAAATTTTATCAAGTTGTTCATATTAATGCTGCCAAAATAATATTAAAAAGCCCTTGTATAGACAGAGCCTGCTTTCAGTATGCATTGCTGTTAGTGCAACTGCAACGGTAATCAGCAAAGTAAACAAAAAAGAAGATTTTACATATAATTCAAACAAAAACAAAAAGTTGGAAGCATGATATTGGGCTGCATAGCTACAAGTGGAACTGGTGTAAAATGTTATTGAAGGAAGCATTTACATTTACGGCATTTAGTAGACGCTCTTACCCAGAGCGACTTACATGTCCTAATTACAGGGACAGTCCCACTGGAGTAACTCAGGGTTAAGGGTCTTGCTCAGGGACCCAGTGATGGTAGTGCTAGAGGTGGGATTCGAATCTGGAACCTCTTGAGCCATTGGTCCATAGGCAAGTACCCTAGTGATCTGGTGTTCCAACAAGATAATTAAAAGTTAAAATAAGACTTATTTCTAAAGAATGTGAAGGGGATAGCATAGCCTAATCCATCTTCTCACTGGAATCCATTTTTTGTTTTGTTTTGGACAAATACATTTCCCCATTTCATTACTGTTTTATTTAAATCAGAAAAATATTCACATTTACAAAGAGTGTCTTCTGATTACTTGTTTCCCCTTATTATATATACATATATATATATAATGTGTATATATTTGTGTATATGTATGTATATATGTGTATATATGTATGTATATATTAGTGTGTGTATATATGTGTATATACATATACATATACACACACACACATATACATATGTGTGTGTATATATGTGTATATACATACACACACACATATATATATATATATATATATATATATATATATATATATATACATACATACATGTGTGTGTATATATGTGTATACACACACACACATATATAAATAAAAATAAAAAAATGTGTGTATGTATGTATATGTGTTTGTGTTTAGGTGGGAGGTGTTATGGTCGGGAGAGCCCACCAAAGCCTTGAGTCCCCAGGCCCGTCAGTTTTCCCCAAGTATCAGACCCACTACCTTCCCAACCAACCTACTGCGTCTGGAGGTGAACAGCTCTATGCTGGAGTATTACACTGAGCTGGATGCGGTTCTTCTTCGGGGAGTCCGAGATAGACCCATCCTTGCCCACTATAAGATGCCTATGATAGACATCAGTGATCTGAGTGATGGGGAGGATGACTTGAGTGAGACTGGAGGGGCACTGTGCTGCATGATGACAGACCACAAACATAACCTTGGCAACGGCTACTTTGATAAACTGCCATATGAGGTGAGTATGGACTTTTAGAATTTTTGTTGGCAAAACTTTTGAACATACTGTTTTTGTGATGTCACAAGTGTTTTAGGACTTTTTATTAAATGGGACATAATACAGGTCAAGTCAGAACGGATGTTGTTTAAATACAGAATGGCAAAAAGCCTGCATATTTATAAGACATAAACAGAAGAAGATTGTTTAAAGGGCTAATATTATATGCTTTTCTTTTTCTTTTTATTCTATTTTTTATTTTTATTTATTAATTTTTTCCTACTGTGATCAACTTTGGTGTGGGCTTAAGTCAATTTTAATTTACTTAATTTTATTTTTACTATGCTATTTTCAGACCTCTTCTGTTAGTTTTTGTACCTGTCTAGCTTAAGACTGTTATAGGTAAATAGAGTGCATTTTAAAATGCATTTTTCTCCCAGTATTTTTCCTCCTCTTTCATCTGCTTTACCTTTTGCAACCTGATAAGGGGTTTTAGTGACATTTGGTCAGTCGTTCATATAGCAGGCTCTTTATATTAATTCACAGGGTAGAGGTCAGAACTGTACAATATATCCTCCAATTTATCAAATATGTAATATTGTAATATCCTCCAGTGTTTCCAATATATAATATTATATGTGTGTGTGTGTGTGTGTGTGTGTGTGTGTGTGTGTGTGTGTGTAAATAAGTAAGTAATGAGCTCTGTATGCAGTGGACCTTTAGGCCTGAAACTGTTTTTCAAAATGAACAAGTGGGGCTAATCCGCTGTAGGCTGAAAAAGAAGATAGATCGAAATGGATTGCTTTTGTGACAACTAAAAATCTTTTAATTCAGATTGGTGTTGTTGCAACTTAGCTGTTGATGTATGGTCAATATGGAAATTTTAAAAATACATACTTTAAGCCTTTTTAATTCAAGAAAAGTGTTTACATGGGTCCACGTGTGTGTGTGTGTGTATGTGTATGTGTGTGTGTGTGTATATATATATATATATATATATATATATATATATATAGGTATTGCAGTCACATTGTGTAGCATTATAATTGCAAGATTGCTGTTTTTTCTTATCATCTAAGCCTAGTCTGGGAGCAGATGTTCATACAGCTGATAGTCTACACTCTATAACTCTACATCTACAAAGAACTAAGCATTTCTGATTAAATTATGCAGTAGGTAATATACATGTTTGCTTTAACAGAGAAAGACAAAGTGCATGCCTACTTGGATCTGTTACCGATGTTTTTGACATGACAGAGGGAATTGTACATTTGTGGTCATTTTTTGGACAATTATAGTGTGACATTTTATGGGAGAGTAAATTAGAAATACCTGTGTGATGTTTGGCTGCCTTTGCTCAGATGTCCTAGCCAAACCACTTCTGCATTGCCGTGTGTGTGTGTAAATCTTTGCAGCCATTTCCTGCTAACTGATACTCAGACTAACAAGCTCCTACTCATTTTAAACCCCCCAAAAAACACAAAAACACACCCCAACAATAACATGTACATCAAAGCTGAAGGTGTTTGATGTGTACTAATAATGTGTAATTTGTCATTAATATGAAGATGTAGGTCTTTTACCATGCTTTCCTGTTCTCTTACCACAAATTATCCTATCAGCCCTACAATTTCTCTCTCTCTCTCTCTCTCTCTCTCTCTCTCTCTCTCTCTCTCTCTCTCTCTCTCTCTCTCTCTCTCTTCTGCCTCTCTCCCAGTTGATTCAGTTGATTATCAGTCACCTGGCAGTTCCAGATCTGTGTCGTTTGGGCCAATGCTCTAAACTCCTGCAGCAGCATTGTTCTGACCCACTGCAGTATGTCCAGCTCAGCCTGCAGCCATACTGGTCTCGACTCAGCGACACTGCACTCACACATCTGCAGCCCCGCTGCATGCTACTACAAAGGCTCAACATGTCTTGGACCGGAAACAGAGGAGCAGTGACGGCTGCAGGGTTCTGCAGGTGAACCCTCAGCTCCGAGTCAGAACTTGGTGTAACACAAGACTGCAGCAGTAATTACAAAAACCGCTTAGTTTGTTGATTTTTTCAGTTTACCAACTATTCAGTGGTTCTCCAGAATTTGCTAAATCTTTTATTTCTGTACAAACAGGTCCCAAAGCATCGTTAGATTTTCTCACACAGCCTAGAATTTGAAAAGACAAACTAGTTATACAACTGGAACAATATTATAACACCATTATTTATAACACAAGAAACATGATATTGTGGTGTAGTTTAACACAATACACCTCCCACTAGGGATTCATTGAATATTTATTTCAGTAAAATACAGTGTTCAACTCAATTCAGTGAATTTGAACTTTTGATCCTATCCCATTGCTCAAAGGGTGAAAGGAGAAAAACACCATGGGCTAGTAACACATCAGACTGACAGATAAACATATATCCAAATCCAGTCAAATCAAGGGTAGGAGGAAATGACCTTTTTACTTTGTAGTAACATTGCAAATTACTGTGCTATTGTATCAAAGGCTTTATTTTTAGCACATGCCTTTATTTTGTTTGTGAGTTCATAAGGGTTGCAGGTTTTAGCTGTAGTTGGGGTGATAATACTTTACTATAAAGTCAGACTACCTTTGTATATGTTTGTCATCTTCCAGCTTCATCCAGGCATGCGGAATTAGTCTGGTGTGTTTACAGCTGGCATGCTGTCACTTCCTGAACGACATGTGTTTAGAGGTTGTTTGTGCGACATGCCCGCATCTGAAGGAGCTGGACCTGTCCTCCTGTGATCGGCTTCAGTCTCAGGCCTTTACACACATCACCAAACTTGCACACCTTCGCCGCCTCATACTCTACCGCACCAAGATAGAGGTGGGTCTAAAACTGACAATCATTGCAGTAATTAATTTTTCTTTAGTTCTCTAGTGAAAGAAGGACTAGTTTAAATACTGTATTTTCTGCTCTTTGCTGATGTATGTTCCATTTAGGCAGCAAGTACATTTTTTTTGTAAAGCTGGCTCAAATGAACAATATAAAGCACTTGAAAGCACTTTTGTTTTAGTAAGCATCAACAATGTTTTTAATTTTAAGGGTTTTTTTTTTCTTTTTCTTTGTCTTTCTCAAAATTGACAATACAAACATCATCAACTGAGCACTGCAGCCTTAAGAGATGTAGGATTCTGCTGGAAACGCTTTTTTTTTTTTTTTTTTTTTTTTTTGAATGAGAAATTTTCATTGTCTCTGTTTAGTAAACTGATTTTTAATTTTTTTTTCTTCTTGCCACTACAGTGAGCAATGGTATGAACTAAGACTTAATGTAGGCGTATTGTAAATTAAGTAAAATGTTACCCACTGGTTGAGTGTTAGAGCATTATTATATGGTGATTTTCATGGTGTTCAAACATAGAGCCTATAACAGTGATCTAATATAATATTGATAACATGCATTGGACCAGTGAGCAGGCATAATATAGATATTGAATCATTCAGCTCAGTAATGACTATATAATTGAACTAATACATGGCCTGACTCTGTTAGTATGGGCACGTTATACACTCCCAACCCACACCCAGTAGCTGAGTCCATTTTATCAAATAAATTTTACCTGCTGTTTCAGCATGTAAATGTGTGTGTAAGCATGTAAAAAGTTGGTGAAGATTGTGGTTTTTTCTTTTTTTTGTTTTTTTTTTGTTGATACGACATGGTTTGTATTAAACTCCAGTCATTCATCACTGGTCACTTTCAGGTCATAGAGCACTTCCTGGACTAATAGGTTTATCCAATAAATTGTTTAGCAAATTAACAGGATTCATTGTATGCAGAAACTTCTTATTTTGCACAGGGTGTTTGTTTTATTTATAAGTAGAAAAATATATAAAAATGGTTTTTCATAATTTTTAAATTTTTTATTTTCATTTTGAAGAAATAAGTAATGAGAGATACACCACGTTCCAAATTATTATGCAAATGATACTTCTCTTGAGTTTTTGGAGAGTTTCTGCTTGAATTTCTTTGCAGGATGTCAGAATAGCCTCTCAGAGCTGATGTTTGGATGTGAACTGCCTCCCACCCTCATAGATCTTTTGCTTGAGGATGCTCCAAAGGTTCTCAATAAGATTGAGGTCAGGGGAGGATTGGGTTACACTGAGTTCTCTCCTTTTATGCCGATATCAGCCAATGATGCAGAGGTATTCCTTGCAGCATGAGAAAGTGCATTGTCATGCATGAAGATGATTTTGTTACGGAAATCACGGTTCTTCTTTTTATACAATGGAAGAAAGTGGTCAGTCAGAAACTCCACTTACTTTTCAGAGGTAATTTTCACACCTTCAGGGACCCTAAAGGGGCCGACCAGCTCCCCCCATGATTCTGGCCCAAAACACGACTCCGCCTCCTTGCTAACATCGCTGCATTGTTGTACATGGTGGTCGTCCACCAACCATCCGCCACTTTAACCATCTGGACCATCCAGGATTGCACGGCACTCGTCAGTGAACAAGACTGTTTGAAAATTAGTCTTCATGTAGTTCTGGGCCCACTGCAGCCGTTTCTGCTTTTGAGCATTGGTTAGGGGTAGCCGAATAGAACTCCACCAGCAGCTTCAAATACCTGTTTGCTGCTTTGTAATGGCTTTTTAGCAGCTGCTCTCTTAATCCGATGTATTTGTCTGGCAGAAACCTTCCTCTTTGTGCCTTTATCTGCACAAACTCGTGTGTGCTCTGACTCAGCCACAAATCTCTTAACAGAAGGACGATCACGTTTAAGTTTTCGTGAAATATCTATGGTTTTGATACCTTGTCCAAGGCATTCTACTATTTCACACTTTTCGGCAGCAGAGAGGTCCTTTTTCTTTCCCATGTTGCTTGAAAATGGTAGTAGATTTTCCTTTAATTAGGCTCACCTGGCAAACTAATCACAGGTGTCTGAGATTGATTTCAGTGGTCCAAAGAGCCCTGAGACGCAATACCATCCATGAGTTTAACTGAAAAACAAAATATTTAATCTTTGACACTTAAATACAATTTGCATAATAATATGGAACGTGCTGTAGTGTAACGGGATAAAAGATTTATAACATTTATTGCCCTCTACCCACTGCACTTTGTGAAAAATATGTTTTTAGGCTATTGTAAATATGTCTGGTTATGATGGTAGGGTCACTACTAAAGCTGTGATAATGCCCACACTTATTTCAGCTTTGGCTTGTTTTTGCCGTTAGTCTTTGATTAGATTTCTGCTGTACCTTAACCAGAAGTAACATAGCACTCTTGCCTAAACCTGCCTTAAGTGCAACATAACCAGCAACAACACCAATAATACTGACCGCAGTAGCATGTCTGAGTGTGTGCTTTAGGGCGGCTCAGCGCTTTGTGGTACCTGCTATCCTTATAGTCATAGTGTTTCACTGAGATGGATTCTGTTTACACACACACACACACACTCACACAGCCTGTCAAATCCCCCTTTCCGCCTGTTATTAGGCTGTCACTGACATAATTAACATTTCTTACCGTTGGCAGAGTAAGAGGGGTACAGTGAAGCACACGCTTACACTTTCCTGAGACATGTTTTAACCCAGCTGAGAACAATAGCTGTATTCTGAGTTCTAATGGAGGTGTTGTGACTGCTGCCTTTGAAACAGCGATGATTCAGCTTTTTCCATCATTTTTTCCTCTGAAATTTTAAACCATCTTATTCTTAATGCCAGTGTTATTCAGGCATGCCAGGCCCTGTAATAGTTTTATTTTGACATATCCATTTCTCAAACAGTACTGGATAACATGGCTAAACGCACTGCTGTCTCCTTCATCAGCGTCAGCCCCTATTCTGCCATTTAATTTTTCTACCACTGATTCGTAGACGGGTCCACTGTGGTTGGAGGCTTTTTCTTTGATCATTTAATATGATCTTTTGTTTCCTTGTGAGTGTCAGTTTTTGTGTGTGTTGTGGGGTTGACATTGTATGCACATTATTTTGTATTATAACTAATTAGATTCTCATATATTTGTCATGTTCAGGGCCACCTTATGACTAACATTGGTCCTAGGGCAATAAACCTTCCTGAGCCCTCAAACAAAGCATACACATTTACATTTGTCCATTTAGAAAACACAAATTAGCAGTGATTTATTAGCTACCTGTACGTTGAAGTGTATCCTAAAGCTAAAGGTTTAAGTGTGACACTACGTTTGACCTAAGACAGGGCCAAAAAAAGGGGTGTAGTCTAGTTTTTGGCTGTCATTTTAGGTTGGTGGTTGCTCCTGGTAACTCTTTAGCCAACTCTGTTGCCAAAAGACAATCTAGTGAAGTCGAAGGAATTTTCTATATTTCATGTATATGCATAATCAAATCTTTATCATATTGTTACAGTTATTACAACACCATATTGTTTGACTGAAACCCAAAACATTGTTCAGAAAAACATAGGCCTACCTTTTTTTTTTTTTTTTTTTTTTTAAACACTAACAAAATTTGGGGCCCCCTCCTAGTCTCAAGGCCCTGGGCTTGAGCCCTGATACTGCCATGTATTTACAGCCCTGCTCACATGCTCTTTGTGTTTGTGTGGGCGTGTGTAGCAAACAGCCATGCTGAGCATCTTGACATTCTGCACTGAACTGAAACACCTCAACCTGGGCAGCTGTGTAATGGTGAGTCATATACACAAACACACACAGACAATGTATTGTTAGCTCCACAGTTCAGAACCTCAAGCACAATTTAATTTATATTTTATTATAGAATTTTTGCATTATTCGGTTGTGGAGACATAAACAAGGGTTATTAGTTTGATGAGAATGGTGCATAATAGAAAATCTTAAATGGCTCAGATATTTCTAATGATGGTTATGGACATAAACCGTGAACATTTTAAATATGAAATAACAATTTGAATGAACTTAATAATAACAGTAAAATATCTACATAATTCAAATTATTTTCATACAATGACTTACATATACCTTGCTGCCATTTATGCATTTATAAATGTGTTTAAGGCCAAAATCATTTTCACAAAGCAACTTTATCGGGGTCCGATCCCCAAGTGCGTAAGCCAAGGGCTTCAGGAAAGGGCAGTTATATCACCAATGTGTAAAAGTAATTTTAAATTTAAAACTTTTTTGCAATACCTTTAGCAACTTGAACAACTGCAATCAAACACTTACAGTAACAGGAATAATATTTGTTATTGCTATTGAGAATTTTTGGCCCACTCTTTTTGACAAAACTGTCTTTAATTCAGTTACATTGAAGGGTTTTACCCCTTTCAGGACCTGCCATTACATCATCAAAGGAGTTCAGGTCAGAAATTTAACAGTAATAATAAAATTCCATTTGAGCTTCGGATCACAGATTGATGACTGGATATTTTCCTTTAGTACTTCCTGGAAGAGAGCTGAAGTCACCCAGTTAACCTGAAAGCAAATATCCCCACACAATCCCATTGCCACCACAATTATGCCCATAGGCATATTGTGGAAAGCCTGCATCTTCTTTGATGTTCTTCTGGGTTTTTCTATTACTTCTTGGAGGAATTTTGTATGAGATACTGTAGTAATCTGGCTAGGTTGACCTCTTTTTGTCATTTCACACATCCTGAAAAAGGCTAAACCACTTAGAAAAAAGGTGTAAACAGCTAAAACACATTCAATACAGGCATGTATCAATGCTCTAACCACTTGAGGAGGTGGTCTGAGATTGATTTGAGCTATATGTGACAACTGCATGACTCCAAATCTACATTCAACAACCAAGTTGCTAGTATTACTGTGATGGCCCCTAACCCCCACTGCTGAAAATGTGGAAAAAAGTGAAAGTGACTACCCTTGTCATTGGGAAATGCAGCACAGCACAACACAACACTATGAAATTCAACCTCTGCCACAATCTTCTGATCCGGGGCTAGCTCCTTAACCACTATGCCTATTTTTGTTAGTTCATCAAAGCATGTTCACATTCTTAAAGTGACATGAGCAAAGTAAAACAAAACTTGTTGTATGTTGTTATCAATTTTAAAGGCTACATTGATTAACAATTATCATGAATCATTTTCTCCAACGTTCATGATTTAGTCCTTTAATTTCTCATGGTTTACAGCCTTTCACCACTAGACTTTACATAAAGTGATTTTGATTCTGTGTGCAGATTGAGGACTATGATGTGGTGGTGAGTTTGCTGGCTGCACGATGCCAGGGGTTGGTGTCTCTGGACCTGTGGCGTTGCAGGAACTTGAGTGAGCGTGGGCTGGCGGAGTTGGTGTCTGGCTGTCCGGGTCTGGAAGAGCTGGACCTTGGCTGGTGCTCCAGCCTCCACAGCAGTTCTGGCTGTTTCCAGCTTCTTGGACGCAGACTGCAGCACCTGCGCAAACTCTTTCTCACAGCAAACCGTACCATCTGTGACAATGACCTGGAGCAACTTGCAGCAAACTGCCCTGCACTAGAGCACCTTGACATACTGGGTGAGAAGCGTGGGAAGCACCATTCCACTCACTATTTATGTCTGTTTTTTATTTATTGTGAATACTACCTGTTGCTACTGAAGACATAATAAGAAATGTAGGATTCAGTCCATTTATTGATTGATTGATTGATTGAGGTAGAGACGTATTTGCTAACTGTTTTTGTCTACACTGTGCAACATGTTTGTGGCAGCTGGTTTGTGTCGCATTCTAAGCTAAAAAAAAAAAAAAAGGTGTGAGCCTTTTTTCTGTCAATCATCCAGATGAACGAGAAGGCCGAGCTTTAGCAAGTGTTTAATAAAGGAGGCTAGAGGCTGTAGTTGACGGTTTTTGGAAACAAGCTGTCTGACAGTGAGGCTGCAACACTGTTGCTGCTTTGTAGTAAGGAAAAAGGGAGCCAGCAATATGAACCCCCACAGCACATGTTTTTATTTTATGTATATAGAGACTGGTTTTATTATTCTTTTTTTTTTTTTTTTTTTTTTTTTATGTATCGTTATTAGAGCTTTCATCAAACTTAAGTTCCACTCTCACATGAGATAAAAAAAAAATTGCTCAGGTGTTTCTCCATCCCACCATTGTAATAACACCTCTCAGTACTGTCAGCTTGATAAGTGAGATTACTTGAATTTTTGGAAACAGTAAATGCAACCTGCTTCTATAGTCAGAATCTAATGGAAACATACAGCTAAAAGCCCATGATAGAAGTTCAATAGAAACACACAACACTTGATTCCTGATATTTTTTTTATTTTTGATGTGCGGTGTTGTGTATAAGTTTTGTTTTGCCATTGTGTATATACAGGTACACGCATGGTGAGTTCTGCAGCTCTGCGCAGGCTTCTGCAAGCTTGTCCTCGACTGCGTCTACTGGATGTCTCCTTCTGCTCTCAGATCGACACACGGACTGTACAGGAGCTGTCCAGCCTCTTTCCAAATGTCTCCATCAAAAAGAGTTTCACGCAGTGACCTCTGCATTAGCTCTCCTGGTGAAGGTGCGCTGCACCTTGGTGAGGAAGCATTTAATACCCTGCTGCCTACACAGGCTGCACACAGGTATTCAATAGAAGACAGTGTGGCCACTCTGCATAAATGATGGTGGTGAAATAGTTGAGTGAAAAATGACATTTTCATAATTTCCTTACCTGTTAAGGAATCTCTCAATGGCATACCAAACACACATTTGTTGATTGACGTAATTGGGAATATGGATGGGGAAATTGTGTACAATTGTCTGTTTTTACTTTTACTATAAGGAGAAGACAGAACAAATTCAAGGACTGAGCCAATTTAGCTTACTAAACTTTCTCAATTTTCCACCAGACCTCAGCAAATGATCTTAATACTCAGGGTTTTATTTTCATGTTTTGTTATTGCAAACAAAAAAAAAGTTGATCGACTTTCTCAAGTATTATATTCATATGACTGGGCAGTAATGACTGGTGTTATTTATGATCTTGTTTTGCAGACATTTAGAAGATTGTTTTAATACCATCTTGCTTTGTTTGTTTATTTATGAAAATTCTAAATTATTAGGGCAATGTTTTAACTTGAACCCTTCAATTGAAGACATTTGAATTTTGAAGGTGTTCACAAGTGAAAATCATGTCCTGTGTCTTTTTTCCTTTTCTTTGCAAAACTTGAAGTTTACTTTTAGGAATGTGGCGACTGCTAGATATATACTGGTGCCTTATTTAGTGACATGCCATTTTCTGTTTTAATATTTTTTGTTTTTAAGTGTGTGTGTGTGTGTGTGTGTGTGTGTGTGTGTGTGTGTGTGTGTGTGTGTGTGTGTGTGTGTGTGTGTGTGTCTCAACATGCATGCATGTGCTGATAGTGTGATGTAGTGCTGAACCAAAGCTCATTGTTTAGTGTTTTTTATATATAAAGGCACTACTGTTCACTCAATGATATTGGTTGCTGGATATTGTGTATTTTCTTGCGTTGGAGTAAGATTTTATTGATGTCACAACCAATTCAGTATAGCAAACTTTGCATAACTCTGGACAAAGAGCATATTTTTGTTTTGCAGAAGTGTGTTTTCTGTCAAGGACTTGTACTTGTTTTCCCTTAAAAATCAAACCCTCTCAACATAAAAAATGCAACAATATTTGACAAAATGTTTCTTTATATTTATACATTTATGTAGAAGTACTGCTGGTGAGTAGTGCTGTCGCCCCACACCCAGAAGGTCCTGGGTTCAAATCCCTGGTGTGGTGGCCTGGATGCTGTAAGGTTTGCATTTGCTCCCCATTTCTGGGTAGGTTTCCTCCAGGTGCCCTGATTCCTTCCACCATCCACAGTCCTGCATGTCTGGTGGATTGGAGATGCTAAATTGCCTAAATTGTGTGTGTCTGAATGTGTTTGTCTGTGAGAGCTGGGATAGGTTCCTGCACTGCTTGCGACAGGATGTGTGTGTGTGTTTTGCATTGAGATTGCGATAATTAAAACTGAATAAACGAGGGTTAACCACAAAAATATAAGAAGAACTGATCAATTTTTTTTTTTTTTATGAGGACAAGTAAAAAGTACTGGCTATGTAATGTATTTGGAGTATAAAAGAAAAAGTAGTCTAAACATATTTCTACTAGCTGTTACGGTACAATGTTACATGAACCTCATGCTATTGTAATATATTTTAGACTATTAAAGCTGAAAGTGAAAAAATTAAAATAATCTAGTGAAACTAATGATTAACTTTGCTGCTTAGCTCTCATCCTTATTGTTACTAGTTCTCCCTCGCACAGAAATCAAATTCAATACACCTTTTCTTCATAGTCAAAGTTTCTCTCCTCTGTCACCTTGCTGTGACTGTCACTAGTGATTTACCAATTGATATGCCAATCCATTGTAATATTCTTTTATAATTTTCTTTTATTGTCTCATCAATAAATTAAAAAAATTAGAAAAATAAACCCCCAAATACAGTTGCCTAAAAATTTCACTTAAGGACAGCAATATATTAGTTCTTTATGTACATTTATACCTCCCGTATGTAAGCTGCCTTAAATCTATTATTCATAACATCTTTATTGCTGCCTTTCAACTAAGTTTATCCAGGTACACTTTAAGTTGCATACATTTTAAAGAGTTAATGGATCAGTTAAAAAAATATTTAAAATTACTGTGATATTAAAATTGGTAGTAAAGTTACTGTGTTAGTGTTTTGCAATAACTGCAGCAAAGTGTCATGTAAATTGTAAGGTTTGCTGCAAACTGTCCAACATGGAAGTGTGATTTAAGTTTAGCTGTTTTAATGTAATTGTAATTGTAATTTTTTTCTCCATTACAGCTATCTTAACACTGGTTTCCCATTGCAGGGAAGGTAGAATTTTGATTTTTTTACATTTTTTTTATTTATTTATTTTTTTGCATGGTGACTGGGGAAGAAACTGTAAAATACACTTATATTTACCTTTACATAATACTTACTTATTTACTTAATATTTATCTTATGTGCCTTTCTTATGACCCAATCTGGGAAATTTAACTGTGAAAACTGGTCACTGTACAGTGCAAACCAAACCAAAATCACAGAGATTTCAAAAATGTAACCGTTTACCTCTGAAAATAGTGATGTATTTAAAGTTTCTGTATGTATTTCCTCTGTAATTATACTATGAATATATGTACATAAAAAAATAGACACTCACAAATAACTCAACATTGAAACAGGTGAATAGATGCTGCAAACAACATTGATTATTCAGTTACAATGGACTGGGATACACAAAGTGAACAGTCAGTTCTGACTGTTCAAAGTGTTGGAAGTAGTAAATGTGAATGGACAAGGAACTGACCAAGGGTTAAAATGTGATGGTAGCCAGGTCAGAGCATCTTCAAAATGGCAGGTCATTTGGGGTGTTCCTACTAGCCAGTGGTCCATGAAAGGACAAATGATGAACTGGTGACAGGGTCATGAGTGACCAAGGCTCACTGATGCACATGGGGAGCAAACAATAGTGCAATCAAACAGACAAGTTACTGTAGCACAGATTGTTAAAAACATTAATGCTAGCTATGCATTGGACTGCCAGTGCAAACCCCTGTTCACCAGGTGTGCCTGCAACTGGCAAATATGCATCAGTATTGAGCACTGGAACAATGGAAGAAGGTGGCCTGGTCTGATGAAGGTTTTCTTTTAGGACATGAGGATGGCTGAGTGTGTTATTAACCTGTGGAAAAGATTGTCCTATGATGCCTCATACCATAGTGCCAGCAGAGGCAGCGTGTTCTTGGGTTTTGGCATTTGTGTGAATGTCTTTTGAATGTACCACCTGCCTTAACATTGTTTCAAGTCGTATGCACTTCTTCATAGCAACAGTTCCCCATAATGGCAGTGGCCTCTTTCAGAAGTATATTGCATCCTGCCCTTTTGCAAAAAATGTTCAATAATGGTTCACTTGTCCGGTGTTCACTTGGCCTCCAAAAATTTCAGATCTCAGCTTGAACAAGTGGGATGTACTAAAAAAGCAGCTTCTTCAATGGATGCCCCAGCTCATCCATTATAGGACATGCCTTGATGGGTTGATTTGTCATTTTAGTCATTTTGACGACGCAAGGGCGCACAACATTAGATTGGTGGTTTAAATTGAATGGGTGACTGAGTTTTTGTATCTTCACCTCTGAATATGTGCACTTTCTGGGATCAAGGAATGCAAGATAAGGCCTACAGGAACTGCACAAATTTCTTTCGCACATTTCACATTCACGTTTGATAGAATTGCAATTTGAGGAGGCATAGCCGACACATTGAACCTGCTTGTTAAAATATTGCTGTAGAATTTTTGCAGTGTGGTACTGCTTATTATTCTGCATACAGTTGCCATGAATGCATAAACTTTGCAGCAACGTTTATGTTGCTTGTACATACCAAAGTAAGATTCACATGAATGCCACAACCCAGAGTTTCTTAACCCAGAGCATCACACTGCTTCTGCTGGCTTGCCTTCTCCCCAAAATGCACCCTAGTGCCATCTCTTCCCTCACATAAGCAACGTAAATGCAAAACGCTTGCCCCTTTTTCCTGCTTTCAATGCATTAACTTCTAAAACAACTGACACTTGCTGCCTAATATCTGCCAGCTCTTGAAAGATTCTAATGCAAAGAGATGTTATTTGCTTCACTTGGTGCTCAGCTGTCATGTAAAAGAAGCATGATTCATCAAACCAGGCCACCTTCCTACATTGCTCCATAATGTACATGTGTATGCTTCAACTTTTTTTTAAACAGTAATTTTCCAGTAGGCTAAAATTGTTTGTAAAGAATAATACCTCTCTTCTGATTGGCTGCTCTATATAGTGTATTAATTAAAAGGCAAGCCAGGCTAAAACATAGCTTCAGTGTGAATGGGCAAAACTGAATTGCTGAAAGCTGTATGAAGATATATGCAAATGTGTTGGTTATAGTCATATTACAAAAATGGATTTTGCAGCATTCAGCATGTATGTACTGGGGAGCAAGTTTTTTTTTTTTTAAATTGAAAATAATTTACATAATACACCAACGTTTTTTATAGATAAGAAAAAAAGTGTTCCATGATGTGGTTCTCATAAATATTCAATACAGTTACAGGCCTTATAAGCCAGTTTCACAGGCTTTACTTAAAGAATTTGCACGCTGCGACCAGTTAATTTCAGTTTTCAGTTGCAGTTCTGGTATTGTAGCACCAGGTGGTGCTATAAGATCAAAATGCACTTTAGAACTAATACAGGCACCAAAACTCCTAAACCTGAAGATACTGATTCAGCTCTTTGTTATTGCAGTAGAGATGCATCGAACCGTTAAAGTTAATCACGTAACTTTTCTAAATAATTAAAACTGCAATATTAAAGGAATATTTGAGGAGTTTTCGAATTTTTTTCTATGCTATGTATGCTGCATGTAGCCAATCACCAAAGACCTAATTTCCCTGTTCTTAAACAACAGAAAACCTGTTGACTCAAAAGTAACTTATACTAAAAGTCAATGGGCAGAAGCTTTAAGGTTTCGATTGTCCAGGTATTCTGTTCATTACTATGAAAGAAAAAAAGCAGATGCAGCAGGGGAAAAAACTGTGCATTTCAAAATATACTACTTCTATATAAACTAGTGTATATATTTTAATTCAAATTAATTGCATTGCGAATAGGCCTATTGATACTTCCAATGTCTAAATTACCATCTATTCCACATTTGTGTAGATGTCTACCTTTCAATAACAAAACCCTGTTTAAAGAGTATATGAGTGAGAAGACAAAGGTAAAAACAGAAAAATCTCCAGCCACATACTATTCATACTAACAATAAGCACAATATAAGATTATGCCATTATAATGATCCTATTTTACTTAAATGTAAGTAAACATGGCTGCATATCTGATCAGGAATGATTGAACTGGTAAACTGCAATGTAAAAATATCAGATATTTTAAGACATTTTAAGACATACAGGCTGTCAAGCTAAATCTTAAAAAAAAAAAAAAAAAAAAAAAAAAATTATATATATATATATATATATATATATAATTTTTTTTTTTTTTTTTTTTTTTGAAGTTACTTGATACTTGCATATAAGTATTCTAGGCCTATAGGTTGAGCAAAACTTTTTTAACGTGGTTAAAAAAAAAAATTCAATGTTGTAAATATATAATACGGCTTATTGTAACTCTCAAACACCATAATAAAATACTACAACTAATAACACAATAAGATGGCCAAGCACATCTGCATATTAGGCTTCTTCCTCTAAAATTTGTTTCACTAAACATTTCTGCACTGCAAAACTGATTTTTGTAAAATAATTTGCTTTAAATTAATAGAATAGCAGACTAACTTTTGTCCTGAGTCACAAACCTCATTGAACAATGGCAGTAAAGGCATTTTATTCTATTTAGTTAAACATTTGCTTGATTCTATTCTATTCAGATCTTTTCTGTTCTGTACTACTTGATACTGTCATGCAGCCTCTTCTTGCTCTAATTATACAGAATAGATCAATTTTATTTCATGATTTTGCTTTAAAAGTTGCTTTGAAAGTTGAGTCAATTGAAACGGGTAAATATTCTGACTTCCACTGTATGATTAATGAGAACAGATGAAAATACAAAATGTATGTACATTTTCATTGCAGAAGTAAAATGAGTCAGAAGGGGAAAATAGTGCCCTTCCATTTTCAACTAAAAGCGACCAGAGCAGCTAACAAATCAGCAGCAGGCAGAAAGACTTTCTTTCTTAGTGCTCCATGGATTTAAATACCTCATGTCATACAAGGTTTGTCTAAAAGAGACAGGTGATGATATAAGCAAAAAGTTATGTTTACATATGTTGATTTTTGGACTGTTCAAATAAGTCGACTAAATCAAGGCCTTGATGTCCCAACCCATGAGATTTTATTACACAACCCAACCCATCATAATGACCAGAAATAATATAAACAATAAATCCATCCACAGGACAGGGGGAGATTAAAGCTACAACAGCAAAAACATGTTCATGTGCATTAATGTCCAATTTCCTGCCCTCAGAATGACAGGGACAAAATACCCTGGTGCTTTTGGGAAATAAAATATATAAAAAGTAAAATAATCTCAGCTTTGTAGTGGTTTATATACAAACTGGAGTTCTGCAGAAAAAGCCCTGCTTCTAAAAAAATAAAAAACAATAATTAAAATCTCTCAATTGCTCTCATTACAGTTGTGAAGTCTTTGACTTCTGAATGAACTGAACTGAAAAAGTAACAAAAATAATAATAATGATAATGTCAGTAATTTCATTTTATATGCTTTCATAAATAGAAATGCAGAAATCTGAGTGAGAATATTATGTAGATTGCTGAGCAGATTCAGAGATATTTGATATAATTAAATCTGTGCAGGATAAATAGTGCTAATAGTTGGGGTCTAGTGCACAGCCGCAAAAGAATAAAGGGTTCTAAAATGAAATAAACATATAAATGCAGCTATATGTGTTGTATTGAGTGAATATTTGAAGAAGTTTTTCTTGTCATTAAAGTTATTCATGATAAATAAATTAATATTCAAAAATGAATAAATCCATGAATTAAATGTTACCAAAAATAAAATAATCCCTCTTAATAAAACGTGATGCTAAACAGTACTTTGTCACAATTGCCTATTAAAATCATTTCAAATGTAAGATTAGCTTCTGGTTTTGTTCAGCTAACAGCATTCCCGCTCTCTCTCTCTCCTCTCTCTCTCTCTACTCTCTCTCTCTCTCTCTCTCTCTGTATAAGAGACAGCTCTCTCTCTCTCTCTCTCTCTCTCTCATCAAATTCATATTCATTTTAACCTAACAGACTTCAGTGTTGTTTAGTTCTAGTTTTGTGGAGCTGTTTGAGATAAAAAAAAAAAAATTAAACAATATGAAACCAAAGTGGGGTAGATACACCAGAACCCTAATAATAATAATAATAATAATAGTAATAATAATGTAATGCAGTCCTGTGCTGCTGTAACTCCAGCGCGTGCAGCAGCAGGGCTCCTGTATTTCCAGTCACGCACCTTTTGTTTTTCACTCCGCGCGACGCGTCTCTTGGGCTGCCGCTGCCCCCCACGGGCGCGCTCTAGCTCTGATCCCATCTCCACCTGCTGCTGCTTTTATTTTTAATCCACGTTAAAGAGTTCGTCTTCTCTTGATTGCGTGCGTTTCCTCACTGCCCCCCCACGGGTGGGGTCATGCGCTTCTCCTTCTGTCTGCGGTTGCAGAACCACACGCGCACCACCTCCTTCTCGAGGCGCAGGCTGTCCGCCAGGCTTGTGATCTCCGCCGCCGCGGGTTTGGGGCACTTCAGGAAGTGGCTCTCGAGCGCGCCCTTGACACTCACCTCGATGCTCGTGCGCTTTTTGCGCTTGCGCCCGTGCGCCGCGAGTTTATCGAGGCCCGCGGGGCCGCTGGCGCCGCAGTCCGCCTCCTCCAGCCACTTGCCCAGCAGCGGCTTGAGCTTGCACATGTTCTTGAAGCTCAGCTGCAGCGCCTCAAAGCGGCAGATGGTGGTCTGTGAGAAGACGTTTCCGTAGAGTGTGCCCAGCGCGAGCCCCACGTCCGCCTGCGTGAAACCCAGTTTGATGCGCCGCTGCTTGAACTGACGTGCGAATTGCTCCAGGTCGTCCGACGTGGGCGCGTCCTCGTCAGAGACACCGCCGGCGGGCTCGAGCGCGTGCTGCGCGTGCTGCTGTTGAAGCGCGTGGAGCGCGTGCTGGTGGTCCTCGTGCTGCTGCTGGTGGTGTTGATGCTGTTCGTGATGCTGATGCTGCTGCTGCTGGTGCTCGTGCTGGTGGTGCATGCCGAAGCCCGTCTGCGAGTACACGAGCTCGTGACCGTTCGCGCTCGCCCTCCACGCGCTCGCGTCGTGGTTGCCGTTGCCGTGGTGCGCGTGATGCACCAGTTGCTGCTGCAGACTGCTGTTGGTACTGTTAGTCGTACTGCTGCTGCTGTTGCTGCTGCTGTTGCTGCTCGCGCTGCTCACGCCGCCGCCGTCTTCCTCCCCCTGCGCGGTCTGCACCGCCGGTTTGACCTCGCGCTCTCCGTTCGACCAAGCGTCCCCGTGCGCCGCGAGCGCCGCCGTGAGCCACTGGTGCGCGTGGCTGAGCGCGTGCCCGCCGCCGCCACCGTAGTCGCCGTGTAGCAGTAGGCTGTGCGTGTGCCGATACGGGGGCTCGTGCTGCTGCTGCTGCTGCTGCATGACGGAGGGCTGGAGGCTGTAGGCGGCCATCGGTCCCTCCGCCACGGCGCCGCGCGCGTCTCTGCAGCAGCAGCAGCACAGCACAGCCGCCAAAAACCCCGGGAACACGGGGCGCGGGAGCGCGCACGCGCAAAACGACCACGCCCACAGCGTGGGACCATTGGAGGGAAACCGAGGAACTGACAGGAGGACCGACGAGAGATTTTTTACACACACACACGGACAAGACCCCATCACTTAGCCTACAGCCCGCTATTAACAAAAATAACAGTTTTTACATTGTTGACCTACCTCAATATTCAACTTTGGTAACAGACTTTTTTTGATTTGAAAAAGTTTTTCTCATCTGATTTTTTTTTCTCCCCACTGATGACCAGATTGAGCTGATCTGAGTTTTTGTGAAGTTTCATTTTCAGGCCCAGGTTGTGATGACTTGATGATTGGGTCAGAGCATCTTCAGAATGCCAGGACGTTTGGTGCATTTGGGGGACTGAGGCTAGTCTATATGTCATTAACAAATTGCAAATAACAGTGCCTGCTCTGTATGTCGCTCCATAGTCGCAGACCAGTCAGAGTGCCCATGCTAACCCCAGAATTCCACTGTGAGTACCAAAACTGGTCTAATGAATTATGTTTTCTTTCACGTGTGTGAATTATGTTTTCTTTCTTTTCATGTGTGTGTGTTAAATGGGGAAAAGATGGCACCTGGCACTATGCCTTTTGGGAAGAAGGTGTGCTGGTGGAAGCAGTTTTCTACTGGAATGATTTAGAATTATTATTTTGGGAAACCTATGGTTCTGGCATTCATGTGGATGTTACTTTGACATCTACCACCTAAATATAACATTATTGCACACCAGTACCTGAGAGATTTCTTAAAGTAGAATAATGTGCCCTACTATAGTGCAAAAGTTCTATGACAAGGTTTTAATGTTTCTGCTGATCGGTGTATTGAGAAAGTCAGGGAAGCCAGCTGTAAAATTGGTACTTTATACTGTAATATTGTTAGTGTAAACATTTTATTTTATGTATATAAACCTGTGTAGGCTATTGTATTCTTAAACTTGTGAACACAGATATTTTGTTTGTACAGAGTAGTAAAGCAAATTCATTTTTACAGTCAAAAACTATGCATATACAGTAAAGTAAGTATCCATATGTCCATGTTTCATTTAAAATCTTAAAAAGAAAATGCTGGTTTTGGAATATGGAGCCTTGTGCTGGTAGTGAAAGCTAATGCCTATTCCACATCGCTGAATGTGTGCTTGAATTAAAGCTGCAGGTATATAGAACTGACCAGGGTTAATATTGAAAGCAGCAGTATCATCCAGAGTGGGGAGATTTGGGGATTTTTTCAGCAGTGCTGCTGGTTTCTATAGAGAGAAATCAAACAACTGCTCAACCACCCCCACCAAGAAACTACCCCCAGCTCTAAAGCGCCTGTAAAACTACACAACCCCCTCCCTACCCTTCCCGCCCCAACACATGGCACCCAAAGATCCACTTACATCAGCTTTCGTACAGGACAAAAGAGAGAAGAGGAGAGAGAGAGAGAGAGAGAGAGAGAGAGAGAGAGAGAGACTTTGAATATGTGAAGGATGGACATTGTGACAGCATGTACTTTTTCAAGGAGTGTGTTAGTGAGTATGTACAAGTCAGTGTGTTTTTGTTTAAATGAGAATTTATATGCATGTGTGTGTTTCTGATTGGATGTTGCTGCTGTTTATTGTGTATATTTGAGAACATGAACCCATCATTTAGACTAAAACACTGAATTAGTCTCCATGGGATAATAAGCTATCACTACCAAAAAAAAGGACAACATAATTAACTTGTAAACAATAATTCCTATAATTTATATTAATAAACCCTTATATATTGCCATTAATAAATACAACAACTCTACTTGTAGGTTTTCTGATATTACTCTTGAGAATGAGTGTTTGGAACTAAAACTTTGGAAATGGTTTAGGTTTCATTAGTGGAGGTCAATGTAGCAAAAACAAGCAGCTATCGCAAAAGTCCTATGCAGATAATCATGTCAATGTAAGTGGGGATTAGAGAAAGGAGGGCAAAAAAAAACTTTGAAAAGACATGGTGCTGCAATCTATTGGCGTAATAATGAACATCATTGTGGCGTAACAGTGAAATCACCCAAATCAAAAGAACATTTGTGGCAATTAGGGCCATAATTCAACGCATTACAGCACGACCACAGTGGCTTATCGAGGCGTGTGGGGAGAAAACCAAAGCACATTACTCTAATTCCGTAATATGCAAACTATGGGCTGTTCAATTACATGGCTTAACAACGCATAAATGATGCGGGGTCTGTTATTGGTGGTCTGTGCTAATTCGTTGGGAAGGGCCGGTGAGATCACACACAGAGAACGCTATTCTGAGCACAGGGGCCACCACTAAACTACATTTAAGAGAATAGAAATTAATGACAAGGAATCTGAGCGTTAAATTAACAGTAATTACATGACCCACATGCTGTAAAGATTTCATTTTTTATTATATAATTAGAGAACTGTCTCCACATGCAGTCACCTGTTCCCCTCTGTCCCTTTCTTATTTGACCCTTTTCTGATTATTTTTGTAAGGACACGATTTATGTCATGCTCAAGTGCTTATGTAAGATAGATGACCTGTTGGAAATGATAGAGATACCCTACAAGCTTCCTCCGCAATGCAAAATAAAACTTAATAAAGTTTTTATTAATTATTCATAACAGTAATTTTGGTAAGCAGCATTGGAAACGATTCAGTTTCTTTTTTTGTCAAATTTATTCTTTCTTTCTCTCTCTCTCTCTCCCTCTCTCTCCCTCTCTTCTTGTCTCTTTCTCACTCCTCTTCCTGCCTCTTGCTTTGTCATTTTTCTCTAATTTTCTATTGCTAAATTGCTCTCTGTCTTTCTCCTCATCTCTCTCCCTCTTTTCTCTCTAACATGTGATCTCTAATGTGTAATCCAATGCTATTAGGCTGTTAAAAAAAACCTTGTTAAATCTGTCCCCCACTTAACTGTCCCAGCGTTTGTTGGGGTCTATAGTGTCACAATGGATAACTGAAAAGACCACCATGTGTGAGAGAGAGAAAGGGCGAGAGAGAAAGTGATAAAGAGCAAGCAAGAGAAGGATAAAAGAAACAGCAAGAGAGAGAGAAAGACACAAAGACAAAGAGAAATGGGGTAAAGAAATAGGCAGATGGAAAAAGATTGGGAAAAGAGAGGTGTGGTAAATAGTCTTTATCACTAATAGTCAGAGTCTTGTTACTATTCAGTTCACTAGTTAGTAGATTTTGTTTTTTTTCTTTCTGCTTTGTGTGATTTTGCCAGTTATTTTGTAAGTTTTTATAGGTATTTCTGCTTGCAGTGCCTCTCAGAGTAGATGTGTTCAAGGTGGGGGGGGCTCTGTCATGACTGTCTGGTAGGGTGGTGATTTAGTAATGTAAACATACAGTACTGTGCAAAGGATTTAGGCAGGTGTGAAAAAATGCTGTAAACAAAGAATGCTTTCAGAAATATAAATAATGATTGTTTATTTTTATCAATTTACAAAATGCAAAGTGAGCGAACAAAAGAAAAATCTAAATCAAATCAATATTTGATGTTACTACCTTTTGCCTTCAAACCATTAATTCTCATAGGTACACTTGCACAAAGTCAGGGATTTTGTAGGATTATAGTCAAGTGTATGATCAACCAATTTTACCAAAGAGGTGCTAATGGTCATCAATGTCACACGTAGGTTGAAACACAGTCATGTTTGGAACAACCTACCATCCGAGTTCCTTCAAAAACTGAGTGCAAGTGAACCTAGAAGAATTGAAGCTGTTTTGAAGGCAAAAGGTGGTCACACCAAATATTGATTTGATTTAGATTTCTCTTTTGTTCGCTCACTTTGCATTTTGTAAATTGCTAAAAATAAACAATCATTTATATTTCTGAAAGCATTCTTTGTTTACAGCATTTTTTCACACCTGCCTAGGGCAGTGGTGGCCTAGTGGTTAGGGTGTTGGCCACATGATCGGTGGAATCGGGGGTTCGAACCCCTTCCCGATGGGCTGCCCTGAGGTACCCTTGAGCAAGGTGCCGTCCCGCTCCTCCCTGCGATAGGCTGGCGACCTGTCCAGGGTGCGTCCCCCCCGTCCTCGCCCTGTGTGCGGTGGGTTGGACACCAGCACTCCCCCGCGACCCCGTCTGGGACAAGCGGCAGAAAATGGATGGATGGATGGATGGATGGATGGATGGATTCTCTTTTGTTCATTCACTGCATTTTGTTGATTGATGAAAAAAAATTATTAACACTTCCATTTTTGAAAGCATTCTTTGTTAACAGCATTTTTTTACACCTGCCTAAAACTTTTGCACAGTACTGTACCTGTAACGGTCTGGCGCCAGTAGAGGGCGCCCTGCTCTGATTGTGCACACCTGGGCTTGGGTGCCAGGTGTGCCTCATCGGGGGATGGCGATATAAGCCCCAGTGAATCAGAGCAGGGCGCTGGTCATTCTGTGTGCGCACTTTGTGATTACTCGGGTTATGTTTTACATTTGTTATTTTGGTTAATATGTTTAGTCCTGTACCTGAAAATAATACCACGTGCTTGTTTAATTTTTTTGTCTCATTTCAGTCATTGCTGCTGCTGGGGCTGTTCAACACTTTGGTATTTGCATGCGCTCTTTAAACTGATCTCTTTATCAAGTTGTCATGTTTATTCCCTTTTTTGTGTAACTTATTTGTTTTTTTCAGAGGCACAGAAATAGTTTGAACATAACTGTTGCCCTGCCACAAACTGGAGCAGTCAGTAGGAGCACTTATTTTTCTTTTCTTTTTTGTCTAAGATGCAGCAAGTAGGGCATACTTTTCAAGAATTTTCCCTCATACTGATGAGTTTTATGGAGCGGAAGGTGCAACAACCACATGGTAAATGCTGAGTTTTTGTTGTGGGATCAATCTGTTGAACATGTGTTGGACAGCACCCTCTTTTGAGAGCCGTAGCACTTTGTTCATTGCCAACAAACTGCCACATTGATAAAGGTTCGGACAGAAGCCATTAGGTAGGAACACAAGGCTATGTCCAGGGGTGTTGGAGGCTGGAGCTATTCCTTACCATCTGTTCAAGGAATTCAGTATGGGGTTAAAGGAAGATCTCAGGTTGGTGCCAGTAGTTCAGCATCAGTGTCATATTTGGTATAGTTAAGAGAGATGTTGAGGCATCAACAAGACTAATTCAATCAGCTTACTCAGAGTTGCTTCTCTGTGTGTCTCTCAATATAGTCATTCTGGCTATATAGGCCATATAATCTGTTGTTGATGCCATCAGCCTAGCCACTATGCATAACAGTGTAAATGAAGAACAGCTTTGATTTCCTTCCCTTGCAGCACCACATTTGTAGTGTTGGTAGGTCTTACTTAGGTCCTACTCCTATGCAGGGAAACTAATGGGACTAGACCTCAGGATTGGAAGGTTGTCAAGTCAAGTAAAGTAGGTTTTTATTGTCATTTTAACCCTATACACAGTACATAGTGAAACTCCGTTCCTCCAGGACCATGGTGCTACATATAAGACAACTAACATTACATGAAAGACAAGACAAGTGCAAACAGGACTAATAGAGACAAGACAACAGTTATTACAAAGAACAAATGCAAAGATGAACATTCATCCGAAGAAATGCAGTATGTACATGAATGTGGATGGAACAGAGCAGTGGTGTTGTAACTAGACTGTACAGAGCAGCAGTCTAATGAGCAGCAAATGTTAAAGTGCAGAGTGCAAATTAAATAGTGACAATAGTAATAATAAAGTGACTGTAATAACAATAGGTGACTATAGCAACAATAAAGTGACTAGTGTGCATAGTGTGCATATCCAGAAAGAGGTAGAGAGGAGAATTAATGGAAGGATCCAATCATCAAAGAGATATTTACAGTTCAAGAGTCTGATGGCTGGGGGGAACAAACTGTTTCCCAACCTGGTTGTGGAGGCCCATATGCTACAGAACCTTTTCCTGGATGGCAGGAGGGAGAAAAGTGTGTGGGATGGGTGTGTGGGATCATCCACAATGCTGGTTGCTTTGCAGATGCAGCGAGTGGTGAAAATGTCCTGAACAGAAGGCAGAGAGACTCAGATGATCTTCACAGCTGTTCTCGTTACCTATTGTAGGGACTTGCAGTCAGAGATGTTGTAGTTCCCGTACCAGGCAGTGGTGCAGCTACTCAAGATGCTCTCAATGGATCCACTGTAGAACATGATGAAGATGGGTGAAGAGAGATGGGCTCTTCTCAGTCTGCGAAGGAAGTAGAGACGCTGCTGGGCTCTCTTTACGATGCAGCTGTTGTTGAGGCTCCACGTGAGGTTGTTGGTTATGTGAACACCAAGAAACTTGGTGTTCTGGACCATCTCCATTGGTGAGCTGTTGATGTTCAATGAAGAGTGGTCATAACGTGGTCTCCTGAAATCAACAACCATCTCTTTAGGTTATTGGTTCTGCACCAGTCTGACAGCTGTTTTCTCTCCACTCTGTACGCCACCTCGTCTATTATACACCTATTATTGCCATTTTGTACAGGGTTTTGCTAAATTTGCAGCACCATTGCACAAACTAGAATTTAGCCCAGAATAGACCCCAGAGTTTTACAATAGCTTGAACAGAACAGTGTGAGGGCAGTTTTGATGTGTTTAAGATTACGCTTACAGCCAAGGCTCAAAAATGTTGAGAATGACACAAATATTAATACATTTTTTTTTTTTTGTGATGCCAACTTACATATTCTCCAGAATGCTATGAAGAGTGATCAGATATATTACAATTATTTGCAAGGTCCCTCTTTTCCATGAAAATGAATACACCATTTCCACTGCATTTCAGCCTTGCCACAAAAGAACCTGCTGACATCATTTCAGCGATCCTCATGTAAACACAGGTGAGAGTGTTGAGGAGGACAAGGCTGGAGATCACTCTGTCATGGCGATTGAGTTAGAATAGCAGACTGGATGCTTTAAAAGCAGGGTGGTGCTTGAAATCACTTTTCTTTCTCTATGGGAAACTATGGGTACCTACTATGGGTACCTACTATGGGTACCTGCAAGGAAACACTTGCAGTCATCACTGATTTGTACAAAAAGGGCTTCACAGCTGTCACGGGTGAGGTTCGTTTTGGGCACGGTAGAGGGCGCTCTGTTCTGACCGAGTACACCACATGAGTTACAACAGCCAAGGATATTGCTGCTAGTAAGATTGCACTTCAATCAACTATTTATCTGATTATCAAGATCTTCAAAGAGAGAGGTTCAATTGTTGTGAAGAAGGCTTCAGGGCACCCAGGAAAGTCCAGTAAGCACCAGGACCATCTCCTAAAGTTGATTCAGTTGTGGGATCAGGGCACCACTACTACAGAGCTTGTTCAGGAATGGCAGGCAGGTGTGAGTGCATCTCCATGCGCAGTCAGGGAAAGACTTTTGGAGGCCTTGTGTCAAGAAGGGCAGCAAAGAAGTCTCTTCTCTCCAAGAAAAATATCAGAGACAAACTGATATTCAGCAAAAGTTGAGCACCACCATCACTCCTGCACAATGCCAACAGTAAAGTATCCTGAGACCATTCATGTGTGGGGTTGCTTCTCAGTCAAGGGAGTGGGCTCACTCACAATTTTGCCTAACAACACAGCCATAAATATAAAGAATGATACCAAAACATCCTCAAAGAGCAACTTCTCATCCAAGAACAGTTTGGTGAAGAACAATGCCTTTTCCAGCATTATGGAGCACAGTGCCATTATTATATGTGAGAACTTGTATTCAATCCTCAAGAGGCAGGTGGACAAACAAAACCCCAAAAATTCTGACAAACTCCAAGCATTGATTATGCAAAGTAAGGCTGCCATCAGTCAAGATTTGGCCCAGAGGTTGATTTATAGCATGCCAGAGTGAATTGCAGAGCTCTTGAAAAAGAAGGCCCAACACTGCAAATATTGACTCTATGCATAAACTTAAAGTAATTGCCAATAAATGCCTTTGAAACTTATGAAATGCTTGTAATTATACTTATACTTCAGTTTACCACCAGCACATCTGAGAAAAATATCTAAAAACACTGAAGCAGCAAAGTTTGTGAAAACCAATATTTGTGCCACTCTAAAAACTTTTGGTCATAGCTATATTACATCCCCCATAGTGGCAATTTCTTTTACATAGCTTTGATACTGGAAGTGGTTGATAGTGGTTGCCAGTACCTGTTTTAGGTGCTCAGAATGGATTATGTCCAATAAAGCTCCATAACACTAGAGTTTTTGGCCCTTGGGCTGTAACTGAGAAATTCAGGGAGTATTTGTTGGAGCATATGTGTATATTTTATACTGATAATAATCCTCTTAGTTATTTGGTCTCAGTTATATTGGGTGCCATGGAGCAACAGTAGACTGTCCAGCCGGCATTTGATTTAGTAATCATATATCAATCTAGGTGAAGTATGTGGAATGCTCATGCTTTTTCACTGCAGTAGAACTGCAGAGGTTCTCAGGTCTTGAACATGACAGCAACACCTTCATTTTGATGAGTGCCATTAGGCTTCCAAGGCTGCCTTGGCACCTTTAAGGCAATGGGACCTTTAGGTGCTGAAGCAAGCAGTTCTCTATCATCAGTATGTTTCATTCTGAATGGGCTTAGCACATCTTGCAGTTGATTCTGCCTTTAGTTATATGAGGGGAGATATTTGTACAGGTGCATTTGAGGGTGTCAGAGTATGTCTGCAAACACCAGCAGATAGGTGTAAAAAGCCCAGTATGATCAGTATTTCTGAGATTCTTCATGGACTGAGGGCCAGCTAGTTTCAATTTGTGACTATAGTGTGAGAGGTACACAAGTTTAATGATGACAGTGATGTCAAAGCACCTATATCTTGAAATCTGGACCCAAATTTTGTAGTGAATACAGCAGTGAGAAAGTCAGAGGTGGTGATTGTAATGTAGCAGAAGGCTGATATCAGAACTGAAAATGCCAGGAGCAACTGCCCCGCTCTGAAAACTGAGCAAAACTTACTGTCTTCCTCAACAAACCCAGACCAGGGAAATAAGGGTATTGAAAGAGGTTGGTAGGTGGCTCAAGAAGCTGAGCCCAAAACAGGGAACAGAAATGTTTTGTTTATTTTTTACATTTTTAATTCATTCATTTAAAAAAAAAATAATAACTGATATGGAAGATCAACCACTTCCCATGCAACCAGAAGTTGAAAGAATGTACCAAAATTACCGGCTGTCAACTTGTGTTTGTCACACAAAGACTCAGCAGCCAGCACTCGGTTTTAGCTGTGACACTATAGTGCAGCAGCTGATTGCTGATTGTTGTCAGCTGTTGCTCTGCACTTCACCCTCCTGCCTGGAGGGGCATTGTCCTGCCCTCTGCTGGCGGGTACTGCTCCCCCCACCTTGGATGGCACACTTTCAGGATTAATGGAGTTCTGTATGTCATCAAACGTCCTACTGAAGGTGACTCAGTGTATGCTAGGGCACCAGTGGTAAAGTCTGGTGTGGTGAGGCCTGTACCCCGTTCTATGCTGAAGGCTCATGTACAGAGGACTTTCAAATTATACCCCCAGAACTTTTAATTAAACCCCTAATTTGTTGTCTCTGACAGGGGACTGTCAGAGGTGAACAAACTTATGATGGTGACTTGTATATATTTGGTGCCTAAGATACTCATTGCCACTTGAGTACAACCAGTGATTGCAGAGTGTTCTGTGCCATTTTTGGACCAGGTTCACATTGATCCAGTGTCTACTGCAGGACCATCTATCATGTGGATATATTCAGCACCTGCACTTCATAGGCCTCTTAGTCCTTCGCACAGTGTAAACTTTGCAAAGGGTTGTAGTTTGGCAAACAATGCAGGCCAATGCTAAACAACATTCATATGTTCCTCATTTACCACAGGCAGTATCAGAATTAACAAGCGGCATTAATTAATGAATTAATGAAGTGCATTGGCTATAATGTCCAGTTCAGTCCCTGCCTTAGCCATAGAACTAATTTTCCATCTGGGTAAGTTTTGGTATAGGGGCAACTATGCAATGTTGGGGGTATATTGTGGTTGAGAAGCATAATTTTAGTTTCACTTTTGGATCATCGCCAGTTTTGTTTAATTTTCACTTATCTCTGTCTCCCATTATGAAAATGGCAGGTGTGGGGCATGTTTGTCCTACCCGGGCAGTGTATTGTTGGTACATGTCAGCATTCCGTGACACCTGTTTGGATCATTATGGTTTAGGCTGTGCAGTAGTCTTTGGTTTCCCTCATGCTGATTGTTTGGACTGAAATAGGTTTCCTTTCCCTGTTGTGTAATTTTGCTGGTCATTTGATGAGGTTTCATAGTATTTTCTGCTTGCAGCACCTCTCACCATAGATGTGTTCCAAGTGGGGGGCTCTGTAGTGACTTTCAGGTAGGGCAGCAATTTCGCAACATAAACATCTGTAAACTGAAAACCTCAATTTTCAGGTTACATTTTAGTTATGGCTGCTGCCAGGGCTGATTCTTTTGGCAATTCAGTTGTATTATGGCTTCCAGATATTGGTTTTCATGATTTCTTTAAATTGTCTTTAAAACTCTTTAAATTAATTTGACTGTGTCTAGCTGTTATTTTGGGATTTGCCCAAACTCAGGTTTGGAACTCATGATCAAAGCTATTTAACATACATAATTTTTTTCACCTAATAAAAAAAATGCTTATGCTGTCTTTAATTAATAAAAAAAAAAACATTGGCATGTGTAAAATGAGTAATGATAAGCACTGATGATCATCTTTTACATTGTTAAAATTTACTAATAATGTCCCTACACTGGTGTGTGTTTTGTATTAAAGCTCTTAAGCCCATCAATATGTTGGTTGTCTCAAGCATCTGCAATCAAGCTGTTATCAAAACCACTAAGATATTCCCATATCACACACAAGATTTAGCTTATTCTGTCATGCAAAGTAGCATTTAGAGAAAACAGTTAAATTAACAGCTATTTTTAACCGCTTCTTAACAATTTGATCTTAACATTTATCTTTAGCTGTGTGTATGTGTGTGATTATGTAACAGGAATGTTGTGCGTTTTGTAAAACAACTTTGTTGTGGGTTACATCGCTTATGCACAGTTCGATTAGCCACACACACACACCTCACTCAGAAACAGAGCAGATGGTGGGGGACTCACTGAGTTACAACAGTGCACCAGTGACATGTAACGCATGTTTAATTGAAACATCAATATTGTGGCAGTGATATTCCTCAGAGTTTAAACCACAGAACAGTGAACAAGCAACTTTTGGAAAAATAAAAAAGGCTGGCAGATGTTTTAATATGTCTAGAATACCACCATCCTGCTCATCCCCACTAAAAAAAAAAAAATTTTGTTTTTTACTATTTCCATTATTTTCCTACTAATACTCTCTTTCTCTCATTCAGTCATGACATATTTGGTGTCTGAAGTTTGGTTCTTGAACAACAGGGATAAATTAGCTAATAAACAGTGGATTATTTGATAGCATCAAAGAATAAGGTGAACTAAACTAAACAAGTGAACTAAAAAGTAAAAGTCCACAAGCTGAATAGCTAATAACCGAACATTTAGCACAATAAAAAACAACTACATTTGAGTACCAGTCAGTGAACCCACAAGGGTATGTTGGGTATTTGCTGCCTACAGCTTTTGGAATAACTGTTTACAATAACAATTATTGTAACAATTATTTGTTTCCCAATGCACGGTTTGCTGTGGTAGAGACAATCGGAGTCTGTTCTAGTGAAAGTTCTAGCTCTTAATGTTAAGTTTACATCAGTAATTCTGAGGGAAAAGTGCCTGAGGCAAAAAAAAAAAAACCAAATACAGCAAAAGCTATTCTGCAGCGCACATCTCACGCTTCATAACACAGCAACTACCACCAGCTCCAGCCTCTACTAACAAAATACTTTTCACAGACATCTGTAGCACTTGACTGAGAACAACTAATGGTGCAGCTCCTATTACATAAAATAGGATCCATGATGGTATTCCACTGGTGAAAGTCTTCTTTCGGCTGCTCCCATGTAAGGGTGTCACTGTGGCTGGGTGCGGGAAGGACGTCAGTGCTGAACCAGAGATTCTTGACATACTTTTATTTAACAGAAACATGAATCCAGACACGAAACTGGACCAATACCAAAACCAGAACCAAAACCACCCGTAACGACAGCAGAAGTTTGAGCGAATGAGCCGCGCTCTGTTCTGACTCATTGAGGCTTAAGTAGTCAGCCTCAATGTAGCACACCTGTGTCAAATGAGCTCAGGTGTGCTCCGTCAGAACAGAGCGCCCTCTACTGTGAATAAAACAAAGGCAGAACACCCAAAGTCCTGACATCATCACGTCCTCCTCGCTTTCCAAGACTATCATTTCATAATCCGAGGTGTGGAATTTTTTGTCTCTTTCGTACAAATGTTGTACAGGTCGCAAGTTCTGAGGAGACTGATAATGTGGAAGTGTTATGGGCACAGTATCGGGAAGTAGCGCAACAGGCAAAGTGCAATTCACCTCTGGAACAATCAGGTGCAGATTGGAGCTTCGTTGTAGTGTTGTGCCAACGGGGATGACATTCACATGGGCGTTTAGCATGAGGTTTGGGGGAAGAACAGCCGGCGTGAAGACTCATTTGGGTGCACTGGCTGCAATAAAGGAAAGGTATCCTTCCACTGCTGCTGTAAACGCTGTTGCTCTCCTCTGGCACTGCTGGCTTTTGGGAGGCCTGTGCCTCCATCTCTGAGAGGCATGAGAACTTGTGCTTTGCTCTTACTGACCTCACACTTGGCAACATGGGTTACTCCTCTCTTCTGAGCAGGAGGGGGTTTAACTAATTCCTCAGCCCCTGGTATCTGTGCGTCCTCCACTGGCAAATCAGATTGGGCTGTTGGATTGTCATCACTGTTAGCTTCCACAAAGATTCTGGAGCACTCCTCTTCTGGATTACTCTCTGAAAGGCTAAGTCAAGTCAAGTCAAGTCAAGTCAAGTCAAATAGGATTTTATTGTCTTTTCAGCAATATACACAGTGAAACGAAATAACGTTCCTCCAGGACCCTGGTGCTACACACAAGACAACATAAGACACAAGACACAACATAATACACAAAACAGGGCAACAAGTGCAGAGAAGACCGACAACAACAGATGGCACGACAGACAGTACATTCATCCGTAGAGGGCTGCAGTGTTGTAGGACAAAGCAGCCCAGGTAGATTTCAGTGTAGCAGTGTGGTGGAGCAGTGTTATTGTTAAAGTGCAGAGTGCAACATGAGATAAATAAATAAATACATAATGATGATGATACTGGTGGACTGGGTAGACATTGGCGGTTTAAGTGTTTAAGAGTCTGATGGCCAGGGGGAAGAAACTATTTCCCATCCTGGAAGTGGAGGCCCGTATGCTGCGGAACCTTTTCCCGGATGGCAGGAGGGAGAAGAGAGTGTGGGAGGGATCATCCACAATGCCGGTTGCTTTGCGGATGCAGCGAGTGGTGAAAATGTCCTGTACAGAGGGCAGAGAGACCCCGATGATCTTCTCAGCTGTTCTCACTACCCGTTGTAGGGACTTGCGGTCTAAGACTTTGCAGTTCCCGTACCAGGCAGTAATGCAGCCGCTCATGATGCTCTCAATGGTTCCTCTGTAAAAGACGGTGAGGATGGAAGGTGGGAGATGGGCTTTCCTCAGTCTATGCAGGAAGTAGAGATGCTGCTGGGCTTTCTTAGTGATGGAGTTGGTGTTGAGGGTCCACGTGAGGTTGTCAGTAATGTGAACACCAAGAAACTTGGTGCTCTGGACCATCTCCACAGGTGAGGTGTTGATAATAAGTGGAGCATGGTCCCGAAGTGGTCTCCTGAAGTCAACAACCATCTCTTTAGTCTTGTCGACGTTCAGAGACAGGTTGTTGGTTCTGCACCAGTCCGTCAGCTCTTGTATCTCCTCTCTGTAAGCTGCCTCGTCTCCACTGCTGATCAGACCCACTACGGTTGTATCATCAGCAAATTTGATGATGTGGTTCGAGCTGTGCATGGCTACACAGTTGTGGGTCATCAGTGTGAACAGCAGTGGGCTACTGTGAGCTACTGCTACTGATCCTGACTGACTGGGGTCTCCCAGTCAGGAAGTCCAGGATCCAGTTACAGAGGGAGGTGTTCAGGCCCAGCAGCCTCAGCTTCTCATTCAGGTGCTGAGGGATGATGGTGTTGAATGCTGAACTGTAGTCGATGAACAGCATTCTGACATAACTGTCCTTTCTGTCCAGATGAGAAAGGGCCAGATGGAGGGTGGTGGAGATTGCATCATCCATTGAGCGGTTGGGACGATACGCAAACTGCAGGGGGTCCAGTGATGAAGGGATCTGGGACTTGATGTGCCTCATAACCAGCCTCTCGAAGCACTTCATGATGATGGGTGCGAGTGCAACAGGACGATAGTCATTGAGGCAGGAGATAGATGGTTTCTTTGGCACTGGAATGATGCTGGTGGTCTTGAAGCACCTTGGAACAACAGTGGTGCTCAGAGAGATATTAAAGATGTCAGTGAGAACATCTGCCAGCTGTTCTGCACATACTCTGAGCACACAACCTTGAATATTGTCTGGACCGGCAGCTTTCCATGGGTTGACTCTGAGAAGAGATCTTCTCACCTCTGCTATGGTCAGACAGAGAATCTGGTCGTTTGGAGGAGGGGTGGTCTTCCTCATTATAGTGTTGTTCACAGCATTAAACCGTGCATAGAAGCGGTTCAGCACATCTGGGAGGGAGGAGTCAGCGTCTCAGGCAGATGGAGATGTCCTGTAGTTGGTGAGGGCCTGAATGCCCTGCCACATGGCCACTTCAAAAACACCAGCGACACACGGCACATGGATTATCTGTGCGTAAGCTTGCTTGGCTGCTCTGTTGGACCGAGACAGGCTCGCCCTCGCTTTTCTTATGGCAGCCTTGTCCCCTAACTTGAAGGCCTTGTCCCGGGTTCTCAGGAGTTTGCGCACCTCCGCAGTCATCCATGGCTTCTGGTTGAGTCGTGTGATGAATTTGGAGACAGTAACATCCTCAATGCACTTGCTGATGTAGCCAGTCACTGAAGCTGTGTACTCCTCCAGGTTGATGGAGTCACCGTAGGTTGCAGCCTCCCTAAACATGTCCCAGTCGGTGTGTTCGAAGCAGTCCTGAAGAGCAGAGATGGCTCCAGTGGGCCAGGCCTTTACCTGCTTCAGGGTGGGCCTCACGCGCCTGACGATGGGTCTGTACGCTGGAATCAGCAGCACAGAGATGTGGTCTGAGTGTCCAAGGTGGGGGCGGGGCTCCGCTCTGTACGCGCCGGCCATGTTTGTGTAAACACAGTCCAGCGTGTTTTCCCCCCTCGTTGCAAAGTTCAATTCAATTCAATCTTATATAGCGCCTTTTACAACACAGTTGCCCCAAGGCACTTTACAATGGTGGTGGATGGTGGAACAGGTTACAGTGATAGATGTTAAAGCCGGACAACTACGAAGGAGAGGAACCAAAAACTCCACTATGTGGAGAAAAAAAACCTCTTAGGGTCCAAGGTCAACCGGCTACCCAACCCCCTTGGGTATGAGTTCACATGTTGATGGAATTTAGGGAAAACTGACTTGAGATTTGCATGGTTGAAATCTCCGGCAACAATAAAGAGTCCGTCAAGGTGGTAGTTTTGGAGCCCACTGATAACTCCATAAAGTTCAGCCAGCGTGCTGTTAACATTAGCGCTGTTAGCGCTAGCGCTGGGTGGAATATAGACCGCCGTAATAAACACTGTAGAGAACTCCCTGGGGAGATAAAACGGTCTGCACTTGACTGTCAGCACCTCCAGCAGTGTCGAACAGTGTGTAGAGACTAGCACAGCGTTTGTACACCATTGTGTGTTTACCCCCCTCCGTGAGTCTTGCCGGACAGAGCGGAGTTTCTGTCCACGCGAAACGCTGAGAATCCGGCAAGCTGGATTGCGGTGTCCAGAACGCTGTCGCTGTGCCATGTCTCCGTAAAAACAAAAACACAGCAGTCTCTGTACTCACACTGGGTGTTCAGCTGGAGTCGTATGCAGTCCATTTTATTATCCAGGGAGCGGACATTGGCGAGGAGGATGGACGGGATAGCCGGTCGTCTAGCGTTAGCCTTAAGCTGAGCCCGGACTCCAGCACGCTTGCCGTGTTTCTGTTTCCTTTAACACCGCTTCCGATGTCCTCTCAGTCGGCCAGGTACAGCAGGCGGCCTAGTTGGCCAATAGGTTTCAGCAGAGGTCAGGGGGTTCTGAATAGTCCTAACCTCCTTCCTTGATACTGGGAAGGAGAAGGGGAAATAATCCTGAAACTTAATTTCTTGGTTCTCTCTGTTACGATACAAGTTTATATTCTCACCTGAAATATCTGTGGACAGGATCTCCACCACTGGGCACCAGGTCTCAAATACTTCTCCCATACTTCTGACGGGATCTTGTAGTTCAGGGAGTTTACTGGTCTCCCTCCTGGCTTTCTCCAGTTCTGCCTGCAGAGTGGCACTGTTGCCTTGCACCTGCTTCAGCTCCTGCATGAGTCCACTGACCTCTACTCAAAGCTCACCATTGTCTTGAGCTAGAACCTCTCTCTCCCTTTCCAAGGTTGCAATGTCCCTCTGGCAAAGAGACAAGAGTCCTTTGTTCCTCTCAAGTTGAGAAAGCAGATTGGTGAGCTTTTCTTCGTGTTTCAGTTTTTCGTGGGTGGCTGAGGTGGTTATCTGCAGAGCAGAGGCCTTGCTCTCTGCCAGCTGTTGGTTGAGCCTGGTCAGCAACTCCATCTGTTGTTTGATCTGACTGTCCATGCCGTTGATCTGGTCATCTCGTTGGTGAATGTCTGAGCAGTGCACTGTGCTTCCTATTGGCCTGTGAGTCTTTCTGACTCAGCCCTTAAGTTCTCCTGGGTACTGTTCAAGCTTTCGGTTAACCAAACTATCTGTTCACTGAGGCCCTTACAGACTTTCTCTTGCTCTAGGTACCCAGCCTGCTTTTCCTAAAGTTCCCCATTTACTTTAACTAGTTCCTCCTGAAGGGAATGTACCTTAAACTGGTTGCTCTGTAGCTGGTGATTCATGGCCTGAAGAGAGGTGTTTTCATCCTCCAATCTCTTACACTTTGTACACGTAACCAGAATCTCAAAGTCTTGAATGCAAATTTCCTGATCCTTTCCGGATCCTCTGCGGAGCTGCTCGACAAAGGCCTTTTTGGTCTGTCTTTCTGCACCCAGAACAGACTGCAATGCTTTCTCAGATTCCTGTAGCTACTGTTCCAATTCCTGAATTCTTGAAGTCATTTCACTAACCTGGAACGGCTCCTCTTTTGCCCTCTGCCTGGCAGACGGGTTAGTGGAGCTGTGTTTGGAGGTCGACTCCCCTCGAGGCATGGCGCAGGATGCTTGCTTCCTGCTTTTCGTGTTACAGGCGGCTTTCTTTGTCATTTTCTTACTTTGTTTCCTGTAGGGCGGGTTATCCGCCATTTTCTCTCAGTGTTTCACGTAGGGCGGGATATCCGCCATATTTTTGCTGAGATTGGTGCACGCCGCTGTCTCCACTGGCGGACCACTGTGATTGGTGCACGGCGCTGTCTCTGCTGGCGGACCGCCGTGATTGGCGCAGGAGGTGGGTTCCACCTATATCCAGCGTTGTGGTTGGTGGGGAGCAGGAGACGGTAAGGGGCGTGAACGAAGCCTCTTCCTCGAGGGACCGCCCCATTAACATTACCTCCATAATGGCAAGCACAGCCTTCTCAGTCTGGCCGTACACCTCCAGCCATTCGTTGGCTTCCAGAGAGGGAGCGAGCCGGATTGAGCGGACCAGCAGGTCCAGATGTCGCGAGAGCTCAGTGGCGGTTACGCTCTGTACTCCTCCGCTCCGCTCGCGACGCTCCAGCGAACACGCAGCCTGCCACCGTGGCAGCGCTGCTCTGAGGTCCTCAATCATGGCTCCAAGTGCCCACTCGTGCTCCTCACACCACTTTTCAAAGCTCGCAACGTCCCGATTTTGGCGGCTCATTTCTGTCTGAGTGCTGAGCCAGAGATTCTTGACATACTTTTATTTAACAGAAACATGAATCCAGACACGAAACTGGACCAATACCAAAACCAGAACCACAACCACCCGTAACGATAACAGAAGTTTGAGCGAATGAGCCGTGCTCTGTTCTGACTCATTGAGGCTTAAGTAGTCAGCCTTAATGTAGCACACCTGTGTCAAATGAGCTCAGGTGTGCTCCGTAAGAACAGAGCACCCTCTACTATGAATAAAACAAAAGCAGAACACCCAAAGTCCTGACAAAGGGTCACCCCAGCGGATCAGCCGTTTCCATTTCTTCCTGTCCTCTGCTTCTTTCCTCATCCAAACCGACAACCTGCATGTCTTCTCTCACCACATTCCAAACGCTCCAGTTTGGTCTTCCTGGTTTCCTCTTTCCTGGCAGCTCCATCTTCAACATCTTGCTTCTCCCAATATAATCCTTGTCTCACCTCTGGACATATCCAAGCTAATCACTTATTCAATAAAATCAAACTACTGTTATTTAGTTGTTTTTTTTGGGGGGGGGGGTTACAGATAATATGTAAATGCTAGGCACAATGCAGTTCCTTAAATTTTTTAAATGGCTAATAGCATGCTACTATTACTGACACTGTCTAAAAAGTGGTGTGAATTATTGTATATTACATGAGCTTTAGTGACCCCCCCCCCCAACATCGGTGGTCTGCATAATGCCACAGTACATGGGTAGTCATATATATGGGTAGGTGAAACTCCCATAATTGGATTGAAATAGTTTAAGTATGGTTTTGAACAATGTTTAAATGCTACATTTGTAACACTTAATAAAAAGTTATGTAAAATATGTTAAACACTGAAAAGATGAGCTGATTCATATTACTGTAATTATTGTTTTATTTTATGAGTGCAAATTTCTTTTGGACATGGATGGAGACATGATGTTGAATGTGGGCATGCTGATCAGCTAAAACAACAACCTTCTACTTTTTGACCAAATCATTAGACTGCAGGGATCTAGGAAGCATCCTGTCAGCTTTCTGGACCTTTAGGATGAGAAGACAGAGAAAAAAAATAAAATAAAACAAGTCTCAGATACAAATTTAAATCAACTGTTTTCCAGAAAACCAAATGTAGTGAATATTTTATGCCAATATTTGTCAATGCCTTGGCTAAAAGTTTTGAGACTGTCACAAGTATTGGTTTTCTCAAAGTTTTTTGCTTAAGTGTTTTTAGATCTTTCTGTCCGATGTTATGAAATGCCTGAAATTGCACGTCAATCAACCACCATAATGTAATTGTCAATTAAAGCCTTTCAAACTTAAGTTTATACAAAGAGTCAGTATTTGCAGTGTTGGCACTTCCAAGACTTCTGCAATTCACCTTGCATGCTGTGCAAATTCTCAAATTCTTGGCCAAATTCTGATTCATGGCAGCCCAATCTTGCATAATCAATGCTTGGAGTTTGTCAGAATTTTTGTTTGTCTACCAACCTCTTGAATATTGACCACAAATTCTCAATGGGATTAAGATCTGGGGAGTTTCCTGGCCATGTGCACAAACTTTGTTTTGTTCCCAGGCTACTTAGTTTTCACTTTTGCCTTATAGCACAGTGCTCCATCATGCTGGAAAAGGCATTGTTCTTCACCAAACTGTTTGTGGATGATTGGGAGAAGTTGTGTTTTGGTACCACTCTTTATTCATGGCTGGGATGTTTAGCAAAATTGTGAGTAACTCAACTCCCTTGACTGAGAAGCAACCCACACATGAATGGTCTCAGGATGCTTTACTGTTGGCATGACACAGGATTGATGGTAGCGCTCACGTTTTCTTCTCCAGACATCCTTTCTTCAAGATACCCCAAACAATCAGAAAGGGCATTCATCACAGAAGACGACTTTACCCCAGTCCTCAGCAGTCCAATCCTTTCAACTTTTGAAAGACACACACTTGGCTGCTGCCATTCCTGAACTAGCTCTGCGCTGGAGGTGCCCTGATCCCACAGCTGAATCAACTCAGAGAATCACTTAAATGAGGTCAGCAGGGATAAAATGCAGTGAATTGTTTTTTTTGTTTTTTTTTTTCTGGGATTAAGTTCATTTTCATGGCCAAAAAGGACATTGCAAATAACTGCAATTCATCTCATCACTCTTCATAACATTCTGGAGTACATGTTATGTAAATTGCCATTATAAAAACTGAGGTAGCAAACTTTTTGATAATTAATGTGTGTCATTTTCAAACATTTTGGCCAAAAACGTGGTTTAAAAAATATTGCCCAGAGACCTGATTGCAGCAAATATGTGGCCATATGTGTGACAAAGGAAATCTTTTTCTAGAACATTCCTGAATGTGTCTTTTTCTTGTCTTTGTACGTGTTATCAGTGTCCAGCAACACAACCCATCTTCTTAGAAAGGTGATCAGCAATCAAATCAGCAGTTTTCTCTAACATATTCCCACTTAACATCAACTCATTGCCTTTTCTATTAGATTTTCAGCTAGAGTCTCATGAACTGAGAAAAGAGTGGGACATTATGGAACATTAGTTTCGAATAATGCTTATTCATATATGAAATTAATTTACTATTAAAATATGCTATTTATGGAATATCCTTCATGTCTTCATCATTAAATGATGGGTTTTCATTTCCAGGCCAGTCAGGGAATTTATTTGGATTAATCTTCATCTGATGACTACCAAGCTGCACTGTCATCATTCCCTCAGGTGCTGTCTAAGTTGACTTGATACCCTTCTTGGTGTTGTTTGGTGCGAGCACTCTCTGCTGCCCTGCACCTTCTTGTAGTTCTGCCTTTAATGGTGGTGCTCGCTTGCAGTGACTAGCATGTATCCATGTTGCTGTTTCTCCAATCCTGACTGCTGTTTGTGTCATCATGAGAACTTGGCAAGGTCCCTCTAAAATCTGTCTTCCAGTTTTAGGTCATAGGTTGACCCAGACACCCTCTTGGAAGTGTGTCTTTCACCTGTTCATGGACATCACATAATACAGAAGAGAATTCTGCACAATAACTTGATATTTCATTCTCATATAGGAGTTGAGTCAAGTCCGATCCCAAGATTATATCTTACTCTATGTTTACCGGTCTGCCAAAAATAATTTCAAATGAACTTTGTTTATATTTAAGTCAAACCCACATTTGCATATGGAAGAGAACAGAGCCTTTACTGAATTTAGTCCTGTTTACGCTTAGCACTTTGCATCTCTGATAATTTAGCTATTTCAATTAAACCTGTGAAAGGATTGGAATAACGGCATAGTTGGGAATAAACTCAACTGTAAGAACACACTCTCAAAAAAAATGCATCATCTGCTTCTTAGTGATGGGTTTGGAGATTTGTTGGATCATGGAGATTCACATAAAAATCTTGACATAAGAGAGAATGTGTAGGGCTTCCCATCAAACTGAAAAGCAAACCAAAATTGGCTTTCTGGATGAATGGGAATGCTGAAAAGGCTGTTTGCCAATTCTGCTACAGAAAAAGGTGCACACTGTCTACTATGACTCCTACAGCCTTAAGGCAGGTCCCATCCTTTCTATTGCCCCTGGTCTTAAGGCGAATTGGTTCTGACATGGCCTAAAGTATGATTTATGGGTGAACAACACCTTTTTACCAGTCAACTATAAAATTTTCTTGTCATTAACATCAAAATTCAGATCAATCAGTACACATACAGTTTTACTGTAACATGTCTTTGGTGTTCTTCAAATCACACACTACTTCATACCTTAATATCCACTGGCCCCAAATCCTTCCATTGATCTCTCTTTTGTTTAGTTCAATTTGAGTTAAGAAACAGTTTTTCAGTGGATTTTCAGGTGTACGTACAGCACACCTGTGACCTTACCAGTATACCATACTTAGCACTAATTGTTCAATTTTCTTCTCCTCTTGAAACCAATTCATTTGAGATTGTTATGAGACATGTCATCCATGTGAGAGGAGTTGTGTGATTTTGCCATTTCAAGCAGCTTGCAATTTGCACAGGTGACATTCAAAGGAGCTAACTTCCACTCTTACACATATAGAAGAGGGGATCTACAATGCTTAACCATAACTGGGCAAAGGTTATCCTCATGTAAGAACCCTACTACCTGTTACCCCTTGGGTGTACTTATAAGAGTTATGCCTTACTTATACATTGAGTCTCTGCCCATTTGATTTATTGGGCAACAATCAGACAGTAAAAACAAAAACTTTACCATACCACCAGGTAACCGCAGTAGCCTTAGGACAACAGGTATTAAGAAAATACATGTAAGTTAGGTGAGTTTGAGATGGTTAACTTGCATGTATAACTAAATAGCCCATCCCTGATTCCACTAATATATTCAAGGCCTGTCCTAACACAGACTTAGTTAGTATAGGCAAGTGTCTACACTTTACTTTACCCTCTAAATCATCTATAGCAAATGTAGGTGTTGAGGAAAAAAAAAAAAAAAAAAAAAAAAAAACAACCCAAAAAACAATCTCAGTCCCATGGAAGCACCCTTAAATTTGAAGGATATACTTTGTCAGCTTGTTGCACAGCCTACTCGACAGATGAAACATCTGTTATTTCATAGGCTGACATCTCTTCCATGCTCTTAACCTCTTTGCCCATCTCTTCTCCCAGCTGTTGGGGTTTGCACAATAGTATAGGGTACAGGGTATCACCAGGCTTATGACAACACAGCCCTTGCCTTTACTTTTTTCTCTATGGATTGCCATGTTCCATGCTCTCCCTCTCATAGTTCTTGGATTGTCAAACTCGTCTTTCTCTGAAGTCACCAAAACATGGCGTCTGTGAGAGTGGTGGTCAAGGAGCTGTGGGGAAATGTTGGGCTGTGGATTTTGAGGAAGGGCTTCCAGTGTAACTTCAGTTTAAGCAGGATGGGGGATGAGCAAGTGGAGGGATGGGAAATCCAGAACTTTTGGCGGACTCGTTGGTACAAACCATGGGTATGATCTGCTTTGCCTTGACCATTCTACCCAATAACAGTGGAAGGAGCAAATGAGGAGAGAAAGTGAGCACAGAAATAGAGTGGGTCACTTTTTTGTTCTCTTTGCCTTTACTGTTCTTTTGTGTTTTTGTTTTTTTTAGTATTATGGTATATAGTATTATTAAGGTTAATATTATGATCTCACAGTGCAGCCTCAGTTTTCCAGTATAAAAACACGCTATATTACTTCTACTTACAATGTCTGACTACAACTTAGTTTTTTAATTCTAAATGCTAATTCTAACTGCTTCAGACGCTTTTTTTTTTTTTTTTACACTTACACTAACTTATACTACATTAAACTTATACTAAAACATCGTTACAAAACCCTCTCACACTAAAACTTCCTTACGGTCAAAAATTGTAATCTTGTAATATACGTTAGTTGTCAAGGGAAGGGCGGCTAAATTCCTTTTTTCCGCTTGCCTCAATCTTTCCTTTTGTCCCAGCTGTGTAGTCGTTCAGTAATCAGTGTCAGACTCATCTTTTCCCCTGTACTGACCCACAGTAGAGTACCAGTGTATCTTTATCACTACCTATTAGTCAATAGTAGGTAGGTTTTGTATTTTTCAGCTCCCCTCAAAAATGGCTGTAGAACTTATCCACCCTGAGGAACCATGTTTCTTGTGAGTCTCACCCACTAAGCCCAAACCACAGCAACTGGTATAATCAATATGAATAGCAAAGATGATATTTTTCTCACCACTGAGAAATTTCAATCCAGATTCCAGCAGCAACTAGAATGTCCCCCGTCCCCCCCTCATCACTTAGACAAATTAGACTTTCTGTCTTGCAGTTCCAGATATTCACGCTACTCATGGAATCCCAACCCTCATTGCCAGAGGGGTGCGAAAAATAAGCTTGCTCAGAGACTATTGAAGCAAGGAGAGAAAAGGTTTATTCTCGTGAAAGAGAGCAAAGAACATGTGGTTGTCCTGCCCCATATATATGACAAAGAAGTGGGAAACTCCTCTTGTTCTAGAACATTCTTGAACATGTGTGCTTCCTGCCTTGCCATGATCCATCCTCTCACAATGGTGGTCATCATTCACATCAGTAGCTTTTTCTTACACATTCCCCCTATTTTTGATGTATTGTTAACTTGGCATTAATACAATTTTCATATAACATCAACTCTTTGACTTTTCTTTTAAAAACAAACAAAAAAACAATACTTTTTCAATTCCATCATGGGGAGATGTGTTTATCACAAATAGATACTCAAAGTACCATTACCTGCTGGGTTTTGGCCAGTGTTAGGGTGTTGTTTTGAGTGGACTCCACCTGCACTTCTAAGAGTGTTCCACAGTTTCAGAAGGTGAGGTTTTAAACTTTCCCCATTAGTGTCATCTATGTTCTTTGGGCTGAATTTGAACAGATCCTCAATGCTGGGTTTCTGAAGAAAAAAAAAAAGAGTAAATCCACTGTACACTGTAACCCTCTCTTGTAGCTTTCCTTTCAGGATACTGTTCAAAACTTTTTTTTTCAGCCAGTTTCTGATATAAAATTATTCAAATATAATTTATCATATTATTATGATAACCCCCTAATGATTCATTCATGATAGGTGTTTACCAAGTAATTCTTGGCTAGAACATTTTGGCAACACCATTTAGATAAATATAAAATACCTGCACAAATGTAGATCCTGAGGTCAGAGACTGACAAATGATGAATGAGGTAGATGGCTAAAAAATGCAATCCATTACATCCAAGGTTGTTTTCCCCCACAAACTGATCAGAATGAAGCAGTAACATGCATTTCTATCTCTGTAGACAACATGAGCAAGGTTCCAAACATTGCTACCCAGTTGCTGGATGTATTGCTTCTCCAAAATTAAAAAGCTAAAATGTTTGGAGTACAACAGAGTCCTACCAGTCAGCAGCAAACTAAGTAACAATCAGTATTTCCAGTAATTCAGATCAATCTCCTCAATGAATAGGAAGAGGCCCATACACCAAAAATGCTTCAAAAACATCTGAACTCAGTGGGAAATCAAATCAAAATTGCATAAATAGTTTGGGGCTGCTGCATAAGAATGCAAATTTCCAGATGTAGTTTCAACTACTTTGCATTGAAATATCTCCATAGACAGGAACCTTTACCCTACTTGTCTTTACTGTTAGAAACAACCCTTTTAACTGAACCACAAGACCCCAATATATCCACCACTTTGTGCACAAGCCATACCTTTCATATGCTTTAGTCACTTAACTAAGAATAGTGAATTTAAAGTTTGAATTACAATTTTTTCAAGTTCATTGACAGCTAATACCAAGTGGTAAACTTAATGTGAATTTCTCTTCTCAAATACCTTCTCCAGTTTTTGGTCATAGCTGTTGGGTTATTGTGTTGGCTGATCTAAAGCAAATACTACTACAGTCTCATTAAGAAGTAGAGAAGTGGCACTTCAGCATTAGGATGATGTGAGCAGCCATTTGGACATGATGTCTAATGTTGAGCTCAGAGTTGAGGATACCTTCCCAACAATCCAAGTTTAAATTCCCAGTTGAGGAGGATTTAATTTTTTTTTTTTTCATAGTTAGAACCAATTCTGGAATGAAACTGTTAGCTGCAATATTTCAGCAAGTAATCTGTGTCCTCCTCTTCTCACACTATTGAGTGGTTAGAATGAGGTTTAGCTTTATCACAGTTACCTACAATGATAACACGTGTATGTTACTGAACATTCTTTATTTGCTTAGTTAAACATTAAAAAAGTAAAATGAACAGACTATGCATTACAATATGTAGAAAAAAAACTCACGTTTCTGCCTTTCCTGTACAGAATGTATTTACTGTTAACATAAAAGTTTTTATTCATCACATGTAAATATGTTCAGTTTTGCCTTTTTCATTTGTGTGCAGTGGTCTTCTGTGGTGTTAAAGCTAAGTGGGTCAGGCAATGGACATGAGTTCCCTGAAGGAACTTAAATTCTGGACAGCTGTTGAAAGTGAAAAACTTATATCAGAGAACACACCCAGTGAGATTAGGAGCATAGGAGTATGTGTGTGTGTGTGTGTGTGTATACCTTGAGGTGTGTTTTTGGTCCAAGAAGTATGTCCTCAGGTGTGATTTTGTTGCTCTGCTCCAGATGGAAGGCCCGGTGGACGAGGTCTTGTGTTTGGAAACTATTCAGAGCACTTACTTCTTCAGGTGGCAGTGCGTGAAGCTCGCCCAGAGAGATAAAACCACTGAAAGGAGCATCTGGAAAAGAAAGAGAGAGAGAGGGAGTCTAAACTGGTTGGTGGTTTTAGGGGGCATCTTTGTATCCTCATTTACTTTGTTCACATTTATTGCTTTTTTTAAACTAGTGTGAAATAGGAAGAAAAAAAAAAAGAAAAAAAAAGCTCTGAAAGTGCAGTTCGCTCTAATGGAGAGAGTGTGGAGTGTAATTGTGAATGGAGGCATTCAGCTGGAGACGGCGGGTAAATTGCTGCAGACAATGATGCACATCCAACACTTATAGACAGAGAGGTAATTGCACACAGAGAGAGAGAGAGAGAGAGAGAGAGAGAGAGAGAGAGAGTCAGTAAAAGGGGTGAAGAAATGGGGATAGTGTGCAAGGACTGATGAGAGTGTGGGGGAGGGTGATGACAGGATTGGTGCTCTCTGACAAAAAGCACCCCCAAAATAAATAAATAAATCAAACCTTAAGAAAAAGTGAACACATACACACAAACGTCTTGTACACATTCACATTTTAAGTCTGGCTTTGTTTACTAGCAAGACTACTCCAAACCATGGCTTAAATTTGACTGATCTGGATCAAGCATCTGGATTTGGCATATTGTATTATCACATGTAAAGTGCATAATGCAATGATGTGTTGAGGTTTGCAAAGACAAGCTCACAAACTTGTTCCATTCCTGATCAATTTTTCCCTCTATCCCACTGACTAATTTGATCCAGTTCCATTTTTAAAAGAAGCTCTAGGAAATTGTTTTATTTAGCTTAAGTTTAAAGTATAGTCCCAGTTCCTAGCTTTGGCTCACACTAAAGGGCATAGTAGAGTCTAGAATTAGAAAGTAATAAAAGGCCCAGGCATCAGACTAAAGCCTCAAATTTAGTCTAACATTAGGCTGGTTTCCCAGACAGATTAAACCTAAACTAGGATTTACAAGAATGTCCAGTGTTGATTATATGTTGGTACTGAGGTTTCACCCCTGATTAGGCTTTGTACATGTCTGGAAAACCAGGTCATTATGGTTTCTTATCAATATAGTCTCTGATTAAAGACTAGTATCAGATTAAAGTATGTATGCAGGTTTGTGTGGGTGGCGGTGGTCTAGTGGTAGGATACTTGCCTATGGACCTATGGTTCATATGCCTATGGACCAGGTTCGAATCCCACCTCTGGCACTACCACCACTGGGTCCCTGAGCAAGACCCTTAACCCTGAATTGCTCCAGGGGTACTGTCCCTGTAATTAGGACATGTAAGTCACTCTGGAAAAGAGCATCTGCTAAATGCCGTAAATGTAAATGTGTGTGTGCATGCAAGTGTTTGCATGCAGTGATGTGTGGCAGCCCTTTTGTGGTGTTACACACACCAGCAAGGCAGGTGCTGAATGAACAGGTGTAAGACACACATGCACACGTGTGCTGCTGCTTGCTGGGCTGGTGTAAGTGTTTGAAGGACACACACTGAGAGAGACTGATTGGAAGACAGAAGGACTCAGTGGTCAGAATGATGAACTCAGAGAGAGAGAGAATAACTGAATACTTTATAGCCCCGGCTTCTCAAGTCTACAGTAGTTTTTGCTTTACTTTTACTATTAAAAGTAATATGATCATAATTTTAATTATAATAAAAATGTCCTCTTGTACATACAAAACACATTAACTCTCCTACAAAATAATTATTGCGTATGTGTACACTCTGTCTGCTCAACATGTTCTGCTCACTTGAGTACATTCCTATTTCTATCCTTTAATCGCCCTAACCTGCTATATAGGTCCTTTTCTCCCTCATTACTGTCCAACCTCTTATACAATCCACCATACACCTTATCTTAACCCTTCGCCACTGAGGGAGAGCTGGGATGGACTCCAGCACCCCCCCCCCGTGACCCCGCTTGGGACAAGCGGCAGAAAATGACTGACTGTTGAGATTACTGATCTTCTCGGTTCCAACACCAGGTTTCCTTATTCTCCTTCCTCTGTCCAGATGTCACATTTAGTACCTTTCTAGCTGTCTCCCTTACCACTTCTGCAGTAGTTGCCTAGCAATCTGATTACTCTCTACTACCACCCATTGCCGGTTTTAACTCCTGCCTGAATTCCACCTTTCTTCATCAGCTTCCACAATTTGAGTCTCAACTCTGCCCTCACTTTCCTCCTCTTCATGATCTCCAAGGTCATCCTACAGACTACCATCCTATGCTGTCTAGCTACACTCTCCCCTTGTCACTATTTTGCAGTCTCCAATCTCCTGCAGACTGACCCTCCTGCAAAGGGTACAACGTACCTGTGTGCATCTTCCTCGACTCTTATACGTCATCCTGTGCTCCTCCCTCTTCTTAAAATAAGTATAACTATAGCCATTTTCATCCTTTTAGCAAAATCTACAACCATTTGACCTCCTGCATTCCTCTCCTTAACACCATATCTACCAGTCACTTCCTCATTATCTCTGTTCTCTTTACAAACATGATCATTAAAATCAGAGTTGGTTAGGGAGTAGGTCCCAGGATCAGAAGACTGTGGGTTCAAATCGCTTAACAGTAGGTTGCAAAGTACCATCCCCATGACTGCTCCCCAGGTGCTTTCAATAGCTGCCCCCTGCTGCATGTGTGTTAGTGCATGGGTTAAATGCAGAGGTCTAATTTCATTGTGTTACACTGTGTGCTGTGCCATGGTTCACAATGAAAAGAATGGTCACTTTCACTTTCAATCACCACTCTCTCCCCCCACTGGAAACTCTCTTTATCACTTCAACTCAGAATTACTTTCTCCTCCATCTCACAACCAATTTTTTTACAGCATTTTTTCATACCTGCTTAAAATAAATAAATAAATATATCAAAAAGTATTTGTTGGCCATTATTTGCACATTCATATGATTTTTCCCTTTCCCTCTTCTAACCTCCACTCATCTGTGGAGACTTTTGACGAGATTCTCTTCAATGCAGTAATAGGAGTGTTACTAAGGTCAGGCCCTGATGTGTTAAATGTTGGTGTTTAACCTCATCAAAATATTGTCACAGTTAGTAAAGTTCACTCACCCCAATTTAATTCAAACACTGTACCACTGCCACAAACTTATAATTATCCAAACCATGAAAAATAACCGAGGCAGCATTTTGCTTAAATTAACTGTTAACGATTAACGATGGCATACTCTGACAGTCTCATGTTGAAAGTCACAGGATATGACCCATTTTACCACCAATGTTTGCAGAATTTATTTTATTTGCTCTGAATGTGCCAAAATGCCATATTTGAAAGCATTAATTTGAAATTAAATTTGAAAAATGTAAGCAAAAATTAAATCATTTCAAATGGGAACAGTTAATAAAATAATGGTTTAAGGGCTTTACATGTTGCCTGTCTCTATACAGCAGATGTCCAACTGATTGACAAAAGAACCAGATTCAGGGTAATCTAGCAGCTGAACCTAATATTGCATAAATTTGATGGCTCTATATTTAGCTAAAGGGTAAGTAAGTTATGTTTGACTGCATACAGCCCTCAACAGATCCATTAAAATAAAATTTAGAAAAACAACAAGACTCCAACAAACCATGAAGAGTATAGCTGTCAAGTGACTTTGTTAATGTACATGTAAGAAAGTGACACCTATGACAAACAAATGTAAGCAATAAAAAAATAATAAAAAAAAAAACCAAAAAAAAAAAAACACAATGTGCAATAAACATTGACTTAATGGGTTTGGCACACATAGTAATTTAAAACTGTTCAAAAAATGAGTGTATTAATGTAATTCGGTGTTAATATAATAACAGACCACTATTAGAGCTCTTGTGTATCTTTATCATTACAACAAAAACTTTATTGAGATTATTCATCCAATATCTTAACTGCTTATCCTGACTATAGTTGTGGGGGATGCGAGAACCTCTCTTAGCACTCATTGTAGAAAAAGGCAGAGAAAAATTATGGACAAGAAACACCTTGGAAAAGTCCATCATAGGCCTCTTCTTGAAGAAGAAGTAGTTGGCCATTTTTAAGACATTTGGCATAATGTTCTTACTGACTTCTCAGTAGTAGTAAGAATATTATCTGATGATGGTTATGTCTAATGAGTAAAACTCTTCTTGAGATCTGGAACACAAGCCAGTGTTCATTGGGAGAAAATAGTCTTGACATTATGTTAAACGTGTGTGTATGTGTGTGTGAGAGAGAGAGAGTTCTACCATAGTTCATTCTGTTTGGATTGTAGGTGCCATAAAGTGTGAGTGTAATATTCAGAACTGCTCCAGCTGCCTCCTCATTCTGGCTTCGTCCACAGCCAATAGCTATCCCTTTATAATCCTTAACCTGCACAATACACACACACACACACACACACACACACACACACACACACACACACAACACACACACACACACACACACACACACACACACACACACACACACACACACACACACACACACCACACACACACACACACACACACACACACACACACACACACACACACACACACACACTGTTATCATACAGTGATAATCACATACCATCACAACATAATTTTAGAACACTTAACATACACAATATCAAATGGGACTGTTAAAAGATGACAAAGAAATCATCTTTGTTCTGTTAAAAAACAGAGCAAAGATGATTCTAGATGTGCTTGCTTTAATAGTGTAGGTTAAAAATGGTTCTAGTAGTTGCTTATTTTTGATGATTTACATTGAGCTGGTTTCTTAATCAGTTTTTTTAAAGCTTCAATGAATAGGTTTCCAGGTGTGCATGTTTTAACAGTCCAGAACAATAATTGTTGTAGATACATGTATATATTATACAATAAATTGGGCTTTATATGTGGTTGCTTGTTCTATGCAGTGTTCTAGATGTGCTTGATGACTTTGGTTTGCCAATGTAACAGTATAACAATGTAGGTTCTAATAGTGCTTTTGTTAACAGTCTGGTATAAAGAAATTTCTATATGTGCTTGATTTAGTAGTATGGAGGTGGTTACTGACATGCATGTTTCAAAGTTGATAATGTTGGTTCTCAGGATTTTTTAACATCATACAATGAAAAGATTCTGTAGATGCTTGATTCAATGTTGTGTATAGAAAAGGGCTGCTGAATTAAGAGGGTTCTAGATATACGTTTTAAAAATGCATTAAGGATCCACGTCTGCTCATTTGCAAGTACATAATACAATTTCTAGATGTGATTATTTTTAATACCCAGAAAGAAGAGGGTTCTATATTTGCTTGTTCTATAAGTACAGTTCTAGATGAGCTTGTTAACAATGCAGAATGAAACAGAGACTTCTATTTGCTCATTAGAACACTGTAGATTTAAGAGGGTTCTAAATGTGCTTGTTTCAAGACTGTGGGATGAAGAGGGTTCTGGGCCAGAGTATGAAGTCCCACAGCGGAGGGCACCATTGATTTGTTGTTGGTAAATAAACTGATGGACACCACCAGCGGTGGATCAATAGTGTTAGTAGCATCACCAAGAGTGTCTTCTCTCTCTCTCTGCAGAAACTACCATTACCACTACAAACTACCACTTCCTGCAGAGTCAATAGCTAACCTTAATAACGCTTCGTTGCAATATTAAATTCTGTTTTAACTGCACTTATTTTTCTCTTTTATTGGTGCAATTCTAGTTAACATCCATCCCTATACATGTTATGAACATACTCTATAAAAGGTTTATTATGTACAAAGAAGAATAAAATAACTAACAAAACAAACAAAAAAAAAAAAAAGCCAACAGCACTTCCAGAAACACAGGATCCCTCAGAGGAAAACAACATTCTCTCAAAGATTTGTGATCAGCTACAGAAATGAAATATGTGTAGAGAAATTCATTTATGTCTACCTTTCTTTTGTACAATTGTTTGTCTATAGAATTGGCAGTAAAAATATGTTTGTTTTAGTAGGGTGGTGAACCAAGACATGTATACCAGGAAACAACAACATTCAGAGAAGGACAAAGAAAATTACACCCAGGGCCTGCAATAAGCAGAAAAGGATAGGGGGTACATGTAAGGGGGGGGGATTATGAGAGATGGATGGCTCTACACAGGTGAGAAGAAGATTACAGCAGGAGGAGATAGCAGGAGAGAGAGTGGGCAAGATGGAGACAATATTATGGGAGTTGGAAGGAGAGTCAGAGAGAAGGGGGTGTTTGTGGGAGAGAGATTCTAAGTACAAGCAAGGGGGAGGGGAGAGAGAGAGAGAGAGAGAGAGAGAGAGAGAGACACACACACGGGTCTGGGCCAGCAGAGCTCATGCTGTGCGTACATATGTAGAGCAGCAGGAGAGAGTGTGCAATGTTGGCTGCAGGCCAAAATCCCCACATCAATCATTCACTACACAACTACACTACACTCTAATACAAGCAAATTCACCCACACTGGATACTAATTCACAATAATAAAAAAACTGTCACCTTCTTTCTTTATTTTATATTATTATTATAACTATTACTGAGCTCAAAGACACTGTTCACACATCACTATTCCCCTAATATGTACTACTGCATTGCTCCGGTACATATCAGCATACCTGCTAAACTCCTACACCCCTCACTATACACTGTTACACTGCATTAAGTGAAAGTGACCATTTTCAATTGTGATACAATTCGTAACACAGTGAACCTCAACAAAATGCAGCTTCTGCATTTAACTCATACACAGTAGGGAGCAGCTACATAAAGCACCTGGGGTGCAGGGATGGAGGATGGTACCTTGTTCAAATACTTCAGGGCAACCTGCTAATCTGGGATCGAACCCATGACAACTCCCTAACCACTAGGCCGCTGCTGCCCCTCAGAAGACTTCCCATACCAGCATTCAAGCCCAGGGCGTCTGGGTGAAAACCAGGATTTCTAACCACTAGACCATATAGGACTGCATTATATTCTAAAGCATTATATTCAGTGTCCTGAAGTGTATTTGTATATTGTCTGTAAGTGATTACTTACAGACAATATACAAAAATACACTTCAGGACACTCCAAAACACTGTACCGCATTAAACTCCAGTAAACTCAAATGCACGCAATGCACAACACTACACTACAGAACAATCCAATACACAAAATTTACCCCATTACACCCTAGTATACGCAAATATGCACAATACGCAAAATTACACTATAGTACACTCCAATAAACACAAACATCGTACCCCATTACACTCCACAACACTCTAATATACACAACACTAGACTCTAGGACACACAATATGAAACACTATAGCGCATTACGCCTCAGTGCACTATAATACACACCACTAAGGGGAGACGTCTCAGAACAAAAACTAGAGCTTTCTGCACTGGATTTTTTAAACATTATGGCTGGAGCATTCCTGTGTGCCTCAATATACCCTGCTACACCTCAGCAAAAAAAAACAAACAAAAAAAAAAAAAAACACACAGACACAAACATTCATTATGCACAGAAGCATTTTGCCTCTCATGCACAGTTCTGAAATTAAATGGGAAAAAGAACCAGAAATACCCATACCTGATCTCCCTAAATTCATTAACTATGCAAATATATGCAGAAATATGCACCTCTAAAAGTCTACAGTGGGCCAATGTATGTGTTCGTAGGTATGGTAGTGTTCTTAGAGTCTATGAGCAGGTCACAACTAAGCATGCAGAGAGAGATGTGTGTGTGCATGCTTTCCACTAGTTTCATATGTAATTATAGTGTAATGATTTTTGTTAATCTCTTTCTTACTTTCTCTCTCTATCATTACCCTCTATCCCTCCCTCTTTCCTTTTCTTTCTCAAGGTCTGTGCTCTGCATTGGTTTAACTTTCTGTCTTTGGTCATTCAAAATGCATAATTTGTGATCAAAGTAAACTGTTTTTCTTATCAATAGATCAGTGTGATTTAGCATAGCTAAGCTGCTGAAAAGAACTGAATAGCAAATTAGTCACAGACATCATCTAATTCTGTAGATGTAGATATCTATGCACCCACTAAATGCACACTCATAAGGTGCAGTGTTTAAAAGGTAAAGAAAAAATAAGGCAGTTATCAACAAGCTACAAAAACAAGTAAGTTCAGAAACAAAGTGAGACTGGTATAAATAAACGAGGCTCTTTACCATCAAAACAATCTACAGGGGTGTTCTGTGAAATTAATAAACCTCAGTCTTTTTGCACACCTCCAAAAGAAGAAACATGTGGTGGTCCGAAATATATAATACATCATAAGCTCAAATATAATACATAATATAATGCGTCATAATGAGGCAAAATGTGTTTCAAGCATTTCAAGCTTATTTCAAGATTTTAACAGGGACCTTTTGAACATCAAATCCAGATTGAAGCTCATTCTCTCTGTGAAAAAAAAATCACCATCCTGCTTCTGTATTTATTCTTCATATTAAACATATTTACTATTATCTGTGGTAGGCCTGTGATTGTTTCCAGTTAAAATTTTATTGTGTTTTTGAGGAACTCAACAACAAACATAATGTTGCTAATCTTAATGGTGTAACTTCTGCTCCTGAATTCCTGCAAAGCACAGGGACAATGTGTGTTAACATAGTGTTCACAGTGAAAAGTAGCAGTCCTGGAGTTGATTTTATATGTTCCTAAATTGTCAATTCATTTTTAGGCATTTTAAATTGATTCAAGAGGGTCAGTAAGGTCTATCAGTATACTGATCACATCATATTGTATGCAGCAAATTATTTATCAGTGTTGCTCTCTCTATGATTATCTCTATGATACACTCTATGATTATCTGTGTTTGAGGCTGGTAGGTGGGAACAAGATTCAAAACAGTGCAGGAGTGAGTGTGTCTCAGTGACCACCATATCTGCGCTAATCTTTTCCATTGTAAGGTTTTTTTGTTGTTTTTTTTAACTAGAAATGTATGTTCTTTATGTGTCTGGGCTTTGTGTTTGTGTGTGAAAGACTATATTGCATGTACTTTAAAAATGATATTACACTGTATATGTGTGTGTTACTGACTGGGTTGTTTGTGCTGTTCCAGTTGTTTTGTAACTGGCCACAAAGGATACAGTAAATCTGTAGGAGATACTGTGTGTGTTTTGTGTTTGTTTGCTCACACAGGTCTTTCATCTTCAAGGCCAATTGAAACAATTGTATTGTTCTTTCTCTCTCTCTCTTTCTTTCTGACCAGTGTGACACACCTCTTTATTTTACTTAAATAAGAAACTGTCATTTGGGAATACCACTGCCATGAAGGTGTATACTTAGTTTTGAGTAGGTGGTATGCGTTAAAATTAGAGCCTTATGAATGCAAGGAACCAAGGTTTCCCAACAGAAAACCACCCAAATCTGGAGCAATGAAAGAATGTGGCCTGGTCTCACTCTGATGCATAATTCCCCTTTATAGACACATTGGGTTGTAGACAGGGACCAACATGGGCACTCTGAGGGATCTGTGGCTATGCACCCCAAGACAAATAAAAATGTCCACCAGTTGCCCCGTCTAGGACCACTAAATATGTACTAACACCTAAATACCAGCAACAACCCCAAAGAACCTACCATTCTGGAGAGGTCCTGACTTTTTTTTAAATTGAGAAGAAGCAAACTGCAACAGGCCTAAAAATACAAAGTACCTTTTATAACCACTTCCAACCACTAAACATACCACATCGCCAGTGGACTATTCAAGAGCCTGATCATCTCTAATCATATGCACCTATTTCTTTACCGATTCATACCTTAGGTTAGGTGGCTTTGTTCTGCTTGCATGACTCATAATTAGGTTACTCTTTGCCTAATCCACTGAAACTGGTCAGGTGCATAGACTGGACTGAAAATGAGGACCATAAACTTTGACCTTCAAAACACCTGGAGAAATATTCAACAATACATTTAAAAATGCAATCTGGCTTTTCGGAAACAATAGTTTGGGGTGGGGTGGATTAAGATTTTTGATGAGTTTTATATATTAATAGGACTGGTGAGTGGCTGGAAGTCATCACAGAAGCAAAACTAAGCGGTAGGTCCAAGCTATTTTTTTGCAAATACACTGGATAATGTGTATAAATAAAGCTACAATGTGAGTGTTTGTTTGAGCATGAATGTATATGTGAAGTCAGTAACCGTCAGCGTCCATGTTCCTTGTGGATTTTCCCCCCAGTTCTGTATGGTCATCAGTGTCCAACTCCTTAGTCCAGCCGCTGATGCATCATTTCTCCGTGTGTCCAGCAGTACTGAGCGTGTTCTGGTTGGAGACAGCAGCTCCACACGCAGGTCACCACGGCACACACTACTGATGTTCACCATCACCTGTAAGGGAGTGTTTGTGTGTGTTAGTGAAAACAACTGTTAGCTCCCAGTGTATAGATATAGATCTACTAACAGCTAAAAGGTCTCTGAATCTTCTTAGTGTGTTTGTAAAGAGAGGTCATTGAAAAACATTACACTCTTAAGAATAAAGATTGCTATATGTTTCTTTGTTGGATTATGACCCATTGTAACATTGGGGTGTTGTGGGTAGGAAATAGATGTACAGCCAGGAGTCTGGTTCTTGACTATTTACCATACTTAACATAACTCAAAGCACTTAAACACCACTGTTACCACAAAGTCTAAGCCTCTTATAGAGAGACTTGGAATTACCTCAGAGTTGGAAGTTGTGTCAAAGTCTAAGCATCCGGCTCTGTGAAGAACCTCTTACATCAATCCGGTCTATATGGCACAAGAACCCCACTGATTTGAGTGCTTTTGCTGGAGGTGTTGGGATATGAGGTTGTTGTGATGGCAGTAGAACAGAGTTTAGCTCATCAGATCCACTGCACGGTCCTTCTCACCCTCACCCACCTGACTGTAGAGACTGCAATCACTCCCATTACGGCAAGGCCTGAAGCCCAATGAGCATTTCAAGATTGAAATTCCTTCAGCCACGCATCCATAGTTGTCTAAGCAGTTCTTATTTGAGCCATCTGCACAGTCCATGTTACCATTACAAAACTGCTGTTCAGTCAGACACAATGTCCCATCACAATGCAGAGGACAGGTAGCACCCTGCAGTTCAGCTAAGCCTTCAGGATACTCGGAGCGCACCAAGGCCCTCTCAATACACTTTCTCTTGTTCTTACAAAGGACATGGCTGGGATCTGAACATGAATGTAAACAGAATGGCTCAGCAGATCCATCCGGACCATCAAATCCCAACTTTGACTGGCCTGGCCCAATTGTGATGCAAGGTGATGTGCTTTCAGACAGTACAGAGGGATTCTCACAGTGTGTTCCAGTAGACAGTTTATGGGGAGGAGCTTTAGTGACAAGAGCACTGACTGCTTCCTCATTGCCATTTGCACAATTTCTCTCTCTATCACACAGGAAATCCCCTGGACTGCAGTGAGTTCTGTCGTCATCACAGCAGTGGCTGCAGCTTTCACTGTGTGTCATGTATCCTATTCCCTCAGAGTGATCCTGACACTGAGATGTCCCAGAAGCCCCGGCCTCCTAGGCAGGCACATAATCCAGAACAGAAGCCCCACCCTCCGAGGCAGGCGCTTAATCCAGAACAGAAGCTCTGCTCACCAAGGCAGGTGCATATTCCAAAACAGAATCCCTGCTCATTATCATGGGCTGATCACATTATCAGACATTGCAGCAACATGCTAAAGCTTCTCTCTGGTGTCTTGTTTCCTCCAGAGCTTTAGCAATCTCCACACTTCAAGACAGGCTGTTGCCTAATTCCACTCTGGATTACTGAAGCTCCGCAGGGAGCTTTTCCATCTTGCTCTACAAAATCAGCCTTACTCTTCAGCAGGGAATCCTTCTGTTGCAGCACGCTCGTGCTGTTGAGATGAGTGTGGTTCTCCTGCTGCATTGTGAACATCTCCTCCTCCAGCTTGCTAGTTTTCTCCAGTTCTCTTTGTCTCAGAGTTCTGAATAGCTGCTGCAGTGCTTTTCTTTCTTCCATCCACTACCAGTCTGTGCTCCAGATCAGAGGTCTGAGTCAGTGTTCTCTCTTAATGCGCTGCATGAGTCATCTTTGTGTATCAACAGTGAAAGTGAAAGTGACTATTATCATTGCGAGGTCACAGCACAGCACATAGTAAACCAAAATTAAATTGGACCTCTGCATTTAACCCATGCAAACACTGTGCAGCAGCGGGCAGCTATGAAAGCACATGGGGAGCAGTAACGAGGACCGTACCTTGCTCAAGGGTACCTCAGGGCAAACTACTGGTAAGGGGTTTGAACCTACAATCTTCCAATCCTGTGGCCAACTCCCTAACCACTAGGCCACCGCTGCCCCTAATGCTGCCTGTGTGACCCCTGTGCTGCTGAGACACTGTCTCCAGAGAGGCCCTGGGCTGCAGGAGCTGCTGCTTTCTACTGGAGTTGCAGCGCCTCAGGGTCTGCAGATCAGAAACTTGAGTTCAGTCTAGAAATTTGCGTCTCCAGAGACATCACGGCTGCAGCATGCTTTGTTTTTTCAGATCAGTAAATTCAGATTTGTTGAGGGTGGTGTGAGGGGGTCGCCAGTGTCACAAGTGCTCTCACGTTTGTAAAACCCCTGGATCTGTCCTTTTTAGTCAAATCTGTCCTTTTTAGTCAGGTTGTAATAGGAGTCACATTACTGCAAAAAGTCTTTAACCTTATGGTCTGTACAATGTGCTGTACAACTTTGTTTCAGATGGGCAGCTGTCCACCACCTGTGTGGTGGATGGTTTGGGTGTTTCCTGAGGGCAAGTCCATTGATCTCCGTGAGGGTCTCCTGAGTTCCAGATCTGTTGGTACACCAAGTCGGCGAAGCTACTATCATCTTATTTTCTCCTTACTTGACCTTCAGATCAGCTACATCAGACTAGCTCTTCTGCAGGAGCTGCTGCCATGAAGATTAAAGCTTCCCCAACTCAAACAGAGCTTCCACCATTAGCTCATGAACCTCCATTTACAGTCACCAGTGGACGCTTTTGCTTTTACTGTAACGCATGCTTACTGGAAATTACCACTATACAGGGTTTTTCTCTCTTTCTTTCCTTTTTATTTCCAATGTCAACCAAATGGGTTCCCCTTTTGGGTCTTTGGTTCTCCCAAGGTTTCTTCCTTATGTTTGTAGAGTTTTTCCTTGCCTCTGTCACCCTTGGCTTACCCAACTGTGGTTCGGGCCCAGATTCTGTAAAGCTGCTTTGTGGCAACAAGTTGTAAAAAGTGTAAATAAAGTTCACCTTATTGGACTCCACTTGTTTATTTCCTCCTGCAGCTCGCCTCACATCTCCTTTAGTCTCTGCTTCAGGAAGGATTTTTCCTTCTAACTGCTAGATGACCTGCATGTCCATGCAACTGATCTGTTCATTTCTCTGTCAAATTTCAGAGTGAAGTGTGCTGTGCTGTTTCAGATTTTCTGACCTGGCCATTAGTTCTTCTTGGAGACTGTTAATGCTTTCCTTTAACAAAATGATCAGCTCACCCTTGTTTTTACTCTCCTTATCATACTCTAGGCACTCAGCTAGTTTTTTCTTCTAGTTCTTGACCAAGTTTAGCTAACTCCTCTGGAAGAGAACACACCTCAGACTGGCTGCCTTCCGGCAATTCTTTAATTGATGATTGTCTCATCTTCAAAAGTCACTACTTTATCTGACAGAATAGAGATTTCCTTTTGCTTTTCTTCCAATTTCAAAGTCCTCCAGATCCTGTTTCAGTGCATGAACTTTATTATCTTTGTATTTATTATCTACAGCCTTGGCTTGTAGCCAGTGAGATACTAGGAGCTGTGGAGCTAGGAGCTCATGAGCCCAGGTGTGCTCAGTCTGAGCAGAGCAGCATCTACCGGGACACCCATTTAATGGGTGTAGAACCTTTATATGACAAAATGTAGTTATTTTTTTAAAAAATCATCCATTGAAGGCTTTCAAAACAGGTTCTTCTATGGACTCACACCACTCTTTTTCTGAGTGAACATTCTTTTTAAAATCAGTTTGAATTTAATAACAGTATTTTTTTCTTGTGTCAAGTGTTATTACAAAACATATTGTTGTCCATTCAATAATAAACAATGTCTCATGTTGAGGAAAATGTTTTAACATGTTTGCCATGTTTTTGCTATTTGTATATGACAAGCCTATCATTTATAAGGTATTACATAACTGTATTTAAATATTACAACAAAATAGCAGCAATAACTATAAATGTCATAAATATGGATTAAATTTATACAGAGCAATGGGCAATGTGTGTGTATAACATATTTTGCATGTGTGTGTTATAAAACATGACAGTACTACATGTAACTCTCCTGAATGACTTGTGTATGTGTGTGCACATGTGTGTTTATTTTGTGAATTTACATGTGGGCACTTTGTGTGTGTTTGTGCAAGAAAAGCTTGTATATATAAGAAAATATGCATGGGTGCTCTGTGTGTGTGCTTCTTCAATGTAGGTGGATGACTGACAGGACCTCAGGCCTCATTTAACCAAAGCGGTCTGATCAAATCTGCACAACCTTTATGAAAAATGCACACACATTTGGCACACACACACTCCTGTAGGTAACAGGTGCTAGTACAGTGTGTAGCCAATATGTACAGTTTTGTTTTAATAATTGGGCAGCAAGTGTGGAGTGGTATTATCCAGCATGAATCCACAGTGCTTATAGTTTTGCCGTCTGAAAGTATTCATTTTGGAGTGATTTAATTCAGTTTGTATCAGGAGGGCATAGTTTGAACAGTTATGTTCTGACAGTTATAACTGTGGTGCAGTTTGAATCTAGTGTAAATCTAGAGTGTTTGCAGTACTTTTTTAATTTTTTTAACAGTATGAATAATATTTTTTGTCTCATTTTAATCCAGTAAGAAACTTACTTATACTTACTTTATAAGTATAAAGTTGCAAAATATTATTTGCAAAGTCTCAGTAAGTGCTTAGATCATGGATATTTCATTTTCTGAAACTGAAATTATAATCCTATATTTAGTTAAAACGCAGATGGCAGCTGTGTGTGTGTGTAGGTGTGGGGAGGTGGTAAGGTAAAAGGAGAAAGCAGAATTTTCACTAGTAATTTGCAAACACACTCAAGAGGAGGTTTTTAATCACGTTTGTATTTTATGCTTAAAGTCTGATTTTACCCTATATGGATAGAAATGTAGAACATATTTAAAAGTATTTGATGGAATAAATGTTTCTGAATGCACTTTGACACACCTGCACATGCTCCAGTGTGTTTATCTCATTGCGCTGCCCCCTGCAGGACTCTGACTGAACAGACACACTGACCTCTCCTCCAGGTGGAAGGATTCTGAGGAAGAGTCATCACTGCATAACAAAGATACATCCCTTCTGCCACTGCATCATACACATACTCTTCTGTGCAGAACTTACCGCACAGGCTGAAGGGCCACACTCTGTGCACACTTCCTCTGATTGCTTACTAACTGAAACTGCACAGCCTTCTGCACCATGAGAGCAGCATCCATTAAACCAAACCCATATCTAATGAGAGAGAGAGAGAGAAAAAGAGGGAGAGATAACAAATGTTACAATTTTATTGTAACATTTATATAACAATTTTTATTAAAGATTGCTTAGTTGAAACTCAGTAAAGCAATAAGCAAAGTGAAGCAAGGCATTACAGTGGTTTCACAGCATGTTTGAGTTCTGTTTAAACATAAAATGTCTAAAATCAAAAAAGGTATTGTAAAAAACTTGCTATAAATTGTCTAAAAATAACTGAATTTAAATTACATTTCAACAAATTAAAATTAATAAAATAATGAATAAAGAAATTAGCACTGTTTGCTCATTCTATTAACATCATTAAATATAGCACCTGTATGCTGTTTCCTGTTTTATGTTAGCACCAGCTCCTTCACTGGAGCTGAATCTCATGTGTGTCCCTACTCCCTTTGTTGTGTAGTAGATGGTAAGTGAAACACTCACACCCTAATAGTGCAACTTGATACTTTGCCTTTTTGGGATTCAGCCATGTGTGTACAAATGGATGAATGCCCTACAGGAGAAGAATTCCATAACTTGCATAACATGCTTTATAAGGAATAAAGAACTATTTGAGTTCAGTTTTAATGAAGTAGAACTATTAATTAAGCAGATCCAAGTACAGCATTTGCGTAAGTCATAATAATGCTTTTTCATATTTCAGTTTTACAGTGAATCTTTTTCTTCAGTATTGTATCAGTGAATTTTCTGCTAAAATAAGCTGTCAGCTGTTTAAATAAAAAATGTGGTCTTGCTTTTATATTATTATAAAAGCATATATTAAATATTCAGTTATTTAAGAAATCTGTTTTTATTTATCTCTGGAAATAAAGTGATTGAATTGTAGGTAAACAGCAAACATTGATCTTGATTTATTAATTAAACAAAAGATATCAACAAAAATATGTATTCTAATTGAGGGATAAGTTAGGACACCCTACCCCCAAATAGCTAGTGTTACCCTATTTGGCTGAAATAAGCACAGTGAGATGCTTCTTGTAGCCATCTACCAGTCTCTGACATCGGTCTGAGGAAAGTTTGCCCCACTATTCAATGCAGAAGTCTGTGAGATGCTTGAGGGTTTTTTTTGCATGTACAGCCTGTTTCAAGTCACCCCACAGCACCTCAATGGGATTAAGATCTGGGCTTTGACTTGGCCACTCCAGGACTCTTCATTTCTTAATTTTCAGCCAGTCCTTGGTGGATTTACTGGTATGTTTGGGGTCATTGTCATGTTGCAGGGTCCAGATCCGCATCAGCTTTAAATGCTCTTATAGTTGGTCTCACATGTTCCTCAAGCGCCCTCTGATACACGATACAATTTATGGTAGATTCTATCTCTAGCTGGTCAGGTCCTGCTTCAGTAAAGCATTTCCAAACCATGACACTTCCACCTTCATGCTTCACAGTTAGTATAAGGTTCATTTCCTGGAATGCTGTAGAGTGGTACCTTGGGTTATGAGCATACTCTGTTCCTGGCTTGGATGGCCAGACCTGGGCATGTTGGCAGTTGTTTTGGAAGTCCTCCACTTGTAGACTTGTATTTTCTGGACAGTGGAATGGCTGATTGCAATTTCTTTTTTAATCCTTTACCAGACTTATAAGCTGCTACAGTCAGCCTCAGGAAGCTATTTTGATCTCACTCTCACCTCAACAGTCAGGAGCACACCAATCTAAATGCTGATGTGCTACACTTGTGTGCGATTTGAGCCATTTCAATTGGGAATAAAAGGTGGGGGTGTCCTAATTTATTCCTCACCAGAAATCACATTTTACAGAAGAGTTTGAAGTCTTTTTTTTAAGTTATATTACTTGAATCAAATGGTGCAAATGGTGTAAGCTGAAGAAGGAAGACTGCATGGTGAAATTCAGGCAGGATTTACTGGGGGGTAGTGAAGTGTGACCAGATAGCATGGGAGAAAGCTTGAAAGGTACTTGGTGTGACATCTGGACAGAAGGAGGATAAGGAAACCTGGTGGTGGAACGCATTAATTTAGGAGTGTTTACATAAGAAGAGGCCAGCAGCGAAGAAGTTTGCTAGTCAAAGAGATGAAGAAGGTAGACAAGAGTATAAGGAGATGAAGCACAGAAGAAGAAAGAGGTGTCGAAGGCTACAGATAAGGTGTAGGGTGAATTGTAAGAGAGGCTGGACATTAATTGGGTGGACAGAGCGGCGGAGCTGGAAAAGATGTAGAGCCAGTTAGGGTGATGAAGAATAACAAAAACATACTCACAAGCCAAAGTGTTTTTTGAAGATGGAAGGAATATTGTAAGAGGCTGACGAATGAAGAAAATGAGAGAGAGAGAGAGAGAGAGAGAAGGCCGCATGATGTGAGGATAGTGGACCAAGAAGTGCAGTGAATTAGCAAGATGGAAGTAAGGGCAGCAACAAAGAGCATAAAGAATGGAAAGACCATTGGTGTAGATGGCATACCTGTGGAGGCATGGAAGTGTTTAGGAAGGATTACAGTGGAATTGGATTGATTAACACAGTCTTGGAAAGTGAGAGGATGCTTGCAGAGTGGAGAAGTGTACAGGTACTGATTTTCAATAACAGGGTTGATGCGCAAAGGTTTAGAAACTATACAGTCACATCATGAAGTTATGGGAAAAAGTAGTGGAAGCTAGGTTAATAAAAGAAGAAATGATTAGTGAGTAGCAGTATGGTTTCATGCCAAGAAAGAACACTACAGAAGCAATGTTTTCTCTGAGGTTGATAATGGAAAAGTGTAGGGAAGATCAGAAGGATTTGCATTGAACCTCTGTGGATAGAAAGTGTATAACAGGGTGCCTGCAGAGAAGAGAAAAGAGCAGCAGAAGTATGAGTGGTACAGGATAAGTATCAGGGCATGTAAAAATGGTGAAAACTACAGTAGGAGTGAATGTTGCATTTAAAATAGAGGTTGCATACATCAGCGCTGAGCCATTTCTTGTTTGCAATGGTAATGGACTGGTTGACAGTCAATATTAGACAGGAGTCCCAGTGGACTATGTTTGCATTTTACATTTTTTGTCTTTAGATATTGCCAGAAAACACATTAAGTGTCCTTTATATTATTTTCACAATTCAGCACAATGTAAAGAAAATGTCTAATTATTTAATTATTTAGGCGTACTGTTTTATGCATTGCCATTTGCTGGGATGTATGATTAAAGCTCCAGTGCAAAACTAAAGAAGAAACATTTTGGGTTTTCAACTAAGACCTGTGATGACAGTGTAAACTGCTCTAACTAGAGTGGTGAATGATATAATGGTCTCGAGTGATGCAGGAAACATTACTGTTCTTGTTCTGTTAGATCTTAGTGCTGCATTCGACACGGTAGATCACTCCATTTTAGTAAATAGGCTTCACTCCACTGTCGGCATTACCGGAACAGCCCTTAAATGGTTCAACTCCTATCTCACAAACCGTTACTACTTCATCCAAATGGATGATTATGGCACCCCCTCACCTATGTCACTAGTTAACTATGGAGTCCCACAAGGGTCGGTGTTGGGCCCAGTGCTCTTCTCCCTCTACATGCTCCCACTAAGCACTATTATACGGAAGCATAATGTTAGTTACCACTCTTACGCTGATGACACTCAGCTATACTTATCTTTTAAATCATGTGATAAAGCATCAACCGGCACTTTAATTAGCTGCCTCAGTGATATTAGGGATTGGATGAATAACAACTTCCTCTCACTAAACCCCGAAAAAACTGAGCTGCTCTTGTTTTGTAGTAGTGATGTAGACAGGGCCAACTTCATTTCGCATATCCGGGATGCAGGGTTGAAGTTTTCAGTTAGTACTCTGGCACGTAATCTTGGTGTTATTTTCGATTCAAATCTTTCATTTAATCCCCATGTTAATGCAGTTGCGAAGACATGCTTCCTGCACCTTCGGAACATTGCCAAACTACGGCGCTTTCTGTCAATGGAAGACATGGCAAAAGTAGTACATGCATTTGTATACAGTAGATTAGATTACTGTAATGCCCTACTTTCTGGAAGCCCTCAGGGCACATTAAGCACCCTACAGCGCATTCAGAACACAGCCGCTAGGATTGTTAGCAGGAGCAGGAAGTACGACCATATAACTCCCATACTCTCCTCGCTTCACTGGCTTCCTGTTAGGTACAGGGCTGACTTCAAGGTCCTCCTCTTAACCTACAAGGCACTTAAAGGTCTTGCCCCAATATACCTAACCGAACTGCTTAATACCTATACACCTAACCGCCCACTTAGATCCCAGAATAAAGATCTCCTAATTGTCCCTCGCATAAATAAATGTATAGGAGCACGAGCCTTCAGTTACAGGGCTCCTAGATTGTGGAACAGCTTGCCTGCTTCTGTACGGGATGCCGATTCAGTCTCGGTCTTTAAATCACGGCTGAAGACTTACTTCTTTAGTTTAGCTTACCCGCACCAATCACCATAGTGCACCACTAGTAATGTCGCTGGTGCTGCTGTACATGCCATCGCACTGTTTCATTTCTGTGTCTGTCACTACTGGATCCTGCTCATTACTGACCCCCTCATTCCATTTCTCTCCCCACATGTCCGGGGGGGCCCATTGTGGTCATCACCTGAGTCCAATGCCGAGCTACCATCTGGTCTGTGTGATGCATCTGATGCGCCAAGGGACCCTGGCGGCTCATTGGTACCTGGAAGCAACTTGGGACTCCTCACTGATCCTGGAGTTTAAAACCAAACTAACTCTGTACTGTTAGTATACCCAAGGGGGTTGGGTAGCCGGTTGACCTTGGACCCTCAGAGGTTTTTTTTTCTCCACATAGTGGAGTTTTTGGTTCCTCTCCTCCGTAGTCGTCCGGCTTAAACATCTTAAACATCTATTACTGTAACCTGTTATCAATGTAAAGTGCCTTGGGGCAACTTTGTTGTAAAAGGCGCTATACAAGAATAAATTGAATTGAATTGAATTGAATGACAGGTCTATATCTATATACTCAGAAGCAGTATGTTGTGAGCTTAGATGGTGACACTCCTCCACCTCAATTGCTTTCTATTCTTATATACAGCAGTAATTACACACAGGACTGATTTACACACTGTCCAAATCAGACTCTATTATCCACTCCCATCTAAAGAGCTACAGACACCAACATGGAATCATGACTCCACACACAAACATGCACAGACACACACACACACTCCTACTTTAGGTCTCCTTGACGGTATTTCAAGATAAAATGTTCCCAGATAATTGCTTCTGCATAAGTGTTCTTGGATCAACTGTTATAATACCTACAATGTCTGGTCTCATCCCACAAAGTAGCAAAAAACTGCTGAAAAAAAAGTTAGTGCTGGCTATGACAAAAAGGTGTCATGATATGCAGTTCATCATTGTTGCAATTGGGGGCGCATAGCTGCAGGATAAACAGAATGCTATTGCTGGATCTTGGAAGGGAAAAACTGACCTGATCAGGATTTTAATGATTTTTCCATATTTTCATGTAGAAGGCCATGTCTGTGTGTGTGTGTGTGTGTGTGTGTATCACAAAGCTGACTGAAAGCAAACTGGCAGAGGCAGTGTGACGTTTGGGAAACGTTCTGCTGGAAAATGTTGGCATTTATCTCAGATGTTAATTTGACAGATATCATTTACCTAAACACTGCTGTAGACGAAGTTCACCCCTTCATGACAACAGTATTCCTTAACTGCAGTGGCCTCTTTCAGCTGCCACACAGCATTATGATATGATGTCAAGGTGTTGACTTGGCCTCCAGGTTACCAGGACATAAATCTGATCAAGCATCTGTGGGATGTGCAGGACAAACAAATTTGACCCACCAGGGTCTCTTCATAACTTACAGGACTTAAAGGACCGCATGTGTGTGTGTGTGTGTGCGCGCACACGCGTGCATGTGTTGGGCTGTAAATTCTATCTAAGAGGCAATTAAGGGATTATTTTTAGTGGAACAAGATTTTAACATGTGTTAAGTGAGATTTGACATGTTATGGACAGATATTTTCTGTTCTATTGTAATTTTGAAGTTGTTTATGAACTAATGTGTTCTGTTCAAGTGTATAGACGTGTTTGAGGTTAATTGATGGTATGTTCCTTCTATTCAACTTTCCACAAAAGCAGACAAACTTTAATATAAGGTTGGAAAGAATTGGTGTAGCATGTGGTCTAACATACAGAGAATGAAGAGTAAAATAATCAAACACAGGTTATAATCATATTCTTTCTTCTGCCTTCAAAACCTAAATATCACTACTGTTGACTCCAATCAGTACAAACTCTCCACACTGCCCTTTAATGCCATGCACCAGACTCCCATTTAATAAGGCATATTAAGTAATTAAGAAAAGAGATTCTTAATTTAACACATGTAGATACACACACCTGGGTCTCTGATGCTTTGGCAATGTATTTTTGGTTAAATTAATTCACAAACATGGGGCTTTGAATAAGCCAATATTATCTATCTTTTCACACATGTATGTCAAGCTATCTAAACTTTTAGTGAGTACAGAAGTACTCACACTGATTCAAACTAATTCTGTTTTCATGCACACCAGTTGTTGGATGTTAGACCAGCTTTTTTGGCTGCTCACGTTCGCGGTTGCTCTGCATCTTTCTCCATCAGACCAACTGCCTGGTTGTCCTCTCTTTCTACATCCATAAACTTCCTCTCCTCTTATCGGCTTGTCAGCCCAGCTAAAGGAGATGTAATGTTAAGTAATGACAATACTTTTGTAATACTTTATTGTAATACTTTAAGTAAAAGTCTGTGATAACAGAAAAGAGTCATAACGCTTTTAAAAATGACAGTTTTTAAAACTTCTCAGAAAATGAAACTTAAAAAAATATATTATTTTACTGTAAGATATACAATACTGTACAAAACACCACCACTAATTAATTCCTATTGTATATATTTCTAGTATTTTTAATGTATTTGTAAAGGATTGTTCACCTGGATTACTGAAGGGCAAAGTTTTTGGTTCTCATTTTCAATCCAGTCTATTTACCTGACCAGTTTCAGAGGATTGTTTTTGCTTGTTACGCCACACAAAGACCAATAAATGAATCATTCAAGCACATCAAGGTCATCTAACTTGAAGAAGCGGGGCAGATGATTATAGAGGATAAGGCTGGTGATTAGTATGCTAAGTGATACACCCTTTATCTTGGCATCTTTGAAGCCTGTTACAGTAAAAAAATTTTATTTTTCTTTCATTTTATTTACTCAATATGTCAAAATAAGACAGTAGTAGTATTAGTATTTTTTATAGTATTTTTTGCACCAAGAAAGTTATTCCAAGAAAAATGAAAAGAAATGAGGGCTGCTCAAGACTTTTGCATAGGACTAAAGGTAAATTAAGTATTTTCTAATTGGCTGCCATGTATTCTGCTTCTGCCAAAAAGTTGTCATGGCTTCAATTTCAGCATGAGTAAATAGGGCTAAACTGTACTGAACAGGCAGATTCATAGAAATGTGTTTGCTTTTGCAACATTACAAACTCATTGGGAAAGACTAGAGCTAAATTGCTGTAGGTTGCTATAGGCTGAACACATACATACACATAAAAACTGCCACACTGAGGCAGCAGTGGTGTTTTTGCTTTAAGCATACTCACAATTCATAAGGATATGACAAAAAGGTGGATCAACTGGGGAGACCTAGGGAACAGCTTGAAAATCACTGCTCTATCACCACACTACACTCTAACACCAATATGTTTGTCAAAATATGATAAAATACACTGGGTGATGCTAAATCTATTTTAGTGTGCTTCTGGGTTGGTGACGTCTTGTGTGTTTGTCTTAAAAATATATAGTCTGTTATAAATTCAGTATGTTGGAAAAAAAAGGAATGTAATCCTTTAATTTGTCAATGAAAAGCTTATTTACAGGTTAATGTAATTATGGGAGTTGGTAGGGATAGATTTTTGTTTAAGTATTGTAACCTTAAATGAAACAAAACACAAACATAGAAAAAGAAAAGCAAACCTTAAATAAACACAAGAAATATACAAAGACAAGGAAAACATGAGAAACGTAGTGACAACAGCAATTTTAACTGCAACAGCAGTAAGAACAACAGTGACAACTGAAAAAGTATGAGTGAAACACAGAAAAGTTTCAAAAAAGGATGAAACTTATACAGGACAAATCAGGACAAGGAAAACCTGGGACTAGGAAGTGTTACAGACTAGACACAGGTGAACACTGATGAGGATGCAAGAGAACTAAGGTGGGCAATACTGTACTTTTCAGCAGTTTTTGAGTGTGCCCTGAAATTCAATAAACAAAAATGAGTTTGTTCTCAGTATATAATGTGAAATTCTTATTATATTGTAAACCATGCATAAAACTGTGGGTAATAATTGTAATGTGTTTTTTTTTTACATTATTGCTAATGTCTACATCCAACATGATTCTGAGTAAGAGAAAGCTATTTCAGTGGGTTTTCCCAGCCTGGACTGAGCCTTTATGGGACTTTCAGGACGTGTGTGTGTGTGTGTGTGTGTGTGTGTGTGTGTGTGCGCACGCGCGCGCTGTGGATAAAACTCTAGGATATCCACACTTTTTGGCAGCTAATTTTGTAGAGTTGCAATTTAATCAGAGAAAAGCAGCAGAAGGAGAGCTTATTTACAAATTTCTTGGATTTCTCTTCCCTCCAGCAAAACATCCACACTGCTGCTTAGAATGAATTATGCATTACAGGGGTGTGAGTTTGTGTGTGTGTGTGCGTGCGTGTGTGACTCCCACAGAGCACCCGGAAAGTCGACCTCATCCCCTTGCAGGAAGATGCATCGCTCCACTTCCCCTCTTCCTCTGGGCACGTTCCTGCGTATCTCTCACACACACACACACACCCCAGTTGGCCTGCTAATCAAAAGACACAGATGCTGACAGTATAAAAGTTAAATGTGTGTTATATTCCTTGTGTTATATTCTTTAAAAATGCACTTGTGAAATGACACAAAGAAACTTTTTTTCCAATGGGGCAAAATAATACCTCAGCTTCAAACGATCCCCACACATTCCTTGCATAACCCTGACACTAGGACTGTGCTGACACTCATACTCTATGAATTAAAATAATCTGGAGTTAAATCAAATTTAATTTCTAAGTGATGGGAAGTTGACTGGAGTTGATTCCAAATAATGACAACATTTATTTCTGATTCTCTCGATTCTTTAGAATAATTAGAAAATTATTAATTCATAAAAATTATGGCTCTTTTCACACATGCACATTCATGCTAAAATGTAAACAGTGGTGGAATTTAGTTAAGTCCTTTTCATCAGTTTCAGATTAATTAAATTACACACCATTAGGACCTGTCAGGAAGTTAGCACTTTTTCACACTAAGCAGTTCCTGCCGGGTGGGCTTGTGGAGAGTTTGCATGTTTTCTCTTTGTATGAGTTTGTACAGGGATATTTGAGCAGGGTTACACCATCAGGACCCCCCTTCCCCAAACAATTACTAGACATTTACCACTTAAGTCAACACATTTACTTCCTGCAAAGACAATATGCACTGCATTACCACTGCTTATAAACACTCTAAATGGCAATGGTACCTGCTTAGCCAAAGCAGAATACTGTTAGTTAGGACATTCCTTGTATGTCCTTGTATGTTCAAAAAGGTGCATTTAGGGAAATGACAAACCTGGTGGCCCAGATTACAAGGACTAGGCTACACATTCGGAAGTTCAAGACCAGCAGGTTACCTGGAGGCACCATTGAGGTACTGTCCACCACACTGCTTCCCAGGCACTGGGGGTGTATGGGTTGTATGGGTAAAATGGGAAGGTTTTTGTTTTATTTTGAGAGGCAAAGGTGGCCTAGTGATTAGGTACTTGCCCTCATGATCAGAAGGTTGAGGGGGGTGACACTCAGAACAACAGGTTACCCTTAGCAATGTTTTGTCCCCACCACTGCTCCCTGGAAGCAGTCGTTGCAGCACACTGCTCCTGCTAGCAGTGCGTGTTCACTATTGGAGTGTTTGGATGGGTTAAATGCAGAGGACAACTTTACTGCTCACTGTTCACAGTGAATGAGTGCTAGCAGAGGAATTTCATTTTGGGAGTTCATTCTCAATCTGGGAAACATTGAAACATTTATATATCTATCTAACCTCTACATTTCGGTATATGTCCCTTATTCTGGCCTGGAAGAGACTTTTACAAGCCAATGTACAAGACACTGTGTGTTGTGTAATTGGCTAACTTAGAAGCTTTGTTATCCATTTTAGCTACTTAAAAAGGTGTATGAATTAGACTCTAGAATTTGAGACAAAAGTTTATTTATTCATTCAACTTCTTAATCTTACTAGGGTTGCATGTATTGCTGAAGCCTATCCCAGCAGAAGTTACTCTTTTGCCTTTTTGGTATCAGCTTTTGCAATTAGTATCTATAATTAGTTTAATTAAACATTGGCACCCTTTGTTTTGGCAAAGGAACATAGAAGTTTTACATGACTGGGTTACTAAACAATATCATTTTCAAATGCTGAAGGCTGAAGAAGAGAATTACTGCAGGTTGGAATTGGTGGAGAAAAGTGGCTGGAGTGATTTGTGACAGACGGGTACCAGCTAGAGTAAAAGGGAAGGTTTACAGGACAGTAGTAAGACCAGCTATTTTGTATGGGTTGGAGACAGTTGCACTGACGGAAAGACAGAAGGCGGAGCTGGAGGTGTCAGAGTTAAAGATGCTGAGATTTTCGTTGGGTGTGACGAGGATGGACAGGGTTAGAAATAAGTATATTAGAGGGACAGCTCAGGTTAGAAGTCTTGAAGACAAGGTTAGAGAAGCAAGGTTGCATTTGTTTGGACATGTCCAGAGGAGAGATAAGGATTATATTGGAAGGAGGATGTTGAAGATGGAGCTGCCAGGAAAGAGGAGAAGAGGTAGACCAAAGAGGAGATTTGCATGTCCTTTGGTGAGAAAGGACATGCAGGTGGTCGGTTAGAAGCAGGAAGATGCAGAGGACCGGAAGAAATGGAGACCGCTGTGGCAACCCCTAAATGGAAGCAGCCGAAAGAAAAAAAAGAAAAGAAGTAGTATGAAGGCAAATAGTACTTTCAGGAACTGGATGAATACACATCATTCAAACTTTTCTCAACTACTGGGTTTATCAAAAGCAAACATTACATTAAAAAAAGCAAGATACTTTAGGAACTGTAGAGATACAAGCTTGCAATTTGCTGGTGAAATGGGTGACCCCCTCAATTCTCATTGTGTAATCACATTTTGAGGATCTGAAGTACTGCAATACTAATGTATGCTTTGCATTGGGTTACTTTATCATTAACCTGCTGATTACAGTATACAGTAAAATAATGATGATAAAGTATACAGTACACAAGTGTACCCATAAATGCAATGAACTCAAGTACAGTTGACCAAATAAAATTTTTTTGATTACTATTCGATTAGCTCAATGAATTTCTTTGCCTGACGGCCTCTGGCTCTCTTTTCCTCACAAAATCCAAAGACATGTAGCCTCTCCAATCCACCTGACACACATTTTCCATAGATCTGTATGTCTGTCCTTCAAATGGATTAGCAACCTGTCTAGGGTGTTTCTCTGACCAAAAACCAGGTCCCCCAGAGATCATGACGAAATTATGGCCTTTCATTTGCTCTGTTTGCCATTTGTATATTTCAACCATGCCATACAACTATGCATGTTTAAATCAAGTTGATTACAATTCAATTTCTGCAAAGCTTATGTTTTGAGAATTTTCATGATGAGCTGCAAAATCTCTCTTACAGATCTCTCTCTGAAATGTGGATGCTACTGTGAAGCTTTGTTTTTAACACACATGTATAAATACATCAATTATAGTTCACTTCCATAAATACAGCCATTGTAATGATGCGTGTGTGGTGGACAGGTTGTCCAGAAAATTTTACATTCCCTGTGCACAAATGTAAACGTGGTTGGAAACTCTTTGGATTCTTAATACTCAAATGACTGGAAACTGAGAAAGGACTGTTTTTGCATAGACTTTCAGCACTACCTCAAACATTCACACATTAAAAGTACTGCACATTAATGTTTGTAAAAAATAAAGAATAATGATACTTTCTGTACAGATCATATATGGAACTTCAAATGTGCTGTTTAAATTTACTGTTTGTGATATTAAAAGAGCCAACACATTTAAATGTATTACTGCCTACTTCACTTACTGATTGTTAACCCTGCCCATTTAAAAGTTAAAAAGGAGTGTGTCTACCTGGACTGCTTTTGAATGAAACGCAAAACATGGCAGTCTTGTAGTCTTATAAATAAAGTAATAAAACAACCCAGTTTACTTCCATTGTATAAAGAGAGATTAAACATGAACTATGACTGATTTTAGTATATAAACCCAAAAACACATAAGGAAACCCCTTATGAAATGAAAAATGCTTGAATGGGGCCCATTAACATCTCATAATTCTCACAATACAAATCAAGATTACAAAAGCTATAGGTGGCTACAGATCCATTATATGCATTTTTCTGCCCCCCCCCCCCCCCCCACCAAAATCCCTTCATGTCTTTACAGTTGTAAGTACCAAATTCATATGACATACCAATTTTACAACATCTCCCTTTAAAATTATGTTTTTATTACTGTGCCAGTGAAATATAGAAATGAGCTTTGTTCTGACTGGGTGGCCAATTGTCCATCTTCTTCACAAAATATTCTGGCATAAAATGTATAAGAAAACCTCGTTCTGATCCTTTATTAGTTCCTGATAGCCAGTATCAACACTTTGCCCCTTCTTTAAACTAGAGTTAACAACATTTACAGGTTTGATAACAACAGTTTATACAATTTACATTTACAATTTAAAATTATTGGAAGCGGGAAAAATCTCTGCAATTATAACCAATTACATTATAGATCTTTAAGGTTTCCCATTTTAATTTTTTTTTAAATTTTTTTTTTTTAATAAACTCCCTGTGCAAAATCAAAACATTTGGAAGTGTGTGTATATGTTTATAAAATCACTAGGGTGATAAAGAATTCCATGGTTTCTGTGCATTAAATTGTATGGACCTGGTATAGAATAGAAATGAAATGCATAAAAGTTCAGTGTTAAAGAGTTAAACGTTCCACCAAAAAGCAAGAAAGTGTGATCTTAGAATCACATTCATTTGCCAAATATGTAAGTACATGTATAGGATTATATACAGAATACATGAAAAGTGTCTGTGGAAATGCAAAGTATTTATGGAGTACAGTCATTATGTGAAACAGGGTGTTGTAACTAGTGGGAGAAAGAGGAGTAGCTGTGGCATATCAGATGATTATCCTGCTTAGCTATTTATGAAGGTGGTGACATGAGAATAGCAACTGCAGCTGCATCAGGTAGTTTTGGTATACATGGATCTGTAGTGTCTGTTAGATAGGAGGAGTTATGGCTTTCCATGCCTGTTTCCTGATTTTTGCACAATACAGTTCCTGCCGGGAAAGCAGGGGAGCATCAGTGCTTTTTCAGCTGTATTTACTATTCTCTGCAGTCTGTTCCTAAGTTATTTTTTGGCTATTCCAAATACAGAAAGTACATGCTCTGATGGGCCTTTTTGAAGATAGAGTTAGAGGAATTTTAAGTTTAAAAGTTATTCTGGCTGACCAGCAGCACCGATATCCAGAGATCTTGGATGAGTCTGTTGAGCATAGTACTGTCTGCAGTCTTCCAAATTTTAACAGCTGGTTCCATGGACGTGCAATTTGAGAGGATATATCCCTTCAACTGCCTGGGAGGAAAAAGTTGAAGCAAAAGTAGATGGTGGGGGATACAGTGAGGTTTTTAGGAGAGGAATTTTGAAATTATTATTGGACACTGAGCTGACTATTAACTTGATCATGGATACTGAATGTGCTACAGGATGTAGAGTACTCTGATGTTGACTCTATTATCCATTCACCTGTCTGCCAAGTCGGCAAAATGCAGGTGGTCCCGCAGGTGTTCTGTGATGTTCTTCATAACTAGATGCCACTTGCTCAGTAAAAAACAGCAGAAAAGTTACTACTGGTATTAGGGGCCAGTGAGCGCTCTGGAAAGTTTAGCATTGGTGATTACTGTTGTGTTTACAAGCCAGTGAGATATTTTAATTCCTACCATCCACAAACATGTCTTATTACCCTCAACAATACGCACAGCCCAGCTGGCTCTTTAGCCTTTAATGGCTACTGCATTTGCTCTGTTTGTTTTTCATCATTAACAGCAGTATTTGCCTCTTAGGCCCAAAGCCAGCAGTGCTGCCACACCATTTCTTTAATTAGCTTACAAACACACACACACACACACACACGCTCAAAATAATTGGTTCAAAGAAAAAGAGAAATTTCTTTAATTAATTTATCTGCCTGCTGGAATTACCAAGAGAGAACCCCAGTTTACACTGTAGCGATCGCAGCATTCACGGAACGATTTCCGTAATACTTCTAAAATCGAGCAGACGCCGTCTCCACTACAATACACGGGACAAAACTTTCAGTACACATTTAGCAGACGCTCTTATCCAGAGCGACTTACATGTCCTAATTACAGGGACAGGCCCCCGGAGCAATTCAGGGTTAAGGGTCTTGCTCAGGAACCCAGTGGCGGTAGTGCTAGAGGTGGGATTCGAACCTGGGACCTCTTGAGCCATTGGTCCCCAGGCAAGCACCCAACCACTAGACCAGCGCCACCCAACAAGCGTTTTATCATGTACAAAACTACCTAAATAACATAGAATATAACAAACCAAACACACAATCCTAACCATGAACATACATGTATTGAGTCCAACAGTACTGATCAGTCTTTTAAAGGTGATTCCGGAGATGGGTAGTTGGCAAACGGAACAGTCTTACCACGAAAGAGATGGAGTCTGGGATGATGGAAAGGACGGATGATGTAATCCTGATAATTCGAGTGAAATGGGTGTCCAAATAGTCCAACGGGGTTAATCCACAAACAAGAAAGACGAACTCTGACAATATTATTTGTGAACATATATAATACACATACCACAAAAAGAAAAGATTTTAAACAAGAGACACGGAAACTTAATTTCTCTCTCGTACTCCTTCTCTCCGAAACTTTTCCCTGACCACTCTTCCCTCATCCCACTCAAACACCGCCCCCCGATTATATCAGGTAAATTCTTAAAGGGGAAGTGCGGAGTTAATTTGGGGCTAGAGCACCCTCAGGCTTTCTGAAAGAATACCATGCCGAGCCTAGGGAGTACCTCCCTTATGGCCATCGGCTATGGTAGCATTATGTACGGTGTCACAACACACACGTGCATGCTTTACATACATACACATAGACAAAATATCTTCTTCTTTTTCTTTCGGCTGCTCCCGTTTAGGGGTCGCCACAGCGGATCAGCTGTCTCCATTTCTTACGGTCCTCTGCATCTTCCTGCTTCAAACCAACCATCTGCATGTCCTCTCTCACCACATCCATAAACCTCCTCTTTGGTCTACCTCTTTTCCTCTTTCCTGGCAGCTCCATCTTTAACATCCTCCTTCCAATATAATCCTCATCTCTTCTCTGGACATGTCCAAACCAATGCAACCTTGCTTCTCTAACCTTGTCGCCAAGACGTCTAACCTGAGCTGTCCCTCTAATATACTAATTTCTAACCCTGTCCATCCTCGTCACACCCAACGAAAATCTATAACTCTGACACCTCCAGCTCCGCCTCCTGCCTTTTCATCAGTGCCACTGTCTCCAACCCATACAACATAGCTGGTCTCACTACTGTCCTGAAGACCTTCCCTTTTACTCTAGCTGGTACCCGTCTGTCACAAATCACTCCAGCCACTCTTCTCCACCCATTCCAACCTGCCTGCACTCTCTTCTTCACCTCTCTTCCACACTAGCCGTTACACTGAACTGTTGATCCTAAATATTTAAACTCCTCCACCTTTGTTACCTCTACTCCCTGCATCCTAACCACTGCACTCTCCTCCCTTTCATTCACACTCATGTATTCCGTCTTTGCCCTACTCACTTTCAGTCCTCTCCTCTCAAGAGCATATCTCCATCTCTCCAGGTTCTCCTCAAGCTGCTCCCTACTCTCATTACAGATCACAATATCATCAGCAAACATCATCTTCCACGGAGACTCCTGTCTAACCTCGTCCGTCAGCCTGTCCATTACTATTGCAAACAAGAATGGGCTCAGTGCTGATCCTTGATGTAATCCAACCGCTACCTTAAATGCATCTGTCACTCCCACTGCAGATCTCACCACTGTTACACTGCCATCATACATATCCTGAACTACTCTCACATACTTAACACCAGACTTCCTCATAAAAACCACAACTCCTCTCTAGGCACCCTGTCATATGCTTTCTCCAAGTCCACAAAGGCACAATGCAGCTCCTTCTGACCTTCTCTGTACTTCTCCATCAATACCCTCAGAGCACACATTGCATCTGTAGTACTCTTTCACGGCATAAAACCATACTGCTGCTCACTAATCCTCACCTCTTTTCTGAACCTAGCTTCCACTACTCTTTCCCATAACTTCATGGTGTGGCTGATCAACTTTATCCCTCTATAGTTACTACAGCTCTGTGCATCACCCTTATTCTTGAAGATCGGTACCAGTACACTTCGTCTCCACTCCTCAGGCATCTTCTCACGTCAGAAACTCAACTGCCATCTCTCCTAAACATCTCCATGCTTCCACTGGTATGTTATCCGGTCCAACAGCCTTTCCATTCTTCATCCTCTTCACCGCTGCCCTTACTTCCATCTTGTTTATTTGCTGCACTTCCTGGTTCACTCTTCTCACATCATCCAATCTTCTCTCTCTCTCATTTTCTTAATTCATCAGCCCCTCAAAGTATTCCTTCCATCTGCTCAACATGCTCTTTTCACCTGTGAGTATGTTTTCATTTCTATCTTTAATCGCCCTGACCTGTTGCACATCTTTCCCAGATCTGTCTCTCTATCTAGCCAATCGGTAAAGGTCATTTTCTCCCTCTTTACTGTCCAACCTCTCATACAATTTATCAAACACCTTATCTTTGGCCTTCGCCACTGCTTTCTTCACCCTGCGGTTCATCTCCTTGTATACCTGTCTACTTTCCTTATCTCGCCTCCCTCTTCTTTTGAATACACTCCTGAACTTCTTGGTTCCACCACCAAGTTTCCTTATCCTCCTTCTTCCTTCCAGATGTCACACCAAGTAAATTTCTAGTCGTCTGCCTTATCACTTCTGCAGTAGTTTCCCAGCAATCTGGTAGCTGTTCAACACCTCACAGTGCCTGTGTTAACTCCTGCCTGAATTCCACCTTGCAGTCCTCCTCCTTCAGCTTCCACCACTTGATCCTCGACTCTGCCCTGACTTTCCTCCTCTTCTTGACCTCCAAGGTCATCCTGCAGACCACCATCCTATGCTGTTTAGCTACACTCTCCCCTGTCACTACTTTGCAGTCTCCAGTCTCTTTCAGATTGACCCTGCTGTGACCCTGCTGTGAGCATCTTCCTCCACTCTTATACGCCACCCTGTGCTCCTCCCTCTTCTTAAAATAAGTATTAACTACAGCCATTTCCATCCTTTTTGCAAAATCTACAACCATCTGACCTTCAGCATTCCTCTCCTTGACATCATGGCTACCCATCACCTCCTCATCATCTCTGTTCCCTTCACCAACATGACCATTATAATCTGCACCAATCACCACTCTCTCTTCCATGGGTACTGTAACGGTCCTGTGCCAGTAGAGGGCACCCTGCTTTGATTGTGCACACCTGGGCATTGGGTGCCAGGTGTGCCTCATCGGGGGCTGGCGTTATAAGCCCCAGTGAATCAGAGCAGGGCGCTGGTCATTCTGTGTGCGCACTGTGAGATTACTCGTGTTATGTTTTACATTTGTTATGTTGGTTATGTTTAGTTTGAGTTCTATGCACGTTGCCCGTCATTAAAGTCCAGTACGAAGCTCTCGGCTCTGCATTGGCATCCAGCCCTCAACACCACACTGTGACAGAATGACCAGCCACCACAAATGGACGTCGCGAGCCGAGAGCTCCGTGGGGATGTCCGTGAAAGACCACCGGACCTTCCAGGTGCTGGAGGCTGAGGAGATAGGGGTTGAGCGGTGTTTGCTCCCCTCCCGGGATTGGCCGACGCTGTGCCTGTTCCAGCTCCAGCAACTAGGAGGGCGTGGCTGCGGAGCCGGCTCTCGCGTGAGCCCCTGGGGAAGTGGGGCTGCGATGCCGGTTCACTTGTCAGCACAAGGTGGGACTCAAGGGACATCCGCCATCACCGCGGAGGCGGCGGGGCTTGAGGGACGAGGTCCAAGTCCGCCGGAGGAGGCGGGGCTTGAGGGACGAGGTCCAAGTCTGCCAGAGGAGGCGGGTTTTCGAGGGGCTGCGTCCAATCTAGACCACTGGAGAGAGAGCGGGGTTTCGGGGGCCGCAGCCGAACCCGCCAGAGGACCGCGGTGAGAGCGGAGCGTTCGACTGGACTTTGTTTGGACTTGTTGTTGAATGTTTGCGCAACCCCTCTCCTTTCGGGGGATCCTGCTTCGGATGAAGCAGGGTCTGGCGCCCCAGGAGTAGGCACCTTTGGGAAGAGGTACTGTAATGGTCCTGTGCCAGTAGAGGGCGCCCTGCTCTGATTGTGCACACCTGGGCATTGGCTGCCAGGTGTGCCTAATCGGGGGCTGGCGTTATAAGCCCCAGTGAATCAGAGCAGGGAGCTGGTCATTCTGTGTGTGCACTGTGAGATTACTCGTGTTATGTTTTACATTTGTTATGTTGGTTATGTTTAGTTTGAGTTCTGTGCACATTGTCCGTCATTAAAGTCCAGTACGAAGCTCTCGGCTCTGCGTTGGCGTCCAGCCCTCAACACCACACCGTGTACACACATACACTCTCTATCACTTCATCTAACTCACTCCAGAATTTTTCCTTCTCTACCATCTCACAACCAACTTGTGGAGCATAAGCACTAACAACATTCATTATCACACCTTCAACTTCCAGCTTCAAACTCATCACCCTACCTGACACCCTCTTCACCTCCAAAACACTCTTCACATACTCTTCCTTCAGGATAACACCTACCCAATTCCTCCTTCTATCCACAGCATGGTAGAACAGTTTAAACCCTCCTCCAATACACCTGGCCTTACTACCCTTTCATCTAGTCTCTTGCATACACAAAATGTCAACCTTTCTTCTCTGCATCATATCATCTAATTCTCTACCTTTACCAGTCATGCTGCCAACATTCAAAGTCCCTACCCTCACTTCCACTCTCCGTCCCTTCTTTCTCTCCATCTCCATCTATACATGCCTTCCTCCTCTTCTTCTTCTTCTCCTTTGGTCAACAGTAGTCCAATTTCCACCAGCACCCTGTAGGCTCACAGTACTGGTGGCGGTCGTTGTTAACCCGGGCCTCGACCGATCCGGTATGGAATTCTGTATCATTGTCCTTATATTGATTTTGCTAAGTTTTAGACTGGATGCCCTTCCTGACGTAACCCTCCCCATTTACCCGGGCTTGGGACCGGCGCAAAGAAATACGCTGGCTTGTGCATCCCTAGTGGCTGGGTTATACACGGAGACACAATATAAAGAAAGGAAAAAATAATAATTTTAAGGTTAATGTACATAACATAAAACTTGCTTGCTTTCATAAAATGACAGACCATGCATAACATGAGATATTCTTGCATGTGTTATTAATATTATTTATTATTATTAACAGTTAATAAAACATTGAATTATTATCATTTTCATTTAACTGTTTTACCCCAATAGTTGAATAGTTGTTTATTCTTACTGAATTACCACCACAACAATGTGTTGTACAGAGTTGCTTGAATGTTTGTGAACACTTTTATTAAATATTATGTTAATAGATATTATTATACTTGCTTGTTTAATTACTGAGATAAAATATCCAATATTACAGATCTGTGAATGGCAAAAGTATGTCATCCTTTACATTTTTAAAACTGAGTTCAGTATGTATTGCAGATCTAAATAAAACAGACAGTTTAAGTTTGTGAGACATTTTTTCCCATTTATAGTAAAAGCCTTCATAAACTCCAGTTAGTCCAGAACGCAACAGCTACAGTCCTCACCAGTTCTAGAAAATTTGATCACATTAGTCTGATATTACTCCCTGCGATGGGCTGGAGGCCTGTCCAGGGAGCGTCCCCCGTCCTCGCCCTGTGTGCGCTGGGTTGGACACCAGCACTCCCCCGCAACCCAAGCGGGACAAGCGGCAGATAATGGATGGATGGATGGATAGTCTGATATTATCTAGGCTTCATTGGTTTCCTGTGAAATTCCACAGACTATAAAATTTTACTACAGACTTACAAAGCCCTAAACGGCCTCGCTCCTGAGTATCTTTCAGAGTTTATCTCCAGTTATGAATCCCCTCGCTCAAATAGGTCGCAACGTGATGGCTTTTAAACAGTTCCCAGAATTTTGAAAACAACAGCAGGGGAAACAGCTTTTTCATTTAAAGGCCCCTCATCTCTGGAACAGTCTTCCAGGGACACAGACACGCTCTCAGTCCAGGGTAAAAACACAGACATGCTCTCAGTCCAGGGTAAAAACCTACTTGTTTAATCAATTTTTTAGTAGTTGATCTTCCTCTTAGTTAAAAGGTTCATGGTTACAGAGGTAGTGTTGTTGGTGCTGCCGGCCCAGCACTCTCACGCTATCGCTCAGGTTTGTTGACAGTGCTGTTGGAGGGATGCAAAGTGTCTCAGGGTGTTCTCCTGTTTGTAAAACCCTTGCCTCTGTCCTTTCTAGTTAGGGGGGGTGGTGGTATAGTGGTAGGGTACTTGCCTACAGACCTATGGATCAAGAGGTCCCAGGTTTGAATCTGTCCACCACTTGTGCCTTTGGGCAGCTTATGAATTTCTGGAAAGGAAAGACCTTCATTTAGCATCAATTAGCGTGAGGGTTTCCTGAAGTTCATACCTGCTAGTCCATCAAGTCGATAAACTTACAATCATCAGATTTCTCTCCTCACCTGAACTTCAGATCAGCTACAGTACTGTGCAAAAGTTTTAGGCAGGTGTGAAAAAAATGCTGTAAACAAAGAATGCTTTCAGAAATATAAATAATGATTGTTTATTTTTATCAATTTACAAAATGCAAAGTGAGCGAACAAAAGAAAAATCTAAATCAAATCAATATTTGGTGTTACTTCCTTTTGCCTTCAAACCAGCATCAATTCTTATGGGTACATTTGCAGAAAGTCAGGGATTTTGTAGGATTATAACCAGGTGTATGATCAACCAATTTTACCAAACAGGTGCTGATGATCATCAATGTCACACATAGGTTGAAACACAGCCATGTTTGGAACAACCTACTAGCCAAGTTCCTTCATAAACTGTGTGCAAGTGTACCTAGAAGAATTGATGCTGTTTTGAAGACAAAAGGTAGTAACACCAACTATTGATTTGATTTAGATTTCTCTTTTGGTCATTCACTGCATTTTGTTGATTGATGAAAATAAATGATTAACTCTTCCATTTTTGAAAGCATTCTTTGTTTACAGCATTTTTTCACACCTGCCTAAAACTTTTGCACAGTACTGTATATCATCTGGAGCATGAGCTGCTGCCACTAAGATTAACAAAAGACCCACTGACTCAAGCAGAGCCACCACTATTAGCTCACTGAACTTCCAATTACAGACTCTAACTGACTCTTCTATAGTTAATCACACCTTACTTGATTATCCAGTGTCGACCAGAGGAGGATGGGTTCCCCTTTTAAGTCTTGGTTTCTCCCAAGGTTTCTTCCTCCAGTTTTAGGGAGTTTTTCCTTGCCTGTGTCTCCTTCAGTTTACTCACTTGGGGCTCTGACCCGGATTCTGTAAAGCTGTTTTGTGACAACAACAGTTGTTAAAAGTGCAATGTAAATAAAACTGACTTGACCTCACTCAGCATTTCAGTGAAAGATGTTTCTGCACTTTTTAGTTGTGTGCTTCTACACGGTCACGGGAGTGATTATAGAACAATTTTTTTTTTCAATGTCTCTAAATGTGGCTCAACCAATAAGACTTTAGGGCTGGAACTATTTGATTTACAATACATAACTACACATATAATTTAACCCAGCCACCAGGGATGGCCAAGCTAGTACAGTGGTGCCTTGACTTACAAATTTAATTTGTTCCGTGACGGAGCTCTTAACTCAAATTACTCGTATGTCAAAAAATGTCTTGTATTTTCCCCACTGAAATGAATTGAAATGCCAACCCCCCCCCCAAAAAACACTGCATTTGAGGATAAGATAAATAAGAAAAATTATAAATATATAAATATATTTAGAAATATATATATTATTATATAAATAACGAATATTGTATAAAAACACAATACAATAGAATGTACTGCAATAAACTGGTTTTATTAAGTATAATATACAGCATTTGCCTTGGAGATCAGACAACTTGAAGATGCTGATGAAGGTGGGGGAGAAAGGCTGAACTGAATAACTGAATCTTATTTGTTTTGCCTTGTTTTGCTACGCTTTCCTCACTTCATGGGCAGGGTTTTCGATAAAAACCTGTCCAATGTGGTCTGTTTCAGGTGCAGATTGTAGAAGTGCTATGTACTGCCCTTTGCATTCACTTTTTTTGGACACATGGTTGGAAAAACAAAGTTTTGCAAAATAACTGCAAGCACAAATGTGAGCACAACACTGACCCTTCCACTGTTGCCCCTTTTGTTGTTGTTGTTCCCAATTTTGGAACCAGTGCGTGCTTTTCCACAGAAAAAAAAATTGGTTGCCCTAAAACATGCACCAAACTGGCCCCTAAACTTAGCTGGTCTAGTAGCGAGAACCCGTGATGTCATGAGTGGTGGGCGGAGTAATAGGTAGCTTTAGAAGAGAAAATGGCGGCGAGCCAAAGTCTGTTAACGTGGAGCACGGAAGAAATTAAAGCTCTTTTAGCAATATTGACGTCCACAGAGATTCACAGAAATTGAAAAGTGCACTGAGAAAGAAGAAAGTGTATGAGGAAATAAGGGAAGAACTAATTTCGTGATTTCGTCTTGCACGAAACCATTGTGTATGTTGATCTCTTTCAATGGTGATAACACGCTGAATAAGCTGCCTTTGGATACTGAAATAAATCTGCAGCAGAGTCTGCAGCATATCCAGCAAGCACAAACTGAGTTTGGCCATGTTTGTTTCTGTTTAGTGGGCGTGGCCTGTGACATATTGTCATGCGGCTACCGCTGAGCTCCTGTCTAGTGTAAATGCGGACCGGTTCTCGATTGGTTCTGGCTGGTTCCCTGGATGAGCACCAGAACCGGCACCTGACATCAGCACCAGTGTAGTGGAAAAGGGGTATGTGAGCTAACCACAGTTCACAGTTGTTCACTGTGCCATCTAGCAGTGAGTATCTGAAGCTGGCTCGTAACCCGAATATTAGCTCTCAACTCAAAGCAAGAAAACGGCGGAGAGATGGCTTGAATCACGAAAAACTCTCATAAGTCAAGGTACAACTGTATATTGTGCCTGTCCCAAGCCCAGATAAAGGGGGTAGGGTTACTTCAGACATGGTTTCTGGTGTGAAACTTTTGCCAAATCAAAATGTGGAAAACAAAATAGATTTACAGAGATCAGTTGAGGCCCAGATAAACACAAATGCCACCAGCACTGTTAACCAACAGGCTACTGTTGACTATAGGAGAGATGCAAAGGACATGGAGATGGAAACGATTGATCCACTGTGGCACATGAGCAGTTGAAAGAAGATTCACTACTTACATAATTAATTATAGAAATACATTTTTACAATAAATAAAAAAATATATTTAATATATTTAAACAATATTTTACCAATATTTCTCACCTTCAGCTACCTTAATTGTCTCTCTCTCTCTCTCTCTCTCTCTCTCTCTCTCTTTCATTCCCAGGGAAAAATGGAAAAACATATGACAAATAATAAATTTACTCTGCTGCATTAACTGGGAAGTAAATTGTCAGGCAATTATGTTGTAATGCCCTTTTAACTGGATGAGTAATTGAGGCTGATATCGGTGGTGTAGATCTCTCTCACTTTGTCAGCACTGGACATTGAGTGTGTGTGTGGTTCCTATCTGAGGCAAGTAAATATATACAGTATACAGAGTACACCCCTCACATTTTTATAAATATTTTATTATATCTTTTCATGGGCAATACTGAAGACATGACACTTTGATACAATGAAAAGTAGTCAGTGCACAGCTTGCATAAGTGTAAATTTGCTGTCCCCTCAAAATAACAAAATAATAAGGGGTGGTGGTGGTCTAGTGGTAGGGTATTTGCCTACGGACCTCTGGATCAGAGAGGTCCCCGGTTCGAATCCCACCTCTAGCACTACCACCACTGGGTCCTGAGCAAGACCCTTAACCCTGAGTTGCTCCAGGGGGACTGTCCCTGTAATTAGGACATGGAAGTCGCTCTGGATAAGAGCGTCTGCTAAATGCCATAAATGTAATGTAACTCAACACACAACTATTAATGTTTAAACCGCTGGCAACGAAAGTGAGTACATGAGTATACCCCCTAAGTGAAAAAGTGCCCAAAGTGTCAATATTTTGTGTGCCCACCATTATTTTCCAGCATTGCCTTAACTCTCTTGTTGACTAGAGCTTTACAGATTGCCACTGGAATCCTCTTCAACTCCTCCATGACGACGTCACAGAGCTGGTGGATGTTAGAGACCTTGTGCTCCTCCACCTTCTGTTTGAGGATGCCCCATAGATGCTCAATAGGGGTGGTGATGGTCTACTGGTAGGATACTTGCCTATGGGTCTATGGACCAAGTGGTCCCAGGTTCGAATCCCACCTCTGGCTCTACCACCACTGGGTCCCTGAGCAAGACCCTTAACCCAGGGTTAACCCTGAGCTCCAGGGGGACTGTCCCTGTAATTAGGACCTGGAAGTCACTTTGGATAAGAGCGTCTGCTAAATGCCGTAAATGTAAATGCAATAGCGTTTAGGTCTGGAGACATGTTTAGCCAGTCCAGCACCTTTACCCTCAGTTTCTTTAGCAAGGCAGTGGTCATCTTGAGGGGGGGGTGTTTGGGGTGGTTATCATGTTGGAATACTGCCAATACTGCCAAGGAATACTGTGCCCAGCTTCTGAAGGGAGGGGATCATGCTCTGCTTCAGTATGTCACAGTACATGTTGGCACTCATGGTTCCCTCAATGAACTGTAGCTCCCCAGTGCTGGCAGCACTCATGCAGCCCCAAACCATGACACTCCCACCACCATGTCACACAGTCAACACCATGAATGTAGGCAAGACACACTTGTCTTTGTACACCTCACCTGGTTGCCGCCACACACACTTGACACCATCTGAGCCAAATAAGTTCATATTGGTCTCATCAGACCACAGGACATGGTTCAGTAATCCATGTCCTTAGTCTGCTTGTCTTCAGTAAACTGTTTGCGGGATTTCTTGTGCATCATCTATAGAAGCTTCCTTCTAAGATGACAGCCATGCAGACCAATTTGATGCAGTGTTGATGCAGTGTATGTTCTGAGCACTGACAGGCTGAACCCCCACCCCTTCAACCTCTGCAGCAATGCTGGCAGCACTTATATGTCCATTTTCAAAAGACAACCTCTGGATATGATGCTAAGCACGTGCACTCAACTTCTTTGTTTGACCATGGCGAGGCCTGTTCTGAGTGGAACCTGTTCTGTTTAACCACTGTATGGTCTTGGCCACCATGGTGCAGCTCAGTTTCAGGGTTTTGGCTTCTTCTTATTTATCTTCTTATGTAGAGCAACAAGTTTTTTTTTTTTCAGATCCTCAGAGAGTTCATTGCCATGAGGTGCCATGTTGAACTTCCAGTGATCAGTATGAGAGAGTGTGAGAGCGATAACACCAAATTTATCACAACTGCTCCCCATTCACACCTGAGACTTTGTAATACTAACGAGTCACATAACACCAGGGAGGGAAAATGGCTAATTTGGCACAATGTGGACATTTTTCACTTAGGGGTGTAGGTGTTTGTTGCCAGTGATTTAGACATTAATGGCTGTGTTGAGTTACTTTGAAGGGAAAGCAAATTTACACTGTTATGCAAGCTGTACACTGACTACTTTGCATTGTATCAAAGTGTCATATCTTCAGTGTTCTCCCATGAAAAGATGGTGTACAGTACTGTGCAAAAGTTTTAGGCAGGTGGGAAAAAATAATGCTTTCAGAAATGGAAGTGTTAATCATTTATTTACATTAGTCAACAAATTGCAGTGAATGAACAAAAGAGAAATCTAAATCAAATCAATATTTGGTGTGACCACCCTTTGCCTTCAAAACAGCATCAATTCTTCTAGGTACACTTGCACACAGTTTATGAAGGAACTCGGCTGGTAGGATGTTCCAAACATGACTGTGTTTCAACCTACATGTGACATTGATGATCATTAGCTCCTGTCTGGTAAAACTGGTTGATCATATACCTGACTATAATCCTACAAAATCCCTGATTTTGTGCAAGTGTACCTATAAGAATTCATGCTGGTTTGAAGGCAAAAGGAAGTAACACCAAATATTGATTTAATTTCGATTTTTCTTTTGTTCGCTCACTTTGCATTTTGTAAATTGATAAAAATCAACAATCATTATTTATATTTCTGAAAGCATTCTTTGTTTACAGTATTTTTTCACACCTGCCTAAAACTTTTGCACAGTAGTCTATGTGTGTTTACACACACACACACACACACGTGTGTGTGTGAGAGTGAAAAATGTGGACACCCTATGAAAGCCTGGGAGTTTTTGTAACATTTTTGGAAATACTGATTTTTAACCTACATTTTAACAATACTGGGAGATTCAAGTAATAAAACTAAACTATTAAAACTGAAGAAAAGACTTTTCAAAATCTTCTGTAAAATGTAATTCTACATTTTGAATTTCTGGTAAGGAATAAATTTGACCTATTTAAACCTCAGACATTTAGTTTGGTTTTCTCCTGACTGTTAAGGTGAGAGTGAACATTATAGCAAGATCAAAGTAGAGCTGTCAGAGGCCTTCACAAGGAAGATTGTAGCAGCTTGTAAGTCTGATAAGGGATTTAAAAAGATCTCAAAAGAATTTGAAATCAGCCATTCCACTGTTTGGAAAATAGTCTACAATTCGAGGACTTCCAAAGCAACTGCCAACATGCCCAGGTCTGCCATCCAAGCAAGTTCATCCCGAGAGAAGACTGAACAACTTTAACTTGCATGGGAGGTGTGCAACAAGGAAACCTTTGCTCTCTTAAAGAAACATCAATGCCAGACTGATGCTTGCCAGAGAGAATGTAGTCAAGGCATAGAACTTCTGGAGTAATGTCCTTTGAACAGATGAGTCTAAAATGTAATTATTTGGACACTAGAACAGAGGACTTGTCTGACGTAAACCAAATACGGCATTCCAGGAAAAGAACCTCATACCAGCTGTGGTGCATGGAGGTGGAAGTGTCATGGTTTGGAAATGCTTTGCTGCAGCAGGACCTGGCCTGCTCACCATAATAAAATCCACCATGAATTCCTCCGTGTATCAGAAGATGCTTGAGGAACATGTGAGACCATCTGTAAGAACATTAAAGCTGAAGTGGAACTGGATCCTACAACATAACAATGACCCAAAACATGCCAGTAAATCCACCAAAGACTGGCTGAAAACTAAGAAATGGACAGTCCTGGAGTGGCCAAATCAAAGCCCAGATCTTGCTGTACATGCAAGAAACCCCTCAAACATCTCAAAACTTAAGGAATTCTGCATTGAGGAGTGGGGCAAACTTTCCTCAGACTGATGTCAGTGATTAGTAGATGGCTACAAGAAGTGTCAAAAAGCAGGGAACACTAGCTATTAGGGGGTAGGGTGTCCTAACTTTTTCCTCAGTTAGAATACACATTTTTGTTAATATCTTTTAATGAATAAATCACATCGATATGTGAACATTTTAATAAAAAACAGAGTATTTAATGGGGTGTCCTAATTTTTTCACATGACTGTATGTATATATATATATTTACTGTCTTTCTCTCTCTCTCTCTTCTCTCTCCCTGTTCTGTCACGCGTGTCGCTTGCAGCGGAAGGGGAGCCATTTCATCGGATAAAAAATTTATGAGCAATTAAAAGGCGAATGACAAGAGGCATCTGTCAGCGATGTGTGTCTCTATGTGTGGGAGTGGGGGCTGGTACTAAAACTCATGCCAAATACTTTTATGTGTGTTTTCCCTCTGTAGAGGGAAGGTTATGGCCAAATCCACTTTTATGGACCCATACTCTGAAAGCAGGGCATTTTTCACTGGATGAACCCAAAGGTCAGAGACATAGCTAGTGAGCAGCTGTATGTTTGGAGTCTGTTTTACATGTAAAATAGATAATTACAGAGAAGGTAACTTAATTAATAAAAAAGAGAAATAACTGAGTAACAACTGAATTATTACATAATGAACTCCCTTGTTTATGGTCTGTCCACAGATACTCTCTTATGGCTACTGTTGTGAGGTTGGGTAAGGTTTTCAGGATCGCCCAGAACAGGGATAACTAGGCCCTCTCCTGGTATCATGAAGTCCAATCAGTCTCAAAAGAGATGTGGAGCTGCCCTCTCACTTCTACAGACAGCTTGAGCGCTGAAACCAAACTCCTTGATGGGGGATGGACACTTTTCTACTCTGGAGTTGTACCGGGTGAGAGGCATTGTGGAGGCATGGGGTTACTTGTTAGCCCCTGACTGAGCACTACTGAAGTTTGTTGCAGTAAATGAAAATTTGTAATGAATGAAAAACTTCAAGTTGCAAGGGACAACAAAGTTCTGGTCATGGCAGTGCCACATGGTAGTTCTCAACTTTTCTAAGCGCACTGGGAACAGTTATGGAAAGGGGATCTTTAGACACACTGATAAGTAAAGCTGTCATGCTTGACTTGCTCTGAGCACTCTGCAATTGGCTGAGAGGTATAGGGACACTAAATAAGCTGTAGTGATGGCATTTAGGAAGTAAAAATCCAGGTATAGGAGATATGAGAATGACTTTTGGTTAGCTTCAGAGTTTCTGACAAACGTCAGGCAGCTCAGGAAAGGCAGAAAGGGCCACATCCCGTCTGTTTTAAGCAAGGAAGGGGGAGCTCTTACCTCAATTGATGAAAGAAAGGAACATTCTGAGGAACTCTGAAACCCAGCAGACACACTATGGTGATAGCAGGGCCAGCGATTTTAAGAGTATCAACACCAATTCTTCTGGAAGATGTCACGAAGGCAGTCATGGGTACCTAAGAGTCTACTCCAATTTTCAAGGTATCACATTAAAAGCCATTTTTCAGTTGGTGTTGGGCTGGCCTTTGATCCCAATTCTGCTTGTGATTTCCAGTATGGAGCCCTCAGGATTGTATCTTTGCTTTTTTTCAGATAATGTGGTTTAGTTGGCTTCATCAGGCTGTGACTTTCAGCATGCATTGGGGGATGAAGATCAGCATCTCCAAATCTGTGGCTTAAAAGGTGGTTTGCCCAATCTAGGTTGGGAAGGAGTTACTCTGCAAACAAGAGATTGATTGACAGATTGGTACTGTGCTGGTACAGCCTGGCAGTGGTTCTCTTCATACCTACAGGATCGAAAGTACCAAGTGTCATGGCAGGGCCATCGGTCCACTCCGCGAAATTTGACAACTGGCGTTCCCCAAGGATCTGTCCTCGTTCCCCTTCTATTTTCTCTATATACTGGCTCTCTGGGGAAGGTCATACTCTCTCATGGCTTCTCCTATCATTCTTACGCAGATGACACCCAACTTATCCTCTCTTTTCCCTCCTGCGATCAACAGGTTTCTACCTGAATCTCTAACTGCCTGGCTGACATCTCTGCATGGATGACAGCTCACCACCTCAAGCTCAACCCTAACAAGACTAAGCTTCTCTACCTGGAAGGCCATCAAACACCGCGACAGGACCTTCACATCTCCTTTGGCAGTTTGCTTCTTGTCCCATCTAGAACTGCTAGGAATCTTGGTGTCACTTTCGACAATGAGCTCTCCTTCTCCTCTCATGTTCTTAATCTTTCTAAGTCCTGCTGACACCTTCTCTTCAACATTAGAAGAATCCATCCTTTCCTCACCACCCAGGCCACCCAGCTACTGCTCCAGTCCCTGGTCATCTCGAAACTGGACTACTGCAACTCTCTTCTGGCAGGTCTTCCACTGAAGGCAACGAGACTGCTACAACTGATTCAAAACGCTGCTGCAAGACTTGTCTTTAACTATCCCAAGTTATCTTCTACTACTCCTTTGCTGCAGGACCTACACTGGCTCCCAGTGGCTGCTCGTATCGGATTTAAAACTTTAACTCTTGCTTACAAGGCTACTAACAGCCTTGCACCATCTTACCTGACTACTCTTATCAAACATCGTGTCTCTTCTCGTTCTCTCAGATCATCAAGCACTGCTCGTCTTGAACCCCCACCGTTGAAAAAAAGAGCAAGACATGCATCAAGACACTTCTCAGTTCTGGCCCCTCAGTGGTGGAACGAACTCCTGATGGTCAGAACTGCTGAGTCCCTTGCTGTCTTCAAACATCGATTAAAGACCCACCTGTTCATGGAATTTCTCAGGGAATAATCTTCCCACACCATCTACTCACCTACCTCTACTCTCTTTCCTGTCTTTAAAAAATAAAGTGTAGATGTACATACTTGTCACATGGGCACTTAGTTTGTTGCTTAGGTTGTAATAGCTAATCAGCAGTTGCTGGTCTGAGTTGGTTACCAAGATGATGTTGATCTAATGTGGAAACAAAGCACTGTTGTAAGTCACTCTCGATACGAGCGTCTGCTAAATGCTGTAAATGTAAATGTATTGGGGCAGCAGTGGCAGTTATTTTTTACATTAGCTAGCCTTGGAGCACATCAGGATCCCCCAGTAAGAGTATGTAGAAGTGGCCATTGAAAGGGAAGTCTGGACTAACCTTCACAGCCAGCTAGCATGGCATTCCGGTCCCAGATAAGCGCTTTTGAAAATGAATGAATGAATGAATAAAATTGTTGTTGATTCAATTCTTTTATTCAGCACATCCACATTTTGCCTTTCTTCCTGCTTTCATTTTTTTTTCCCACAGATTTAAGTTTATTTACCAAAATCTGCAACTACTTAAAAAATGTTTTTAGTAATCCCCTCCAAAGTGCAGTCTAAAAAGCTGGCTGCATTTTGTACTTTTCATGATCAAACTAATTCCAGCTACAGATTCATAAAATCTTCCTTCACATCTCAGCATGTCCAGTTTCAGTATGTTAGTGCAAATGTTTCAGCTTTGTGACATTTTCACACCCTTTTAGGCCCACGGTTGTCTTCTCACAGTAGAAGATTAGACATTTGTATTTTTTCAGATCTGTTAGCAAGAATGGAGCCTGGTGTCTCAAAGTTTTAAGTGCTGTGTATCTGATGGTAACATCTAATGGTCTAGGTGCCCCCCCGCCCCCCTTCCCTTCCACAACTGATTATTTTTTATCTAATCTTCTCAAAAATGTCCTTTGTATCCATTTCTGAAGAAAAGTAGCTAAGGTGCTTTTATTACAAAAATAAATAAGTGGGTATTATATGAATTGATATTTTTGATATCGGAAGCATCAGGGAAAATGTTCATTTAGAATTGTTTCCTGTTTTTTCCCCCTGGCACTGAAAAACATTAAAAAAACAAACAAAACAAAAAAAAACATTCTGCCTTGAACCTGAAATCACAAAAGGATTTTCTCTGAGCAGAGTACTGTACATATTGTCAAGTGAAAATAACAGTATAGTCATCATAAAATCAGAGATATGCTCTGTAAAACTTACATAACTGTAGCGATGAAAGAATGAATATGCAGAGAAAATCAGTGATGACCAAGCATATTACTGGATCACAAGGCCATAAACAGTAACTATCATTAGCCAAAACACTGTAGCATAATCAACTACAGCAATGAATCAATGAGATGAGTTATCTACTGTATGTTGATGTAGACCACTGCATAAAGGCTATATCAAATGGTAGACTAAAGTTCAGCCACCTTGCACTTTTTACAAAATAAAGTGAACTATTTTAAGGTCAAATCATTACTCATCACTTATTTTGAAAAAAAAAAAAATTTTGGAAAAAGAAAACATTTTACATGTTTTACTATAAGCAATAATAGTCTTCACGTTTCCATTAAAAGCCCCAGATGTCTTTGTACAGCTACCGATTTTGTCAACCATGTGTTCTGATTAGGGTCATGGGCAATACTAGAGCCTATCCCAGCTCTCACAATGTGAAAGGCAGGGAAACACCCTGGACAGGGAACAAGTCCATCACAGGGCAGACACAGAAACACACTCACACCTAGGGAGCAAATTTAGCATTGTGTGTGTCTTTGGACAGTGGGAGGAAATGAAACACCCTGAGGGAACCTATGCGGTCACAAGAACATACTCCACACAAATTACCCAGACTGCCCAATGTGGGAATCAAATACAGGGCCATCTTGAGGAGCGTTAATTAAAACATTTTACAGTGAAAATGCAGTGTTTAACAATATCTCAGCCATTCAGATTTCAGCAGAGGTTGCAAAAGTAAACACATTCGTTACTTAATGTCACGATGTGGTGTTGTGGACTGGATGCCAATGCAGAGCCAAGAGTTTCGTACTGGACTTTAATGACTGATAACATGCACAAAACTCAAACTAAACATTAAAACATAACAAGTGTAAAACATAACATGAATAATCACAAAGTCCGCACACAGAATGACCAGCGCCCTGCTCTGATTCATTGGGGCTTATAATACCAACCCCCGATGAGGCACACCTGGCACCCAATGCTCAATCAGAGCATGGCGCCCTCTACAGGCACAGAACCGTTACAGTACCCCTCCCTAAACGTGCCACTCCCGAGGCGCCAGACCCTGCCTCCTCCGCAGCAGGACCCCAAAAAGAGAGGGGTTATGCAAAGCCCAAATGTACGCTCCGCGCTCACCGCGGTCTTCTGGCGGGTTCGGCTGCATCCCCTGAAACCCCGCTTTCTCTCCAGCGGTCTGGCTTGGATGCATCCCCTGAAACCCCGCCTCCTCCGGCGGGGTTGGACCTCGTCCCTCAAGCCCCGCCTCCTCCGGCGGGCTTGCGAAGAAGTCCGTTCTCTCCAACTTGGAACGATGGCACCCACTTCCCGCCTCCCTGGGTTGACGTGACGACAGCGCCAAAACCCCTTCTTCCCAGGTGGCCGTATTCCCTGGCACCGAACCCCGTCTTCCCAGGCTGGCCTGAACGCCCTCGCCGACACCCCGCCTTACCGGGTCAACATAAACCACAACGCAGTCAGTCTGCCCTTCCAGGTTACCCTGAACGACCGCGCCGAAAACCCGTCCGCTTAAGCCGACGTAGGTAACCGCGCAGAGGTTCTGCCCACCCAGGCTGACAAACGACCGCGCCGACGTCTCGTTTAACCGGGCTGATGGGAGTGACGGCGCCAGCGCCCCGCCGACGTGGACTGACGTGGACGGCAATGCTGGGTCTCCACCTACCTGGGCTAGCATGGGTGACAGCCCTGTCATCCCGCCTACCTGGGCTGACGAGTGTGTCGCCGACCTCACCGCCGCCTCCTCCGCGGTGAAGATAGAAGAGGTCTTTGATGTCCCACCTTGTGCTTATGAGTGAGCCGGCATCGCAGCCCCACTTCTCCAGGGGCTAATGCAGGAGCCGGCTCTGCAGCATCGCCCTCCTGGCCACTGGAGCTGGAACTGGCACAACCTCGGCCAATCCTAGGAGGGGAGCGGACGCCGCAAAACACCCTAGGCGTCGCTCAACCCCTACCCCCCCAGCCTCCAGCACCCGGAGGTTCTTCGCGGACATCCCCACGGAGCTCTCGGCTTGCGATGTCCATTTGTGGCGGGTGGTAATTTCTGTCACGATGTGGTGTTGTGGACTGGATGACAACGCAGAGCCAAGAGTTTCGTACTGGACTTTAATGACGGATAACGTGCACAGAACTCAAACTATCCATCCATCCATTATCTGCCGCATGTCCCAAACGGGGTCGCGGGGGAGTGCTGGTGTCCAACCCAGCGCACACAGGACGAGGACGGGGGACGCACCCTGGAGAGGTCGCCAGCCCATCGCAGGGAAGAACTCAAACTAAACATATTAAAACATAACATGAATAATAAAGTGCGCACACAGAATGACCAGTGCCTTGCTCTGATTCATTAGGGCTTATAACGCCAACCCCCAATGAGGCACACCTGGCACCCAATGCTCAGGTGTGCACAATCAGAGCAGGGCGCCCTCTACTGGCACAGAACCGTTACACTTAAGTAGAAGTAGAGCCGCTTCAGTTAAAACGCTCTAGTAACAGTACAAGTAACTATTCAATTTTCAAGGAAAAGAATAACGTACAGGCTTTGAAATGTTTGAAACCCAAGATTATTGACGTAAAAAGTATACTGTGAAGGACATTTCTACCAAATGTTTGTGTGCAAAGCGAACAGAACATTGTTTTTGGTTTAATATTCTTTGGATTATATGAAAATATAATCCAAAGAATATTAAACCAAAAACAATAAATCTTCTTCTTCTTTTTCTTTCGGCTGCTCCCGTTTAGGGGTCGCCACAGCGGATCAACTGTCTCCATTTCTTCCTGTATTTTGCATCTTCCTGCTTCAAACCAACCACCTGCATGTCCTCCCTCACCACATCCATAATCCTCCTCTTTGGTCTTCCTCTTCTCCTCTTTCCTGGCAGCTCCATCATCAACATCCTCCTTCCAATATAATCCTCGTCTCTCCTCTGTACATGTCCAAACCAACGCAACCTTACTTCTCTAACTTTGTCTCCAAGACGTCTAACCTGAGCTGTTCCTCTAATATACTCATTTCTAATCCTGTCCATCCTCGTCACACCCAACGAAAATCTCAGCATCTTTAACTCTGACACCTTGAACACCAGCTCCGCCTCTGCCTTTCGTCAGTGCCACCGTCTCCAACCCATACAACATAGCTGGTCTCACTACTGTCCTGTAGACCTTCCCTTTTACTCTGGCTGGTACGCGTCTGTCACAAATCACTCCAGCCACTCTTCTCCACCCATTCCAACCAGCCTGCACTCTCTTCTTCACCTCTCTTCCACACTTGCCGTTACACTGAACTGTTGATCCCAAAATGTATTTAAACTCCTCCACCTTTGTTACCTCCACTCCTGCATCAACCACGCCACTTTCACTCCTTTCATTCCACACTCATGTATTCATGTCTTTACACTTTCTCAATTTCATTCCTCTCCTCTCCAGAGCAGATCTCCATCTCTCCAGGTTCTCCTCAAGCTGCTCCTACTCTCACCTACAGATCACAATATCATCCAGCAAACATCATGGGTCCACGGAGACTCCTGTCCTAACCTCACGTTCGTCAACCTGTCCATTACTATTGCAAACAAGAATGGGCTCAGTGCTGATCCTTGATGTAATCCAACCTCTACCTTAAATGCATCCGTCACTCCCCTGCAGATCTCACCACTGTTACACTGCCATCATACATATCCTGAACTACTCTCACATACTTCTCTGTAACACCAGACTTCCCTCATACAAAACCACAACTCCTCTCTAGGCACCCTGTCCTTCTTTCCTAAATCCACAAAGGCACAATGCAGCTCCTTCTGACCTTCTCTGTACTTCTCCATCAACACCCTCAGAATAACATTGCATCTGTGGTGCACTTTCTCGGCATAAAACCATACTGCTGTTCACTGATCCTCACCTCTTTTCTTATCGAGCTTCCACTACTCTCCCATAACTTCATGCTGTGGCAGATCAACTTTATCCTCTATAGTTACTACAGCTCTGTACATCACCCTTATTCTTGAAGATTGGTACCAGTACACTTTGTTCCCACTCCTCAGGCATCCTCTCACAAGATTGTGTTAAACAATCTGGTCAAACTCCACTGCCATCTCCTAAACATCTCCATGCTTCACTGGTATGTCATCAGTCAACAACCTTTCCATTCTTCATCCTCTTCATCAGCTGCCCGCCGCCATCTTGTTTATTTGCTGCACTTCCTGGTTAACTCTTCTCACATCATCCAGTTTTCTCTCTCTCATTTTCTTCATTCATCAGCTCCTCAAAGTATTCCTTCCATCTGTAACACGCTCTGTTCACCTGAGTATGTTTCATTCTATCTTTAATCACTGTTATAATAACATCTTTTCCCAGATCTGTCTCTCTGTCTAGCCAATCGGTAGGTCCTTTTCTCCCTCTTTACTGTCCAACCTCTCATACAATTCACTAAACACCTTATCTTTGGCCTTCACCACTGCTTTCTTTGCCCTGTGGTTCATCTCCTTGTACACCTGTCTACTTTCTTCATCTCTCTGACTGTCCCATGTCTTCTTTGCCTCCCTCTTCTTTTGAATACACTCCTGGACTTCTTGGTTCCACCACCAGGTTTCCTTATCCTCTTTCTTCCTTCCAGATGTCACACCAAGTACATTTCTAGCCCTCTGCTTTATCACTTCTGCAGTAGTTTCCCAGCAATCCGATAGCTCTTCAACACCTCAGTGCCCGTGTTAACTCCTGCCTGAATTCCACCTTGCAGTCCTCCTCCTTCAGCTTCCACCACTTGATCCTCAACTCTGCCCTCACTTTCCTCCTCTTCTTGACCTCCAAGGTCATCCTGCAGACCACCATCCTGTGCTGTTTAGCGACACTCTCCCCTGTCACTACTTTGCAGTCTCTGATCTCTTTCAAACTGACCCTCCTGCAAAGAATATAATCCACCTGTGAGCATCTTCCTCCACTCTTATACGTCACCCTGTGCTCCTCCCTCTTCTTAAAATAAGTATTAACTACAACCATTTCCATCCTTTTTGCAAAATCTACAACCATCTGACCTTCAACATTCCTCTCCTTGACACCATGCCTACCCATCACCTCCTCATCACCTCTGTTCCCTTCACCAACATGACCCATTAAAATCTGCACCAATCATCACTCTCTCTCCCCTGGGTACACTCTCTATCACTTCATCTAACTCACTCCGAATTTTCCTTCTTTCATCTTACAACCAACTTGTGGAGCATAGCACTAACAACATTCATTATCACACCTTCAACTTCCAGCTTCAAACTCATCACCTCCCTGACACCCTCTTCATTTCCAAAACACTCTCCACATACTCTTCCTTCAGGATAACACCTACTCCATTCCTCCTTCTATCCACCCCATGGTAGAACAGTTCAACCCTCCTCCCAATACACCTGGCCTTACTACCTTCATCTAGTCTCTGCACACACAAAATGTCAACCTTCCTTCTCTCCATCATATCAGCTAATTCTACCTTTACCAGTCATGCTGCCAAAATTCAAAGTCTCTACCCTCACTTCCACTCTCCTCCCCTTCTTTCTCTCCCTTCTCCCTCTGGACATGCCTTCCTCCTCTTCTTCTTCTTCTTTGGCCAACAGTAGTCCAATTTCACCAGCACCCTGTGAAACTAACAGCACACTGATAGCGGTCGTTGTTAACCGGGCCTCGACCGATCGGTGCATGAATTCTGTATTGTTGTCCGCATATTGATTTGTAGGATTTTTACGGATACCCTTCCTGGCTAACCCTCCCCATTTACCGGGCTTGGGACCAGTACGAAGAAATACACTGGCTTGTGCATCCCTAGTGGCTGGGTTAAACCAAAAACAATAAATAATCTGCAATAATCATCTATCTGCCAACATCTCCCTTTCTCCTCTGTTTCATCCTTTGATGTCTTGCTATGTTTGTCTGTGTGATCCTCTTTATTCATGTTACTGTTCATTTAGGTTGAAATCAGACTTGATACTAGGAAGGTGTGCAATTTTTCAAAATTACAGTAATGGGTAGTTCTCTTCAAGACCAGCTATGTTGTATGGGTTGGAGACGGTGGCACTGACGAAAAGGCAGGAGGCGGAGCTGGAGGTGTCAGAGTTAAAGATGCTGAGATTTTCGTTGGGTGTGACGAGGATGGACAGGATTGAAATGAGTATATTAGAGGGACAGCTCAGGTTGAGCGTCTTGGAGACAAGGTTAGAGAAGCAAAGGTTGCGTTGGTTTGGCCATGTGCAGAGGAGAGCGTGATATATTGGAAGGAGGATATTTGAGATGGAGCTGCCAGAAAGAGGAGAAGAGAGGAAGACCAAGAGGAGGTTTATGGATGTGGTGAGAGAGGACATGCAATTGGTCAGGTTGAAGCAGGAAGATGCAAAATACAGGAAAGAAATGGAGACAGTTGATCCTTCAATGGCGACCCCTAAACGGGAGCAGCCGAAAGAAAAAGAAGAAGAGATAATTCTCTTCAAATGCATGTTTTTAAATGTTAAGAAGTAGAAACTATATATATTTGTGATCCCTGAAAAATTAAGTACTTTTTACTTCCATCTCTGGATTTTAGATCTACTTGCCAGTATTACTACTGAGTGCAGACAGTGGATTAGAGCTGGACGTTGCATAATTTAAAAAAATATATTTTTCCTTTTCTCCAAAATAGACTGTACACATCTTATAGTTCATAAAATAATATTTTGGTCAAACTTTATTTTGATGGTACCCTATAGATAATCTATAGATACTGTCAATGTTAACAACCAACACAGCAAATGTGCTTTGTATTGAAATGTATAAACTGCTTTAAACAGAGAGGCTTCAGTGACTTATGAATAAATTCTTATAAATTTAATGCATGCTTTTGTTCTCACCAGCAGCAACCAAGTCTTCTATCACGGTGGCGGGGAGCGGGAAGGACGTCATTGCCGATCCAGAGATTCACCATTACTTTGGCAGAAACATGACAGGCATGAAACTGGAATACATCAGAAGCAGAAACCACCACAGTAACACAGGGCTTGACCTATTCAGTGCAGACCGCGCTCTGTTCTGACTCATTGAAGCAAGTAGTCAGCCTTTGTTATTCTTAGCATTACATCAGCACGTTGCCCTTTCTGCTGTCCCGTGTTTCCTCCATACTTCTCTGACTCTGTGATGGGCCTCTGGAGGACTTATCTGATAGGCTGGAAAGCTGTCCTGTCAGTGTCACAGCAAAATAGCTAGATACACAAGATTCTCAGTGGATAGAAGAGGAAGAGTCCCTTGCCCAGTGTGCGCTGAGGTGCGTAATTTCTTGTTCCTTATGCATATATGTGGTACAGGTCACAAGTTCTGAGAAGGCTGATGAAGTGGATGTGTTATGGGCATGGTAGCTGGAATTAGCGTGGCTGGCAGCGTATTCCCTCTGGAACAATCGCAGATGCAGTTGGGTTTAGTTAGCCAGGGTTGGGCCAGCGGGGATGATATTCACATGGGCATTTAGCATGAGGTCTGGGGGAAGAACAGCCGGCGTGAAGACCCTTTTGGGTGCACTGACTGCAATAAAGGAAAGGTATCCTTCCACTGCTGCTGCAAATGCTGTTGCTCTCCTCTGGCACTGCTGACTTTTGGGAGGCCTGGGTAACTGTGTGCTTCCATCTCTGAGAGGCATGATAACTCGTGCTATGCTCACTGACCTCACACCGCAGCATGGGTTGCTCACTCTCTGAGAAGGAGGTTTGACTAGTTCCTCAGCCTCTGGTATCTGTGCTGGGTCCTCCACTGGCACATCAGATTGGAGCTGTTGGATTGTCATCACTGTTAACAGCTTCAGAATGATTATGGGCCTCCTCCTCTGGATCATTCTCCCGGGGTCCCGCAAGGGAATGGTCGAGCTATGATCTTGGCTGAAAGTCAGAAGAAAGCTAAACATAAATTTTTGGTTTATAGTGCCCCCTTAGTTTATAGAAAAGAAGTCCCTCTTGGCCCTCAAACACCCCACTCCAGCGCGCCTGCAGGAGTGAGATCTCACTAGTCAGTTCTCAAATGTGCCATTCTCAGTGTGATCTTGCAGCTCAGTGATTACTGGTCCCTCTGGCTTTTTTGATTCTGCCTGCAGAGCGGCTTTGGTGTCTTGTACTGGTTTCAGCTCCTGCATGAGTCCACCGACCTCTATGAGCTCCTACCATTGGCAGGCTAAAACCTCTCTCCTTTCCATGGATTTGCAATGTCACTCTGTGAGGAACAGTCCCTTTGGTCTCCTCAAGTTGAGAAAGCAGACTGGTGAGCTTTTCTTTGTATTTTAGTCTTTCATGGGTGGCTGAGTGCTTATCTCAGAGGCCCAAGTCTTGCTCTACCAGCTGTTGGATTTGAGCCTTGTCAGCAACTCCCTGTTTGTTTGATTTGATCCATCTCGTTAGTGAATATGTGTGGTACGTGCTTCATATTGGCCTGTCTGAGTCTTTCTGACTCAGCCCTTGATACTATTCCAAGATTTCGGTTGGCCGACTATCTATTCACTGAGGCCCGCCACAGACTGCAAACCACCAAATTTTCCAGCCTGCTTTTCACTAAGTTCCCCATTTACTTCAACTGGTTATCTGAAGGGCTGTGCATGAAACTGGTTTGCTACATGTGGCCTGTTCATGGCCTGAAGAGATGTTTTCATATAACCTCTTGCATTTTGCATTCAAGGCGTCCAGATCCTGGTTCTGTGTACAAATTTCCTGATCCTTTGCGGCGAGCTCAGCCTCCATTTCCTGGAGCTGCTCGAAAAAGAGCCATTTGGTCTGTCTCTCTGCATAGAATGAGCAAGCCACACCTTCTGAATTCCTGTAGCTCATATTTCCAATTCACAATTCTCTAGTTATTTCCTCCAATCTGAAACAGCTGTCGCTGGCAGGCCGCTGTGATTGGTGCAGGCGGGATTTCTGGCGGACCGCCCGTGATTAGCGCAGGGCGGGTTCCCACCGATATCAGTGTTGCTGGTTGGTGGGAGCAGGGATGGGGAAAGGGGCATAAACAAGCCTCACTTCCTCGGGGACACGCCCCATTAGCATTACTGCCTCCCGCCAATGTACTTGACCAGTGCCTCTCAGCCGTTCTTTGGCCTCCAGAGGCGAGCTGGGATTGAGTGGGCTCCAACGGAATCAGGCGTCAGCGGACACGCAGCCTGCCACCCGGGCAGCGCTGCTCTGAGGTCCTCAATCATGGCTCCCAGTGCCCGCTCGTGCTCCTCACACCACTTTTCAAGGCTCGTGACGTCCCGATTTTGGCGGTTCATTACTGTCATGGTGGCGGGGAGCTGGGAAGGACGTCCTTGCCGAGCCAGAGATTCCTGAAGTACTTTTATTTAACAGAAACATGAAACCAGACATGAAACTGGAATACATCAGAAACAAAACCACCCGTAACACAGGAAGCGACCTGGCTGAACGCTCGTTCTGACTCATTGAGGCTTAAGTTGTCAGCCTCAATGCTTTGCCTCATGAGCTCAGGTGTGCTCAGTCCCAGTTTCGTGCCTCATGAACAAAAGCAACAAAATCCTCCAAACCCTGACATCTTCTTAGGGTTATTAAGGCCAGACAAAAGAAGTTGCCAAATGAGAGTGCAATCTGATCTGCGTTTGAGTGGTAAATGACAACCATTAAAGGCATGGTGGTGTTTTTGCTTTGGGAAAAGTGATATTAATGTTGATGTACATAAAGCATTTTAATTGATGTTTTATTGTGAAATGTGGTATCATCAAATGCAGGCCCACAATGTATTACCGCTATTAGACTCTTAGCATACATATGGCAGCTAATATGCACACACACACACATGCACACACATTTACATTCCTCTGTGTCTGCATGAAGAAGGCCAGGACTCATTTGCTCTTAATTACACTGTGTATGCTTAATTTGCAAATGGTGGCAATTAATTATTTTGATACAGAACAAAATGCTTCAAATGTAAACATTCTAATAGTTTCTCATAAAGTGTGGATAATTTCTCATAAAGTCATCCAAATCCTATCTCTTTTTTTGAGCTAGGCTTGTTTTTTTTCATCCCCCTAATCCTGCATTCTCCTTGATATTCACTTTGTCTTTTCAGCAGAGAGACATTCCCTTTGATCTTTTCTCCTCTGATTTCTCTCCTTTTTTGGAGGCCATAATTATGACAGGTTCATCTTTTCTTTACAAGAGATTAAATGAAATTAAACGAGTTCTCGTGATTGTTTCTGGGCCAGGTGCCGAGGGGTGAAGCACAGGATTGTTCTCTGATGGATCAGATTGAAAACAGAAGAGAATGTCAGATGGGTATAGAGCAATATATATGTGTGTGTGCGTTTGTGTGCACTACGATATGAAGCACAATGACAAATGCTTAACTGATCCTCAAAGCTGAATCAAACAAATGGATACCCAAGCTCTCACTCTCTTTCTCTGTCTTTTCGTTTGTTCCCTCCTTCCCCTCTACTTTTCCTTTTATTTTCTTCCTTCTCTATTTATTTTGCCCTCTGTCTCTCCTTTTCCTTTCCCTTTTATCCCTTTGTTCTTTCTTGTGCCATTTACTACTCACAATCTTCTTCTCACACTTCTATTGCCTTTCTTATTCTCCCCCATTTTTTCTCTTTCCTTCTCTCTTTGCTTCCTCATTCTCACATTTTACTCAATCCCTTTTACACAATTTCTCCTTTTTCTCTCCTTTCCCTCCATTTTCTCTTTTTCCTTTTCTCTATCTCTTTTTAAAACTTCCTCTTCACATAAATTTTTCCTTTTCTCTACCACCCTTGTGTATCTTTCCTTGTCCTTCTTTTCTCTCTCTCTCTCTCTCTCTCTCTCTCTCTCTCTCTCTCTCTCTGTCTCTCTCTCTCTCTCTCTCTCTCCTCTCTCTCTCTCTCTCTCTCTCTCTCTCTCTCTCTCTCTCTCTCTCTCTCTCTCTCTCTCTCTCTCACATTCACTCTGCTGTGTGTATTATAAGGGGTTTTAGTGACATCACAGTGATCCTAGCAACAGCCAATAAATTATGACTGACAAGCATTTCGGCCAATAAAAGCACTGCCATATTTCTTGCGCAGTAAATCTGCTCCAGATTGAGTTGGTGTGTGCGCGAGTGGTTTGTGTGATGCCTTTATTGCTATCCTGCCTTGATCCAGCACACCAACACTCCTGAAACACACACACACACACACACACACACACACACACACACACACACACACACACACATACACACATACACACACACACACACACACACACACAGACACACTCCTAAGAGGTCACACACACGTACATGCACATACACACAAGGCATGCTGTGAAATGGTCATTTTTCTTTCAGCATCAACAAACTGTCATGACTCACAGACGTTGCCTTGCTCTTTTCAGCAGCACCATCTGTCCTTCAGCCTTTAAATGGCCAGTGAAGACATATATCAATCACACCCTCCAACACCAGAATTCACACACACATGAGTTTTACTGACCACGTAGACAAACATAGACAAAGACCAGGACTATCCTACTGCACAAACTAGAAAATAACAGGAACAGCCCTCTCCTGGTTTAAATCACACTCATAAATGATAAAATGTCAGCTTGTAAAAAGGTTAGTTATGGAGTCCCACAAGACTTTGTCCTAGGTCCCCTACTTTTCATATTATACATGCTCCCTCTGGGTTCAGTAATCCGGAAACAGGGAATCAGCTTAAACCTGTTACGCTGATGACCCACAATTATGTATTTCAGCCAAACCAGAAGATAAACTAAAATTAAAAAAGATTAAGGATTGTATAGGAGAAATAAAAGAGTGGATGTCACTCAATTTTCTTATGTTAAATTCTGAAAAGATACAAGTTCTTTTGTTAGGTCCTAAAATTGCTAGAGACACACTTCTAGGTTTAATGCTAGAGTTTCCTAATTTTACAGTTAATTTTAAACCCACTGTCAAAAGCCTTGGTATCACAGTTGACTTGGATCTATCTCTAGATACACACATTAGAAATTTTACAAAAATAGCTTTCCTTTACCTTAGAAACATTGCTAAACTTAGAAGTGCCCTCACACTACATGATGCAGAAATATTGATACACGCATGTACCACCTCAAGATAAGATTATTGTAATGCCCTGCTGTCAGGATGTTCCAGTAAAAGCCTTCATATACTCCAGTTAGTCCAGAACGCAGCAGCTACAGTCCTTACTAGATCCAGAAGATTTTTTTTTATCATATTAGTCCGATATTATCCAGACTTCCAAGGCTTCCTGTGAAATTCCTCATTGACTATAAAATTTTACTTATAAAGCCCTAAATAGCCTTGCTCCAGAGTATCTCTCTGAACTTAACTCCAGTTATGAACCTTCATGCTCACTTAGATCACAAGGTGCTGGTTTTCTAACAGTTCCCATAATTTTGAAAACAACAGGGGGAAGAGCATTTCCATTCAAAGCCCCCGATTTCTGGAACAATCTTCCAGTGACTCAGACACATTCTCTGTATTTAAGTCCAGACTAAAGATTTACTTGTTTAGTCAAGCTTTTAGTATTTAATTTTCCTATTAGTTAAAAGGTGCAGCTTCAAGGGCTTATGGATACAGCGAATTACAATAAACTCGGATGATGGTGCTGCCTGCCCACCACTCTCATGCGATCACTCAGGATTCTTGATGGTGGTGTTGGGGGACGCCAGAGTCTCAGGGTGCTCTTGTGTTTCTAAAACCCTCGGATTGTCATTTCTAGTCAGGCTGTAATAGCAAGTTTGCCAGAGTCACAGTACTGCACTCTAGTTTGTACAATGTTTGTACAGATCTAATTCCTTTCTCTCTGTTTGAGATGGACAGCTTAGGTATTTCCGGAAAGCAGATCAGCTATATCAGACTGGATTATCTGCATGAGCTGCAGATAATCATGTGAATTTTTTCACATGATTGTATATGTTGGTCAGTAATTTATGTGGGAAAAATAGGTTTATAGGTGATTGAAGGGTTTCAGTGACATTTAAGCGATAATCTGGTGCAGCATATATTATTAGAAATTATTCTTGCATCCTACATGTCATCCTACATGTACATATACAAATAAAACTAATATTTGTTTGACAGCACCTTCTGTCCATTAAAATTGCAATTAAATGCAAAGTGACTTCAAAATTTTGCCCCATAAGAAACATTAATAGCAACAAACAGTGGATCTAAAAAGGCTTCCAAAGACAATTAATTCAATAGACTTTATATAAAATATTTTATATGAAATAAAAAGAAAAAAAATTACATTAAAATAAAAAAGATTAAGCAATGAAAAAGGATGGGAACTATTAACTTTATTAAGTCAGTTCATGCATATACTGCAAAAATAAAAACATTCAGTGATGAGATTGATAATATAAAGTATCTGATCTGATCTGACAAATATGATTTTGTATCTCATTGTGAATCATGTTTTTTTTTTTAGCTTACTTTGCACCCTGAATTGCATATAAAAATACATTCTTATATAAATCAGCTACAGAAGGCAGATCATTTTTCTGACAACCCAACACTCCATATTTGGACACTTTTATTTGCTGATGCAAACAAAATGGAAGTCTATTTCACTTCCTTTGCATGTCATGAGTCTTGTTTTTTAATTAACATTAACAGAATGAAGGTCGCTTTTAAATTTAATTATCAGAGCAATTCCTGTATTTTTCCTATATTTTTCAAAAGCTTCTTTTTACATACCCTCACAAAGTCCTGTGAATGTGTATCATCCCATCATATAATTAGTCGTTTCTGCATGTGAGAGCAGGGAGATGAAGGCATTACCAATCCATTTCCCTTTCAGACAAGAATATGCTGCTGCCATCAGAAAGATTCCAATCTGATAAAGCCATTATCCAAGATAATGCTTGGATTAGACCAGCTTTCATGACAAAAAAGTGTATGAAGAGATAATATCCAAAGGAGAACTAGAGAAGAGAAGAGAAGAGAAGAGAAGAGAAGAGAAGAGAAGAGAAGAGAAGAGAAGAGAAGAGAAGAGAACCAGCATAAAAAGACAATTGAAGAAGGGACCAGAGGAGAACAGCAAAAAGACCAGGTATTTAATTAAGTACTTTTTCATTACTTTATCCTGGAGACAGTTTCTGCCACATGACATGTTTATGTGACATCGTAAAAGCATTGTAAACAAAACGTAAAAGCCTTTTAGCACACATGCAAACAAATATGCATAGACATTTAGGTCCCTTTTCAGGGAAAAAAAGACAAAAGCTCCTTACTGTCATTGAGATCCCAAATCATCAGTACATTTACATTTTAACTCTAAGCAGAGTGACTTTAATTTTTGGTGTAGCCATAGGCACTTTTCTAGGTGGGGAAACCAAACACAGTCTGCTACGAGAAGAGCAACAAAATACTCTACATTAATAAATACACTAAAAACTATAGATTTTTAGAAAGTTAACCGTAACAGTGTGTAAACAGGGTGAAAGGGGGTATATAGTAAATAATGCAGGTTAAGGGATATGGGATACAAGGTAAGCAGTATAGGATAAGGGAAATAGGGTACAAAGGGATGAAGGGGTAAGATAAGGATGATGGGGTAAGCGATACAGTGTACAAGGTTAGTGGCAAAACCTGATAAGTACAAAATAAGGGCTTAGATGCATAAGGTATAGGTAAAAGGTAAGAAGTATGAAGTTTTAGGTACACAGCAAGTTATACAGGGCAAAAGTTCAAAGGGTACATGTTAAGAAATAAAATTAAGTAAAATGAACAAGACAAAGTGTAAAAATAAGATTTAGAATAAGGAATGCAGGATAATAGGTAAGAGATAGGAATGGTAAGGAATAAAGAAAAAAAATACTGGACAGAGTGGAGTGTACAGAATACAGAACATAAGGTAAGGGAAAAGGTAGAGGATCAATGGGAAATAGCATGGGTAAGGTACATGACTGGGTATAATAGACAAAGGGTATAGGATAAGGTGCTATAGCCATGGGGTATAAGATATGGCGCAAAGGACACAGGTTTCAGGATAATGTGCAATAGACACAGGGCATAAGATAAGGTTCAAAGGACATGGAGTACAGGATAAGGTACAAAGGAGAAATGGAATAGGACAAAGGTTGAGGATGATGAATGAATTAAAGGATGAAAGATAAGTGCTATAGTGGCAAAGTCTTAGATTTTCTGAGGTTCCATTTAGCATGTCCTACCTATCATGGACGTGGTATCCTGCCCCATTCACAGTCCATCCTGGTTCATTTGGATCTGGTATCTTAGCTGTCTTTGCAATCAAGTGCTGAACATCTCTCCATGTCAAATCTGGGCTGCATCAAACAGAGCAAACAGCCAGCACTGATCAGAAAAGTGTAGAGTTGACATATAACATTTTGACTCTGAAGACACTATAGTAAGACAGAGTGTTCATCTTCATTCAGAAGCATGTGGAGTACTTATTAAATAATTAATTAATATATTTTTTTAATCTCACTTGTTTTAAAAATATGTTTTTCCAATCTAACCAGCTTTACACAAGAGCAGGGAACATTGGCAGTTTAACAGGGAGCAATCTAGCTGTAACAAAAGTAAGCTGGTAAAAATGAATGAAGCAGTAATTCTGCACAAAGCACAGCAGCAAACATGTGTGTCATGCCAGCCAATTCACCAAAGAAACTCAATTAAAGCCTATGAGAAGCAGCATATATGTACTCAGTTTGCTTAGTTTAGATAGATAGATAGATAGATAGATAGATAGATAGATAGATAGATAGACATATAGATAGATAGATAGATAGATAGACAGACAGACAGACAGATAGATAGATAGGTGGACCACACTTACAAAAACAAGCAAAATGAAGAATGAAGACATTATTTCCGACAGGTTTAAGCTCTTGTAGATCTTATCAGGGATACTGGTGAACTGCTGAAATGAACATCATTTTTTAAAAGTCTTGCTCCAGTTCTTTTTAGATAGTTCATATTAAACAGTGCATGTCATAGCATGCCATGCATAGTGTGCAAAAGGAAACAGTATCTCACAAAAGTGAGTACAACCCTCCCATTTTATTATATCTTTTCATGGGACAACATGGGACAAAATAACTCAACACACAGCCATTAATGTATTCTCTTAATGGGGTGTACTCACTTTTGTTGCCCATTTCGTTAATTAGACATTAATGGCTGTGTGTTGAGTTATTTTGAAGGGATGGAACATTTACAGTTAAACAAGCTGTACATTTACTACTTTACACTGTATCAAAGTGTCAAATCTTCAGTGTTGTCCCAAGAAAAGATATAATAAAATGTTCACAAAAAATGTGAATAGTGTACTCACTTTTGCGAGATACTGTAAATGACACATGAAACTGCTGGTGGACACCATCTTCTCATTCTTTATTCTGAACTCGGTCCAAATTAGTTGAATAGAAGCCAATCAGATTTTTCATATGGGGTGTGATAACCAATTGTGCCACTTTAGCCACCTTGCGTCTTTAAGCATCTAGGAGGCTGTAGCAGTACAATCTAAAATAAAGTACTGTGCAAAAGTTTTAGGCAGGTGTGAAAAAATGCTGTAAACAAAGAATCCTACAAAAACCCTGACTTTGTGCAAGTGTACCTATAAGAATCGATGCTGGTTTGAAGGCAAAAGGTAGTAACACCAAATAGATTTTTCTTTTGTTCGCTCACTTTGCATTTTGTAAATTGATAAAAATAAACAATCATTATTTATATTTCTGAAAGCATTCTTTGTTTACAGCATTTTTTCACACCTGCCTAAACTTTTGCACAGTACTTTACTAAAAAGATTGACAGGCATGAAATAGCTTTTTTACACCAAAAAGGTGATTCCATCACAAAACCTAAAAGATAATATAAAGAAATGAGGGTGGCTTGAAGCCTTTTGCATAGAAATTTACCTGAACGCACTTCTATTTATACATGCAGAGGAACATTAACAAATAAACAATGCAAAAAATATGCCAATGATAATAACAGATGCTGTCACATCACACATCACTAAATAATAATAATAATTAAAAAAATAAAGCAAAGAAAATAAAATGGGTTTCTTTAGGACAGAAAAAGAAGAAAAACAGCTTGTGGAGCAAATGCAGTGATAATAATAATGAAATAAAAAAACAAATAAACACAATTATTTTATGCAGCAGTTTCAAAGTCTGAGATTAGGCAATGTACTTTTGAACACACACACACACACACACACACACACACAAACAAACAAACAGATAAAGAGACAGAGAGAGAGAGAGAGAGAGAGAGAGAAAGAGAGAAAGAGAGAGAGAGAGAGAGAGAGAGTACCACCCTGCCCCAACTGGGTTTGCATAAAGCAAACAAAATTAAATTTGCTTTGCTAAATCAAAGCTTGTATGGTATTCCAAGCCGCTCTCTCTGGGAAAAATTACTTGAAATGGCCTCCTTTGTATCATAACTGAATAAAAACAGAGAGAGAGAGAGAGAGAGAGAGAGAGAGAGAGATCAGGCCAATCAGCAGCTCCGCCAAACACTCGACACGGGAATTAATTACTGAAGCCCAGCCGTCTCCCAGAGCAACACACCGTGACACACACGCTGCGATTTATTTGTGAAAAGCATTTCTGCTGCTGAACTCCACTCCTGGATAAAATTCCTCTGGTCTTTCTGCTCTGGCTTCAGAAAATAAAATGACAAATAATTCAGGATTAGTTGGAAGCCTGGTGCTAACGTCATAGCATTTTACACACCGGCCCAAGACAAGTTGTCTAGGGCTGCAGTACTGTTACTGTTACACTTCTATTTACATTCATATCTTTTTGAGGCTTTTCTGTTGCCTTCTGATAAACGTGCTGTATATTCCACACACACACACACACACTCTCTCTCTCTTTCTCTCTCTCTCTCTCTTATAAGCTACATTCCACTCATGTTTCACTCATGATATCAGCACAACCACATCATTTGTCTTTGTCATGTTTTTCTTTTAAGTTTCCCAGCAGCAAGCAGCATATCAATCAATCAATCAATTTTGGCTTTACAGTCCTAAAGAGAAGTGCTTGAAACATACTCCTGAATGTGTATCCCCAGTCACAGCATTTTTCCTGTTATATTTATTATATTTTTATTAGGTGAAAGTGACTATCCTTGTCATTGTGAAACGCAGCACAGCACAACACAACACAACACAACACAACACAACACAACGTTTCACCCATACATGCACGTGCAGCAAGGGGCAGCTATTGAAAGTACCCAGGGAGCAGTGACATCGACAGTACCTTGCTCAAGGGTACCTTAGGGCAACCTACTTGTGAGGGAATCGAACCCACAATCTTCTGATCCGGGGTCAACTCCCTAACCACTAGGCCACCGCTGCCCCTATTAAGATGTTTTGCAGTAAATAAAATTATTTTTCTTGTTCAAAATGTATTGACAAATTAGTGGAGTGAGTCAATACAACAAAAGTTCACGAACAAGAAATGCAGGATGATTGAGACACGGGAGGAAAGGCGTTAGTGGGAGGGCACTGTTAACACAAACTCTCTGTTACTGCAAATAAATAAATAAATAGATAGATAAAAGGACAACCCAGCCACTAGGGATGCACAAGCCAGTGTATTTCTTCGTGCCGGTCCCAAGCCCGGGTAAATGGGGAGGGTTACGTCAGGAAGGGCATCCGGTGTAAAACTTTGCCAAGTCAAAATGCGGACAATGATACAGAATTCCATACCGGATCGGTCGAGGCCTGGGTTAACAACGACCGCCATCAGTGCTGTTAGCCTACAGGGTGCTGGTGGAAATTGGACTACTGTTGGCCAAAGAAGAAGAAGAAGAGGAGGAAGGCATGTCCAGAGGGAGAAGGAGAGAAAGAAGGAGAGGAGAGTGGAAGTGAGGGTAGGGACTTTGAATGTTGGCAGCATGACTGGTAAAGGTAGAGAATTAGCTGATATGATGGAGAGAAGGAAGGTTGACATTTTGTGTGTGCAAGAGACTAGATGGAAGGGTAGTAAGGCCAGGTGTATTGGAGGAGGGTTTAAACTGTTCTACCATGGGGTGGATAGAAGGAGGAATGGAGTAGGTGTTATCCTGAAGGAAGAGTATGTGGAGAGTGTTTTGGAAATGAAGAGGGTGTCAGGGAGGGTGATGAGTTTGAAGCTGGAAGTTGAAGGTGTGATAATGAATGTTGTTAGTGCTTATGCTCCACAAGTTGGTTGTAAGATGAAAGAGAAGGAAAAATTCTGGAGTGAGTTAGATGAAGTGATAGAGAGTGTACCCAGGGGAGAGAGAGTGATGATTGGTGCAGATTTTAATGGTCATGTTGGTGAAGGGAACAGAGGTGATGAGGAGGTGATGGGTAGGCATGGTGTCAAGGAGAGGAATGTTGAAGGTCAGATGGTTGTAGATTTTGCAAAAAGGATGGAAATGGCTGTAGTTAATACTTATTTTAAGAAGAGGGAGGAGCACAGGGTGACGTATAAGAGTGGAGGAAGATGCTCACAGGTGGATTATATTCTTTGCAGGAGGGTCAGTTTGAAAGAGATCAGAGACTGCAAAGTAGTGACAGGGGAGAGTGTCGCTAAACAGCACAGGATGGTGGTCTGTAGGATGACCTTGGAGGTCAAGAAGAGGAGGAAAGTGAGGGCAGAGTTGAGGATCAAGTGGTGGAAGCTGAAGGAGGAGGACTGCAAGGTGGAATTCAGGCAGGAGTTAACACGGGCACTGGGAGGTGTTGAAGAGCTACCGGATTGCTGGGAAACTACTGCAGAAGTGATAAAGCAGAGGGCTAGAAATGTACTTGGTGTGACATCTGGAAGGAAGAAAGAGGATAAGGAAACCTGGTGGTGGAACCAAGAAGTCCAGGAGTGTATTCAAAAGAAGAGGGAGGCAAAGAAGACATGGGACAGTCAGAGAGATGAAGAAAGTAGACAGGTGTACAAGGAGATGAACCACAGGGCAAAGAAAGCAGTGGTGAAGGCCAAAGATAAGGTGTTTGGTGAATTGTATGAGAGGTTGGACAGTAAAGAGGGAGAAAAGGACCTTTACCGATTGGCTAGACAGAGAGACAGATCTGGGAAAGATGTGCTACAGGTCAGGGTGATTAAAGATAGAAATGGAAACATACTCACAGGTGAACAGAGCGTGTTGGGCAGATGGAAGGAATACTTTGAGGAGCTGATGAATGAAGAAAATGAGAGAGAGAAAACTGGATGATGTGAGAAGAGTTAACCAGGAAGTGCAGCAAATAAACAAGATGGAAGTAAGGGCAGCGATGAAGAGGATGAAGAATGGAAAGGCTGTTGGACTGGATGACATACCAGTGGAAGCATGGAGATGTTTAGGAGAGATGGCAGTTGAGTTTCTGACCAGATTGTTTAACACAATCTTGGCAAGTGAGAAGATGCCTGAGGAGTGGAGACAAAGTGTACTGGTACCGATCTTCAAGAATAAGGGTGATGCACAGAGCTGTAGTAACTATAGAGGGATAAAGTTGATCAGCCACACCATGAAGTTATGGGAAAGAGTAGTGGAAGCTCGGTTAAGAAAAGAGGTGAGGATCAGTGAACAGCAGTATGGTTTTATGCCGAGAAAGTGCACCACAGATGCAATGTTTGCTCTGAGGGTGTTGATGGAGAAGTACAGAGAAGGTCAGAAGGAGCTGCATTGTGCCTTTGTGGATTTGTAGAAAGCATATGACAGGGTGCCTAGAGAGGAGTTGTGGTTTTGTATGAGGAAGTCTGGTGTTACAGAGAAGTATGTGAGAGTAGTTCAGGATATGTATGATGGCAGTGTAACAGTGGTGAGATCTGCAGTGGGAGTGACGGATGCATTTAAGGTAGAGGTTGGATTACATCAAGGATCAGCACTGAGCCCATTCTTGTTTGCAATAGTAATGGACAGGTTGACGAACGAGGTTAGACAGGAGTCTCCGTGGACGATGATGTTTGCTGATGATATTGTGATCTGTAGTGAGAGTAGGGAGCAGCTTGAGGAGAACCTGGAGAGATGGAGATATGCTCTTGAGAGGAGAGGAATGAAAGTGAGGAAAGTGGCGTGGTTAGGATGCAGGGAGTGGAGGTAACAAAGGTGGAGGAGTTTAAATACTTGGGATCAACAGTTCAGTGTAACGGCAAGTGTGGAAGAGAGGTGAAGAAGAGAGTGCAGGCTGGTTGGAATGGGTGGAGAAGAGTGGCTGGAGTGATTTGTGACAGACGCGTACCAGCTAGAGTAAAAGGGAAGGTTTACAGGACAGTAGTGAGACCAGCTATGTTGTATGTGTTGGAGACAGTGGCACTGACAAAAAGGCAGGAGGCGGAGCTGGAGGTGTCAGAGTTAAAGATGCTGAGATTTTCGTTGGGTGTGACGAGGATGGACAGGATTAGAAATGGGCATATTAGAGGGACAGCTCAGGTTAGATGTCTTGGAGACAAAGTTAGAGAAGCAAGGTTGCGTTGGTTTGGACATATCCAGAGGAGAGACGAGGATTATATAGGAAGGAGGATGTTGAAGATGGAGCTGCCAGGAAAGAGGAGAAGAGGAAGACCAAAGAGGAGGTTTATGGATGTGGTGAGAGAGGACATGCAGGTGGTCGGATTGAAGCAGGAAGATGCAAAATACAGGAAGAAATGGAGACAGTTGATCCGCTGTGGCGACCCCTAAACGGGAGCAGCCGAAAGAAAAAGAAGAAGAAGATAGATAAAAGGACAAGTGTGCTCCAGAGTCTATATTGCAACACACACAGCACCAGGTTGTTGCACAAAATGTTATTTCAAATCATTAGTATATTCCACAGGTGCCCACTTTAGTATGTAAATGAATGGAGTTGCGAGGGCGGATCATGACCATGATTTTCAAACTCTAATAGACTCTTCAGCAGAATGTGTGAGGAAAACCGGGTGTGAGCATCCTGGCTGTCGTCAGCCTAATGATCTAGACATGTTCTGGACATGACCAACTATAAGGAGTCCACAGGGCAAACTCAGGACATGTTGGAAAGATTATATGTCTTGGCTGGCATGGGAGCATGTGTGATACACCTGGAGAAGCTATTGGAAGTGGCCATGGAAAAGAATGTCCAGAATGAGGCTACCTCCTCAGCCAGCAATTTCCATGACCCTGTCCCATATAGGTGATATGGAAAATGAATGAATAGAGGTTTCAGTATATCTTAATAATAATCTGTCCACATGCAACCTTAACACAACTAATTTTGCTTGAAATTACAGTCATTTGCCACAGTTTAACCAAGAGACAATGGTGACTGTTCTTTTGAATTACGGTGACCCTTGTTGTGCCTATATGCAATCAAAAGCGCTGAGGTTTATGTGTTGCATGATAGAGTCTTCTACTGTGTGCATTATTTTTTTTGTCCGCAGAGATTGATCAAACAATTGTTGTGATTTTTACTTTGTTTGTTGTGGCCCATATCACCCCATCTGTTGGGCCCACCTGCAAGTTTTTCAGGAAGTTTTAGGTGCCAGATTCTTGACCTTGAGAAAGGAAGTTTCGCAAATGTTGTTTTCAAACCAGTGAATGTCATTCAAGAACTGAGCCAAAATCAGACTACCTGAAACAACTATGAAGCAATTACAAATAATAAGCAAGAAGTGTAAACGTATGAATGCACTGTGTTTAAATAAACTTCTTCAAATATCTGAAAAGTGAATCAAAGTAAACCAAAAGGACTGATAATTGTTCCTGGTAATTTATTTATTTATATAATTATTATAATGGCCAGCAACAAGTTGTTGGGGGAAATGCAAAAGGTGCATTTCCATTGTTTTTTATATACAATTAAAATGTTCAGTTCTTTTAGAAAATTGTGTTGTGCTGTGATCTATTTGTCAAGGGCCATGCAAAATTGTGCATTTTTCCATCTGCAAGACAACATTTGATACTGACACTTGGACAGCAGAGAAAAGTGATTTGCCTGCAGGATTCCAAATGGGTATAATGACCCTGACACGCAGGGCAAACCTGAAACTTGGATGAAAAATGCCTACCCCTGCCAAGATCTAGGTCCGGTCATGTAGGGCTCCCTGATAAAAAAAAATTATCAGATTCTTTAAATTTAAATAAAAACAGAGAACAGCTTCAAATTTTAATGTATATAAATGTTTATGAGCTGAATTTAAAACAGTAAATTTAACCTGTGCAAAAGTTATGACACATTTTATATTTTACATAATGTACTGGGACCTTTCAAGGCATGAGAAAATTAAGCCAGCAAGTGTACAATACATTTACGGCATTTAACAGACGCTCTTATCCAGAGCGTCTTCCATGTCCTAATTACAGGGACAGTCCCCCCGGAGCAATTCAGGGTTAAGGGTCTTGCTCAGGGACCCAGTGGTGGTAGTGCCAGAGGTAGGATTCGAACCTGGGACCTCTTGAGCCATAGTTCCATAGGCAAGTATCCTACCACTAGACCACCGCACACATAATGTTTCCAGTATGTTATACTTAGCAAACTGCTTGCCTGTTGTGTGTGTGTGTGTGTGTGTGTGTGTGTGTGTGTGTGTGTGTGTGTGTGTGTGTGCGTGCGTGCATGTGTGTGTGTGTGTGTGTGTGTGTACTTACTTTGCCTCTAGAACCAAAGCCAACAGTCCTGCTGCAGTTGGTGCTGCGCTAGAAGTACCCGCAAAGTGTGTGATACAGCCATCTCCAATGTTAGATACAGTCACCTATACACACACACAAACACAAGGTGAGTATATACCTGTTCCTGGGTTCAAATGTGCACCTACAAAAAAGAAGAGAAGTGAGAGACTCTGTCTGCGTGTGTTTGTCTGTGTGTGTGTGTGTGTGTGTGTGTGTGTTAGATGTTCATATGTTCATTTTTTCCTCACACTCCTGCACTGTGTGCCCACACATCAACACCTCTCTTCACCACCAATTAACACCTGCACACACACACACATACACACACGCACAAACGCACAAGCTACACAATAACTGTGCTAAACAAAAACTGTGTATTAATATCAAATATTTTCTCAACGCTAAAGAGTGTTAAACTGGGGCAAAATAATTCCCTGCCTTTTTATTCTATCACTCATGTCTTGCAACACACACACATACACACACACACACACAGACACACACTCACAACCATACTGTTAACTGTAGCTGCTCATGTCCCGGGTACACAGCAGGCCACAAGGGATCATTGATGATACAAGGCTAGGTGTTAATTGGTAAATCTCCCAGGAAAAGCTAAATTTAGCAAAGTGTCTGGCATAAACTGTTTTTTTCATTCTCTCTCTCTCTCTCTGTCTCTCTCTCTCTCTCTCTCACACACACACACACACACACACACACACACACTTTCTATATCCCTAGTTCAAATTTGATCCTTTTTTTTTCTTTTTTCTTTTCTATTTTCTATTCCTTTTCTATTTTATATCTCCTATTCTTCTTTTGTTATTCTTGTTCCTTCTCTCTTTTTTAATGCTCTCTGTTATTTCCCTCTTCTTTAGCTAGCATAATGTGGGTTACTAAGTTAACACATTTTTTAGTTTAGACATTAGCTGAGTATATGTTAAACATGTATTTAACATATACATTACCAGGCTCTGCAGGCATGATGAGCATATGTACCTTTGCAACAATAAAAACAAAACAACAGTACTGTTGCATGAGCAACATTAGAGGAGAATGGGCCACAATTTAACAGAGCTTTTTTCTTTTCAATTAATTTTAAAATATTATCAAGGATGAAAGCATCTAAAAATACAATCTTGGCTACAAATAAACATCCATCCATCCATTATCTGCCGCTTGTCCCAAACGGGGTCACGGGGGGGTGCTGGTGTCCAACCCAGCGCACACAGGGCGAGGACGGGGGACGCACCCTGGACAGGTCGCCAGCCCATCGCAGGGATACAAATAAACATGTAATCTTCAATTATTACTTGCATTGTTTATTACTGTGAACAATTCAGCAGACAGTTGAGTGAGGGCAGAAGTTATTAATTACCCTATGTAGTAAGACACTGCTATCATTGTTTATTTGGAGAAGCTTAATTATAGCAATGTGTTACAATTATTCCCACTATGCGGAGGTTGTAATTTGGCCTGGTTGGCTTTTAATGTGAGTTGGTTAGATGCTAAGCAACAGTCAGAAGATGGTATATATGTAAATTCTGTGACTTATACACACTACTCAATAAGGAAAAAAACACTTAGGACAAGTTGCAACAAGGTGGACCTTAAATATCTTACTGAATGTTGTCAGTTTTTCAGTTAACACTGCATTGGGATAATGTGACAATGACAGATCATATTGTACTGTTTAACTACACAAATTGTAACATTTTACTTAGTGTTCGGCTCTGCCTCATCCTCTTCCATTACACAACCCTTTGGCTCACTAACACTTCAGTTCCCTCCCTTTTACCCCTTGAAGGAACTGGCTGTCATTGAATCTTCACCAGAGGTGGGGAGTAAATGGTGTTGGTGCCGGTGGGTGTTACAGCCATGACGGCCGGACATGGCTCCCCAAAGGAGGCAGGGCTTCCGGTGTGAGTGACAGCTCCAATGGCAATGGTGTAGATGCTGTTAATGTAGCCGTCAGCCCCACAGTGATCATTCTTCATCCCTCCATTACCAGCAGCCCACACAAAGATACTGCCCTTACCACCTCGACCCTGCACACACGCACGCACACACACACACACACACGCACACACACACACACACACACACATACACACACACATATCTGTTAGAAACTTGGACTAGATGCAGTTAAACAGATACCACTCATCATAGTATTGCTTTACTTCACTTGAAGTTGAATGATTATTTTGTTTTTAATCAAAAAAGGGGACAGTGAAAAGAGGACCATGGTATTAATTTCAACCAAAGGAAGAAGAAGGTAGATGTTTCTTATATAGTGGCTAGTAAGAGGAAGAACAAGTTTGCACAGATTGCCCAATGAAATAATGAAGGTTAGGTTTTCTGTCAAAGTAGCAAATAAATATGTGGTGATGAGCATGATAAGTAAAATGTGTATATTTTAGTGCACTTGTTTGTGTATTTGTGTATGTGTGTGTACCTTGTGTGTTCCAAGGTGCAGGGCTTTTGCTGTAAGTTGGCCTGGCCCTGCCATTTCAGCCCCATTGTCCTTTGGCCCCCAGCAGCAGGTGTAGATGTGGATGAAATCATTGTTGTAGGTCAGAGCTGTGGCCTCCATAGAGTCTGTCACTGAGCCATCCAACAAACGAATACCTCAATAAAGCAAATGGGGCAACAAACATGAGTGTTTTACCTGTGTAAAAACAACTATCCATGACCTTCCCTCAACTCTAAAGTCTTTTCATTAGGAACACAACAGCAGTCAGTGCCATGGTTGTAAGTTTTATTTATGTACTGTGCAGAAGTTTTAGGCAGGTGTGAAAAAATGCTATAAACAAAGAATGCTTTCAGAAATATAAATAATGATTGTTTATTTTATCAATTTACAAAATGCAAAGTGAGCGAACAAAAGAAAAATCTAAATCAAATCAATATTTGGTGTTACCTTTGGCTACCTTTGGCTTCAAACCAGCATCAATTCTTATAGGTATACTTGCACAAATTCAGGGATTTTGTAGGATTATAGTCAGGTGTATGATCAACCAATTTTACCAAACAGGTGCTAATGATCATCAGTGTCACACGTAGCTTGAAACTGTCATTAACTGAAACAGAAACAGCTGTGTAGGAGGCTTAAATCTGGGTGAGGAACAGCCAAACTCTGCTACCAAGGTGAGATTGTGGAAGACAGTTTCATGTCATAGCAAGATTGAGCACAGCAACAAGACACAAGGTAGTTATACTGCATCAGCAGTATGATTAACACTTCCATTTTTGAAAGCATTCTTTGTTTACAGCATTTTTTCCACACCTGCCTAAAACGTTTGCACAGTACTGTATGTCAACCACAATAATGGCAGAGAAATACAGAGAACATTCATTAGGAGGCTACTGTTCACAAGACCGCATGGCACACATGTAAACCATTTAAGATAATTTAATCTACATAAGCATTTATAAAGGCATATTTTAAAAAGCATCTATTTTTTTCATAATATTTATGGTAGGAAATGACACCAAATTAGACTATATTATGTTAAATAATTATAAAAACGTTTATGTTTTTGGCCAGTTGTCAGTAAGGACTTACATTTATTTATTTTTATTTATTTATATTTTACATTTATTTTCAATAACATCTAATTAGGTCATTACTGATTTTTCTACTTCCAAAAAGTATGTATACATGTTGTTTCATAATTATTCTTATTTATTTGATGTATATAGACAATTTATTTTGTTAAAAGCATTTATTGTATAATTTTGTCTTGATCAACTTCTTCTTCTTTCGCCTGCTCCAGTTATGGATCGCCACAACAGATCAACCATTTCCATTTCTCCCGATCCCTGCACCTTCCTCCTTCAAACCAACTGTCAGCATGTCCTTTCTCACCACATCCATAAACCTCCTCTTTGGCATTCTTCTTTTCCTCTTTCCTGGCAGCTCCATCTTCAACATTCTCCTCCCAATATAATCCTCATCTCTCTTCTATACATCAAAATCAATAAAAACCGGCTTCTCTAACTCTTCAAAATGTCCAACTTTTTTTTTTCCTGTAATATACTAATTTTTAATCTTGTCCATCTTCATCATTCCTAATGTAGATCTCAGGCTCTTAAACTCCACCACTTGTCTTTTTGTCAGTGCCATTGTCTCCAACTCATATAACATAGCTGGTCTCACTACCAGCTTGTAAAACTTCCCTTTCACTCTTACTGGTACCCATCTGTTACAGATCACTCCTGACACTCTTCTCTACTCATTCCAACCTGCATGTACTTTCCACCTCACATTTCCACACTCTCTGTTACTCTCAATTGTTGATCTCAAGTGATGCAAGCAGTAGAAGTGACAAAGGAGGAGGAATTTTACTTCTACTGCCTGCATCATAACTATTCCACCCTTTCCTCCCTTTCACTCACACTCATGTATTCTGTCTGTCACTTTCATTCCTCTCCTCTCTAGAGCATATCTCACCCTCTCCAGGTTTTCCTTAAGCTTTTCCCTACTCTCGCTAAAGACCACAATATCATCAGCAAACATCATCGTCCATGGGGACTTCTGTCTAACCTTGTCCATCAACCTGTCCATCACCATTGCAAACAAGAATGGGCTCAGAGCTGATCCTTGATGTAATTCCACCTCTACTTTAAATGCATCCTTCACTCCCACTGCAGACACTGTCACACTGCCCTCGTACATATCCTGTACTAATTTGACATAATTCATAATTCTGACTTTTTACACTACAGTTTAATACAAATGATCTACTCCTTACATTTTCAAACCAGGTTTGTTTCATGGAACAATAATGCACAGAATAAAAATGATCCCATGGTGTATCCATCAGTGCTGACCATGCATGAGATATTTAACAAGACAAGCAGTGGAGTTAATGTTAATTGTTCACAGTAAATCTTTGTTAAAATGTTCTGATATCCATTGGATTCTATTAAAATGGCATAATGTGCAGTTCACTTTGCATAGAAAAAAATATATCTTGAGCAAAATATGCATAACATATGTCATAAAACAAGTAAAAATATTTGCATTGTGCTAAGCAGTGCCCCCCCCAAAACAACAACAAAAAACTAGTTATTACAGTAAACATATAAAAACATGTGAAACAAAGTGAAAAATCTTATTATTACAACAAGCATTATGTGTTGAACAGATTAAAGAAAACTCAACTTGCCAAGGTCTAATTTACCTCCAATGTCAACTCACCTCCAATGCGTGCATTGAAAGCAATGCCCACTCCACAGAAGGAATTATTTGCCTCCATAGCAACTTCACCAGCACACTTTGTACCATGGCTGTGACAGTTTGTCATCCACATACACAAATAAATGCACATATACACATCAAATAAATTGAAAAACATTATAAACAAATTGATTACTTGATTATGTATGTCAAAAGAAAGCAATGGTATATTGGCTAATTAAAAGATCCAACCAATTTTCTCCTTTAATTTTCTTGTATTTACATTTAAATAAACTAAATTACTTAGAACATCGCACCTTTTGTATCTGACCTCCCAGTTTTTCCCCTGAATAAGGCTGAAGGTTGTGTCCTATTAAATGAAGCTCAGTAATCTTTATTGATTTTGTAACTTAAGATGATACGATTGGATTGAATTCTATCTACAGACCACTACAGAAACATTTTGTCTGTTTAGAAAAAAATTTAACCAAACCGCCACTCAGGAGGAACTTTACCTTGTGGCAAGACAATGATCCAAAACAGTGTCCAGTAAAGAAAAGATTTCATCAGTTGAGAATAGATGGAAGGTTTTAGACTAGCCTGGTCAATCACCAGATCTTATCTCAATTGAACATGGATTTCGCCTCCTGAATAGAAAATGAAAGGAGGATAAATCTATTTATATTTGCCCTAAAATATTTGGTTACATTACTTTTGCTTGTTTGTACGAGTTGGTGCTTACAAACAAAAGGTGTAATTTGTTGCATGCTATATGTAATTCAGTTATTATATGTAAATACCAGGAAATTAAAGATGAAAATGTGATCCCTCATCTCAAATTTATATCCTGTCAATGCATAGCAAAAAACTAACTGGAATTGTTGTAGTACTTTTGGAGAGAACTGTCTATATCTGTAAAATATGGTTTCCTGCATTTTATACTATAATAAAGGAATACATTAACTAGCAGGAGAAGATCTGATTAAGAAGCTTTATTATTGAGCTAACTGGAGTGTGAGGATACCCATTCTCCTCATCTCTTCGTGGCATTGGGTCATGGGAAAGGCCATGAGCACCACGCAGGTCAAAACTTGCAAATGCTTCCTGCAAATCCAAATAAAGAGCAATCTCATGAAAAAAAGGAAGCCAGTGCATCAGTGCAAACAGCAGGTCAGCATCTTTAAATTTACTGTCAGTAGAACAAAATACACAAAGGTGGTCTATATACAGGTATTACAGGTCTGTTACAGGTGATCTTTAGGGAATTTTGGGGGACCTATGGTACAACTATGGAGGTTCTGTAAGAGGTCTATTGGAGCTATATAGGCTGATGATGGCTATATTGTGATTAATCACTATGATCCTTTATATGAGGTTAGTTCAATTTTTATAGGTAAAAATATTTTTATTAGCATTTAATCAGAAAATACACACAGATGTTTGACCTAAAGTTGGCCATTTTATTGAAAAAAAAAAAAAAACAGAGATCTGCTTTATTCCCAAATTAGACATCTGTAGTATGATGTTTTACTTTACTTTTGCAAACATTTACAGTGTTACTGAGAAACTCTCAAATTCTGAAACAGTTTAAGTAATTGTTTACTTAGGATAAATTCTCTAAGACAGTGATATAAGAATTAAGTTAATCAGAATAGACTAAAATAACCCAGCCACGAGGGATGCACAAGCCAGTGTATTTTTTTGTGTATAACATTTACTATGGTATACAACGGTACAAGATTCCAAGATTCCAAGATTCCAAACCAGATCTGTCGAGGCTGGATTAACAATGATCGTCACCAGTACTTTTAGCCAACAGGGTGGAACAGGAGGAAGAGGAGAAAGTGCAAGTTATTTGATGGAAAGGTTGTAAGGCCAGGTGTACAGGAGGTGGGTTTTAGCATGGTATGAATAGGAGGAAAAATGGAGTAGGTGTTATTGTGAAGGTAGAATATGTCAAGAATATTTTGGAGATGAAGAGTGTCAGATAGAGGGATGAGTTTGAAGCTGGATGTTGAAGGCATGATAATAAATGTTGTTAGTGCTTATGCTCCACAAGTTAGAATTCTGGGGTGGTTAGATGAAGTAAGGAACCGAGGTGATAAGCGATGAGGGGGAAATGGGAGGTATAGTGTGAAGGAGAAGAATGCAGAAGGTCAGATGGTATTGGATTTGGCTAAAAGGATGGAAATGGCTTTAGTGAATACCTATTTTAAGAAGAGGGAGGAGCACAGGGTAAAGTATAAGAGTGGAAGAAGATGCACACAAGGGGATTATATCCTTTGCAGGAGGGTCAGTCTATAATGTCAGGGGAGCATAGCTGAACAGCATAGGATGGTGGTCTGTAGGATAACCTTGGAAATCAAGAAGAGGAAAAAGTCAAGGATCAAATGTTGTTAGTTGAAGGACGAAGACCTTAAGGTGGAATTCAAGCAAGATGGGCACTGGGGGGTAGTGAAGAGTTACAAGTTTGCAGAGCAGCTACTGCAAAAGGGTAACAGGTAGAAAGGTGCTTGTGTGGCATCAGTTGATTTTCTAATCAGATTTTTTAACACAATCTTAGAAAGTGAGAGTATGACTGAAGAGTGGAGCAGAAGCTAAGTGTTACTGATTTTCAAGAATAAGAGTGATGTGCAGAGCTGAAGTAATAACAGAAGAGTAAAATTGACACAGCCACAGCATTAAGTTATGGGAAAGAATAATGGAAGCTAGGTTAAGAAAAGAGGTCATGATTAGTGGGCAGCAGTATTATTTCATGGCAAGAAAGAGCACTACAGATATAATGTTTGCTCTGAGGATGTCTTTGGAGTAGTAGAGAAGGTCAGAAGGAGTTGCATTGTGCCTTTGTGGACCTAGAGAAAGCAAATAACAGGGTGCCTGAAGAGGATTTGTGGTATTTGTGGAGTCAGGATTTGTGGAGGCAGAAAAGTATGTCATAGAAATGAGGGCATTGTAAAAATAGTGAGGTCTGCAGTAGGAGTGACGGGTGCATTTAAAGTAGAGGTTGGATGACATCAAGGATCAACACTGAGCCCGTTTCTTGTTTTTTTTTGCAATGGTGATGCAAACAGATTGACAGATGGAATTAGATTGTGAACAAAAATGAGGACAGTCGCATTGTTAGGATGCAGGGAGTAGAAGTGGTGAAGATGTCATGAGCACACAGCAAAGTACAAAGTGAACCACAAAAGAATGTATCCTCTGTATTTAACTCATACATACACATACTGTCCAGGGAGCAGCGATGGGTACGATACCTTGCACAGTGGTACAAAGGGCAATATACTGATCTGGGATTCTAATCCACAAGCTTCCAGTCCTGGGGCCTAGTACCTACTCACTGGGCTACCACTTAAATATTTGGGGTCAACAGTTCAAAGCAATGGAGAGTGTGGAAGAGAGGTTAAGAAGATGCAGGCAGGTTGGAATGGGTGAAAAAGAGTGGCAGGAGTTATCTGTGACAGGTAATAGGTACCAACAGGAGTGAAAAGATCATTTTACAGGCTGGTAGTGAGACCAGCTTTGTTATAATGGTTGGATATGGTGGCACTGACAGAAAGACAGGTGGTGGAGCTACAGGTGGCAGAGTTAAAGATGCTGAGATTTACATTAGGAACAATGAGGAAGGACAAGATTTGGAACAAGTTTATTAGAGGGACAGCTCAGGTTGGACAATTTGGAGAAGTAAGAGAAGCAAGATTGCAGTGCTTTTGACATGTACAGAGGAGACAAGGATAGGAATTGGTAGAAGGATGTTGAAGATGGAACTGCATGGCAAGACAAGCAAGGGGAAAGCCGAAGAGGACCTTTATTGATGTGGTGGGTGAGGGCATACAGGTGGTTGGATTGAAGAGGAAGATACATAGGACTGGGAAAAATGGATAAATATATAGAGATATATACAGTACTGCGCAAAGGTTATAGGCAGGTGTGAAAAAATGCTGTAAACAAAGAATGCTTTCAAAAATGGAAGTGTTAATCATTTATTTTCATCAATCAACAAAATGCAGTGAATGAACAAAAGAGAAATCATCAAATCAATATTTGGTGTGACCACCCTTTGCCTTCAAAACATCAATTCTTCTGGTACACTTGCACACAGTTTTGAAGGAACTTTCGGCTGGTGGGTTGTTCCAAACACTGACTGTGTTCAACCTGTATATGACATTGATGATCATTAGCACCTGTTTGGTAAACTGGTTCGATCCTTTTACCTGACTATAATCCTACAAAATCCCTGATTTTGTGCAAGTGTACATATAAGAATTGATTCTGAAAGCATTCTTTGTTTACAGCATTTTTTCCACACCTGCCTAAAACATTTGCATAGTACTGTACATATACATATATAGAATACACACACACACACACACACACACACACACACATATATATATATATACACACCATATATATATATATATATATATATATATATCCCCTGCATTGGCTGACCTGTCCAGGAGTCGTCGCCTGTCCTAAGCCACTGTATCTTAGTTGGGCAGCCAACCTCCGTTTGGGACAAGCGGCAGATAATGGATGGATGGATGGATATATATATATATATATATATATATATATATATATATATATATACAGTACTCTGCAAAAGTTTTAGGCAGGTGTAGAAAAAATACTGTAAACAAAGAATGTTTTCAGAAATATAAATAATGATTGTTTATTTTTATCAATTTACAAAATGCAAAGTGTGCAAACAAAAGAAAAATCTAAATCAAATCAATTGTTACAATAATAATGGTGTTACTACCTTTTCCCTTCAAACGAGCATCAATTCTTATGGCCCCCAAAGAGCCCTGACCTCAACATCATCGAGTGTGTCTAGGATTACATGAGACAGAAGGATGTGAGGAAGCCTACATCCACAGAAGATCTGTGGTTAGTTCTCCAAGATGTTTGGAACAACCTACCAGCCGAGTTCCATCAAAAACTGTGTGCAAGTGTACCTAGAAGAATTGAGGCTGTTTTGAAGGCAAAGGGTGGTCACACCAAATATTGATTTGATTTAGATTTCTCTTTTGTTCACTTACTGCATTTTGTTGATTGATGAAAATAAATAATTAACACTTCCATTTTTGAAAGCATTCTTTGTTTAGAGCATTTTTTTCACACCTGCCTAAAAAAAACTTTTGTACAGTATTGTGTATATATATACACAGAGTTTTTACAAGACACTTTGTATTTTCTGTAAAAAGACCTTGGGAGTTCTAAGGTTTAAAATGAAAAACCTGCCAACAAGCAGCTACAGTCCCATTTCTGCCCTTCCAGCTAATAATTAAGAGTTATGTCCTTGTTGTCCTCTGCCAAATTAGAAACTACTAGTCTTCCTTTAGTCAGCAGATTCTCTTCAAAGTACCGTTTCAATCCAACATTTTAACATTACAGATATAAAAAAGAAAAAAGACACAAAGAACAATAATGAAACGCCCTGTCTTTGTGACAGTCTGATGTAATCAGGAGATGAGAGAGAGACCCCCTGCTCCACATAGACACACACCACTGGGGTCCCTCCGTCTGTCCCCCAGTAGGAGAGATGTTTCTTTCATTAAATCTGCCGAAACTTTTACTGTCGGCAAAAAAAACAAAAAAACAAACAGACAAACAAAAAAAAACAGCTGTTGTGCACTCTCTTTGATCTGCACAGCAGCAGCCAGATTACAGTAAGTGTAAAACTCATCTAATTTCCAGTGTGCATATGCATGTGCAAGTGGACGTTGAAGCCATGTTAATTTTTACATTAACATGGCATTACATTTCTTGCCACCTCAGATCAAATAAGTTATATTTGAGAGACAGCAAAAAAAAAATACTCACAAAATTCTTCTTTAGGTCCATGTTTGAATGATCCACACCTACAAATCAGATAAAAGTCTATTTAGAAACCTCATTTAGACCAACAAAGCTACAGACTCTCAGTGGACCTAAACATAGCTGATTTGTGCATCTTTGTTTTTCTACAATGAAAATGAGTTGCATAAACAATACAGAGCAATAGAGTGCTTTTTAAACAAAACAATAACATTTTCCCCTACACTTCCAGTAATGTATTACATTTAGTCAGAAATACAAGGTGGAATGTTATGCAGTATAGACAGAGCCTTTTTACTCATAAATAAACAACTCATTGACCTACTGTTGCAGGCCTATTTTTGAGTAACTTCTGTAAAAAAAAACAACATCCAGAAAAATGTGCTTTGGTACATGTTTTCCAGTTGGAGATATCAGCTTCTT